>JBBMJY010000015.1:5329795-5391052 GCA_037833715.1 Toxotes lorentzi | reverse complement strand
CACACACACACACACACACACACACACACACACACACACACACACACACACACACACACACACACACAGACAGCTGTGTTTACACTCTGTGGGTCTGTTGGAACTTTCTGCTGACCTCAGCACAAAAGTGATGGCACTGATCATATGGATCTTTTCACACAACCTGTATTTTCCTAAATGGTCAAATGCACACAGACAATGAGAAGGATCAGACTTAATCAAATGATTTGTACAAAATTGAATCTGACTCAAAACTATTTTGCATGGCTGAATATTTCTGAAGATGCCTTACGGTCTGTTTCTTAGTTGTTGCTCTGACAGTGGATGTGTCCTACCAAAACGTTTTTAATGTGAACCTGAAAACGTCAAATTTTTATACTGATAACACTCTAAGCGCTGAACCAGCACTAACCTTTTCACACTCACTAGTCGCTAACATGGCTGTTACACAATTACACACATGGTCCGTCTGTTCTTTTTCTGTAAAACAGAGCTTTCATTCATGGTTGTCATTCTGACTTTCTGTTACTTCTAGCTCAGGGTCAGGAAGTTGAGGTGGATCAGATCACTACTGGGGAAAAACAGACACATCCCGCTTTTTTTCTTTTACCAGTTTGAGAAGACGACTTCCCCAGTGCAAAATAACACCACCATGTCTGTCTTGCTTTTAGTTAAGACTGAGTTCAGTCTCCAGTATTACTTCCTCAAACTGGTAACTTTTTGGGCACTGGTTTTGTTGCACTTATTCAGAGCGTCATTTGTGGCACAGTAACTCCTGTCACTTTTCTATATTGTGTAGAAGCCACTGCCAAATATGCGAATATTATCTTTCTAAGCAGCTGTATAGTATTTAGTGCACATGCTTTCCGGCGGCACAATATTGTGACTACAATAGGTAATAGAGGTGGATACAGAGTTTTCTACTCAATGTTTTAGCAGGGCTTAGGGAAACGACGCTGTGGAATAAAAGCTAACTTTTTCTGACATGCAATTTCAGGTCCGTAAACAGAATGAAAATACACATTACATACATATTTCCACAGATTCTGTATGAAACACAAGTGATTTGTCTGACTATTAAATACACATGACGTGTTTGACCTAAAGCATGTCCCTGGTGTTTTATTACAACAGGGTAACCCTTTTGTTTGCATTTGGATCACAGGTTGTGTCTCCTGCAGTTTGGGTTCTGCAAAAAGTGCACAAGTGCAGCTTACGGCTTTTTGTTTTCACCTGCCTTAGTTTCCTAGTGAGCTCATGCAGACATTACAGCACATTAGAGCTGTCTGGAAGATTATTGTTAAAGTGACCAATGGGCTTCCACTACTGTGACCACAAAGTCTGCCTCATTCATTATGCAACAGTCTAGACAACACTCTCCTCTACTTTCCCTGATTGAGCACCATCACTCCTGAAGGAGCAATTCCTTTCCAAAGTAATGGACAGTCCTGTAGAACATCAGTGCGCTTGACTTTCCGGTTACTATTTTGTCTGCATCGTCATGTTGTGATTTGTGTAGCCAGGAAAACCAGGGGAGAGGACTTACATGTAGACTCAAAAAAACAAAAACAAAAACAAAACATAAACTTGAAAGTGATTCAGAACTCTTCCTTTGACTAAGCAACAGAGGTAATTCCCTGGAAACAAGGCAGGGAAAAAAAACAGAGGAAGTAAAGCAGGAACAAATACACAAGAGACCAAAGGCAGTTACCAAGAACTCATCATATACAGTCATGTTGATCCTCTTATTCTAGAGCCTGTAAAGAAATGCAGGTGAGAATTTAACCTGGTGGAACCTGCTGAAACCATGTGCAGCATGGGAGTAGGTTACTCTTCCAACCAAATCAATGACTTTGACAAGAGTTATCATGCTGCTATATATATGTGGCATATCAAGTATCAGAATGATTACATGCTTACTCGCAGAGCCATAACTATGCCAGCCGGTGTTGAGAAAGCAGTGAGAGAAGAAAATCACACTATATTGCAGTGTTTTTCTCATAAATACAGCCACCTCATAAATTCCACTGCATCAATTTGCATCTTGCATGCCCTTCCCTTCACAACGAATACTTAAGTACGGCATACCATAAAAACTAAATTATAAACAGCACCACTCTAAGATGTTTGAATGTCATTTCAATGAGTTCATGTCATCATGGCGTAGACTTGGTTTCTGTGGAGCCAAGAAATGGATTTCTCTTGCACAGTAACAGGGCTGACTATTGCAGTTTATTTTGCTTTTGCCTCACTACATATCTTTTATCGATAAGAGCCAGTGGCTTGAACGAGCCTCCAAACATCCTACGCAGCGTTCTCTTTCTGGAGTCTGCAACCATGTAGGGCTCCACACTGTTAAACTTAAACTATATATAAATATATATATTTTGACTGGAAAGGCCTCAGAGTTGAGAGCAGACTGAGCAAACAGGGTCCACTAATGGCAGTTGTGTTGCTTTACCATTTCTGTGTGCATACTTTGAAATCCTGCCAAGCCAACTGTATACGTTGTAGGTGACGGTATTTCACAGTTTCCCCTGCTGTACAAACGCAGGACTGTCTGCAGTGTGTTTTCGCTTCCATAAAAAGGATGCAGGTGTGTAGATTTAACTTGTAGCTATGCCTCATGGTATGCCCCAACACATGCAAATACACACACACACACACAGATCCCATGAAAGCTGTGTTGCCTCGCATTCCCAGGTGATTCTTGGTAAAAATAACTTCAGCCTGTGCTCAATCCTGAGGGCCCTCGAGTGTTAATAGAGCCTCACACATCCATAGTCTTGAGTTGTTCTGCATGCTTTGTTTTGGAAATTATGTTTACTGGAACTGGCTCACAGAACTAAAAGTTATCGGCAAGTTGCAGAGTATGCATTCTGCAGCAGCTGCACAGTCGACCTACATTACATCTGTATGGACGGTTTGTATGTATTTATGCTCATATGTTTCAGCCGAAGCTTTACTAAAACATCTCTTTGAGAAAAACACTGTTAGTCACTGCAGCTGACTTCGCTTTGAGTCATTCATCAGATGGTGATGTTTTGTAGTAACGCAGGGAGTGAAGGTCACTGAACCTTCAGAGGGTGTTGCAATCTCACTCCTCAGGTGACCAATGAGAATCCAGAAATACCTGGTGATAGGAGAGCAAGGGAGGGGCTGCTGTGCTTGCTCTGGCAAAACAACATCCTCATGTGTGTATGTGTGTGACAAGAATGTGTGCCAGAGGGTGTGGTAGAGGCGGGGGATGGTGGTTTACAAGATTGATAAGGTGATTGAGAAAAACACACTCTGAAAGTGATTGGACAATGATGGGGGTGTTGTCTCATGAAACTTGTTCCAAATATTCTGAGTCTTTGCATGGGCCATAGAGAATGTGTGCGATTCTGTCTGTGTGTTTATGTTTTCAACCTGTATATATAAGTATTTGTTTGGGTTTCATTGTCTGTTTGATTGCCTGTGTATATCCACCACCGTCGAGCCATATGTGTTTCATTTCAGCACAAACACAATCCCTCTCGGATCATTTTTCATAACATCTCTGATCTCTGCCCCTCGCAGCAAATGGCCTCCCATGTTACACGAGCCGTGTGGAAACGCAACACCATTTGGCCCAAAGCTGTCCAAATATGGCCCGCAGCCCATTTGGTCACGCCTGCCCATGCCTTGAAGGCTAGCACAAGAAATCGTTCATCATGTTCCTAATTCAATCAACAGCAATTTCATTACTAGAGCACAACAGAGACAGATAACGATGGTTCTCATTTTCTCTGCTCTGTCTTTTCAAACCATTCAAGTGTTTTTCAGTGGCAAATGTAATTACCAGCAGCACATCTTGTGCAAAATGCTAATAGCAGCCAAGGACAAAACCCCCTCTGTCTCTATTGGCTAGGCACGGGGAATGTTTTGTGAGCCATAGAATCAACTCATTTAGGCTCTATTTGCCTCTATTATGTGACCTCAGTATCAAGCCTATCATTTTCTCCGCCATTGTTCAAAACCCTCACCACTGTTTCTCCCACTCTCTCCCTCCTCCAGTAATCTGCGTCAGTTTGGTGATAATTATAGCTTACTGGAAGAGATGTGGCTGGCTGTAAGCTCTGCCTCTTGGGTAGAAAAAAAAAGCAGGAAAAACAAGGAGACTTCCATTTTTTCCTTCTCCTGTGGGAGACAGAATTCAGGACTGTGTGGGTGACATTTGGGGGGTGAACAGGACTGCTGCTGCTTTTCTGTCCTCGTTGTCTTGGTTTAACTTCCTGTCAAAAAGTGGGATGGATGCTCGCCCCTGTCACGATTTGATCTCTTCTCTTTTTTCCCACTCAAACAACCATGCATTCATACACCTTCTCAAACATATATACAAAATAACTAAAGGCCCACTTAAGTGGTGTGAAGGAACCAGTGGTAATGGCTTCCAGTATGTCTAGTGTGTGTCTGCCCTCTTGATACTGAGCAAATGTCTGCAGCACATGTACATGTGTGTGTGTGTGTGTGTGTGTGTGTGTGTGTGTGTGTGTGTGCAGTTAGTCTCCAAAGGCTCTCTATGGCCTGATCCTGTTACACTAATGGCTGCGGTCTTGCCATCCTTTAATGGCATACAGAGTTCACAAGGGACGGATGGATGACACAGGGAAGAAAGAGATGCACACACACATTTGCACACTAGCATGCTGCATGCATGCACACAGCATATACACACATATGAATTGTGCGAAGCAACAAAAGGAGCACATCTTATGAGGGACTGTTATGTAGAGGGCCATTTAATCAGAGAGATAACATGTCTTTCCCCTGACAAGGTCTGGCAGTTTAAAATCCCATACAGCCCTTCTTCCTCTCCATATATTCCTGCCCTCCTCCTCTTGTCTTAGATGACCACTTTATCAATTTAAAACGGTTAGCATGCAGATTTCTACACTTAGTATTTCCACTAATTTAGAACATATGCTATATTGCTGATTTGATAATTTTTGGAACCCCCCCCCCTTTTTTTTTCCTTCCTAAATAGTTTAGAAAAGTATGATCTCTAATTATAATTCAGCCATAAAACCCAATTCAGTCATGAAGGGAAGATGCAGATGATGTGGAGGATACAGAGATCAAAGCTTAGTCAGTGAGTGCTCCTCATATAGGAGTGTTTTCCTAATGTTTTGTGCTGTATGCGCTCTTTTGCTTGGGGTTTGCACACTTCCCCTATATTCTTATTTATAACTTTCCAGCTGCCTTGCCTTAGAGGAAGAGACGTACATTGTTGTTGTTTGTTTGCAGAAAATGCTCACATACAGTATTTCTCTGTCAAATGGGAGCGGTGGTAGCCTAGAGGTTAAAAAAGCAGGATTATGGTTAAAAAAAACAAACATACACACACAAACTGGCTGGTATCCCAGGACAGGCTGGGAAATGTGGGGGAAGAAAGTGTAATGTTTTTTCATCCTTTAGTAAATAATTTTAAGATCCACTTGAACAAGACACTGTGATTACTTAATTACAGACATTAATATACTCTGATTGTGGTGGGCAGCATCACTATAAAAGCAAAGCATGGGACTTAATAAATGTGAAATATTCATTTCTTCCATAAGGTTTCCTCTTTTGCAACACTACAGTACATTTTATGGTCCAATGCCTTGCTCTTGAGCACTTTTGTGGAAATGTTGAGTTCTGCAGATATAATCATCTACTTTTTCTTCATCATAAACAGAGACACACCTTTCTGTTCATTCTAAGGAGCTAATGAACAATGTTTTTACCTCTAGGATTGGCTGCCAAGCCTGTCCGATTTAATTGTTTGATGTTAAACCATGACCTACGACCTGAGTTGTTAGACATAAGGTTCTCCTCCCTTGGTGATAGAGAAACAGTTGACTTGTGTTTTGCAAATGTTGACATAGTAAACAGTTTTAACACTGGCCCTGCAGAGAGAGGAGAGGCTCCACTGTGGTCATAAAACTCAGCTTAGGCTGAAGAGGGGCCTACCAGCACTTGGGCTAATAAATTTTGGTATTTGGTTGTGGTTTTGAGTGTGTTTCTATCCACATGTGCCACAAGATGTTTCTCCACACAGAAGATACAGTACATGTACAAATGCACATGCATTTGAATGCAAGGTATAGCATGTCCGTAGGTGTGGCTCCAGGCTCATAGCATGTCCACCGTTTTGTCTCCCAAGGAGTCGAGTTTAACAGGTGTCAGCGAGCCAGAACAGCATTGTTACAGGCCATATAAAAAGCCCAGGCTCAGCTTCCTCAGCAGGAGCTCATTGTTACTACCCTCAGATCCTGGCTCGCAGCATTACAGCAGACTTCACAGGAACAACTCAGGAACACAAGACAACAGATAAAAACAGAAAATGATGCAAGAAACAAACTGAAAAAAAGAATACGTCTCCCAGAATTTACAGTTGAACACTACTAATTTGTTTTGCCAGTTATGGTTTGAGAACATTTTGGGAACAAGATACTACACTGCTGTTGCAAATTAGGATGTCTTAGTGTAATTTCTCGGAGACTCGCAGACAAAATGCAGCTGGATTGCAGAAAAAAAATATGTTGCTATGCAATCACTTGATCATCAAGCTGAGATCGCCCTACCTATAAACTGCTTTCACTTTCCCCTTCACCATAATTCCAGTAAACAGCAGCACCTCTATCTCTGCTGTGTACGGTAAAGAAACCCACATCAGACTATTGAAGATTTCTTGGAAAGTCGGAATATTGGCAGTAGTGAGTCATAACAACCTGAATGTATAAAAACAGCCAATTATTTCATTTCAATTGTCATACCAAAGAAGGTGACCCTCTAAAGGCCACAATTACTATAAACAGGTGATGCATGCATGGAAAAATTGTAGCGGCTGAGCAGCTGTGGCACTCACTTCAGCCATTCTTACCTTTGGCCAGGGTGAGTGTGGTTTCTAATTTTGTCCTCTTGATGCTATGACCACAAAAGGTCTTGTTTGTTTATCAGCTCTTTCCAACCCATCTTTCCATTTGTGGAGAGATACGCCTGTACTATCAGGCTTCTTAGCATCATCCATAGATCCTCTCTCTGTCACTCAGTCCACACACACTCATGCACACACTACTGTATTTGATCCCCCTCAAATGCTTTCACAGCTGTGGTGAGTGTGCATCTGTGTCAGGTTTTGTAAGGCCTCCTGCTAATCCATCTCCATTGCTGATTGTCTCCTTTTATCCCTGTGACACTTTCCAAAACACCACACAGCTCTTTCAGAAGCTTATCCATAATTAACCCTTTATAATTCACCAATATCTCCTTGTGGAAAGCATTATCAGCTCTTATGAAATCTGGCACCTTCGTAGGTAGTAGTTTTGTTTTGTCACATCATATTTGCACACACCCATTACACCTTATACATTGTATAACAGGTGGGGTCGGTTTCCAGTGATCATTCTGGTAGAGCGAACAATGCATCTAATTTCGTGAGGGAAAATTGCCTGTCCTACTGGAAAGTGTTTGCACCATGCGAGATGTGTGGGGAGAAGTCTAGACTTATTCTAGTCTAGACATGAGCAGTTGCACTTAACTGCACATAGATTGATGTGAGAGATGATTTCACTTATGCAATATACTGATGGTGAGCTGTTAATGCATTGCTTTGTGTGTATATCACTTGATAAGAGGTTTAAATCATATGAGGAGCTCACTGAAAAGTATTTTTAAAGGCAGAAATGGTGTTTTCTTCCTGTTATATATGTGGGAAGAGGACTTTGAGTTTGAAATAATAGCTTTCGGTTGTTGTTTATTCAGTGCTTTTTATCTTCTTCTGCTCTTCCTCATTCTCATCCCGCTCCCACTTCTATTTGCTGCCTGTAATGAAATTGCTCTCATACACTTTCATTCTTCACTTTCAGAGTCACTAAGAGTAATGGTAATGAGGTAATGGGTGATGTCTGCTTCTCCTTCCATTGCCTTCCCCAACACTCCCCAATCATCCATCTTCCTCCCTGCCTGCCTTCTATTACACACCAGGCACTGCCTCTTTTAATGGAGTAAATCTCAGTGAATTATCAGTTTTTCCTTTCTTCTATTCTGTGTAAACTTTAATGGATAATGCTGGTTTATGCTTTTGATTCAACTCACAGCAACTGTGCTGTCACATGTGGGGCCCACAGCTGAAGAAGTCCCTTAAAAATCTCAGGAGGATATATGTATATAGATCCTATTAAAGGGGATTTGATAGTTTGATTTGATAGTAAAATAAAAACCTGTGATGAAAGTTGTTAACAGCATCAGATTTACCACTCAAAATTCACTGTACTTTTTAAATCAATAAGGCCATGACTTAAATTAGACAAAGGTTAAAAAGTCTGAAGTCTGTTAAAAAGTATGAAAATAAAGGAGGAGTATTGTTCTTGAACTGCAGGGTAGAGCTAGTTAGCCCTAGTATTACAATATATGATTTTAGAAATGTGATTTAAAGAAGGTGTTTTTGTCTTAAGTTGTAATCTATCAATAACTCGGGCACTAAGTTTCACTGAGGGAACAACAAGAAAGTATGAAAGGAAGCATTGTTTCTGAAGCTTCTGCACGTAGTTAACAGCTGTAACATTTAATTTTTGGAAAAGGCAGCGTGGCATTAGTTTTTATGAAGCAATGGTAAGTGCGGCCTGGATGTTTTCCTTGGCATCAAGGAGAAAAAGAACTACTGCTACTGGCTGCAAAATGACGACCAATGCTCCAAGTCCAAGTCACAGTACATAGAAGGCAACCACTGCTCAGCCAAAACACAGCTTCTAGGAAAATGTCTGGCTCAGAGGTTTGTGATGTTGTCAGTCAGTGCTCAATATAATCATTTTATGGTCCCAGAGTAACCAGAAACACACAAATGGCTATTGTTAATTAATAGTCCATATGAATGCTGGTTGCACTTACATTAAGATATTTGGTTGGCTGCAGGTGTTTTTCCATGATCAGACACAAAGCATCACAACTAACAGCTGGCACCTAGATCTATATTTAGTTTATGAGGTTAAAAATGATATAATATTAGATCTCAAAATTCAATTGGCATTCAATCGGTTGATAAAAAAAAACTCCCATGAAGCACATTGTTATTGAAATAAGTGTTCCTTTATGTGAAGCAGAAACACTGAAAACATGCAGCATTTCGTATGCAGCGCATTTCTCAAAAGAATTTCCCATCCCCCTGAAAAAGCCTCCCTGTTTGGCAGTGAATCTTATCTTTAGGGGACAAATGCAAATATAATCCATACTGCATTGTGTAGCAGAGAAAGGCGCAACACACCCAATCACAGACACCACTCTTGACTCGCATATTCTACGCCTAAGATCACATTTTCACAGCTTTCATAACCAAAGACGTTAAGCTATGACACATTCTGTATTCTAATGTATGTAAAACCTTTCGAGTTCTTACGGAGAGCGTCCTTGCAGCAAGGTGAAGATGTGTAAATTGTGCGTCTGTATGAAATCAGGTTATTATTGAGATTGGAGAGGGTTTCAGTCATGGAGCTGATTGCCAAGTGCAAGTGAAGAGGAGAGGAGATTGATCGCAAATGTAATTTTGGACATATGTGGCACAAGCAGAGAGCTGATCTGAATATCTCAAATCAGGTTATGTTGACACGCTGGCTTTTTTTACTCTTAATTTGCATGAGTGATTTTAGTATGCGTCTATGAGCATATGGGCTTTGTGTGTCTTTTGCAGTTATGTCAGGGTGTGTCAGTTCAATTTCCTGTTTCAACATGCTATTATAAAGGCATGAAAAAAAGTGTTACAAAGCTTGAGTGCTCTTACTGTTTCCTCATTCCAAGCAACTTCATAACATAAATCATTTATAAATCCATCAATTTATGAAATTGGGTGCTGGTTTCTGTTGCATAACTCAAAATAAATGTTTTTCAACCAATGAATACTAACAGATGTTAACATTACTGGACAGCATGGGTCATCTCAGTCGAGACACTCACAGAAACAGAGAGGGGCTTTACATTGATGCATATGAGGAAGTAGAAGTTTTCTCTCTAGATGAGGCCATAATTTTATTATTAAAAAAGATTAGTTTGTCATCAAATGTTTAGTTTTCCCTGTTTTCTCTACATTTTGCTTGGCAGGTATCTATAATTTACATAAAAGAAACCATCCAAGAAGTTGTATATATGAGCTGAACTCACTCTGGTGGAACTGCCCACAACTTACTGACATATGCAACATGTGAGGCCGTTCATAAGTAAATGTTTCTTCATTTTAAAGGTCATAAGGCAAAATGGATGGAAACCACAGCTTTAAGGTTCCCTAAAGTTCCCATTAATTTTATTCTTTTTTTAGAGCTCTTTTGTCTGTCTCGCCCTGCAGGATAACCCTCTTTGTTGTCTCGCTGACTCTGCCTTGCTCTATACATTACCCTGTCTCTCCCAGGCTAATTAGTGGTCAGACTGATGGTGTGCGTAACGTCACGTAGCAAGGGACCTATTTAACAAAGGCTGTGTGGCTGTGACTGACCGGGAGGCAAATTCCAAGAACCCCTGCGCTGTCATTTCTCACTCGAAGAGGCCGTTGAAGAGCCACTTGTGGAGCTTATCTGAGATATAAGAGGGTGGTTGCATACTTATGCACTTTTTCCATTTCAGAAAAACCTGACTTGGCCTAGTTGTATTCATTTCCAAGGTAAAAGTAGCTTTCTCTTTCTGGTACCAATGAGACAGTGGTTCAAGAGCTAGTTTCCTCTTTCAGGGAAGTGTGGGGATTTTTATGTCAGTGTTCCAGCTATGGTTTGTGGTGTAAAAAACATTTACAGAAAAAAGAGGGGAGTTCTAGAAACTGACTGTGACACAAGAAGTTTAGTTTCCCAAATCCACATTGTTGCCCTGTGCTCGGGTTGTTTTCGCTCAGATTGTACATCCCGTGTAGTGGGAAAAGGGTTTTGGCAGCCAAACAGTAACAGACAGCATTCTGCAGATCTCTCTTTGCAGTGCAAAGGTCACTCAGTCTGCAACAGGTGTTAAAAGGCCAAATCACAAGCCACTGTGAGCGTGGTGGTGGTGAATGAGCTCCTGTGTTCCTCCTACATGTCTGTTGTCTGTCTCCCCTATCAGCTGAATTTGGGTTACATGTGGGCTAACACTGACAGAAAAGATGAATGAAGCAATTACCTCTTTGCGTAGTAAAAAATGAAAAAAAACAAACAGATTCATAAATTTTATTTCAAACCCGTTTTGTTGTCCTAGACAGAACACGAAGTGTCTGCTGGATTGCATACAATGTGAAAAGAAAAGACATGATTAGGAATGAATTTGGTGTAAATTAACACGAAAGCGCGTCTGTGAACGTTACAAATGTTTCTAACTTGAGAAAAAAAGATTGCAGTTCCTGGTGCTGGAAGGAAATGATACAAAGAACTTTCACAGTCACTGTGTCTGTTGCAAGCTAGCTTACAGCTAGCATCTATACAGCTGGTACATTAGCTGTTTGGGGCAAAAATGAATGATCAAATGTTCAAATTCACCAGAACGATGTGAGGTGAAGATTTGCTTTGCTTTCTGTCGGAAAACACTTTGAGTCTGTCTGTTTTTTTTTCTTCTGCAGAAAATGAAAATAATTACCTGCAGTAAAGCATGACCTTATTTCCCCCTGTTCTCCCATAGATGTTGAAGATAGCATTAAAGCAAGATAACAGGTCACATGAGTTGCTGCAGTTTCGTGCCATTTGAGAAGACTGAATGGTTGAAATGTGTGTGTGTTAGCTGGTGACTTGTTTATGGCTCAAGGGGCCTAAAGGTCAGGCAGCCAGAGTTGATATAAAGGAGAACCAGTTTTGGACAATATGGCTTTGAGGCTGACAGCTGCTCATCGGCAGATGCTTGGCCGCTGCAAGACACTTAGTCACTCACATTTTAAGCTTCATAAACAATGATTTCATCGCATGGGAGAAAATAGTAAGCTGCTATGTTTGGCATGCTCTGAATGAAATCTGGCAGAGTTAGAGCTTTTCTTCCTGTAGAGAGCAGCTTATACAGAACAAGATGATTCTAAACTTGGAATACTTTATTTGTTCTTGAATGGCATGTGACATCTGCTGTTTCACTGAAACTCATCCAGTGAAGCAGTGATGTAGCCAACATAGCATATGTTTTTTAGGACGGAAGCCACTCCTAGAGGAGAAGGTTAAGCACTAACCAAGCCCAATCTTAGTTAACCAAAGAGCTTTACCCTCTCATCTTGTGGCTGCATTGACAAATAGCTTATACTGTTTTTTTTTTTTTTTTTTTTTTACAGCCAAACCAGCTAAACCAGCCAAACAATAACCCTGCTACAGGCTCCAGGTCGTGTTCTGTGCCGTTTTGTGACATTCAAACCAGCACACGCAAAAACGATATTCACGTCTGTGAGACAGTTGGAGAATGTGAACAGACTCGATAACACTCAAATTAGCACTCCCTCAAGTATCGCTACACATTTCAAACAAATCTTCACACACACAGATACTGAATCAGGATCCACAGGAGGCTTTTAGCCTCTAGCTCTCCAGTCAGAGGACCTACCAGGCTACATGGCTCATTACAGCTCCTTAGCCCTCCTCCTTAGCCCTGTAATTATAAATCCCCTGACAACCCATCCACATAAAGCCTTTCATTAGCATACAGGAGCACAGGAAAGTATGAGTTCATCATTGTCCGAGATTTCCATCTAGCTACCTCTGGGGTTTTAAATTTGCATGGGCTTTTACAACAGCCTATTTGTTGTCAGCACAGCCAAAAGGGGAAGTTTTGAGTGGTTCAAATCTGCTGCGTTTGAAGTGTTTACATATCACATGCCTGTGCAGTGGTGGCTTGAATGTTTCATCTGTGTGTTTATGTATATGTGTGAATGCATTCTACGTGTGTGTTGCTGCAGCAAGAAGGGGCAAGACTGATTTGGTTGGTGAAGGCAAAGGAGATGTAATCAGCGTAGGCAAATGCTACAGTCTGAGAGGACTGTTTACACTTATCAGCCACACACACAAGTACACAATCCATTTTGTACACACCCATACGGACACTCACACCCTCAGACACATTCGCGCACTCGGTCTTCTGTTTTGCATGGATTATCAGACAAACTTGTTATGGTACACAGAGAGCAGTTCGACAGATAAGGAACTGAAAGTTGTGCCATCAAATCCACATATCATCTGCTGTCATTAGTCTGCCTTTGTTGATTCAGAGACAAGTCCTTGGTTATACAGTCACCTGTGTGTTTTTCCAACACGCTGCCTGTCCCTGGGCTGTTTTGTTCCACAGCATGCCCTTCAGGACATGCAAACACAGCAGATACTATCTCCCACTCACGGCATCTCTGTGGATCCTCATGAGACTCGGTGATTAGCATCCCAAACAGTCGGCCATTTTGTGGCACTGGTGTGGATTACAGCCTTAAGCAAGCTGATATATTGTACATCCATTCCATTTTGGTGGCCTGCTCTTTTACGTTCAGTGACCTATTTGAAATGTTTTTGTTACGTTTTAAAAAAGGGTGTGTTTTGTTTTGGGTTTTAGGAACTGAAAACAGCCAAATGTTTTTGAGGACTATTTTTTGAGAACACCTGTGATTCATCTGCTTATGTCACTTTTTAGCCACGCTAGCAGTGTAGCTCTAGGGATGGCAGTTTCAGCTGGTGGGTCAACACTTTGATGCAATCTGAAATATCAGGACACCTGCCTGATGAATTGCCATGAAATTTTACAGAAACATGATCCTTTAAAGATGAATCCCAATGACTTTGGTGATCACTTTTTTCTATATCGCACCACCAGCAGGTCAAAATTACCACCTCTCCAACGTAGTTTGTTACAAAATATAAAAGTATTTTACAAAAGTAATGAAACAAGACAATTAGATTACAGCAAGAAGCAAGTGCACTTGTTGATTTTGGGAAAAAAAGAGGAACTCTTTGTTTTTCATCCAACCAACTATTTTGTTCTCTGGTGTGAAATGAGCATCATGCAAGGGACCCTACACGTGGCTATCGACTTTCAGCCTTGTTCATCTATCGGTTTTGTTTTCTGTCTGCCAGCTTCCCCATTTAAAACTTATTGTGTTGTATCACGAGACGAGCAATGGATCACCCATGCTTTTCCCACGTGCCCACGCTGTTCCCTCTCTGTGCCAGTCTTGTTTGGCACTGGCTGTTTCTCTCTGCATAAATAAGAGGCCCATAGAAGAGGCGAGGCCTCGGCAGACAGTTCTGCGGGGGTCGGGAGAGCTTGCTAATAACAAGCTGCCTATTATGATCCCGAGACAGATGCAGTTTGTGGTGTAGTATGTTTGCTGGAAGCCTATAGTAGGCCTGTGTGAGTGTGTGCAAGAGTTGTTGTGGAGACTCATCAAATGACCATTGTTGATTATGTCTGTGATGTAGGTCAATGGAGTTCTCCACCCGCCCCTACTCAGTGGACTTTTTGACCTAGTGCTTTGTGAGAGGCTTCTTTTAGAGCCACTGGGCTGTGGAGAGGGCAGCCCAGGAGGGGTGTGTGTGTGTGTGTGTGTATTGCCCTGCTGAGAGAATGAATGATGTCACCGATCCCCGTACTACAATCAGCCCCGTTGATGTGTCCTGGCAGACTGAAAAGAAAGGCTGTGTTTATTGTCCCGCCCTGTGGCCACACTACACTGTTACTGAACACTCTGGTCAGCACCCAGGATTAAGATACACTAGGAACTGTACTTATCTCTTTTTAGCAACAAGCAATGGTGAATTAACCTTAAAGGAATATCATCCCTTAAAACATAATAGGATGGTGGAGTAGGACATAAAGTCACTCATCTGAATAAATTAGCTGCTGTTACCAAGAAGTGGAAAATATCTAGCCAGCCAGATGAAAAAAACACACAATGACATATGTATCTGCTATGTTCATTGCACGTTCTTCTGAGGAGGAAATTATTACTGTGATTTCACCAATGGACCTGACAAAAGTCTTTAATTTTCAAAGGTCTTTCATTTTCTCACACATAGCTTCTCTAAATTACTTTTTTGACCTCTTAAAATGAATTTGTGTTTACTTACAACCTTTTATAACAGGTCATAGCCTCCTGTGGACACATGGTTTTAAGAAATAAGCAAAAATGAAAGAAAATTCAAAAATAAACAGAATTTGTGCCTGCAGACTTTTCCATGTTTTCCTGTCCCTTTAATCTTCTCGTGATCTCGTAGATTTACCCCCAGGGTTTGGAACTGCAGATTTAGAGTTTATTTATTCTGATATCGTTGAGTGTTGAACACTTTCATATTTTGACCACATCAATAACACTTTATTTTAATACCTATTTATTATCAACACTTAATAAATAGTTATACTAACACACCATATTGTTGCAAGCAAATAGTAGACTCAACAATAGAGTCGGCTGTAGTTAGGAATTATGACAGCCTGCAAATGTGACCGTGCTAACGAGCTAAGTGTTACATGCTAACTGTCAGCATGCTAATAAGCTACCTGTAGTCACGTTACTAATGTTTGTGTGCTAATTTTGTTCTCATTGTAAGCAAACATTAGGACTAAAGGGTAGTCTAATTTTAAATGATAAAATTAATAAAAGCTTAGTAAATAGTATAATGTAGCTGTATGTTTACACACCTTAAAAAATTCCTACTGTCTTGTTGCAAAGCATTAACAGATTCATAAAATTATTCATGCTTATGAATATTTATTATTTATACACAATTACAACAATATTAGCATGTTATCAGGCATTTGTTATCTTTCTCAGAGACTGGTACTGACATTTGACAAACACATATTAATAAACACATAAAATGTCCTTATTTCTTCTAACAACTCCAGTAAACTGTATGTGTTATGTATGTGTATATTTACTATTATATACTGCTCATAGATGCTAAACTTAAGTTTGCGTGTAACATTAGTTTCTGTATAATATACCCTAAAGTTGTTATTCAACTCTTTTTGCAAAGAGAAAATGAAGTAAACTGATCTGCATCTCTGTCATATGATAACGGAAGCACAAAGAACAGCCTAGAGAAAGCCTCAGGGGATATTTGTCCCCCAGGTGCCCTGTGTTTATCCCCAGAGAGCTAATATTTTACCATCAAGATGTTTTGCATAACACCAAACTGATTTATGGATTGTAGCATGGTGGCCACTTGTGTGCACACAACAGCATGCATATATCAGGTATGTGTATACACTGATGTGATTCCATGCACATACATTTGTTTGAAGTTAAGGAGACTGGAACTTGTTACCGGCCATGAAGGTCGTTTTTGCCTCTAAACTGCTTTCCCACAAGTAATTAGGCTTGATGAAGTGTGACACATTCTGCATGATGCTGTGAAAGGACATCTGTACCAAGGTAAAGCAACAAACCCGATGACCCCTGCACTAGGGGAATAACAACACAAACAGGGGATACACATATATGGAAGCATACACATACACACGTTAAGTCCTCAGCCGGTCTTTCATGACAGGTCACGGTCCTGTAAATCCCATATTCCCTGAACCAGACCCCAGCTATCCCCGTAGCTGCGAGACACAGGGTGACATTGGGATGTGGTTAGACCCTGGATCCCTGTAATCTCTGGGCATTTTTACCTCCTGGATGGCCTCCAATCTTGGCTTCATTGCCAAAATACCTCATTCTTTCACTTTATCCTCTCCCACATAGTTACATAAGTAAATAAAGCATGAAAAAATGTTTCTGTAGACACACTAACGCACATTTAAAATACATATAGCACATGGTGTACATTCAAGTGTCTGTGAAATAGATGCATTTGTACACATACTGAAAACTTCACACACTTTATAGATACTTTTCCTTCCAACTTTGGCTGGGTATGGTCATTTATGAGGCAATGTAATCATCATAGCATCCTTCCTGACTCTATTACTCCCTTCCCTCCCTTTTCTTTTATTTCTATCATTTTAGACCAGCTAATGAAATATTCAGCATGATGGCCACCAAAACTCTTTTCTCTGTCTATTTATTTTTGTTTTGTTTTTTGTTTTTGTTTTTGTGCGTGTGTGTGTAATTTTTTGTGAACATGCACGTTTTTAGGGCTGATTTATGACTGCGGGTATGTGATTCTTTGTGAAAGTGAAAAAAGAAGGATATGATTTGTTACATGTCACACTGTAGATTGGATTTTTTGAAAACAGGGGAAAGGAAGCTGATTGGCTATTAAAACAAAATCTCACAACACTAGCACTCATCATGCATTTCATACTTTAGTTTCATTCATACACATACTGATTCATTTTTTGGCACATGTTAAAAAAAAAGGAAAAGAAAGAAGACTCAGACAAACAATGAGCTCACATGGATTCTATCCTCCCACTGGTCCCAGGCTGTTCATAGCTGCCCCACCTCCTGCCTGCTCTGAAGTGTCTGATGGGTTCATATCTTATTTATAAGGCTTTGAAGTCATTACCAGTGAGACACAAAGACCCTTAACCCTTGAGTTCCCACGAGAAAACAGGTGAGATTGACTACATGGAGTTTTCTACATTTTTGTATTTTACAGTTTATTCTGATGACCCTTAGATCCTACAGTAAGTGATTGGTTTCTGCCGATTTCTCAAAATGGCCACATAACAACAGCATGCAATGATCCATCAGTAAATTGACACTTGGCTGATGTAACACATCAAGCAGATGTGTGTGTGGAGGAGACTCAGTCATGTAATCCCCCCTACTGCCACTCTCTTTCACCCCAGGGGCTCCTGTGGCGCATGATACTAATAAATTTAGCAGAAATCACATTAAGACTCACTGCTCCATCGATTGTAAGAATGACATCATCCACCCCCCTCTCTCTCTCAGCCCTTTATATCCCCACCGGAGGAAGCAAAGTAGGGGAGAGAAATCTTTAACCCTGAGAGATTCTCTTTCAGTAGGAGGGAGCTTTGTTAATGTTCATTTTCATGTCTTGCGTTTTCTCCCTCACACAACCACGTATGCATGCACACTCACGAGCATCTGCACTATCTGGGGTTTAACTCTGCATAGAAGTTTCCACATTAGTCTGCTAGAGAGAGGATAGACGATCTATGAGACAATTACATTAGAGTGCCAAGTGCGTGTGGAAAAGCTTCTCACACACTTAGGGCGAGAGCTAATGAATATGAGCCTGTGGGTGTGTGTTGGAAAGAGGTCAGTTGGTGGTAACATAAAGGGTGAGCGAGCGTGCAAGCTGTGCTTATTTTCAGCCTTATAAATGTTTTTGTTCCATATGAAGTTCTGCAGCATATGGACCTTTAGAGCTAACTGGGTTTGAGAGCTAATGAAAGGAGGGTGTTTTAAAAGGTTGTGGAACTTTCTGGCCGCTTGGAGAATTAAAATATTTTCACTTCAGCAGAATCTAATTTTGTTGTTTAAAACAGAAGAAACATAAAATGTTAAATCACACATTTGCCCAGTCTTAGAAAAAAAAGGCACACATCTGTAAGTTAATTAAAATGTATCTTTGTGTGTGAAGTGAGAATTTACTGCCTGTGATTTTTCAGTAGATTGTATTACCATTGCTGTGTTTTTCCTAACCTTCCACATGTAGCTGCACTTGTGTCCTGTGTGTAGTTTCTGTGCAGTTGCATGTTCGCCCCTCTGTGTTCAGAGCTCTGGCTGACTCATCCAGGGTGAGCACGCCCTGTTCTATTCCCATCAATCCCTGGCTCATCCTCTCTCCGTGCCCCAGGGAGCTGATGAGATCTTCTGCCAAAATGGGCATGACCACCTGCACTCTGCAGATACTCATCAAAGATTTGACTTGCAAAATACTCAAAAACTGCCACAGGTTATCATTTAAGGTGTTGTAAACACCAACACAAAGCAACATTTTTGACTTGTTAGACATCACATTAGATGTGTAGGTGTTTTTTTGTTTTTGTTTTTTGTTTGAGGGAAAAAAAACAACTAGACATCAGTGAGATCCTAAAATTTTGAATGCATTTTTTTATTTTTTTATTTTTTTAACTTTTGGTTTCTGGAAAATGTAGAGTAAACAAGCTTACCAGCAATGCCCTGCTTCAAATTAATCTGGTTCAACACAATAACACCCGACAGTTGAATCTGTAAACACCACAGTCCTCCACAAGGGCATCTTGGCTGTAGTTGTTAATAAAAACAGTCTGAGAGGGGCACTCATCCACTGCCTTGACAGTTTTTACATTAACAAAAAAAAAAAAAAAAAAAAAAATCCTAACCTCAGACCTCTCTTTGGAAACCTCTCCTTGGGGCATGGGAAAACATCCCCTTAGGCCACATTCAGACTGACACAGTCTCCTCATTCATTTCAGTGAATTTACTGTGTGGGCACAGCAGGAATCCAGATGCAGGGTTCTAGCAAAGAAATAACATACAAATAACATGTTGATCCGACAAAAAATGGTGAACATGGCTCAACTTTTGCCACAAATGCTACATCATCCGGAAACTATCTATGTTGTTATATGCAAGTATTGCTTACCACACAATTGTTGACATGGCGGATAAAATAATTGCCATAACAGCCTTCTGTTTTATATTACTGTGAACTGCTGTGCAGTGCTTTGGTGTCCGATAAGTCTTGAGAATTGCAGAATTTCTCTAACTGAACTTCTTTAACTGCATTTAAAGGTGCAACTATAGAGCCAGGACACAGGTTAGCTTAGCATCAAGGCTGAAAACAGACTGGCTCTTTACAAAACAGAAAAAACAGAACAAACAAAAAAAAACATACCCACCTACCAGCACCTCCATTTTACTCTTTCATGGCTAAGCACAGTCTCCAGTTGCATGGCAACCTCACTAGGGATGACAAGAATCCCCACCCCACCCTCCACCGATTCCAGTCTTTCTGTGAAGCTAAGCTAATCTGCTGCTAGCTGCAGCTTTATATTTAGCAGCCAGACTCATGAGTGGAATCGATCTTCTCATCTAACTCTTCTTGGCAAGATCACTAATAAGCTTTTTTCCCCAAATGCCAAACTATTACTTTAATCTTCATTTTAATGTCATAGTATGAATAAGGTGCTGCTGTAATTTTGTCTGCCACTCGTTTAATGCTCTTTTTTTGTGTGGTTTTTTTTTGTTTTGTTTTGTTTTTTTCATTACATGCTGACACGAGTCTGTATTCAAAGCTGTGATTCCTCTGTGATTTGGATCTGTTTGCAGATTGTCTTGGTGTGTGAAATGGTAATCCTTTTTTATAAGAGCCCTATACCTCTAGGACAGTACAAGTGTGTCTATGTCTGTGTGTGTTTACTCACACTGAACCCTAAGATTAAAATGCTGTGACCATTCATCTCTCTGTCATATCTATCAAATATAACAAAGACACACAATCCCTCGTCTCAGTCCCTGCAGCTTTCCCATATGTCCCTTTATGTTCCCTTGGTCAATATTTGTTTCTCTGCCCATCATTTCTCACCTTCCTGCTTATTAATCTCCTGTCCTTTAAAATATATGACATTTAATTATATATGGATTAAGAATTCAGGTTCTGACTTTGGGGTATAGGGGAGGAAACAAAATAGATTGAGGCCATTGCACACACCATGACACAAGACAAATGGGCTTTGTATAAGTTGTTTCCATTAAAGCCTAATGCAGACAAATTATGAAGAAAGATTGATTAGTGCTGGTCTGAACAGCAGTCACTGGAAATTCTATGGAGTCAGATGATTTCTTCAAAGAGCCATGTGAGACAAAGGCCTGCGAAGCAGAGCAGAGTCCTGTGTGGTAGAATTACCGCCTGGTTTAAAATTTGCTGGAGGAGCCTCTGATAGCAAGAAGCTTCTATCATCTTGTTCTTCCCTTCATTTCCTCTTTTTTCTCCCCTTCACTGATTCAGATGCTGAATTAGAATTCCCATTCAAAGTAGGTCAGCGCCCCCTCTCTCTCTTTCTGTTGCCCCATTCTCTCCCTGTGTCTCTCCACCTCTCTCTGTCTCTTTGGCACTGTTCCCTATGTAATCCCTATCAAAAGCGCTTCACTATTAAAAAAAAAAGCCAGAGATGAGACTCGGGTGCTTTGATTCTACTTGCTCTGCTTCAAGCTAATTTCTTCTTTCCCTTTGTGGCCTTCTTCTCAGGCCTTCTTCTCTGCTTTGCCCTTCATATCAGCCTGAAACGGTTCCTTTTCTTCCCCTCGCTCTGTCCATCCCATCGTCGTCTCTCCTCTTTACCCTCTCCTTGAGTTATCCATCACTGTCACTGTACTCCTTTGCAGAGCTACTGAAATTATACAACGAGGTTGACCCCAGCCTACATGTCTCTGATAGCTCCCGTACAGCATTTCAGGCAGTTCAGCTAATGCTTTTATTAATGGGGCTCCGTGTAATGCTGAAGGACACTTTGACAGGACAGATGATTGCTGCAGGGATTGAAAGTTAGATCATTTAGTCACGGGACATGTTTGCAATCACTGGGCACATCTTGTCATCCTAAGCATAACACTACAGTATGTATAATTATACAGTCTTTCAGCTTTTAGAGTGGCCAGGATCACCCCAGGGCCTGTGATGGGAAGTAATGTTTTAACTTTTTTTGACACATACTGTAAGAAATTACAAGTTGAAATTCACATTGGCGTAGCTTAATACTATTTATCAAACTAATCCCTTAAGCTTACCTTACACAAGTTACTACATACTATTTGTACTGACCAGAGCACTGTACTCTGTGTCCACCCTTCTTGTGTTTAAAGGTTGAGGGGATGTCATGGATTATGACTCTCTCCTTTCATAATCAATTAGTCATCAATTTTGTCTGTCTGTCTCTCCTCCACTTAAATTGTCCCAATCAAAGCCCCAAACACTGGAGGAGGAAAGGGTATGTGTAAAAGCTTTGCAGGGGGGAAAAAAACCCTGCTAATCCATTTTAATTACCAAGAACAAAAGCAAAACGCAGTCACTTGAAGGTGACGCAGGGACATTCTTCAAAGGGCCTGTCACCATGGCAATAGCTGTAGGCAGGACAGACCCATGTGGCACACATCAGCCTGTGCAGGGTGAGCCTCTGTCTCGGACTTGGGAAAGGTTCACAGCTTCGAAGGTGCCATCAAATTCTGTGGTTAAAAAAAGAATTAGCCTGAGGCCAGCGAGTGATACACTACACTCCTGAAATGTACTGTAATGTTTAACTCAGACTCCTCAGTCACAGCCAAAAACAGCCAAACAACAGCTTTTAAATATCCATAAAGAAATAAAAATGCATTTGTTCCATTGTTAATGTGACATTTTTCTTGACGACGCTCTCTTTGATGGTGTGCACAAATTGCAGTGTTCCCTGAAGGCAGCAGCACTACAAAGCTAAGCTTTATCTTTTGCAAACACATGCTGTCGCTTCTCTCGCCTACTGCCCCATATGGTTGGATTTCCTTGGCTGGCCAGACTGTTGAATAGGCTGCTGTTAATGAAGGGTTGAGTGTTTGTGTGTGTGGTTTTGTGTGCACAGGTAATATCATGCTCCTTTTATTATACAGCATGAGCCATTAAAGAGCGGGTATCTTTCCTAGACACCCCTATCCATATAATTTCATACTGAAATTTGAATAGTCTGTCCCACGTTAAGTCATACATACTGCAACATGATATCTAGTAAAACATAATACTAGATCTTGTGTATATGTGCTTGTTACACAAATTCCAATAAATGTCCTTTCAAGTAACTATTCATTTGGATCGTATCATCGTCTTTATCTGATCATTCCAGTGGAGCTAAATTATTTTGAATAGCTGGACTGTTGACCCATTGGGACTGTCCCATGCTCAGTTAAACATTGATTGCAACCAGATGACAGGTTAATGGTTGTTTTTCCAGCATATCTCCAAAGTTAAACTCTGACCACCTGATCACTGCAATCATTTTTGTATTGTGTATCTATTATTTTATAGTAACTAATAATCCACAGGGTCAGGAGAACACATGAAAACGATCTGATATGTTTGTTTACTTTCTTGTTTCCTTTTGTTAGTATTAGATAATATGTTTTTTATCCCTTTCATATAAGGAAGTTGAAAATTATATTCAAGACATTCCTTTTATAGTCTTTATAGTCATTATTTTTGCAGTCTAATGTTGCCTGGTGGGAAAATAAAGTCATATTGGAAACTATCTTTCCAGTGAGAGGGTTAGTCTTTCCTTGAGTGAAAATATGTGAACACACTTAATTTCACACAATCAAAGGGCTTCTTGAGTCGAACCCCTTGAATTCCACTGCCTTAACCAATTAAAATCAGCTGTCTCTCTTTTCCTGCACTGTAATCATCCACTCACATATATGTGACACATATGCTCAACCATACACACATGCACGGACATGTGCACCTTCACATTGACACAAACGGATCCTCTTATTAGGGGCAGCAAAATGTGTATTTTTCATAATTTCAAGAGTATTTACTGAAATCAAATCCAAGTCAAGCAGCAAACAGTACTCTAATCTTCAAAGAACAGCTTTGTTATACATTGAGGGGGCATTTTACGCTCCACTAACCTGTTCCTGCTTTTACTTTATACCACGTGGTAGGAAATACCCTCATAAATACTGAAGGCTCAGCTCTGGCTGAATGCAGCAACAAGGAACCCTGTTCTTGTGGGGCGACGACAGATTTAGTCTAGACTGAGGTTGTGTCTGGCTGCTGTGGCAGGTGTGCTCACACTGTATATGTTGTACATGTAAAGGTGTGTGTGCAAGTGAGATTTTGCACGCAGCAAACTTACAAATTAAGTTCTTTGAGGCTGTATTTATTATCAACCAGTCCTCTCTTTTCACCAGCAATTTTGCACCAACTACACCAACCACTGAACAAAAACAAAAACCCACTTGATAAGCCACTAAACTAAGGCTAGACACTCACAGGCTCATGTATAACAGTGCTTAGACACATGCACATAGTAACTATGCGGTTAGTGAGAGAATCTTGCAGTCAGATCATTGTTTTCCCAAAGAGAAATGGCCACTGAAATAAGCATTCAAGGTACCACCTTCCACGGCAACATACACTTGTGGTATACGTCACACTGTGGAGGGTGTTAAACGGATGTAGAATGTGTACAAAGGGGTCATTTTAAGATTTGAATTAAATATGATCTAAGTGTGAAGAGTGCACTGATCTTTGTCCTAACCTCACTATGTAATTAGCCTGAGAGAGTCTCTCACACTCACACAGAGCAAAATAAACCTCCAACCTCTGCTCTATCCACTCTAGGGACAGACAAACACAGAAACAATACATGGATACAGACATGCACAAGCATGCTTAAATGCACATGTATGTATACATACTGTACATAGGCAAATACATATACTACACATGCCCCTACAGTACATATGATCACATATAAATGTACAAGAAGCTGTAGGTATAAACACACGTGTACATTCATTCACACTTGAATAGAATACATACATACTCATGTACATGCTTGAAATACACACATTTTCATGCATGTAAAACAGCCATGGGTCAGTTCAGTGCCGACAGGAGCCGGACAGAGATATGGACGAGTGCATGTCGGACAGCTGCTGCAACAAGGGCAAAGTGGCACGACACTGGCTGCCAGGCCCTGACCCGTTAATGACACTCTGTGCTAACCTGCCCCATGTTTGCTTTTATTTATAACTCTACTGTCATTTGTATTGTATGCGTTATCTGCTACCCATCAGGCACTCACACCAGTTCTCCTTTGTTTGCTCGCTTTTCTCTATAATGTCCTCTCTGTGCTCACTTTCTGTGTCTTCAGTACTTTAGTACTCTTAGTCTTTTTTCTCCCTTTGACTTCACCTTTGTCCTTTACTGTTCTCCTTCACTAGAATTTGGTGAACAGGCCACTTGCATTGTTGGGGTAATTTTCCCGAGCACTGTTGTGCATATCACCTTTCACATCTCAAGCCCTGTTCATCTTCTCACAGCTCATTTGCTGTTTTGTAATCTCGAGGCAACCTTGACATTTAATCGTTCCTTTAGTCCACTGACTGATTTTTTCACTGACCTCTTTTCAGCTGTGTCCTATTAAAAAGGAATAAATTAAATAAACAAGCTGTATCTTTTGAGTTGTGTATCTTATCTGATGAATGGCCACAAATAACAGTAGTAAAGGATGGCCTGTTCAGATATCATCAGCAAATCCTCACAAAGTGCGAATATGTCTTGCCTCCAAGGGTGTGCAGCATGCCAACGCTTGATCAACAGCCTTGCTGTTGTAAGTAAAGAAGCCAATTAACTTCCTCTGTCACCTTCCAGCTAAGTGGAACCATCGCTGAAGGGTGTACAAATTGCAGCCAGGAATCTAATTTCAGATGTACACACACCCCGGGCCCTCTAGAACAGCAAAAAATTCAATCTGAAGAAATTTGATGACTTGCACATGCTGCTCAGTAGTGGGTTTGGCCTGTCAAAGTTGCTCTCATAGTTGAGCTGCAGGCTGGGCAGCAGACCAGGGAAAGGTGGGGTGTCTCAACCCAAAGCATGTGCAGTAGTTTTAAAAGGAAAAGTTCAACTTTTTGGAAACCATGCTTGTCATACAAAGGGGAAAATCAATATCAGATTAGCATAGCTTAGCATAAAGTTGAAAGTGCCAGTTTAGCTCCATCAAAATTCAAAAACTACACCTTCATACAACTCAATACCTGCTTTATGTGTTCTGGGCTACTATAAATTGAAATGGGTTAGATGAGAATAGGGGCGTATGTACATACTATATATACATGCAACTCCCCCTGTATGTACATACTATATATACACATGCAACTCCCCCTGTACATACTATATATACATGCAACAGAAAACACACAGTTCCCAAAAGGTCGGTCTATTCTTTTAAGGATTTCCCTGTAGTGTTTAGTCCAGGAGGATTTATGAGGTGAGGCAGCAGTATAATGGCAGTGTGCAGTGGTTATGGAATTTATTTTACTGCATCTTTTTATAGCAGGTTTTACCACAGTTAGATATCAGCTCAGACTCTTTGGGCCACTCTAGCTGTCTGTCACCCTGACGCAATATCACTTTCGCTGCTGCAGTTGTCCCACTAATTCTGCAATGACACCAGGCCCTTCTCACCATTACACAATCTTCACCTCGTCCTTGTCCTCAAAGAACAAACTGACAGGAACTTGGAAACACACCGCCAAAGGCTCTCGCTGGGATGTGACATCACCCCAATACTCTTGCTAATGTACAAATGAGAGGGAGAGAGGAGAGATGCTGTGACATTCACACTTCCTCCGCAGCACATTCATTTCCTCTCTAATCCTGACGGACATTTCACTCTAGTTCTTTGTCTCCCAATCTTGATTGTCTCTCAATTTGTCACTTGCTGCCACCTCACCTTGTTTCCATTCCCTCATTTCTCTCGGAGGCCACTCTTCCTCTTATTTACCCTATTTTCTAGCCCGCAGCCATCGTCTCCTCTGCTCCCACCACCTGTACCCGCCTCCTGAAAACACTGACAGCAGAGACAGAAGCTGCACAGGGCCAATTTCCTGAGTGCTGCTCACCACTGGCACTCATTTAATTACTGCAGAGACAGGGGTGGGAGGCAGGGCCTGTCAGAGCTTTAGCCTGGATCGGTGTGGTCCCTCACAAGTCCTAGGGGATGGTGGTGGTGGGGGGCAGTACCTGTCATATTCTATAGCTTCTATATGGACCTCAGCTGACAACTAGAGATTAGTTGTCTTTGTTACAATCCTGGGAGGCTTGGTAGCCATATGGCCAGAATCCTAGATGAATGCCTTTGATCTTTTTCTCTCTTTCTTTTAGCACACTCACACAAACTGCACAGATTTGAACTCTTTTTGTGAGCTTCTACTGGGATTAAAAATGGTGTCAAAGAGGAGGTGGAACATGTCTCAGTGGGAGGCTCACTGGCATCGTGTGCAAGCCTTCAGCATCAAAATGTGCAGGTAATTCATTCCCATTAGTCTCTGAATTAATGTGTCTCTCTAAGACATGCAAATTAAAGCCAGTTTAATATGGGTAACAGCCTGTAGTAACCTATATAAAGTCCTGCAGTAAGTTTACAACCAACACTCAAGTGTTAAGAAAAACTGCAGTTTTTGCTGGAGGTGCAGACTCAGGCAGGACAACAGGCTCAAACTCTGACAGGTACAGACATGACCACAAGAACAAACTCTGGGACAAACATAGGTACCAACACAGACCAAATGATCACAGGGGAGCAATGAGACTTATATACACTGGGGGTAATTGACAACAGGTGATACAAATTAGGGCGGGGCAGAAAATCAACAAAGCCAGGAAACAAGACAGAGACAGGAAGTAGACCACAAACAGATACACAAGGCACAGGGCTTCAAAATAAAACAGGAAATGCTAAACCAAACCAGGAACAGAAACACAACTATAAGGACTTCAAACTACATTCTGCCAGGTTTTATTATCATTTTCACACTTCTGATCTTGAGCTACATGAAACTACCTATTGAATCTGTTTTCCATGTGTGATGTAAAGCTAACATGTTGTATTGTTCTTATTACCAGGCATACTGTTGTTTCTACTCTCAGGTTTCTATGTGCTTTCGTGCTATGGAAGCGGAAACGTTGTTTTTAGAATTAAACAAGAAAGTGGGGTGATGATTGTCAGCAGATGAGAAATTAGAGGAAACAACTTTACACAGACAGAAGCTTGTTAAAAGCTGTTATTGGGCTTTTTAGGATTTTTCAATCACTTTCTAGTCTCAGGGGCCACATAACATCCATTGTAGCAGCACTACATCCCTCTGCTGAGTATGTGATCACATTCATTCCCTCTGTGTGGTTTTATTTGTCCTCCCACAGGAACCCTCTCTGCGACTGTTCCCGCACGTTTCAGCCACGGCTTCTCAGCCTCCTCTGATGTCTGAATTGAACCCACTCTAGGATGGGAGCAGGATCTGTGGACATCACCATGGAAACTGCAACCACATGTTCTCCCTTTGAAAATATTAAAAACACAGTTTTTTTTCGTCTTACAAAACACTACAAATTACAGCAGCACAAGCTTGCTGATATTGAGCTGTGGTTTGACAGAGAAAATGTGGCCCCTGCTGTTTCTCTTTTTAGTAAACTCTTTAACCCAACATCAGAGTGGCCTGTTTTCCTTAAACATGTCAGGGGTGGATCCAGTCTGTCAGGTCTTCCTGATATTGTGTCTGTGATGTTTTAGGATTGCTGCTTTACAAGCACTGAGAAATTGGACAGGTCGAAGGAACTTAAAGAGCCATTAACGTCTCCTCTGCAGACAAACATTCCCATCCACCCACACACACAGGCACACACACACCTCAGAGATTGTGTTGGCCCAAGTCCCAGATTCAGTTCAACATGTCCTGACACAACTCACCAACACAGCATCCTGTAAACTAGCAATAACACAGCTTGAACTCAGGTTGGAGTTCAGTAACACTTATTCACACACCCATTCTACAGTCCACATAAAACTCAACCATGAGGCAATATAACTTGGCATATTAGATTTTTCTGTCTAGCAGAATCTTCTCATATCTGCTATTAGACTCTAAGACCACAGTGGACAAAAGTGAAATTTGAGCAGATTGGCTTTATTCTCATTTAACACCCACGTAAACCCTGTCACACGGATTCACAATCGGTCTGGCTGTTCTGCAACATGTCCTGACACTGAGTCAACCAGAAATAGCCTTAACTTTCATGTGATAGTACGGTTTGAAGTGTTTGTTACCAAAGTAAGGCAGTAGGGTATATCCTTTTATGTTCCAAACATGCTTGGTAATTTCTTAACAGAGCTGGGCACTGTAGTTTTTAGCAGTAAACAGTGTATTTGTTTATTTTCAGTGTTTAATAAGTATGTAAGGTGTGTGGATTGACGCAAAATAAACTCCAGTGGCCATGTTCTTTAGTGTAAAGTAAAATGTTAGCCAGTGCAAGAGTGTGGCTCGTGTGTGTTTTATCATGTTTGGACTATGATGGAGCTCTGTGTCTCTTTGTGGAGTGACAGATTGAGTAGATGCTGTCAATACTGGTTGCCTTTTCCTGACAAGAGGAACAGCTTTGACAAACCACCATGGACATGGTCTACTATGAATACTGTGCCCTCCACACCACAACATGGCATTAGCACAGCATGCTTACGTTGCAGGTTAAGTTGCAACTTTAGAGTTCCTGAAATCAGGTACATCTCCCTCTTATCATGCCTCTCTGCTGACGTCTGTGGTTTCACTTCCTTGATACAAGTTAAAGTTTGTCTGTCTCAGCTAACTGGCATAGGCATAGGGGTAACACCGCAATCAATCAAACTGGTATTTTTTCCACACGTCATTATTTAAAGTGCTCTCTGACATGCTATAACAAGCAGCCACTGGCTTGTCAGCCCAGGAAAAGGTCAAGGGTTGCATCTAAGTCAAAACTATGCAGGTTTGATTGTATGCTGTCCCTAATTGTAGGTGAGGATTGTTGAAATATACTCATGACACCTTGTTGCTGGGGAGAGTGTGAACACTAGCTCTGAAATTCAGTGCATTTTCCTACACTTTAGCTGATTATCTTGGTGCATAATCTATCATTTAGTAAATTAATGACAAAAACATCAGTGTTTACAGTGGCTCTTAAAGCTGTACTGGTACTGTACCTGAACTCCCACATATTTTCTGAATAACTTTCCTAATTAAACATCTCTATTTCAAACAACAGTTTCAAACATTGTGGGTCATTCACTCTACACCTTTGTGACACAGAAGAAAACCAAATATCAAATACAAAGGGAAGTTGAATGCAGAATCATACTTGCTTCTATTTCTATTTTTCTGTTTCCCCAAGATCACATTGTACAAATGTGACTTTCGTCTTTCTTCTTCCACTGAACCGTTTTGATAGTGGCAGCATACCAGCTCTTATTAGCACAAACTGACCTTTTGTTCCTTGGTAAATTTAAAAATATGTTTAAGCTTGTCAGTTTTCTCCATCGTAAATAGCAGATCTTTAAACTGAAATTATAACACACGTCAGTCATATCCTTTTTATCCAGGGCCCATTTTGCTGTTTATCCTGTTGTATATGTTTGTGTGCAGAAATGAGGGTATGTTATGTACATGTGTCCGTATGTGTGAGAGTGTGACCAGGGACATAAAATTAATGCATTTGTAAAAAATATAAATTGTAGTAACCGAAAAACATTTAGAAAAATAAAAAAGGGGTCCTGCATGGTCAATGTAAAAAATGTTCTTTTCATTATTTTCATCGGAAACAAATAATTATCCTGTATGCGTGAATCATACAGCCTTCAACTGTATACACGCCTTTATCATATAGACAAAATTGACCTTTATGATGGTAGCAGCACAGATACTTCATGGAAAATCCGTCAGACCTATGAGTTACAATGAGCTCTCTTAGCTTCAGCCCCTATCACATGTTTGGAGTCTCTGCCGTGCTTATCTGCAGATCTGAAGGAGAGAGCTGTGCGCTTTGGGTTTGGCTTCATGGTCTCCACTTCACTGTCGTGTCCTGTGAAACTATAGCTTGTGTCATGAATAGCAGCTCGCAGTGAAATGACAGCTTGCGTGGGCCCAGACTGGATTTGATCCCCAGCTGTTTGAGGCTGTTTAAAGTGTGAGTCATGTTGAGGGATTTAAGTAGCACAGTCACTGACTCTCGCTCACACATGCAGACTCTTGCTTTCTCTCTCTCTCTTTCTCTCTCTCTCTCTCTCTCATTTTTAGCTCTGGGGAAAGGTGGATCCAGGGTGGCAACATTTTCTTCAAGTTGAGACACTGACAGGAGCCACTGAATAAAACCTGTGTGTGCGTCTGTGTCTGTTTCTTCCTATCTACCTGAATGATAAGGTTATCATACACTTTCTAGTGGTCTTTGAGGTCATACTGTGAGTAATACTGTTATATGGCAGACAGATAGACTTCCTAAGTAAACAAGGCAGTGAATATTTAACATGGAGATTGTGCATTGAGTTGATTTTGTTTTTCTACACTCCCAGGAGTGCTTATGATTATGGAGTTAGTCTGGGAAATAAGCGAGACCATTCTCATGTTGGTATAGTAAAAATATGGTTACAGGGAGCAAGCAGCCAGTTAGCTTAGCATAAAGACTGGGAAAAGGGGGGAACAGAAGTCTGAAGTAAAATCTTTCCATTACCACCTTTAAAGCTCACTAATCAAGGCATTAAATCTTGCATGAAGAGTGTTTGTCTATGGTTAGTTCAGAGCCTCCATAATCATTTTCCATTGCCTAGTGTAATCAGGAAGGAATCTGTCTATAACAGTATTAGTCACTGAATTACTCTCAGCAAGAAAGTAATTCCAAAAATTGTCAAAGTATTCCTTTAAGTATTTTGTTATCCCTGTTAGCTGCTGTGGATGTTGTTTGAAACCCTGATTTCTGCGGCCTTGAGGGAACCTAAAAACACAAGTCAGGATAATATAAATATCCTGACTTGTGTAAAATATGGTTACAATCTACTTGAATAATGATCAAACTTTCCTCAGTTATTAGCAGAATGGCACTCAAAGACTTCCTCTGTAAGTGTCCATTTCAGCAAAACTAAAAATAACAGCCTCTCTTCAACCAATCAGAATGAAATATTCACTCAGGGCATAATATAATATGGCATTAATCTTGGCTGAGCCGCAGCACACAGGATGCCACAGTCTAGTTTCTCACACAACACAGAAACATTCAGTATGTGTGAAGACACTGTCCCAGATAAAGTGAGAGGAACATGTATGTAATATTCATCAATGTTACATATTTATATCTCACACAAATGTGCTGCAGTCAGACACTGTGCTATGTGGCCTGCTCAGCCTGTCTATGTGTCTGAGAATGTGTGTGTGTGTGTGTGTGTGTGTGTGTGTGTGTGTGTGTGTGTGTGTGTGTGTGTGTGAGTGTGTATAATGACTCAGCCGTGGGGCTTGAAACTTAGCCATTCCACCAGAGAAAGTCAGAAAGTCACTGCACGAGACCAGCAACGTGCCACATGCAATATGCCACATACACACTAGCCAGTCAGCATGTGGATTTTCTCTGCACATGCAACATTTACAGAAATGATACAACCTTCAAACGGGGTTACATCTGTTTAAGTCGGGCAAAAGTCACAGACGCAAGTGCAAACAAACAAAAAGCAGAAAAAAATGGAGATGTTCAAATAAAAGAATACTCCACCAAAACTCTGTCTCTGACCATCAGCAACACTGAGAGTCAGTGAGTCAGTGGCCATGCGAGTGGCTCTGTGGGGCTATATTTGAGCTAAATGTTAATGTCAGCATGCTAACATGCTTCTAGTGATAAAGCTAACATGCTATAAACTCAGCTGAACTTGTTCGCATTCTTACATTTGCTAATTAGCGCAAAAAGCACAAATGAACAGCTGAGGCTGATCATTCTCTGGGGACCTTGGATATTCTTCCTCAATGTTTCTATATGTCTTCACAATTCATCAAGTAGTTGCTAAGATTTTTCAGTCTAAACCAACATAGGCTTTTACTATTATGCAATGGCTTCAGCTGAACATCCTTAAAAGGTGATGGAGGTCATCAGCAAATAAGTTATGTGCAGCTAAGCAGGTGCATCTTACATCATGGTCTCGCCGTTTGGAGCCCAGATAGCTTGAACATGGCAAGGTCTGAATGTACAGTAACTGCTGGTAGGATACTTATTGCAGTGTGTGTGAAAAGCCTGACACCGTGGGACTCACACAAACATACTCTGTGGCCTATGTTTTAAGGTTGGAGTGAGTTTGGAGATAAAAAAAAATGCACCTAAACTCTTCAATTTCAGTGACTTTTTACCTGTGATTCACAACCACATGAAGGTGCTGAAAGGAACATTCAGGAATCAATTTTCAAAACTGGACTTGACTGGTCTTGGCAGGCCCGGCAGGATCTCAAATGTCACTGCTATAAATACACACACAGAGGCATACACACAGAGACACACACAGCTATATAGGGTTTATATTGTTCAACTCAAACACATATAGACAGGTCCTCCCTTCTTTTCTCTAGCTTGAGAATACTGAGGAACTGAGTCACTTGGCATGAATAACTTCATGTATGAGCGGAAAGAGGAACTGAATAATATGTACAACATGTTCAGCTAGGGACAAGTTTAATCCTTCCAACCCGGAGCTGGTTTATTATGTGCATTTTGTCTTGTCAAGCACAGAACATGAATAAATCCAGATGTTCTGGAAAGCTATGATTGTGAATAAGAATAATGGAATATCTACATAATGCAAGTTTTATAGTGCCAAGAACCAGAGAATCCATCTGGTCTTAAACCTCAAAATGAATTAAATAAATACAGAGAGTTAAGCCGAATCAGAAGTGGGAAAACATATTTTACAGGAAAGCAGTTGTAGGGGAAAAAAAAAAGAGAGAAGTTCCTGAGGCATTCAGTGTGCACGTTCACTTCAGTTTTGTGAGAGAGTCAAGGCCAAGCCACAGCACACAGAGCAGCAGTCCAGGGGTAAGGGAGGCTGGGACAACTTCCTGCTTAAATTAACATCAGCAGAGTGAGAGAGAGAGGGAGGCAGAGAGAGCGAGCGAAAGCATCATGGAAAGTTTGTGGTTTTCTCAGATGAGTCTCTTCCTGGTGACCAAGGATCAAAGTGGGAAGGGCGTAGAGAGTTTCTGTGACTTGTTTTTCTGAGGGGTGATTACTCCATCTGAGCCACACCCATATGTTCACAGCACAGTGACATCACTCATGTTTGAGAACCACATTTGCATTTTAGTGTGCAGCCCCTTAGCTTTACATTCTTGGAGCGACAACCCACCAGTTGCTCAGTGTGAGTGGTTTTCTTTTTTTATGTTAACATAATTGGTGATAAGCACATCACCAGACAGCCGCTCTTTACTCCCCCCAACTAAACAAGAAAACTCTGCTCCAGTGAGGATATAACAATGTTAAACTGTCCAGTGACAGTTTATCTATTACATAATCTGAATGGTAATTATAGTTTCAAATAAATGTTGTGAAATAAAATGTATAATATTTCCACCTGAAACATAAAGGGGCACTAGTATCATGTAGAACAGCATGAAAATAATAAAGTACAAGAACCTCAAAACTGTACTTAGTAAAAAGCAGTAAAAGCAGTTTTAACCATTGCCACTGTGTAAATCATGGTTTAGGTATAATCAGGTTTCAGGTTTTCGTACAGTGACCACAAACAATCTAAGTGGGTCAGGCAGAGAGAATTCCCAGTTATTTTACTGTACAAAAGGACATTTGACTGACTCAGAATCTGCACTCAAACGATAAGCCGGATCCTGCCCAAAGAGACAGATAATTATCTGTGGACGTTGAGAGATTGTTATTCATGTCTGTGTGTGTTTATGTTTGTGTTTGATGGGAACATCAGCGGTGTTGTTTTGTCTGGATGAATACAGCCTATGTTGGTTTAGCTTTTGTGTCGCCCACAGATGTTGGTGTCTTTGCTGGTGTGTGTACCTCTTTGTGCCCGCTTGTACATATACACCGTGTGTGTTCACTGCTATGAAAAAGAACTTGTTTGGAAAACTCTGCCCACAAGCAGCCAAGGTCTCTCTCTTCATTCCCGACCTGACATTCTTTCCCCCGCTGTACTTCACATGTGGTTTCAAGATAAAAGCCTCCATTCATTAGTCTGACTGAGGGCCCAACATAACGACAGGATACCCCACCCTTGTCTGGCAAAAACCAGGGCCATATTTTACCCTGTCCTGGTGGCCCTCACATTAAAAACAACCAGTAGAGCAGGACATATTTCAGCAGTTTGTGAGTGTGTTTCAAGTGCTCTATGCTTACAATATTGTTTCAGTAAAAAAAAAAAAAAAAAAAAAAAAAAAGAGCAGCAAGATCAGGGGGTTTCCAGGTTGGTGCCTGTACTTTCTTTCTCTTTCTCTTTTATCCTATTTGACTTTTATCTCCCCTGCAGAGCTGCCAAAACTCAACCACACACCCCCACATACTGTCTGTAATGAGGCATTTGCCTGTCCACAGGTGTGTGTGTGTGGTACAGATGTGTGCTATCGTGCTTGTTTGCAAATAACCTGGTTGCTCTGCTGCTGCCGCTGCTGCTGCCGCTGCTGGAGGAAAATCCTACAGGAGTACAGACGATGACTTCCTTCAGAGGCTACTACTGTGGGGTGTTTGTGAATCATATCCACACACTTGTGCCAACTGGTGTCACTAGTTTAAGTGGTACTATACTACACGTCTTTTGAATATCAGATGCTCAACAAATGTTGACTTGAGGAGCAGCTGTTAAAAGGTTGTTTTGTGTTTCCTTGAGTGTGGCAGCTGTGAGCACCTTTAATTCTCGTCAGTTACACAGATTCCCATCGTGACCATGTTTTTTTTATGATGGAAAAAAGTTTTTTGTAAATTCACAGAAACTTCTTAAACCGCTCAAAAATCGCTTATTGCTTAATGTGGCTAAATACACGGCTTCACTTCTTCATGTACAGGTTAAGTACTGGTTATACACATTAGAGCGTCAGACTTGTGCTCTTCCATTGGCCAGAACCATTTTTTCCTAGCTCACTCATTGGCTAGCTTGATAAACCCACAAGTGGCTCATTCGTTTGTCTTAATTGCTATTTAAGGGAGCAACTGGCTCCTGTGTGCCTCACTAAAACAGTTCCTTCCTCTATAAACAATACAGGCTACTAGTCGTGCATGAGGATAATGATAGAAATTGTGCTGTTACTGTGGCCATATATTGGCAAACATATCAACATTTGAAGCATGTGGAACATATTGATGGAGAGCAGAGAAGTGTATTAGGCTGTAGGAGGGATTGAGAATTTTTGATGGATGTTTTGATACTTTTTTCACTGTGAAACAGTTTTTTTGTTTTTTGTAATGTTGGTTTGCATCTTCACATAAAACAACATAAAAGATAATTAAATCTTAAAAATAACCCCTCTACTAAGTTAAGTAAGTCCAGCTTTTGTGCAGACATGTGCACTCATGCCAAACTTGGTGGCTTTGTCACTAAACTTAGACGACTTTTGTACTTCTAAAACATAACAACCAAAACTCCAACTTAACCGTCCACTGGGGAACGAAGCTCGTGCAAACTGAAATAACAAAATGTCAAAGAAAGTGAAGAACCCTTTTCTGACATTAATGCCTGTTGACCAGCAACTTTTACTTCATGACTTGCAACTTAAAAACTCCAGCGTACCCATCACTCCTACAGACACATATGGTCTCATACAAACTTGGATATTACACTACACAGGGTCAGTAATACTACTAGGACAGGAATGTGGGAGTAATGTGAAAAGTCACAGCTCACATGTGAAGATCTCTGTATAAGTTAAACTAATATGATTTGTGGAAAATGAAATTCTCTGATTTATTAAAACTACGTGTGCAGCTGTGTGTTAGTTTACATCTGTAAAAAAACAGAAGTGTCCTGACCTTCTGTGACACACCGAAACTCTCCACTGTTTCATAAAATAGCAAGGTGGTGTGTAACTGTGGTCGAAATTGTGACTACAAATGTGTGTGTGTGTGTGTGTGTGTGTTGAAGAGGTGGGGGTTCACACATGTATGAACTTGTATGTCAGTTGAGTATTTCCCTGTCCCTGTGAGAAGACCTTTATTTCACACAACCAGGAAATGAGTCACAGTTTTTGTTGGACTGGTTATAAGAGGCCAGTGTAGTTGACGCCAAATGTCACTGCTATTTTACAGAATTTAAGAAAATCCTATTCTAAACGAAGATTGATTGATATCATTGCATATCACACTGAACCTGGAACTTGCTGGAAATAATCACATATATTTGAACAAAAATCACAGTCCCTCCATCATCTGATTAGAATTAAAAAAGTTCAACGTCACAATAACATTATAGCAACATGAATTCATAAACTGGAGGCCTATTTTCACACGTAAACACAATGTATGTGAAGCAGCAGTCAAAACTCACACTACACAGCACCATGTCAGTTTAATGAAAAGACAGACGCATGTACACACATGCCCACATTTTGTGTGCATTGTCGTGCACCTTTAGATCAGTGGCTGCACCAATCAGTGCGGTGCTGGTCTGTTTGATTGCATCATGATTGGAGTGCTCAGTGGGTCATCATGACTGTGTCTGCCACAAACAAAGCACAGCACCCTGTACTTTTCCACTGATTTTAATGAGCACGTAGGAGCCGGCCTCCGAATAGAAACCTGGCCCAATGTTGCCTCCTCTGTGTTTAACAGGGTCGCACAAGATGTGCCTTTTCTGTTGATTGAGACTTCTCATTTCATGTGTGAATAAACACCCACGACGTGCTCACCTGCACGCTCTCGAGACAGAGAGAGTGAGAAGAAAAACCAGGCACAGAGGTGATATGCTGAAGTATGTCAATGTAAACAGTATCACTCTCTTTTCCTGTCTCTGTTTTATACACACACACACACACACTTGTTCTCTAGTCTGCCCTACCATGGCCTGACCTGAAAATAAGCCTCAATAAAATCCTGACTTTGAACACACGGTACCATAAAACAATCTTACCACCTGTGGGACCCAAATGTTGTTTACGAACAGAAGTTTTTGTCCCAACTCGAGAGCTTGTTAAAGTTACATGGAGCATGAACCTTTAATACAAACTGATTATTTAAAACATAATTTGTACCAGTGTTGATTCAAGGAAAGGCAAGGGAAGTTAATCTGTAGAATACATTTCATACAGAAAACACATTTCAAAGTGCTTTATTTACAACACACATAAAAACAAAGCACAAAACATTAAGATACTAATTAAAAGGATGAAAACGATTTAAAAAAAAAAAACAAATTTAAATTGTGTTTCTTCATGTTAAGTTAGAGATCGGACTTTTAGATACAGCAAACTGAACCGTACAGACCTACGGTAAACTACACTTTTTGTTAGCCCTCGGTTACGTTGAAGAATTTTAGTATACAATTACTACTTCTAATAAACTATCGTAGCTTTGGCGTATCCCATTTCTACTTGCTAATGCGGGATCCAGCTTCTTCAACCAAGATTATCTGAGTTTTTCTTTGCTTTGTTTGTTGTCGTTTTCTTTTGTTGTCGTTTTCTTTCTTTCTTTTTCCTGCTGCCCGTGTTTCCGACGGGCTGTGAACGCGGCGCGGTTTCATGCTGTGCACCTCTGTTTATTTTCAGAGCTGTGACGTGAACGCTGCACCCCTCCTATATGTGGCTCGTCAGACGGTGGCAGGCTCCGGGATTGGTGAGCTGTTGTTGCTGTAGCAGCTTGTGTCGGCGCTGTGGGGAGGGAGAGAGGGAGGGAGGGGGCGCTATAAAAACCCGCTCCCAGAGAACTGGAACTTCACTCTGGAGGTGGAAAGTGAACAGGGAGGGTTGGTCAACGTGGCACCAAGGGACGCCCCCTCGACCCCCTGTATTTACCAACAACAGGCGTCTGTTTTCCAACACTGTACCGTCCTCGCACACGGACTCTCTGAGAAAACTTCCCTCTACCTCGACTAATAAATGCCAAGAGATACAACACAAGCGCCAACAGATAAGGATCGCTGCTCAGAAGTGGAGAGAAAGACGAAGAGTCGGACAAACACGTAGAGAAAAAAAACAACAAAAGCGCACGGATCGTCGCCGTTGCCTTTCTCAATGCATACCCTTTGTGCCCGGGGAACGATGAAACCAGAGATAAACGCCGCCGTCGGATTTCTGTCGAGATTTCTGAGGGTAAAAGGACACGTAAACGATCGACAGGTCCAAACATTCAGCCAAAGCTTACAGGACATTTTGGCAGGTAAGGAAACCAGAAAATTATCCCTTTGCGCTCACACAACACCGCTGAAAACGCCTCACACTACACTCCACGATTCCACACGATAAGTCTGGGTTTTCTTTGATTCATTACTGCTTAAATTTGGCTCATAATATGGTTGAGGAGGATTCAGAAGAAGCCTTTCTTTGTTCTCCCAAGTATCACTATCAGCGCTACCAACGCGCACCACTGTTTGCGCACGTCGAAAAAAAACGACGAAGTATAAACACACCGGACGATCGGTCGACGATTAAATTGATACAATTGGATATCTGAATCAAATAAACACGTTTTGGTTTAAGATTAATTCGTTTCTTTGTTTGGAAGAAGAAAAAGAGAAGAAGGGGGGGGGGGTGGAAAGAGACGCTTGGCTCAAACAAGGAAGTGCGCCTCGGTCGATAAAGCTCTCAAAGAATGGAGCAAAACAGCCCCCAGTGAGTTAGTACAGGCTGCTCAATTACGTAATGCGTTGGACGGAATAGGTTTATAACAAAACCAAGTCCGATGTTTGTCCAAACACAGACACCACAAGCATAACTTTTTAATTCTTTTAATACAAAACCCTTATTTGAAAACATAATATTGTGCAACTTTTAATGTGTTTCAGTAACGACCAGAATCTTCGATCGGCATCCTTTTTGGGTATCTATATTGTGAATGAGTTATGAATTATGTTTTTTTTTAAACACTTCACCTATTCATTTCAGTATCATACACTCAACACGCTGATTGAGAACAATGAATGGAAATCAAGTCAAACCACCTTTTGTTTTCTCAGTGTATTTCCCAGGAAATCAAACTGCATAGGCGTAATTTGAATATCGTTTCGCATTATGAGAGTTTTTACAGATCAGTGCTGCTCGGGGGACTGTCTCATTTCCTGCTGTAAACACATTCCAGTCTCAGGGCTCTAAAGCTGCCGTACATCTGCCTCACTGCATCGACAGCAGCAGATGACCTACATTTCCTACACAACAGCCTGGCTTATTCAGAAACACGCAGCAAAATGTTTAATAAATAAGTAAAATAAACAAATAAGATCTTTAGCAAAGACAAAAGAAATGCAGAAATGGTGTAATAAGTTTCAGATCACAATACAAACATTTTTATAATAAATAGTATAACTGTTTTGAGAAGAGTTTGGGGGTGAATTGAATTTATAAAAATACATACCAGAGCCCAATTCGATGGCGGTGTTTGTAAACAGACAAAAGTTTACAAGAGCTGAATGAAGTCGGCTGTGAGGCCTGTGTGTGGGGGAGGGGATGTTTTGGTGGGCGCCTATAGGCGGACGTTAAAGAAGGAGGCAGTGCAGCATAATCGGGGAGGAAATGGAGGGGAAATCCAGTGACACACAGTTAACCCATCCCACATTCAGTGGACACGAGTGAATTGTTTCAAAGTGCTATAAACTATAAGGTTTAATCTGACTTCTTTCAGAAAAAAATAAGCATGTTTGCTTAAGCTGCTGTTGTTTGAATTTAAAAAAAGTTATGTTTTTAGTAATCTAAAAACAGATTATAATCTAATTAAATGGAAGATATTGTGTTCAGCCGAGTCCGTTTTGAGCACAAGGCCATTGCATGAAAACAAAAGCAAGTGTGTGTGGTAGTACCCTGTGGGGCTCACTGCTACTAAACTAGGCCAGCCGGAGCCCTTTTGTGCTTGGAAACATCACAGTCACCCACTATTGTGTCTGCATGCTGAAAAGATGGGCGCCTAGCTCCTCTTGTTTGTGCTGAACGAGGGGAATTAGGGAAATTAGTCCCAGTGACCAGATTGAAACCATGATAGTTGCGTAATGGTAGGTAGCAGGGTTTCAGTTCTTCCTGTAATTTGCAGGATGTAAACGCCCTCAAATGGAAATATCCAGTGACCCAGCAGCTAGGCCAAACTCTGCTCAGTTAATGTATCTCCAGCGTTTGAGGTCAGCTGCAATGAATAAACAACCCTCTTTCGTTCCTCTTTAGGTTAAGCGCACACTTGCTTACTTTTCCGTTTCCCATATCCTCTCCCTCCTCCTCCCCAGTGCCCTGGTTTTTAAGAATAGGCCGTGCTGAGCTGATCCTTTCCCAGCTGCTCCAGGGTTTGTATGTAGCTGCCTTTGTGGCTCAGTCTGAGGCTGAAAGATCATCCAGCCCCTTGTGTTCTTTCACGAGTGCCAGCCCCTCCATTAGCTCAGCAGTATACAGCCTTCTGTGATAAGGCGGGGGGGGGGGGTCATTATCCTGTAGATGCATACAGGTGGCCTCCGGGCCCCAGCTTGAATGCTGGCCTACTTCACTTACCCATCAATGGGAATTCAATATGGATGAGCCTTGTCAAGGTAAATGGTGAGTGGGTGGGTGAGGGGGGGTAAGGTGTGTTCCTTAAAGTGGGGAGGTCAGGAAATGAAAAGGTCAGAACAAAAGATTTTAGACTATTCCAGAAGAAGATTGGAAAGCGTTTTTATCTGCCAAAAGTGAACTTGCAAGGAAGGAATGAGCTAGATTTGACTTTCTCATACATCCCAAATCAGACAGTCAACAGTTTGATTTTCCTCTCATCATCTTAACCACCAAAATGCCTGAAGCATATCGTGTGTGGCGTCACTGTGAATCACTAGTTTCACTGCACTACCAAAACTTCCACACAGACGAGGGGAGGGAAAAAAAGATCTTCTTCCTTTAAGAGATGGAGCCGTCTGTCTCAGATGGCTGGCTGGGACCTCGGCATTTGTGGTGTTTTTGTTCGGCCAGTCATGGGAGACTTTGTGACACTGACGACGGCCAGAGGAGAGATTGTGCAATTCGGCAGCACTCGTTTTTGTCACGTACGCCCAGGGCGCCGCTGGCCGCCTGTTTATGGCTGCTTATCAGGCCTGTAACAGGTGGTGATGTTTTTCTTTCCTTTGTTTTGCAACCGCTCACAAGTACGCCTTGTTCTTTAGTGTAAATAAGTATACTCAGTTAATTTTGATAAGCTCAAGGCTAAAGCTGCCTTTTTGTGAAACATCCACAGGAGCAGCCCGTTATTACACAAGAAACATAAAGGATTTACACTGAGAAAGTAAATGGATAATAAAGAATTTGCTTATTAGACAATAAAAGATCTCTCAGTATCTCTAAATCAGTAGCAAGTTACAGTTAATGCTTTTTGCAGAACGTTGTATTTGATTTATTTTGACAAGTCAGAACCCGTTAAGTTTTATGATCAATGAAATTACCTCCTGGCAAAAACACATGAGATTAAGATCTACTTCTCTTAATCATTAAGCCCTTGCTCTTGCTCTTGTTTAATATTTGGAAACAGTCCAAATGTACACAGTCAGGCAGAGGTTTAAATGATCTAAACCTTTAGATGCATTTAAAAATATCATGAATTAGGATCTATCACACTGTTTATTTTCAGATTAACTGGGTTTTAATTTATTTTTATGATGATCCCATTTTACAGTTTTTACAGGCAGAATGTGCTTACTAAATCACGTGGACTCACCTAACACAAAGTACAGTGTGTCCACTTTGTGTTTTGACCTTTGTTCAATCCGCAGCCGCAATTGACGTCTGTAGTCAGATACAGCATTTAGTGATTCTTTTTGATTTGGCCCTTCTTCTCTGGGCCTTTATCAGCGCGTATGACGTGAGCTTTCCCACACTGCATGTTAGTACAAGCAGGCCGATGGTTATCACTCCAAAGCTAAACTTTCTCTCTCTTTTCTCTGTCTGTGCAGAGCAATATAAGCACCACTGGTTTCCAGACAGGCCCTGCAAGGGCTCAGGTTACCGCTGCATCCGCATCAACCACAAGATGGACCCACTGGTGGGGCAGGCAGGCCAGCGCATCGGCCTGACCATCCAGCAACTCTACCTGCTGTTGCCCAGTGAGCTCACACTCTGGGTGGACCCCTTTGAGGTGTCCTACCGTATCGGCGAGGACGGCTCCATCTGCGTCCTGTACGAGTCGCAGCCCAGCCCTGTAGGAATGCCGACAACCGCCGCCGCCAGCTCCCCCTCAGGAAACGGCGGGTCGGTGAGCCCCATGGTGGACAGTCACATCAGCTGCAAGGAGGAACTGATGGTGCTGGGCAGAACCAGTCCCTCCAAAGCCTACAATATGATGACTGTGTCCAGTTAAAGAGGCACAACGTCACCCCGGCCTACTTTTGTTCAGGGTCACGCCATGCCTGGTCAGATCATTTGACCAGATCAGGGTGAGCCTTTTTAAAGCTAAGAATATGAAATGATAGTGAAAGAAGAAAAAAGAAAAAAAAAACAGAGGATGTGGCCTATCGTCCAGGTGATGGAAACCTTGTAGGTTTGATATTTTTTACCCCCCCCCCTCCCCATTGTCATCTGTTCTGTTGTGTCATTGGATCAGCTGGGCACTCCGTTTTTTAGGAGAGGCTTTGTGGAAATGGAACTGTTGGGGCAGCTAAACCAACCATCCAAACAGGAACCCCATGGAGACTGCCCCCCCCCCCCCGCGACTGTAAACAACATGGTGATCAGCTCCATCTCTGAAGGGGCTATCATTGACTTTGCACTTTTCTTACTTATGGTAACTATGGGTACATGTTCAACACACCACCGCAAAACACCAAAACCTAAATTGTAAGGAATTTTTACCAGGAACTACCCCTTAAATTACAAAATCGAGAGGTTTTTCTGATTTGCCGTTTCTCATTTCTTTTGTTTCCTGGGTGGGGAGGTAGCTGAGGTTCAGACTGTGCCTATTACATTCCAAGCTCAAGGTAAAGAAACACCCAATAAGAGCATCTCTATTTTCTATAAAAAAAACCCTTTTTGGATCACAGGGAATTAGTTTTCTTTGTCGTGTAGCTGGAAAAAGGCTTTCAGTCTTAACTTCTCCTCCTCCCCCTTCAACCATCATCACCCAGCTTTAGAAAACATTCATCTCAACCTTATCTCGGCCTGTATGTAAGTGCAAGTGGAATGTGTTGTGACACCTGTTACCTATGGATACCAGTGTGTCCCGTTGCACTGTCGTGCTCCCATCACCCATGCATGTGTAGCTTTCTGGGGGAGCGCAGGGGACCCGTCTCCTCCCCCCTCCCCTAGTTAATGAATGTTGTTGAAATTCACAATCAAGTTCCTGTGTTGTTAACTTTAGCCCCCTTTCCCCCCCCACCACTTTGTCATCTCCCGCATCACCAAAATTCAAAGTGTAGCAAAGGGGGTCCTATTTTACCCAAATTTTGGTCACGTGGCCCTGTTAGAATTGACAGTGAATGCACTTTGACGTGAGATTGTGTGGGATGTGTACTTTTAGAGAAAATCGCCTGCATTCCATCCATTCGAATGTCATGATTTCACGCCGCTTTTATTATCCTCCCCATTTTTAGCCGTTTGTTCATACTGTAGCTCCCACGTTGGGATAGACTGACGTCTATTAAATCGGGAGTGTGCAACTCTGGATTTCAAAACCTTTTTTACACTGTATTTGTGAACATTTCCGAGCTGGTGATTTTAGGTGGAGAGTATTATTGGTGGTATGTTAGAAACATTTGGTCATCCGTTCATATGGCACTGTTTGCTCTGGCAGGATGCAGAGCTAAGCTGTCTGTCCCCCCCCACCCCCAGACACACAGATGGTGATTTGTGTTGCTGACAGAAAAAAAGTAGTCAGACAGGTCTGGACTAAGTGATGACTGTGTGAGACTTTGGCCAAAGGGAGGTCTGGAGCAGCGACTGTTCAGAGATTAATTTTAACTTGAATTAAAAACACCAGGCCATGTCAGCCTTCTATTTTCATTTGCATTAGCTATTTCCAAGGTCTTGTAAAAGGGAGAGACTTATCCTTCTGTGTGCATTGGAGGTGCATTGCCTTACAGAGACCTCATGAGCCATTTGTGATTTTAAACTAATATCAGGCTTATGTGAGCCAGCCTGGTGCATTGTGCTGCCTGGACCCTCACTGGAGGTGTCATTTTTCCAGCCTGGCAGCTTCAAATCCCCCCCACCCCTGCTGGTGTGGGGGTTAGAGTGCCTCAAGTGCCACATATCACCCCTCAGCTCAGACCTCCTGTTCAGCCAAAAGCATGCCAGCATGCTGCTAGCTGACCCCCTGTGGATGCAGGTAGACTTAATGTGACACATATCATCATCCATTACTGCGGGGAGCTGGGTAAGGAAGGCAGGGACGGGGAGATGGTGTGAGAGAGGGGGGTCCAGGGCCGGACTCTCTTTGTCCAGGGCAGCTAAAATCCCTCCAGCCCCCCCTCTGGACTTATTCAGCATCCCCAACCCTGACCAGAAGCCCTCGACCCTCCCTTAGCAGTGATGGATAAAAACCAGCACACGCGCTTGGCGTGCTCAAGCTGCACTAGGGGGGCTAGTGAGAGACGAGGAAACATGGATCACAGATGAAGAACTGAGGGTACTAGGCCATTGTTTTCTGTTTTCATCTCACTGGATTGCGCTGCACTTGATTACTGAGTTTGAGTAGCAACTGTTTACATGCATATGAAAGGATGTGTGATGGCTGTCTGACGTACCCCCACTTCACTCCCGGTTCTGGGGTTGAGTGGTTAACAGCAAGCTGGAACAGATGCTGGGGCGGCTACCAGTGTTGCTCGGCCTTAGCCGCTGGCCAAATCTGTCACGGCAGGCTGGTTCACCGCTCATCACCAGACCTATGGGTGTTTAAGCTCCCCTAAGCCTGAGAGGATCATGGGTAATAGAGCTATAGCCTTTGACGCACTGCAACCCCCTAGCCCCCCTTCCCCTGCTCTCTGCTGATACTCCCTTCAGCAATCTGTGAAAAGCAGTGGTTCCATGTTGGCCAGGTGGAGAAGAGCTCGCTGGGAAGGGAGCCCAGAGCTTTGGTTTCCATGGTGGACACCAGTTTGAAAATCACACTGCTCCATTATAGCTTTTTTTTATGTCATGTGACAAGATGTTTTGAGATTGGTCTATATTTCGGATGCGGGATGATCATCTCGTCTCACTTTTCTCTAGATGTATTTTATAGTCACACTGGTAGATTTCCTCATCCCTCCACTCTGCCATCCCCATCCCTCTTTATCCTCTTTTTAAGAGGATTTTTGGTCTGGTGATCTAACCCACTTTTAACTTTGTTTTTAGAACTACGAAAAAATTCAAAAAATTAAACCCAAATCCCCTTTGACACACCTTCTAAACTGTACTACCATCATCCGAAATGGTTTAAGTCCTCAGTAATGGTAATTTTATTTAAATGGCATCCATTCAGCTTGAGCGCACATAGGTTACAGAATTGTCGTGAGAGTGCTTTGAGTAGTCGGAGGTAAAATAGCACATAAAATGCACTAAATATGTCAAGTTGAAGTTGTGTGACATTTTTTTGAGACGCAAGGAGTCTCTCCTGGAATGTATTGCCAAACTCAGGCCTCGGACATTCAATAAATACCCTTATGGAAAATTTGTGCATGTTAAGACATGAAACAGGAAGGGAACAGCAGTTTTGTTGTTGTTTTTGTCGTCAATATTGTCATCGATTAGTTGAATTATTGCCACTTTCACATTTAAGGTGTTTTACATATAGTAGAATGTATTGTAACTGTACAACAAATGGTAGAGTACATAACATTACACATGGGAAGTGCCAATAATTGCTATCCTGAGGTGTTTTTAGATGTATTCCTTTTTTGTATTTCATCTTTTAACATGGATAACGCTTTTCGTAAGTGAAGCCATTTGTGATGGGAGTGTTGGCAAGGACCAAAGTTGTTTTGGTAAAAAATATTAGTTTCCATGATCTGTAAGTGTAGACGTATCCTTTGTTTTGTTTTTTTCTTTTTTCTTTTCAGTTTTTTCTCCTTTTTTTTCTATTTACGTACAAAACCAGAAAATAGACAAAAAAATCTGAGCTTACCCAAGAAGAAAAGCTGTCTATCTTGTGATCTCATATCAGTACATCTTTATCGTGTTAAGTTTTTTTTCCTTGGGTATGTTGTGATGAACTGCTGTAAATTTGTACAGTTCATGTAAATTGATTGTGCGGAAGTTGTACAGATTTCTATATTTTGGAAGAAAAGTTTTTTTTTCTCTGTAATAAAAGATTTCCTATCTTGGCATCATATTCCCTTTGAGCTGTGTCATTATTTACTTACTATTCAGAAATAGTAAGTTACAGCTTTACAGTTTCACATGAAGTAATACAGAAACATGAATTTAAAGTTTAAAGAATACTGCTTGCATTTTATTGTTTATGAGAATCAGGATCTTAGACTCTGTCTTGTACATTAAGAGCTACACAAACCTAAACTAAATGATATTGTGGCCCCACCGTTGCCCACATTGGAATTTAACCTCCCAGTCTTTGAGGGCTTAATGGGCCATCTGTGCCAAGAGGACAGGAGAGGAGTCTGCAGTTCTGCCTCCCCAACATGTGTCCTTCTCTTCGGACAGTAAGCTGCACTTTGTGTATAAAAAGGTTTTAGGTCATGCTTACTACAAGCTCATTATCCTACCACACAGCTGACATTAGCTTGGTGCTAAATTTTATTTATTTTTTTTTAAACGAATAGTGCTCAAATGGTGCCATCAGTTGTATTTAACACATAAACGGAGAAAATCTGCTTCACTGAAAGACTGGACGACTGTCAGTAATGTTTATGCAGCTCCATATTTTGGGAGTTACTGTGGAACGTTTCATAAGCTATTTACTTCTTTCCCTTAAAAGGTCTGTTGTCTGCCCTGATCAGCAAATCCAATCACTTCACATCCAAAGGCTCACACAAATTATGTTTTCATACACTTGGAATAAAACTCGGTGTTCCATTTTCCATCCAACTGGAACTGCCAGTGCTTCCATCTATTAAATGATAGGATGTGACAGATGGTACCGTTAGCAAGGATTCTATCAAAAACTTGGAAAAAAGTGCTAACTCGGCCAGGGCACTCAAATGCACAATATCGCTGCACCCCGAACCAGCTGACTCTGCAAAACCCAGGGTTTGGATTAAGACTGCAATCCTTTGCAGCATTCTGAATCCCCGAGGTTGCTTAGCAGCAGGAGGAAAAAGAAAAATGTTTGGCTCATTTTGACACGCAGACAAAGGAGGGAGCAAGAAGAGCTGGTTTAGCAGGAGCCGAGGGCGTGGAGCCGGGGGGGAGCCGAGGGCATCGAAAGGGAAGGTGACTGTGCTTGTGTTTAAGCCGGGCTTTACTAATCCAAACACTGGCTAAGATGAGGCCTCAGCAGCTGGGTTGTGAAGACACTGAAGTTTTAAATTACTGAAGGCTGTCAGTGTGGACCACTGTCAGATTTTAGTCATATTCAGGCCTGTCTTCTTCAATGCCACAGGCAGTTTTTTTTTGTACAAACCCTCTGTGCTGCAAAATGCTAAATTTCCCCTGTTCGATCTCTGTGGAAGCAGGTCAAAGATTCCCAGGGTGTGTCTAACTAAGTGGCGCAGTGTGGTTTGTTTTGTATGAAAATATCATCTTGGGGGGAAGTGAATAGAGAACCATCCAACAGTAACACACAAAAACACAAGTGATCCAGATTTAACAAGATTTTGCAATCCTCCTCGGACAGGGTTTTGCAATGACTCATTTGAGCAAGATGTTTTGACACGTTTTCATTTCTTAAAAATAAGAGGTGGATTGCAGAGCCTCTGGTTGCGTTAAAACTTCTCATTTTGACATTATACTTTATATTTGGTATTTATTTTTTACAAATAAGGCCATTAATGCTTTAAAAATACTCTGTGTAATCTGCAGATCATTTTGCTTGGGGCAGGCTAGAATATGGAAATTAACACTATAATCTTATGTCAATTAAGCGATAAAAGATCATCATAAATATTTTCTCACTATACTAACTCAACTTTTCACTATTCAAATTCTATTGCAACAAATGTCAGAATATCATCAAATTGTCGTCTAAGAGTTGCACCGGAGTTTCAGCTTGGCACTGATGAAACAGCAGTGTAATATCTTTCTGCCCTCCCCTCCCACTCACATAGCAACAGAGGTCACCCTGTAGAGATGGTTTGACTAGGTAGAAAGTACCAGAAGGTGTGGCTGATTGCAATGAAAAGACAAGAGGAAAACTGTGTGAGATTATTTTACGATGCTATGATACCGTGTTTACATGGAATGATAAACAAAGTCAGGTTGCGTCAGTTTATATAAAGTAATTAACCTTAACATTTCTAGAATGAAGATAATATGATTTTTTTTATTCTTACAATGCACTTGTCAGTGTACGGTGTACTCTGTCCTGTACCAAAGTTCTGTCCTCAGACTCTGACAACATTTACGTACACTGAGCCTGAACGTTGTGTACAAGCAATATGTTGCTGTCTGAGAACAAAGGCATGGTGAGTGACAGTGGGAGCCTGTGTGTCTGCTAACAGGGGGAGGCCGACATCTGGGACCCGCTTTATTGCCAGCAAGATGACAGGGTAGCCCTCCTGCAGAGTGTGTGTGAGTTTATGCTGCTCTGCTTAAAAAGACAAAAGCTATGCCGCAGCTGCATAAGTCACACAGGCTTTTGAGAAATGCACCTCACACTGTGAGCTTTGTGTGTTTTTAGGTTACTTCACTGCTTCTCAAAGTCAGGTGCAGAGGTGAAGAGTGCTGCCAGGCATCCCCAACACAAAGAAAACTGGTTTTATTTTGCTATTTTATCATAAGCTACCACCATTTTCAATGCTGAAACAAAAAAACTGTAATTCTCTGGTATAAACTCTTATCAGATGTGTCCATAGCCAAATATTTTATGATCTGTGTAACTGAAACCACAGCTGTGCCATGCTCTAGCATGTTTTCCGTTGAGTTTCCACTTTATTAGTATCCCTGTGTTCCTTGTGAGTGTGTCATTCAGAAGCCAAGGACAAGCTGATTCTCTCTGAAACGGATCCCTGCCTTGCCCGTGTGGGTCTCCAGGGTATAAAGACTATACCAGCTATCTCTCTCCTTCCCCTCAGGGCACTATTCATCCTCTGCACTGACATCTGCTTTGACTCCACTGCACACGCCCATCCCACCGGCGTCCAAACAGGAACAATGAACGAAACAGAAGACGGTGGGGACAAAGACATCGAGCTTGGGTTGGCCACATCACTGAGTAGACTGACTGAGCGAGGGGTCTTTAGTGAAGGGGTCTCTATAGTCTGACAGTTAACCCGTAGAAAGCCTTGATCTATATCAAACAAGGAGCTGTGTTGCTTTTGTACTAATGCCACATTGTGATTCTCCCTAGATGTGTGTGTGTGTTTGTGTGTGTGTGTGTGTGCTGTTTTTGTATACATGTACGACCAGACATGTGCCAGTGAGCATGTGTCTCTTTACATTTCCTCTGATTGAGTTAGACTTTGCTCCAGAGGTCATGTAAATAGCTCAAAACTGTGCACAGTGCACAAGTGACAAAGAGCAAAGTCAATCCTGTGTATGTGTAGGTTTCAACTAATGCTGTATAAAGGTTGTGGTTATGTTGTGTGAAACCTGTAAAAAATGTAGATATTTAGACTGAGATATTCAGACTGAAGGTAAAGTATCAATCATGGCATCAAATCATTTTAATGAATGCAGATTTTCTTTAAATAATTTATTTTTTTGTTTTGTTTTTTGTTTTATTTAAAATATAAGAACTTATTGTCTCATTAGACCAGTTGCTAACAAGCTTGCTAACTGACAGAGACCCTAGCTACCATGTTAGCTCACCAGCCGCAGAAAGTATATAAATATGATTTAAATTTCTGGTTGAGAAAAGAAGCGGGTAAGTTGCAGTGAGCAGTGAGAGCCACCATGACAAAACAGAAAAACAAATAAGCCCCACCAGCAGGAACAAACGCGATAAACTGAAAAACGAAGTTTGTGGAACAATAGGACTGCTTGTTTGTGATCTCTGTGAATGAAAGGAGCTGCTTTAATCAAAAATGAAACTGTATATATGTTTGCATGCAGCTATTTGAATATGTACTGTGACGTGCGTCTCACAGCATGAGCAGCTACTGGTTGGTGAGACATTTGTCACTGTCTTTCTGCAAGGTATTGGTCTTCTCTTGTCTCTGGAGGTCTTGTTATGGCAACTGAGAAAAGTAGGTAAAGTAGGAGCATGTGATTTGATCTGTATCTCTTCACGGTCTATCTTCAGCAGCTCTTAACTTCCTCATGCCTTCTCTCCTTTCTTTAAGCCAAAATAGCTAATCTCATTACTCACCCTCTTTATCTCCCTCTCAGGTTATGTCCTCTCTTTTCCCCCAGATTCCTCCTCACTTCCTCAAGCCTTCCCTCCCCTCCTTCATACCCTCTCCACCACCTCGCCCTCTGTCTATCTTTATCCCTCCTTCTCCAGGCTGCCGGTGTCACCAGCCCGCTCTCACACTCACACAGCAGAGGAATTCATTCCAGAGTCTGGCATCAGGCCTTATTGGGGCAAGGTGAGGGGTCTCAGAGGGATAGAGTGATAGAGTGTGTCTCTGTCTGCACGTCTGTGTTTTTAGGGTTTATGTGTGTCAGAATGAGAAAGACACAAAATCTAAATGAACAAAAGGAATAGAGTTGCAAAGTGAACTCAGCCACTATATCCAGATGTTTTAATCCCAGTTTAATGACATACCGTTTTAAACTTAGCTACAGATTTGTTCTTATGGCTGGCTTTTTCTTCATAGCAACAGCAGCTAAAATTCATAGGAATCATAGTATTTCAAGCTATTAGCCATAATAATGAAAAGCTACCAAAATTATGTAAAAAAATAATATGATTTCTCAGAAACCAGAACGGAAATAATTAAAAATGATGTCAATAAACCTCTAGTATCTGTAAAGCAGAATTATGGGCCTCGGACCAACAACACAGTATCACCTTATAAAGTTTCTGTGGCCATCTTTAAATAGAGGGGAAGACAGGAAGCAACACTGGCATAAATTTGGAGTCATGTCTCTGGCTTTCCGACAAATGTGAATCCAATATTCAGTCATACTCATTCTGTTATGGTTTCCACCAACTCCTGAGAAAAACATCTGTCTTTTTGGTTGTTGCTAACTTTGTCTGGATACTGTGTGGTGCTGGGCAGCAGGTACTGTGCAGTGAGTTCATCAAAGCTTTTTTGCTGAAAACAGCTGCATGCTGTGGCTGGAAACAAAGTTGATGATGATGTTGATTTACCGAAAGATTAATTTTGCAGGTTGCAAAAAAAAGGAAACAGCTCAAAGACAAGATGCTAAAAGCGTCAGTAGAACTGAAGTTGGGAATTTGGGTTATGATTCTTAGTGAGTTAATCACCACACCATGAGAGACCTGTTTCACATTTCTCTAAGTCATTTAAATCGTTTATTGGTTCAGCTTTAACTTATGAACCTCCCATGTATCTATGCTGTGGAACACTGAGGATACGATTGGAAAAGGTACATCTGGAGCCAGCAGTTCCTGCCATTTTGCAACTCTTGTAGAGAATCAAAATTAAACTGTGTTTCTGTTTTTTGAGTCTGTCCCACATTATGTTTGCCCAGCAGCAGTGATATCAACAAGCTCTGCATCCTAATGATAACCTAACGGGCTAACCACCGCTGATGTCTTTATCCGTTTGTATTCTCCCACATATGGTTATCTGAAAGTCAGTGGTGAGACATCGAGGCAACATATTCCTGTGGTCGGCCTCTCCCAATCAGTAGGCAGCGCCTCAACCACTCAGAGGGAGAGAAAGAAAGAGAAACCAGCCACCTAAATATAGCCTGGCCTTGGGGCTCAGCAAGAGGCCCTCTGCATGAGGTCTGGCCACACACACTGAGGTGCAAGTATGTATACATTCTCACACACACATACGTACAAACACACACGCACAATCATATTTATTTAGTTTGAATCCTCCATTTAAAAAGGACAAAGGCACTCACAATCAATCACATGCTCTTCAAAGTGTGTGGACAGTTAATACACAAAGACAAACACAGTGGGTAGGCTGTGCTCACATCAATAAACAGACGCACACACATACACACAGGCTTGGATTGAAGGTCACTTGCATCAGTGGCCATCGGCTTTCTGCTGACTGCAGGAGAAAATCCCCCAGTGAGAGGCGTCATGACAGCAGCCATTTCGCAAACACCAGAACACAAGGTTCACATCCTCAAATTCTTGCATTTCACCTACGCTGTTTTTGACTTCGAGCTGCGGTTGCATCACGTACTGTGGATCCGTTGTTGAAGACTGTAAATTTGATGTTGATCATCAGGCTTTCAGTTTAATCGATTGAAAATTATTTCTTAAGTCAACAGCAAAAGAGAAACCAAACAGCCGTTTAAAATCTGTTACTCTGAAGCACGTGTTCATTTAAAGCCCCTGCTGCTTGTAAACACGATGCAGCTTGCTAACCTCGATCCACATGAGCAGCCTGCTGTGCCTAACTTGTTTCACTGGACGGTTGGTGGAGATGTTGGCTTTGTTTCTGGTGGTTTGGTTTAGTTTTCTGAGAAGCTGACAGAAAAAGACACCCGAACACACCTCAGCTGTTTCCTGTTTATGTTGATGGAAAGATGTACTTTACTAGCAAGAGGCAGCACTGCGAGATGGAAAGATACAATGGGGAGATAAAGAAGGTGATTTAGTGAAGGAAATCAGGAAGGCTGAGGTCTGGAATTAGGGTGAATTAGAGATTAGACACAGAGATAAATTGAGAGATTGCGAAACCAAGGGGAAATGTGGAGCACAAGAAGGATAAAAAATATGGTGAAACAGAGTTGGAGGAAGAAAGAGGAATGATTTAGAGGAAAGAAAAGGCGTTTGATTGAAAACTGGGGAAATATACCGGGAGAACAAGAAAGAAAACAGCTGACAGGAAGTTCTGCACCTCTTCTTCTCCACCACTGTGAACACAGCTGTGTGAGAACATACACACACACACACTTTGTCGAACAACTTCAAAACACCCACAATTGAGATGCAACAGTCAGCAGCATCCACGTGTGAGTGAAAACATGCTGGTGTAAAATGTACAGAACACACTGTGCCCAAGCGAAAAAGGGAACACAATTTAATTACACACAAATCTACATAAGAACACGGACAGACACATACAACCACACGTTTGGGTAACCACACACACACACACACACACACACACACACACACACACACACACACTTGCCCTTGCAGTTTTACAACAACAAGATTGTCAAAAAAAACAAAACAAACACCTCTGAGCTAATAAAACATAACATGTAGAGACTTACAGTTGGTTGTTGTAATGTACATGCTCACACACATACTTTGCGTGTATTTCCACACTGAAATGATCAACTATTTAATTAAAGTTTAATTTTACAGGATAATCATGAGCTTCTCTTTGCTCACTTCTTCACCAGCATGGGACTTAAAATAAAAACCTTTCCCAGAAATAATGACAGCAACACCTAAAACATCCGAGACTTCTTTGTTTATTCCAAACATTACTGTGTTTAATTGGTCCACACTGAGCAGTGATATTCTGGCTCCTGTGGCAGTCAGCTATGGATGATAAAGCAGCGGCAAAACATTTAACGTGCAAAAACAGCCGTGACCTACATAAGACTGGCTGCTTAATGAGTAACTGTAGCAGACTTATTTCTCTATGGAACTAATATGTTACTCATTACTCACAAACCACTTCATCATGAAAGACACACACTTTGGAATTGGATAAATAATTAAAGTTATGCATAATAACCCTAATTCTATGAGCACAGGTAGAGTCCTCAAATTGGCTCAATAGACTTCATCACTTTTTCCATGTGGGAGCAGAGCTTTGCATGAGTTTAGCTGATCAGGACGTTCCTTTTTAGGATGATTTAAGTATGATATTGGATCCATTTTTAGATATTGATGCTGCCCCTTGTGGCCAAGGCCTACCAACATTCAGCACGTCTTCAGACCAAAAACAGCCCTGCGTTGTTTTGGGTGTGTCAGTCCAGTTTGTCTGGACATATATCTGTATCTGAAGGCTTATCAGACACCAAAACAACAATCCACAAAACAGTTTTACAACTCTGGAATCATGGTGGAAATTATTTTCATCAGTTATTATCTATTATAAATGATTGTTGTAGAAATACAGTCTAGCACCCTTAACCATAGAGATACTGTCAAACCCTTATAATTTATGACAATAATCTGCTCAAATATTACTAGATACCCATGCAGCTTAGAGGATGGGTGGATGAAATCCTAATGATGTTTCAGCTTTTCAGAGAGAATGATGAAAGAAGTCATTTATGGGAAATTACTTGGAGCAATGAAAGCCAGTGGAACAGAAGCTAACCCAGAAGTGGGGTGGGACTCAGCAGCAGCTGATCCCCATAAACCCTGTGTGTGTGAGCTTGCCTGTGTGGAGAATATAACTCTGCGTTATCTTACAGTTCTATATGGGGCAGCACAGAGTGGGATACAGAGAGTGGGTTAATAGAGAGAAGGTTTTAAGTGTGTCATGGGATGTAGATGGAAGGGGGTATATTTCATTTTGCTGTATAAAGTCCATTATCATCTCCTCCTGCTATTTTGGACCTTCAGCAGTGGTCATAAACCATCTGAGGAATTGCAATAGAGCTTTCCAGAGGTACCTGGAGACAAAAGGAGGAGTCGGGGGATGTCAATTCAGAGAAAGTGAAAAAGCTAGACAGTGGGAAGAAAATATTATAAAGGGAGACAGCAGAGAAGTCACAGAGAATGGACTTTTTATTTCTTTTTAACAGGGCAAAAGATTGGAGACTCCTTTTACTGATGTGCACTGATGAGATGAATCCATTATCTCTTATTGATTTCACCTATTAAAATGATATCATAGAGCAAGAGATGCAGACAAAGAGGAGCAGAAACAGAATAGGACTCTTAAGATTAGAAATGATTAATGTATGGAGTTACAACTCAAAATTAGGAGGATTTCTATAATATTTTGTAAATAAAATGTCAGTTTCCCTGTGTTTTCACTTCATGTCATATGGACACTACATCAGTCACTGGAGGGCTAAGGAGGACACACGCACACACACACACACACACACACGCACACACACACACACACACACACACACACACACACACACACACACACACTCACACTCACACACACAGACTCTCCACCGCCCCCATCGCAGCTGTTGGTATGGTGGGGGAGACGTGCTACAACCCCAACGCCTGCGTTCGAACCAGTTCTAGAAGGATTTAGCACAGTCTCAGCTGGAATGGGTTGGAACCATGCCACGCATTCCAATGCCGCTGTGCGTTCTCTGTTGATCTACTTGTGTCGGGGAAAAATGCACGTACGGTGCACCCACACACAAGTGCGCGGCAGAGGAGGAAGCCATCTTACTGTTAGACTGTAAATAAAGACTTGTGAAGAGCTCATGGTGAAGATACAGGTAGGCGAAGGCACATTCACGCAGGCGCTGGCATGCCCACATCACATGCACTCACATGCTGCTTCACTCTGAAAACAGGCTGGTAGAACTTTGTACAAACACACTGTACGTGCAGGTACACGCGGATAGGACACACACACACAGACGTGGAAGTACAGTATAGGAACATGTTTGGGTTTATGTGCCCACATATAGATAATAATGTAAATAAACAGTTCACTGTGTGCTCCAATGGCCTATATCACAGTGAACATGAAAGCATACTATGGAGAGTGTGTGGGTAGAAGGATTCAACTCTTAATACCTCTCATAAGGGAAACATCTGCTACCCTTCATATCCGAGTCCTCTCTTCTTTTTTAATCTCCCTCCATGTCTCTCCTGCACTCTCCTCCTCACTCTCTCTCTCTCTCTCTCTCTCTCTGTGAAGTTGTTTCTATCCTGCTTTTCTCTCATCTTTTTCTCTGTTCTCCGTCCTCGGAGCTCTTCGATGACTCTCCACCACAGCTGGGGTTGTTTTTGAACTGTCAAGTGCATCGAAAACAGCCAAACAACTGGGCTGCATTTCTGCGAAAAGCCACTCCACTCCCTGAACAGAATTGCTGACCTCTCCAAAAGGCATAAGTAGCCTTTTCTTCTTGTCTTTCTCTGCGCTTCTTTGAATATTTCTATTTTTTCATGACTATGCACAGTAAGGCTAAAACAGCTATGGTTCACATCCTACATCCTGCCATAGCTCATTTTGCCAAAACACAGAATTCCAGGGTGCACCAAGTGACCTGGAAAAAGACACAACAAATTTTGGTTTTCTTGGAAATGTCAACTACAGGCTACTGTGACCATCTGAGAGTGCTGACATAGCAACAAGCTGCTAGACAATTTACAATATAAAGTTATAATCACAGTTGAACTGGATCTAAAGGAGTTAAAGTAGTATATTTGACGTGGATCAAATCCTACCTCTGTTTCTTTTCCATCTACTTCGTATTTCTACCATGAAATAACTCTGCACCTTGGCTGAGTCTACCGTTTGAGGCCTAATATAAAAGCTCCTCTTACGGTTGGGATTATTTCTGTTTGTCTCCATTTCACTCTCTTCCTCTTTCCTCTCTAAGGATAAAAATGGAAATGTTACACTGTGTAGATCCACCATGTAAACTGCACTGGCATGCTGGAACATGAAAGCGCTCTTTGACTGTGGCTGCATATGCTTGGCCTACTTTTTGATTCAATTAAATTATTGGGTGGGTGGGAGGAAAGGCTGTGCTGTCTTTTAAGTATTAGCAAACTGGATGTCAGATGGTGTATATGAGTGTGTATTTATGTGTGTGTGTGTGTGTGTGTGTGTGTGTGTGTGTGTGTGTGTGTGTGTTTTGTCCACGTGTGTCTTAGTCAGTACAAATGGAGGCAGGGATCTGTTGTTTATTTGTGCTTGATTAGAGGACTGTGTGTGTGTGCGATAGCATAATATGCATTTATTATGGATATAATTTGTATGAACTCGCTCCTGATTTTCAAACATCCACATTGTCACTGTGTCAAAGGACATATTTACGTATAAGCTTTATATTACAATGACCTAATTTTGTTTTCCTTCAAGACAACAGTTTGTGTTTTTTTCCCAAGACCATCAAAACTGAACTGAACAATCAATAGTAGCAGATTTCTATACACCCATAGCTATTAATATCTATTAATAGCTATGGGTGAGATGCTGAAGACCAAATGACTGAATGACTGAATGACAGGACACACAATAGTCACCAATAGGGGAGAAAATACAGAAATCAGAACGAGGACAAACCATCAGACAAAACAAGAACCTTGACTCATCATGTAAACAAACTCAAGTAAAGCAGTGAAACCTGGAGCAATGTGTCAGACAATGAGTGACAATGCCTGTGAACTCTGTAGCTTTGTTGTTTGCTTTAGCTCTTTGTAGCCATAGCCATTCCATGTATTTACATTCTGTGAGCACTCCTTTATTTGCATGTTTCCACTGGTGCTGCCAACATTCTTGGCAAATATGCAAATTTATTGCACACACAGGATTTGATGCATGTCAAAATCTGAAGCAACAAATAAGTGGCTTGTTAGCCACTGGCTAATGGCTAACTGATGGCTGCTCTTGGTTTAAATATGCTGGAAATTTCTGTTCTTTTGCTCTGTTTACTTTTTGTAAATAACAGAAGCATAATCTTTTTAGGTATATTTTGGAAGACGAAAGTTTGTAAAATATAACCATTTGTTATTTGTTCTAAATTAATTATTTATAGAATTAATTTGGTTTGATAGGTCAAGATTTTTACACTTTTTTATGACCATTATGACTAACTGGCTGCTGTGAAGGAAGCTTGTTGTGTTGGGATCAGACACAGTTCCCCATGCATGCATTTGTGCCTGTCTGTCAGGAAAGAGATACAACGTGACTTAGAGCATGATTGTCTCCAAATGTTTAATGCCTTGCGTATTTCACAATGGGCTTGTGTGAGTCAGAGAGGCTTTGTGTGCAAGTATCACATTTGATGTGTTTGTGTGTGCATTTCTTTTTGTCCCTGGGAACTAGAGAACTAGAGTCTGCAGATATCCAGCAGCTTCTTTAATTTGCCAGCATGGAACAAACCTGCTCAACTAATTTAAACCAAGGTATCCACGCTGAGGGTGTTTTTACAAGTCTCTTTTTTTTCCATGGAATTCAGTATGGGAGCCAAACAAAGGAGAGTCCACATGGTTCCTGCCAACAACAAAACCTGTTCAAAGAGAAATACTAAACCTTCCTCTTCCGCATCCCTGCCTCTAACCAAGGACATGTTTGATGTCACACAAAACAATGTTTATCTTCCTTCTGTGTACTCCAGCTTTGTTTATGGGTTATCCCTATATGCTCCACTGATAGGTGTGTATCAAGGCTGGGTATTTGCCACCGGGAAGGGACAGCAGTTGAAAGCAAATATATTACATTTCATTAGCATTTCATAGACAGGAGCAAAGACTGCGAAACTGGGGAGAACCCGTCTAACAGTGTCCCATTGCTTCCAGTCTTTACGCTAAGCTAAGCTAACTGCCTAGCTTAGATTCATATTCAATGGACAGACATCAGAGTGAATTTGATCTTTTTATCTAACTCTCAGCAGGAAAGCGAATAAGCACATTTTCCCAAAATGTCAAACAGTTCCTTTTTTATCTGTTATCCTTTATCTTTATCATAGTCTAGTGCCACAGCTAACAACTATTTTCCTGTTACACAAAACCATTTGATCTACATAAAAATCCTAAAAAAAAATCCTAAAGTTCAATGAGACATGTTCAAACTGATTCCACATTTGTTTCCACTAAAGTGATTGCAGCTTTTGGAACCAGCGGATGTTTAGAATTCTCAATATTTCTTCTCAGCACAAATTAAGGTCACACTGTTTTTTTGCTTTGTGATATGTATCATTGTGTTTCTGGTTTATGCCTGCAGTTCCAGCAGATGCTCACATTCTGGGTGAGTGTATACACTGCAGACAAGCAGGCAACTGTGCACATATGTGCGCTGTGCATGCGAACAATGCCACCAGTTGCTGTGGGTGGAAGCTCCCTGGTTGTCTGCCAGCATGCGAGGAGAGACTGACCACGGCACAATGGAGGGTGTGCGATGACTGCGGGGGAGGGGAGCACAGGGGGGAGGAGGCAGAGGTGGAGGAGGAGGTGGCGCTAGAGAAGGACGAGGTGGCAAGGCCAGGGGGGTGGTAAGTAGAGATAAAGCCAGACAGATGGGGCAGACAATGAGGCATAGACACCCACCCTGCATGTCAACAACACCCCCCAGCCTCCTTCAAACTTTAGCTTCTCCTTTATCTCTCCCTATGAGCCAAAGTTTCTTTACATTCTCACTTTTGTGCCAAGTTTTTGTCTGCTTTACTTCTTTTCCTAATTAAAGCTCAATTGAAAAAGCATAATATTTCACAATTAGTTCTAATTTTTCACCACAAGAACTTTTTGTTCACATTTTCCAAACAAATCAAATTTTCTACTTCTTTTGTTTGTTCACTGACTCTCCACCTTTTCCTCTCTCCTTCTTTATTGTTCCCTGATATGATAAGAAGAAAGTTTGATACAGCTGCAGAGCAAAAACAAGGAGAGTGAGAAAGAGAGTATAGATAGTATGGACAGCCATAGCTGTCACCTGTTGTGCTGAAACGCCCTTGTTTAGAAAGCTGATCCTATCTCCTGTTTCTCAGGTTTCCACAAACAACCTCAGCTGTTAGCGAGTCACAGAGCTCTCTGTCTCCTTCCATTCATCCCTCATCTGTCTCTCACAGCTACTGATCACAAAGAAAGGTCCACTTTCATCAGCTTGCTCTCCAGTTAGGCCCCAGCAGCTTTGAACACCTCCTTAGAGAATATTTTTGTTTGCTAGCAAACTGGTTCCATAAAATTTCAGACCCATCTCTCATTAAAGAACAAAGTTATTTTATTTGTGGTTTTTGAGTTACATAAACTCAAATCCCACAAGTAAAATACCATATCAAAGGAAAATCATGACGGGACTGCATGTTACCTGAGGATACAATGTACTGTGCTTCACAGTGAGAAATGTTTGTGATGTGAATAAAATAATAAAGTCATAAAATAATGATACATACTGCAAAAATCTCTCAATAAATGTGATGCCACATGAGTGATGAGGAATAGTTTCCAGAACATGCCCGCACACACATCCACAGCTATTTAGAGAAGCTCACAAATGTGTGTCTTTTCTGTGAATGTTTTGTGTCACATGCAAGCATGAAAGCTACATCTACAACCGTGAGGATGCAAAGATGGTTGCTTTGCATATATGCATTCTGAGCCATCCGTGAAAAGGTCACACTCAGTGAGATTCTTTGAGGATGAGGTGGAGAGGGGACAGGAAGCCCAGGGTGGTGTTCACACTCCCATTCCACATGAATAACCACTGATCCCAGAGCAGAGAAAGAATGAGGCCTTTTCTCTATAACTGTGACCTCTGACCTGCCAGATGAACCAGTGGACAAAGCCACTGTATCAGTGTGTCACTGAAAAAGACAGAAGTTGTTATGGGAAGTGAAAGAAAGAGTAATCAGAGAAAAGGTGATTATGAGGAGAGGGGAGATCTCTGCCTTTGTCTTCATACACACACACACACACACACACACACACACACACACACACACACACACACACACACACACACACACACACA
>JBBMJY010000015.1:5309523-5329695 GCA_037833715.1 Toxotes lorentzi | reverse complement strand
TGTGTTCTTTTTTCTTATCATTAGTACAAGTGTGAAAGTTCATTCTTGACCTTAGAGATAGTATACTGACAAAATATTCTTACTTTCTGGAGCTTTCAACCCATCATCTGTGGGTGTAGCTCGCTCAAACTCCAGCTGTTGATGATGAAGTTTGTAAGATGTATTTGAAAGTGCCATAAAAAAGCTAATAAATAGATCCCTGAGTTCATATTATTTTGTATCTGTTGTTTTCAGTTGTTTATTTTTTATTTTTAATTACTGAACTGCATAAGAATGTACATAGATTTTTTTTAAACGCGACTGTTTGTTGCGGCTCTTTATTGTCATGACAACTAATTTGCCACCGCATGTCCTATTATGGTGTAATGTTTTTGCGTTAGATGTGACTCATGGCTAGTCATATCCTGCTGACGCCTATGGAATGGTCTGGGCTTTCCACACATTGCAGTATGTTGCAATGGTATTATAAGGTATTATAATGTTTTTTTTTTTTCTATTTAATTCTCAGATATTAAGAAGAATTCCACTTCCACAATTCAACTAGAGGTTTTTGCTTTTATCTGTTTGCTAATGGAACATGTGAGGAATACACATGTGTGTGTATGAAGATGTATTTGTACAAGTGTGTGCGCAGCTGACTCAACTATTGTAACACCTGATCACCCGGTATGACCTAACTAGATATGTGTGCATCTGTTGGTGTTTTGGGGGTGTGTAGCTGACAGGGTGCGTGTGATGCAACATCTGTATCCTGTACCATCTTATGTAATGGCAAAGTGTATGATGGTGGTGAGGTTTCAAAGCGTACCCTGAACTGGCCTCCCCACAGCGACAGGTGTTGGTGTGTGTGGATATTTGTGTATGTGTTTTTGTGTGTTTGCACAAGTGCTACTGTAGAACTCTTTTCATCTATTTTTGTGATTTACTGTCACAGAAATACTCACTAGCATGTGACCAGTGGTGAAACAGGGCTGACCATAGATGGTAACATGGCATGGTGTGGCATTTGAGTTCTGACTGTCTCTTCAGATCTCTCTCTATATCTGTATTTAGTAGAATTATAAGTAATCTTATTGAGTATCTGTGGCAATTGTGAGTGCTTGCACATGCAATGACCACAATTAATTAACAATGAATTGGTTATAAGATAAAAATATATGTATGATATGGCATCGGTATTAAGTGTTAACCAGTGTTAACCCAGTTCCCCTAGTGTGTCACTGTGTCATGACTGCAAATAGACTGTCAGGTCACAGTATGCTACTCCAACACAGTGATATAAATTAGTTTAACATTTTTGTTTTAACATCACACTTTATAATTGACGACTGCATCGTCTCTTGCATTTAGAAATAAACCATAAACATTTCTGCCTTTGCTGAAGAGCACAGAGAGATACATTTTCCTGTATTAAAGTGTAAAATGAGTATCAGTTCATAGTCCACCTGCCTGGTGAGAGAAGACTTAAAGAATACAGAGCTGCAACCTGAACCACCCATTTCTTTGTCTGCTCCACTTTCCCCTTTGTTTCAGATCTTTTTTGGGTTCAGGATATTGAAAACAATATTGAACATTTTATGTGCGGTTGTGCACTGGAAAATATCATTATTACTGGAATAAAGATCAATGTTATTTCAGTACTTGAGTCAATATTTTGCAGCTGAGTGAGATGAGATGTGAGATGAGACTTGTGGAAAAGTTGTGAAACTGGTTTGAAGCATTTATGGAGAGGTTTTCTTTTTTTTCACAGCTAATAGTGCAGCAGGAGTGGTGCAAATCAATTCTGACAGTGAGACTGGGCTCTCCCTGAAATGAAAAGGGCAAAAAAAACACGAGGGAGGAGAAAAAAGAGAGAACGTCTGTGTCTGTACGTGCAGGTGTGAGCAAGAGAGAAAGAAGCTTCCTGGAAGTAAAGGAAGCTAAACTGACCTCACCCAACGACAGCTAGAGATTGGATCTACAATGTGACTCACACACACAAACACACACAAATTCCTCCTCATTCTTCCTCAGTAATCAGTGTGCTTCCCACTCCATAATCAAAAGTTAATGATCGCTTTAAAGTGATGTGTGTTCTTGTTCGACATACATCGCACAACTGATCCAATACGTCAGCAACTTCTCCACTCTCTCCCTGCTACCAGTGTGTATTTATGAAGCCATTACTTGCAATCACAGATCACCTATAATCACTGACTATTCGGTTTATGTCGCATTAATTTCTTCCGCCATGGCATTTTTCTTCTCTTTGCCAAAAATCCCAGTGTGATTATCTGTCATTGCAGCCCGATTTCAGAGAAGAGGAAATATACGTCAGTCAGTATAGATATGGCAGCAGGAAGGTGGGATGTTGAAGAAGCGAGAGGCCCAATTAGTCTCTGGGGTCATGGAAATTTGCTTTTTTGTTGTTAATCAAGCAAAAAGAAGGAGGAGGAGAGTAAAGGGCTGTCTCTTGTCATCGTGTTTTCTAAGAAAAGTCTGCCAGATAACGCCGGTGCTGTTGGCCCATCAGACAGCTGGGCTTTAGGTCAAAGGTCAAGAAGTAAGTTCAGTGAGTAGATGGGCACAACAACCATACAAGCGCGCATTTACGTACTGTGTCTAGAGTTTCTGCTGTCTAAATGTGTACAGTCAGAACTCCCAGCAGATGCCTCATTGACTCATTAAATGGTTTCAGTGCAGATGTGACTGAGCAGGTGGGCCTCGCCTGCTAAAAGAGGATTAAGAAGCAAGATTTGTGTGTGTGTCCAGGCTTGTGAGTGTGTGTCTCTCAGTGGTAACGCGACCTTGTCCTGAGCTCTAACCATGGCAGGAAAACAGATCCGCTGAAAAGAATTGGAGGAAGTACACAATGCACTCCCCACAGACACACACAGATATGGTGTGAGAGGATTATACATACACACAGTACATCTCCCTACACATATACAGGCTGAACACAAGCCATTCACAATGCTCTGTATGCCTGTGACAACTTGAATCATCTCGGTTGTCAGTCAGAAACCGAACATACACACACACACAAGCAAACACACATAGGCACAATTAAAGTGAAGACCGCCGTTCTAGTTGTTCAAAGTAGGGCACTGCAGTGCCCATCACTCAAGGCCGTCACACAGCAGGAGAGTTTTCACAGAAAAATGCTGCGCAAATAAATAGCCCCCATTGCCGTCTTCCTCTGTCTGCCTGTGCGGGACCAGCTCCCCAGACACACTGAAGGGTCATTATCAGTGTGTGAGTGGAGGTGATGCCACCTGCAGCCACTGCAGGATGAAATACCCAGTCACCTCTGCAAAAAGTGGTTGCATCACCCTCGTGAACGGGAACATTACTGGCTATATTTACCGTCACTAATGGATGTGATATTAGATGTTCTGTTCTGCGGAAAACTGGCCAATTTTTTGATGGGATTATTGTGTTCAGACATGGATATTTGAAACACTGGTGATTATTTTCATACAGTTCAGGAAGCATGTTTGACTATATTTATAATGCAGCACATGTCTGGGTTTTCCCTGAAGTGCCAGCAGCAGTATATTCTATGAGGAGACTGAATAAAGACTTTGAGAGAAGGTTCTTTTGGGTTGTTTATTTATCTTTGCAAAGAGGCTCATGCCCAATACAGAGTAACAAGTAGTCTGCAGAGAGAAGAGCGCTAGTACTCAGAGTTTTTATGTGATAACTGTGCGATAGCTATGCAGGAGTGTATCAAAACAAGTTGTTATCTCAAGGTCTCTCAGGATTGCACCTGGAGGAAGAACTGGCCCAGACCAGTTCGTGGTTGCTGACTCTGCAGAAAAGATGGACAGAGCAAAAGGTCATGCGAGGATAATCACAAATGCTTAGAATTTTCCATTGCACAGGTTACGGCGCTCTCTTATCCAATGAAATGTCTCAACATCAAATAAAAGGACAGGAACAAAATTTTGGACAGACCTCTGTCTGAATGTTAGAAATTGTTGGAAATTGAAGACTTGAATGGACATCATCATATTACATGTTATTACATCCAGAGGCAAAGATATCCTCCTAATCATATTTTCTCAACAACTTGTATCTTTTTTGGGGACACGCTGATACAGTGGCTTTTTCCACTGTTTCTTCTGGCAGGTCAGAGGTCACAGTTAGAAAGAACTTACACATAAATGAACTCCAATTTCCTTACTACATCTACCAAACATGAAGAATGAGAGAGAAATAAAGAGAGTATTTTGTTCTCTCTAACCTTCCCCACATCTAGATGAGTCTAACTTATTGGAGCTATTTAACTGTGGCTGACTCCACAGTCTTGAATGTTGCTGATGGATTTCACGTGAGCCTGTTAATGCAAGAGGTGTTTTTTCCAAGTCTGGCTTCAGACATGAGCTTTTCAGGCTGTCAAAGAGAGAAGTTAACAAAAGCAACAAAACAACAAAAACAAAAGAGAAAGAGAAGAAATAGCGCGAGGGAGGATACCAGCACCTGCGTTTCTGTGCCTTTGGAAAGTACCCCCTCCTACACACACACACACACACACACACACACACACACACACACACACACACAGAGTGTTGTGTTCTTTCACTCTCATCACCATAGATACCCAATAGAAGTTCTCCAAAGGGCCCTCGCAACCCACAAAGTAGCCAAAGCCTTGCCATTCTGCGTAACCGCCGGCAACAATACATACACTTGTTTGGCCGATTCGTTTTGTAGGTCTCCTTTGTGTATTAGGATGAAGAGAGCGAGAAGGGGGTGAGGCGGGCTGAGGGGGGGTCTGGAGTGTTTTCTGTGCTGGTTTTAGACACTTTCTCGGGGCAGCGTGGGCAAAGATGGAGGGGCACATCTGAAGCTAAGCCAGAAAGAGGCCTAGAGCAACAGCCAATGTGTTTGTGAGAGTGTCTCGACATATCTCTCTGGTGTCTGTACCTGTCTTATGTTTGTTTGGGTTGATAATCGGAGCCTCCCTGCCCTGGTCTTTTATGTTACTCCTTTTTTTCTCCCTATAACTCCAATCCCATGTCTTTTTCTCTTTGGCCTGACCTATAATCCCCCTATCCTTCAATACCCCACTGGCCCATTGTCCCAGACGCCACACACGGAATAACACACACACATGCACAAACACACACACAGACTTGCAGCCTGCTCCATTGTCCTGCCACTGCTGGCCTAAGTCCTAATGCTGCATTGGACTCATGCCCATGTAAACAAGCTCCCTGTCTGTCTTTCTGCCTGTCTGTCCGTCTTTCTGCTCCTCTTTTGCATCTATTCATGTCACTGTGATCACTCTTTTCACTTTATTATGCCGCTCTCCATCTCTCACCCTCCTCTGTCTTTATGTTCAACTCCTCTCCCACTCCTCTCTCTCTGTTCATGCTGTTGTGCTCTCTAAGCTGGGCTGAGCAATTAGTTAATGTACCCTCCACCCCAGGGGTGATTCTGGCACAGTCGACCAGCCGAGTGTTTGTCTGTGTCTGCGAGTGTGTGTGTGGCTTTGGCACTGCCACGGAGAGGGGTTTCTGGGTTAACGGCAGCCCATCTAGAGTGTTTTTGGCACTGGCAGCCTTTTGGACAGCCCTCACCTCTTCTCTCTGCACGTCCACTCAACCATAGTGGCCAGCCCTCTGTCCAGAGCTCTAGTAAACAGCCTTTTAATTACCATGGGGAGAGACCCAAACGTCTAAGAGATCAATTCATTTGAGTTATACACATTTTGGCCTGTTCGGATTGATTGTACCCCTTTTTTTTTTTTTTTACTGTGTTTGGCTGATTATTAAACATTGATGCACAGTCAAAATGGCCATTCATTTATTTTTGGCTGTTAATAGTTATTCATTTGTGTGAGCAAATAGTTACACTCCCCATATGTTTTAACTTAACAGATTCCCATTGTATCTTCAGCTATAAAAACCACAGTGTTGTGTACACAGTTGAAGCTTTATCTTTCTTTAATTCGGGGATTAAAATTGACTTGGGGGCCATTTCAGTAGGAATTATCAGACGACTGTATTGGAAAAATAACATGCAATGTCCAGACCCATCACACTATAGTCTATATGTAAACTCTTACACTTAATATACTTAAAGCTGTGCTGCAAAACTTGCATACAGGCTTCATTTAATTTATGTATTAGAAATTCTTTTTGTTCCTCATATTTTGTAGGTCTTGGTTTGTGTATTGTAATTTTCTTTGTCTATACTGTAGTTATACTAATGCTACTCTGTATATGTATACTAGTGACAAATACCTATACCTTTGTTTATGATAAAATACTTTGTTTTCTGTTTTTAAGGTCTAAGGATAGAGGGTCATATGCCATACATATTATAATAGAATTTAAATATATGTTCTCAGGACATAAAAGCTCGTCTTTCATTCTGTATGTCAGTGCCACATGAACTCAGACAATGTTCAGGTAGTGCACAACAACTAATTTAGAGTTTAGTTCACAATATGTCTTGTGTTTGTTTCCCTTTTTATTTCATGCCATTAATACTGACATGATTGATGCGTTCAGATCATTTCCAAATGTCTGTGCAGGCTACTCTGTGAGCTTGGTTGCTTTATTGTTTTTCTGTCTCCTAATGTGCTGCATACTAGTTCCTCATAAAAGAAAGTAAGAAAAATCTATTCACGAATTCCAGTCAAGTTGACTCTCCATGCCGCAGTTTAATCTCAGCCCCGACCTTGGTGCCTTTCAAGCCATGTTTGGCCCTATGAGGGTTTAAAAGGGCAGGCAGGCGCCTCACTGGACACCTCTGTACTTTTCTAAAGGCTTGAAGGACGCACAGCATGCATGTCCACTCGGTACAAACAACAAAGAGAAAGAGTGCGTCACAAAGGGACACCAGTGTGGACGAGACAGAGCTCTCCGTACCGCAGGGGGACAAGTGGAAATGCATGCGAGGGTGTCTGTTTGTGTGTGTGCACATGAGATGTCAGCTGAATCCCATTAACAGGCAAGGGACCAATAAGAGCATCTTACAGTTATTGGATGTAAGCAAACCAATTCAGTATCTCTCCAGCTTAGAGTAATAACTGCACAAACAAGGCTTGTGACGCAAAGTTGTGCCCTTGGCCTTCTTGTTTTATACGTGGGCGCTGGCTTTAACCTCATTTTTTTGCATTGGTTTGCATTAGGTCATGGCTGTACACAATACATGTAGACAGCTAATGGCCAATGGCTAGGTCAAGTAGGGGGATGTAGCCCTTGCGTGTGCACGTAACGATTAGCGTGTGCGCATAGCGTCTGAAATGTAATGCAACCGGGCATAGCCAGAAGGACAAAAGACGAGACAGCAGCTCGACCTTTCACCTCCCCGCCCCCATCCTCATACACACACATGCACACACAGCAAAGTGTTTACTTGCCAATGCTTTCCTAATTCCTCCGTTTCATAAAAAAAAAGAGCAATCTGGATGTTCATAGCCTGAACACAGTTATGTGTGTTCCAACCTCTCGCTGTGTAATTGCATTTGTGCAGACAGACAGTGGGATGATTCTGATAGGACGGAGTTATATTTATATATTTCTGTTGTTATTCTCCTGCCCCATAGAGATATGACCCACTTCCACTGCTCAGTCTGTACGTCTGTCTGAGCACACTTGGACTGTTGTGGCAGTGTGTGCTCAACATAGATCTTTCACAGTGTGTTTGCATTTGTGTGTCCTTCTTAAGGCAATGGCACAGATTGGAGAGAAAGCAGACACACAAATCCAGACACTGCCTGTCTTCTCCTGGCGAGTGGGATTCTTTTCTCACATTTCCTAACCATTCTTTGTTTTTTTTTCTCTTTTCCTGTATACGTACATGTGTGGTGGTGAGTGGGTGCTTCACATTGAATTTTGGAATTTGAAAAAAGCAAACAGGAGTTAACCTCTGAAGCCGTCAATATCAAACAATAACAGCTCGCTATCAGGTTATCATAATCCTCAACATGTTAAACTTGCTGTATCATCCTCAGTATGCTTTATTTTTTGTACTGAAAAATAGCAGACCACAAATGTTTGTGATAGTAACACAGACTCTCCCATTGCTGATGCCAGCAAGTGCAAATTTTCACAACAAACACAAAAGAAATATTGTGCAGGCAGATGTGGTTGCTAACTTTAATTGTAGTAGCAAATTTTGGCATTAATTACATCTTCAATTTTATCCCTAATTAAATGTATTGTTGTCCTGTTCTGTTGCAATGCAATGGCCCATTTTTGTCAGTGAGCTGGTTAAATTTTCACCTCACCTTACATTGATTATTTTGATCTCATTCCATCATGGTTCTGAAGGTTTACACACTCATCTGCAACAAAAAGCAGTATTCATCAGCTCATCGCGTGTCTGCTATCTTGTTTGTGTGTGTCAGAATGTGTGAATGAATATAACCTTAAAAAGGACTGACTGCTTGTGTGGCTACTGCTAGTCTCTGCGGTGCAGAATTATCTATCAAGATCTACTTGCGCTAGTGTTACTTTTTAAAAAGCTTAAATCTGTTAGTTCACTACTAACTCTATCAAAAGAAAAAATTAACTCTCTACCATAGTGGGAATCAAAGGCTCAGAAAATGAAAAATACTGTTAAAATATTTCAGTTATATTTCAGTACAATACTTGAGTAAAAGCACTGTGTTTCTTTTAGCCTCTGAGTGCACTAACCTCAGTGCAGAAAAAATAACTGTCTAAATGTCTAGTGCATCATAACTTTGTGTTTCTGTGTGTGTGTCATCTATTCCTCGGTCTGTGCCGATGTGGCATCTGCTGTGGTCCAGGAGGTGACAGAGAGGTAGCAGCAACCTGAGCCAGGCTGGCTGATGGCCGTCTCTGTGCCCATATGCCTGCTCTGAGGACACACACTCTCCCGGCAGGACACACTCCCACACACTGGATGCTTCGTTACCTCACACCCACACACACACACACACAAGAGCAAACTGCAGCTGAACACTCACAAACACTCAAGCTACACCTCGTGTGTGGTGCCACATCATCCGTGCAGGAGCGTGAAGGGAACGAAAGGGTAGCGGAGGTAACGGTGTGTGCTCTGCCAAATCACCACATAATGGACTGTTCCTGGACCATCCAACCTGCCGACCATATGGGCTCAACACATCAGTGGAGCCACGGACCCAACACACACATACAAGAACAAATAAGCACCTACACAACACGTGTAACAATAAAAATATATTTATATATAGTATTAGCATTTTAAGTACACATGCATGTAACACTTTTGACAATTTTGACAGAATTCTAATGATTACCGTTGTTACAATTACATTTTTTAAAGGAATGCCACTGAAACTCTGGATCATTACTGTAAACATGGCCGAAGTAAATATTGGCTTTACTTTTTTGTATTTAATATTTATAAAATAAAAAGAGGAATTGAAATTAATTCGCTTAAGTTTGAACAGCCTCAAGAGACTTTGTCATGCTAAAATACAATTTTCCAATTCAACTTACTGAATGACTTGGACTTAAAATACATACAAAAGTGTTGCTGTTCTTTCGGGTTTGCTGAACAGTTTCTTCATGAGCGTTACTTTTAGATGCACACTGCAGTGGAAACAGGTGTTCCTACTATTGTCCTTTCATCGCTGACAGCCTTTGTTCTGCGGGGGGTATCATCTGTGGAGGCAGACTTGCATCTCCTGGTAATGTATTTCATCAGCTACAGCTGTATCGGACGCTCTCCATTGGTGTGGAAATGAGGGTCGTCAAGTCGCCAAGTAGCTCCTTCATCCATATTAGAGAGACAGAGAGAAGGGGGGCTGCTCATTTATTCTGGCTCAGGTGTGAGTGTGAGTGTGTGTTTGTTTGTGTGTGTGTGAGACAGAAAGCACAGAGCGTGAAGTTTTTCCTCCCCAAGTCCCACTATGAGGATGGATGGACCCATTATGGAAGGTTTTAACCCCTGACTGAGAGATTGAACCATCACGGTGCAAAATTGCCATAGAGATATAAGAAAACACATGTCATCAGTGCAGAGATTGCATGGTGGTGGGATGTGGTAGTGTCTCTAACAAAAGCTTTAAAGTAAGAAAGCAAGTAAAATTCCAAAATGACAAAAATATTTTTAGACACACAAGCTCTGGTCAGTCAGTCCACCACCAATTTCTTAACAATTATTCAATGCATTGCTGTGAAAATTAGGACAGACATACACCCTCAGCATGAACACTATTGACTTTGGTGATCATGTGACTTTTCATCTAGTGCCACTGTTAGGTCAAAATTTTTATATTTCCAATACTTATAGCTCAAAATATAACAGATTTACATGCATCATTACAGAGCTGCTAGCATACTTGTTTTACAGGGACAAAGAATTTTGTTTACAACAGCATACATTTTTACCTATGAAGTGTATTCTGGCAAACGTAGCAGTCGTGCATAGACACACGTTTTATGTTGCAACCATTGCTTACTTTTCTGATCTGTCAAGTTTCAGCAAACACAACTATTCCATCTAATTTTATATAAGCTGTTAAGACTGAATATGAGATTAAATGAGTGAGATTTATTTGTTGTGTAGTGTATTTTTTTAGAGGAGGCTCTCCAAATCCTTAAACCTGATTGGTTTCACATAGAGGAATTGGAATGGATGATGTTACCAGCAGCTGGTTCTCTCTTTGTCTTCAAATCCCTCATCCTGTAGACAAACTGGCCCAAACAGCTCAGTGCTTTTGTTTGAACACAAGACTCAGGCTTTTTTTTCAGCATTTCTGAACTTGTGTCTTTCAGCACAAACACAATTCTGAAAGACTGAAAGCCTATGGCAGAGAGCTGTTTAGCAGTAATGTTTGTGCATGCCAAATGTGATACACTGCTTGTGCACTATTTGTATGCTGATGTCTTTGACGTTCAACCTATTTTCAGCCCATTTTCATAATGCTTCAATTCCTGACTGTTGGAAAGTGCTGAGGTTCACAAGTAGATCAAGAGATGGAATTTAAATGTCCTCTATACATAATTATAAATCAGATTCAAGTGTGCATAGTCCTCACTGGTTTGTTCTTTTCACACTCTGACAATGTCCTAGCCAGTAAGCAAAACAAAAATCCCTCTAGCGAAGCAAAAAATAAATTCTGTGGAATGTAGTTGAAAGGCAGATAATGGAATTTCATAAATACAGAGTGGTTCTATGTTTCCTTTCAATAATGGATGCTGCTGAGGGTGGCAACTTTGATTTTGGATTTTCCTGTTGATACAAGTAGAAACATGTTCTGTATATTCATCTGGGGGAGGGGGGTGTTCATGAGCAGCTGTACATACTTGTGACCATGTCAATCTGCTGGCATGTCTGTGTCCATACCCTATAGCCCTCACCACCTATAGAGATATAAATCTTTCAAAAGCACCTTGCCTCCTCATATACAGCACATCCCACCACAAGCCACACACATGAACCGTAACATTTTATCTTAATAGCATATATGATTAATGATGAGTGTATCCTTTAATTATTCTGTCCTCCTATAATTACTCTGTGTCAGTGGCTGCAGTTATCTCTCTCATAAATCTCTAAGCATGTTGCCTCTAATGCGAAGAGGCAGTGGAATACAGGGAGCACACTCCAGTTGGCACATGAGATGGAAAAAGGGAGAAGAACAAGCTTTAGTATCGTGTACTCATTTACTGGAACTACAGTCAAACATATCCTGTGAGGTTAAACTGTAGGTATCAAATCCAAACCCAACATACACTGCAAAAAAGAAAAAGAAAAAAATCCCTTCTTACAAACAAGAAAAAATATTGAGTTTTACAATTCATTCTTGTCTCAGCCTTTCCTTAAAGGTGCTCACGACAAATGAGCAAATCCCATCTGCTGATGAAGACCATGTGATACAGTGAAAGGCTCCAGAACAAGAAAGAATGTGACTCTTGAGCTGAGATTATTTTGCCAAAGCACAATACATCTTTGGTCCTGGTCCTATAATGTAAATCCAAAATCTAAGCCATTAGGTATCTACAGTGGGAATGCAGTTAAACCCTTGCATCATGTACAAATTCTTAAAACATGAATTATTATGCTTCTAAACATCTGATGGTGACGAGCTTCCCTCCAATTCTGGATAATTTCTCCAATACTTTGTGTGTTTGTACTGTAGAAAAGGCTTTTCTTTCTGTGGATTCAAACCACCCCAAAAAATAAATAAATAAATAAACACCTACTGACCAATGGGAGGAAGCACGCTGTTAGAAACAATGCAATCCCTAATGGGTGTCACATGTTTTTCAGCCATGCATGCAGCTGATACCTGAGTCGCCTCCGGAGGCTTTAATCCTGCAAAGTTAGCACATGAAAAAGCCCACCTTAGAGGGTGTGCCTCCCGTCTTTTTGTTCCAGTGGGCCGCTATACCTTGAAAAGCAGCTTTTAGCCTGAGGCACTCATCCTCGTCTGTTAAGGCCCACAAGGCCCTCCACCCGCCATACAACTCCTTTTAACAGAGCACATCTCCTCATTCATGAGAACATGGTCACCTCTGTTTGAGGACAAAGTTACATAAGCACAGGCTGAAGGACAAAGGCGAAGAGAGAGGGGTGGGGACAAAGGCGTGAAGGATGCAGAGACAACTGCAGAAAGGTGTTCTTTTAAAGAGTCTTTTGTAATGGAAGGACAAGAAATACTCAATACACTCTCTTCCCCTGAAAACCAATTCCATGAGATGTCAAATGTCAAGGGTCTTTGTCTGCGTGTGCTTGTGTGTGTGTCGTTTTGTTATGGTTACATGGGTGCAGACGCCAGTACAGTGATTGCAAGTTTGTATGAGCGTCATCTGAGGTCGTGGGTGCAATCATGACATAAGAACACACTAAATAACACACAGCCACCCACAAAGTGCAGGTTTGAGCAGGAATGAGTCACCCAAAGAACGGCAGGAGAGCTGTTTACATAAGTCTGTCCAATGGTAGCCTCCACTGGAGTCTGCCATTACATAATGCTCAACACAAGAGCCCTTGCTTCAAACTGTAAATAACAGCTAAGCATCACGCAGAGAGACAATAGGAGACACACTTGAATGCAAACTGAACAGGTTTGTAGCAGCTCAAAAAGCTTTTCCTTGTCCAGTTTAAAGTTCATAATAAAATATATACATAACTAAAACTTAAAGCCGCTTTAATCAATAGACAGACACTTATCATCCAACAACCAGTTCTCCCCAGTTCTATGGAGTGTTTTATTGTATTTTTTTGTATGTTTTATGACCTGCAACATTACACTATTTACTAGACTCTCCTTACTCTCATCAAACATGTTCCCAGGCGCAACAGGCAGCAACTACAGCAGGTTAACAAAGTGGAGCATTTAGCAGCTGAAGAGCCGACTATTTCCCTCAGGAGATGACAGAGACCATTAATAAGGTGTTAATGTCGTGTTTAAAACTTGTTCAAATTCTCCCAGCTGCCTGGAATTTTTTCTATAAGTTGAGATAACTTCATGTTCCTGTTGTATTGTACTTTTTACGACAGTTTTTTTTTTTTTTTTTTTTTTTTGACAATTGCTAAGATGGAACTTTATTTCAGCTGAGGTTTTATCTTTACAGGTTTGACCACCCAAAACAAAAACAGAAGATCAGGCAGGTTGTAAATCTGTTTATCCAGATTAGCTAAACATAAACCACACAGAAAATGCAATTACAAGACCCAGGTTGATTAAACCTTTGTTTAACAAACAGACAACATTTTTGCAAACTGGGGCCTCTGCACTTTGGGCTTAATTCCAACACACACAGATTTGCCACTTAAAAAAATCTTTATTAAAAAGTTTCACATTTACAACATTTAAATGCAAGAGCATCCATCTTATGACCTGATTTTCCATTGTGTCAGCAGCCATTTTGAAGATGCTGCTGCTGTTTATACGGCCAGACAAGCCACAGATGTCACTGTTGTGCAATTGTGTTAATTGCTTTAATTGCTGCCTGCTACACAAGTACACACATTCATATACTGTAAACACAGTGCCTCTGATTAGTTCTGGTTCATCCATATTACTGAGCCCTAATGGATTTTCTCGCCATCTTTAATCTCTCACACACACACAAATCACCTAAAGTGTGTATCTGACAGCACTGTGATTACAGCACATTGCATCAGACCGCTGTTTATGCCACACTCTACAATTCATAGACAACTTTACTGTCTCTCTGCCACCCTGTTACCGAATCGCTCCACATATTCACCAACGCTCACAGCCTGTCAGATGATATCAGCAGTTAAGAGGCCACTTTCTCTGCAGACTAATCGAAGAATAACATATATTTTTCATGGAAATGCACCCTGGGGAAAAATGCAGCCTGGGGAATCAAATAACAACGCAATCAGTTTATGTGATGCTTACTGAAACAGATCCATCATTTAGATGAAAAAGAGGGATACTACCAGGTCGGATAGAATGATTGATAAGATTAAATCTAAACCAGAACCAAACTGCATGTGATAAATTAAATATTTGAAGAGTAACTAATGGCATTAGTAGCAATGAGCTACCACAATCACAGAGCCTGGAACAGTTCTAAAAGATAACATAATTGGAAGGTGTTTCCACTATTTCATGTCATGATCTTAAAAAACAAAATATCCCTTTAAGCGGGGGTGAGTTTTGTATTGTCTGTGCCTACGTTTTGTCCCCTACCCTGAAGTGGTGAGCTGACAAACAGACGGACATAACAGAGTGGTGGTGGCTGATCATTGCATTATTCATGCTCATGCAATGGCCTCAAGCTCAGTCCGTATGGTAAGTTAGGCAATGCAGCATTGCAGTGGGTTAAAGTAGCCATAATCAAGATGCAAACAACAGGCACTCATCTCAAACAGCAGTCTGAGAAAGCCTCTCTACCTGTCTGCTCGGCTGCTTTGTCCTGTGTTTGCAACCAAAAACACCCATCACTGCACGTAAACAAGCACATTCAGACACAGGAAATTACATGCACACTCTACTTTCACTGTCAGCCATAATTCTGCAATTCTTGCTTTCTTACATCACCGCATCCTACTCATGTCCTCATTTCCCCCCTATTTTTTCTCCTTCACTCCACCGAGCTTTTGAGGCACTTTCCCTTTTTATCCCTCCTCCTCCTCCAGCCCTGGAAGGTTGATCTGCGTCTGAGCTTCTTGCGTCTTTTATCGGCATCTCGCAGCGGCCCAAGGACAAAGGGCAGATGAAATGCCACAATGTCTCTATATTCTGCCTGTGCGTAGATGCAAACACATGAAAAGAGAGTGACATTCAACCATCTGCACTCAAAAGCTAAAATACAGTAGGGGATAGAAGGAGGCAGACAAGGAGGAAGACGAAGGAGAGAAGGAGGAGTCAGGGTGCTCGTTTTGTAATTGATTATGCTAAATCTCAACCCAGGAGCTAAGCGAGAGGCTAGACAGCAGATAACCAGGCCAGAGACAGAAGCCTCTATGGAGTGTTTTAGTGAGTCTTTTTTTTTTTTGATTTTTTTCTGCTCACTGTCTTTATATTTGTTTTCCCCACGCAAAAAACAAGCTTCTACTAAAATGTTAAGCATCTTTCAGTACATAAGTTTATTCTTTCTTTTGTGTGCTTCATCCTGCTCAGTTTAAAGGGCAAAGGTCAGTTAGCCTTAAATCCACTGTATATGTGTGTTTGAAGAGGTGTGTGTGACAGTGTGTGTTAATCCTGTATCCATATCTACTTATCTGTCTCTGCTATCTGTCTGATCCCTGACTCTCCATACATTTAATCTCACCACCCTTCTGCCCACCAAACACCGTATGTCTGTGTGTTTTTATGGATTAAAATCTCAAAATATTGCTATTGTTAATCTACCTCACGCAGCACTGCTGTTCCCTTTACAGGGTCAAACTAGGATCATTATAAAACACAAATCAATGCACCAATGAGCCTCTGAGGACACTTCTCCATTATTGTACCTCACCATCACTATCACCACCTTGATCTCTTTGGGAAATGAGCTTCTATCCTATGTTTTATGCCTTGATGAAAGACACTTAAAAATCGATAAACTCATGCCATCTTGACTCAAGGAAATCCTGACCTTGCTAGTATTTTGCAAATGTTAACACCTTGCAAAAGGAGAGATTATTGTACACGTTTAAACAGCAGTAACATTAGCTTGCTTATATGCTGATAATATGCTGTTTAGCAGGTGTAATGTCCACCATCTTCACCATCTTAGTTGGTGTTGTTAGCATGCTAACATTTGCTAATTAGCGCTAAACACAAAGTGCAGTTGAGGCTAATGGGAACGTCACAAGCTTTGCAGGTGTTTTAGTCATAAATTAAAGTATTGGGCATTAATATTTTAACCTGATGATGTGCTTTGAAATATTTCAGTTTGTACAAAAGTGGTGGACCAACAGATTAGCAGTACCAGCATCCACAGAACCGAAAGCATCCTGGTCTTTCAACCTTGCTTTGGGTTTCATGCAGAGAATTCTGATTTCAAAACAAAACATAACTGTACATTTGAATTCTTTTACCACCTGTCTATCTTTTACCTGTTTCTCAGCTTTCCAGCTAAATTCATTTGCAAGTCCCAATTTATTAATAAACAAAGACATCGCCTGCTTCTTTCTAATTGGAAGAAGGAGGGTATTTGGAATAAATGCGGGGGCACAAAATCAATGGAGCTTTGATCAGGCCGCTGCTCTAGCTTGGCGAATGCTAATGTTACATGACTTGCCCGCTCGCTGCTATGGAAACTGAAGGGCATTTGAAGGTCGCCTCACAAGAACGCGTTAATACATGCATGCAGTGGGCTGTAGTAGGCCCACCTGGAGATGAAAGAAGGCGAATAGGGGAGGAGATAGAGATGGGGGAAAGGAATGATGGGGCAGATGGATGCAGTACGCTCACTCGCACAATATCCCAAGAGGCTCACAGCCTCACAGACTGTGTTTCTGTAGATTCAGTGAGCGTGTCCTAAAAGACAATCCCATCTTTAGCCTGACTGCACCCACACCTCTGCTCATCCTCTGTCTGGAGGAAAAGAAGAACTCAGCATGCTGGGATTTTGTTTCTTAATCCCACTACCCATGGTGGAGAAGCTAGAGACCCTGAATCAGTCCGTGGAGCACAATCAAAAAAAAAAAAAAAAAAAAAGATTGCTCCAAGAGGAAGATTGTAGGTGTAATCACAAGTCCTAATTCAATTCTCAGAGTTTCATTACAAACATGTCACCTTTTCTTGGAGAAAAAAAAATACTTTTCACAAAAAAAATCTATATAAATCACATGCACGTTTGACAATATTGAAGGAAGCATTTCAGTTGGAAATTCAGAAGTAATGTCTCTAACATACTTAATGTAGTGTGTGTGAGAGTGAGTGAGTGAGTGAGTGTGTGTGTGTGTGTGTGTGTGTTTAACCCAGGCCCTTTTGCCACATTCTATCTCCATTACCATGAATATTTAAGAGGGGGAGAAGCACTCTGCCCATTCAATACATTCAAGAAATTTACAGTGGCATGTACACTTTATGAAGATGTATTGGTCGCCATCTGTGCTTGTGCGCGTGTGTGTGCGCGTGTGTTTGCCGTTACGAGGCTCATAGGAGCTGTACCTTCACTGTTGTTTATGCATGTATCAGAGCACTGAATCAATCTATCTGCATTGTGTCATGTTTAAATGTAATGTAAAATGAAAATGGATCTGACCCTGAGCTTCATTGTCCCAGCACTGCCTTTACACACCCTTGACTAAAATGGTTCACTAAATCACAAGCACAGACACGGTAATGCACCCAGACAAAGAGAGTGGAAAAGGAGAGGGAAACTGTGTTCCCATCCAACTGTCCAGCCGGTGTGAGCATTTCGAAATGGGCAGGCTTCCTGAATGTCTGAAAAAATGCAGTATTTCAGATTTGATGCTATTGTTGGTTGATTGGTATTAGGTAAATCATATTTTATGATAGTACACCATGCAATCACTATGGAGCCTTCTAAACTGGAACAAAAAGTTTGTGTCCAACTGTTTGTTCATACACTCTTCTCTACATAAACACTCAACACTTTGTAGCGAGTAATTAACAAGTGGAAACCTACATAATAACAAATAGAGAGCAGTTTGACAAGGTTGTCCTCTTTGTCTGCTGTCTGCATATTCTCTCACAACATCCATAGGAGCCATATGTTACCTCTGAAGTCTTTAATTACTAATTAATTTGTCTTTCTGTCTGTCTGTCTCGGGACACCTCTTCTCATTCTCCCGACTCTGCTCCACCAGACAAGGACAGGCGGGGACGATGGGATTCTGTGGTCCGCACAGGGATTTCATTATGGCTTCCTTCCAGGGGAACGACACAGCAGCAAAACAAGGACTTACACAAGGACAAACATCACAACGGGCTGTGCTGGAGTTTTTCACACTGTATTTTCTGGAGGTGACAATATCACACTGGGCCTAGGTGGAGGTGGAGACTGTGCGCTGTGAAATACCTTTTAGAGTTCAATGTGTGTGCTATTATGTTGGCTGTGTGGGACCCCAGACCCAGCTCCATCACTAATGTATGTCTGTCTGCAACCTCCCCTACTTCAGACCCACACACATTTACACACACTCACACTGAAATGAGGTCAGACAGTGTCATGAACATCTCTGCTGTGTGTCCTCTAGCAGTTCATGACACACTGTGCATCTGTCAGTGTGTGTGTGTCCATATACAGTCATATAAAAAAAAAAAAAAGTCCACCCTATGGAAATTTTTTTGACTTTTTCAACATATTTGAAGAAGGAAACATTTTCTCCTCTTTGATCCAGTGCCTACAGACAAAGGTGATATATATTTGATCAAAACCACAAGGAGAAATAGCTTTTTCAATCATTTATTAAGCAAAAATATCAACAGATGTAATACTCTTCAGTGAAAAAGTAAGTACACCCTTGGCCTCTGAATCTTGTATTACCCCTTTAGCAGAAATAACTTCTTGCAGGTATTTTGAATAATTTTCCACCAGACTCTCTGAAATTTTTTGACCACTCTTCCATGCAAAATTCCTTCAGTTGCGACATGTTTGATGGTTTTCTTGCATGTAGTGCCTGTTTGAAATCCCCCCTCAATGTTCAAATCTGCACTTTGACTAGGCCATTCCATATCCCTCCATTTCTTCTTTTTGAGCCGTTCCATGGTGGATTTGCAAGTGTGCTCAGGATCATTGTGCGATTGACAGGTCCACTTCCAGTTCAATTTCAACTTTCGGACAGATGGCCACACATTATCTTCAAGCACTCTTTGATAAGATGCAAAATTCAGAGTTGAATCAGTGACTGCGAGCTGCCCAGTCTCTGAGGCAGTGAGGCAAACCCAAACCATAACATTTCCACCACCATGCTTCACAGCTGGTATGAGGTTATTCTCCTGAAAGTCTTTGGCCTGCGCCAAACATGTCTATGGTTGCTGTGGCCAAACAGCTCTATTTTCGATTTGTCTGTCCAGAACACATTATTCCGAAAAGGCCTGGTCTTTGCCTCTATGTCCAGTGGCAAACTGTAGTCTTGCACTGTTATTTTTTCCTGGCACGGAGAGGCTGTAGGTCAAATTTGTGCAATCTCTTTCCGATTGTAGACACATGCACTTTGATACCAACAGTTTAAAGAGTTACCTGCAGATCCTGTGATGAAATTTGGGGGTTCTTAGAGACTCATCATCAAACAGTCTGCTCATGGGCTTAAGGGGACGGCCAGTCCTGGACAAATTTATTTCAAATCGACACCACTTGTACATGATTTACTTTACAGTGGATTTTTTTTTTTTTTTGTAAAAGCCTTAGAGAGTTCTTTAGATCTTGGCATACTGGCACCACACATAGCAAAGAGAACCCCAGACCAGGTTCTAATCATTGGCACCTAATCTGGAACTCCTGATTCTAATTTTATGGATTTCAAGATGTGATAAATGTGGGGGTTTGTTTTTGTTTTTTGTTTTTTCTCTGTTTTTTCACAAAAAGTGACACCAAAATGTTAGTTTTATGTTTTATTTGTACATGTAGATCACCCTTATTTACAGGCACTGTTTCAAAGAGGATCAAATCTTTTCTTGTATGTGGAAAAACTTGGGTGTAGGCTGTACTTTTCACATGACTGTGTGTGTGTCTTACATCCATTCTGACCAAGTTTGGTCATAGTTATCTGTGTGTGTGTGTGTGTGTGTGTGTGTGTGTGTGTGTGTGTGTGTGTGTGTGTGTGTGTGTGTGTGTGTGT
>JBBMJY010000015.1:5291751-5309423 GCA_037833715.1 Toxotes lorentzi | reverse complement strand
GTGTGTGTGTGTGTGTGTGTGTGTGTGTGTGTGTGTGTGTGTGTGTGTGTGTGTGTGTGTGTGTGTGTGAGTGTCCGCCTGCGTGTGTACGTTGGCGAGGTTACTGTCAGGGCATGGGTAGTCACCGTAGCGTGCTGTCTGATTGGCTGACTGGGGAAGTTGTTTACATTATATCTCTATGCCCAGTGAAGAGGAACAGACCCCCTGCAGACTATAGCCAGTGCACCAGACAGTCATCAAACACATACACACAAATTCCCTGTGCTTTGGCAGGCCTTGTTACTATGCAGACACACTCCCACTATCCCACTTTGGCAGACTCACTTCCTGGACAGAAGTGTGGTGTTCTTAACAAGCTGACAGATGTAGGGCATAACGGGGGCAACAGACTAAACAGGCTGAAATTTTATTCTAATACTTTTACGTAGGTTTTGCATCATGCTCATAAATGTAAAAATCACCAGTGACCTGCATTTTTTCCAATCGATTATCTTTCATTTAAGCTCACCAGTTCTCGAAGCTACTTTTTGTTTCTATGCCAATTCAGGTCTGTGAATAACATGTTTTGATATTAAATTATTCACACGAGCCTGTAAAATTTTAACATTTTACATGCACCTTGTCAACATTATTTGCACATGCAAGAAATATCCAGAAAAACCGTCACAAAATGTAAATGTGGTAGCGGGCAAACATGAGCACAAGAGGCTCTTTAGCCATCTAGTGAAACAGAAAAACAGCAAACGAAAGATGCATGAAAAAGAAAGATGCGGAAATAATCTTGTTTGGGGACCAAAGTAGCATCATAATTATACAGTATCTAGGGCAGAGTAGTGTGTATGTAAATAAAACTTAGAGTGCCCTTTTGCATACAAGAGGAGGTTGCTGTCTGTGCGTGTAAATGCCAGACCATGATGCTTATTGTATAATCATGCATGCATAACATATATCTCTCCTATGGCCCACAATACGTGTGCAACCATCTTGGTAAAGCCTCACGTTCTCAGTCTGTGGTAATGATGTGGAGTTACTCGCGGAAAGTGTGTTCATGTCTGTCTGTGTCATGTCTGAGGGTGAGTAGTACCCTCCTTCTGTGAGCAGGATGATGCGATGATTACTACTTTGTGTACATGATGTGTACAGGCCTGCAAGTTCAAGGAAAATGCCTCTAACATGAAGACACACAAGTGAATATGTTACTGGGCGTGTTCCCTGGAAACAGTGCGATTACTAGTTCACATTTTCCAGCATGCACAACAAATTGAAGAAAGGAATGGCCTCTGTGTGAAGCTTGTGTTAGTTTTTTCTAGCGAAAGTTTGGTGTGTTTTCAGACAATTCAAATCTGAGAATGAATCCAGCTTTACTTTTTGCTAAATCAAATACGACTTTATTTCTGTCCACACATATAAGTTCAAACTATACATACTAGCAAATGCAAGGTCAAGGTCTGTTTAAAATCCTTAAAGTCTGCCATGATTGCTGGCTGTTAATAATTCAATAAAGCTTCTTTTTCACTCTAGCTTCATGAAAGCTGCTCCCGGCCTTACATGGAAATCATTCTCTACCCATGAATACATGGAAAATTGAGATTCCAGCTCCATCCAGCTCAAAACTGCAAATCACTACTGCTCCATTTCTTCCTCCTGGAAAGAAAGAGACAATATAACACTTATTCTGAGTAAATAGAAAATAAAAAAATTTGGAATGACAGATGAGCTGGAAGATAAATTAATAACATGGAATACATTCCATAAGTGTTGGCCAGGTCAGCCAGTCATGCTTCATGTTTCCTCTCACCTCCAGATCCACTTTGCAGCTTTGACAGCAGCGCTGTCAGCATGAGCGCATGGAATCTTCCATTTTCACCTCCGAAGACTCGGAGAGTGGTCTCCCTGGTAACGCCACTTAAACTCTGCTGTTGCTAGCTGGATTCATCCCACTGTGACGCAGAAGTCACAGTCCAGTTGTCTGCCCAGTAATATGACAGACAGAGGAAGCTTACCAAAGTGATTGAGGGAGGGTCGCAGGAATGAGAGGGAGCACAACCAGAGATTTGTACTGACTGAGATAAGTTTGGGTTTATGGAAACACAGTCTGTTTTGCACTTTTTTTCAGTCCAGGTTTAGACACTAGGTTACTTTGAATTATATCTGCTAATGTGACAAGTTAAGTACCAAATTAAGAGCAAATTTTCCAACTAATCTAGGGATGGCACAAGTCCTAAAATTTGATGGGAAATGGAAGAAAAGTGCATTCACTCTTACTTTAAGCACTTTGTATGATCAAATAAAATGGTCATCAGCTGTTTTTGGTTATACCCAGTTGTGAAGGCAAAACAGGAGGTGTTACCAATTTGGGAAATGTAAAAGTAAGTAATGTAGAAAAGAAAAAAAAAAACAAACAGATTTTTCCAAAGGCACAACGTCTTTTTCCAGGATCAGGAAGTCACCAGGAAAACATGAAAAATAAGCATCAAGTCAGAATTTTGTATGATATGTTCTACCTTTGACTTACTGGTGTTGTTTTACTCGTTCTGCCAGTCAGTTGCTCAGACTTGCACTCAGGGAAGCATAAACATACACACACTGAACACACTTAACAATTAAGCTTTGAGGTCCTTCAGAGAAACAGATTGTTTTCCAGTTCAAACAGGATATCCTTATTTGATCTCGCTGAGTTAGGAATTGACGCAAGAGGCCATTCAGCCCAGACATTTTAGTGTTTCTATAATGACTTTCACCTTGGGGCAATGTTCCCTAATTTCAAATGTGACATAACGGCCTCAATTGTCCAGTTGCTTCACCTTGTTGATCCAGCTTTTCAGTTGGCAGTTCACATTAATTAAGCTTCTTTCCTGGAACTGCAGGCAAAGGAGCGTAAGTTTTACTGATCACAGGTTGGAGTTTTCTCAGATGTACAGCTGTTCCAGAGGCAAAAAAATTGATTTGCCACGTGAGTCAAGAAATACCTATCTATAAAACCAATGAAACTTTCTTACCTTCTGTCTATGCTAACGTGCAGTTAGTGGTGATTACAAAGTGACTTTCAAATACTTTGTAAGATAAAATATAAATGAACAGATGACCTGTTCATTAATTTTTCACCAATGCTCTTGGCCAGACTAAACTAAGTAACAAACGAATAAAGCTAGACATGATATTACATGATATTGCAATATTTTGAATATATTTACTTACAAGTCATCCTGATGGGGATATGAATGTCTGTACCCAATGTCTGTAGAGATATTTCAGTCTGGACCAAAGTTGTGGACCAGCTAACTGACTCTATGGAGATTATAGTCCATAGAGCCATAGCTAAAGAATGATTAGAGAAAATGTATTGATGATTGATTTATGGGGGAAAGTAGGAAAAATGAAACACTTCATGGTCCTGAAGAAGAATGTTTGTGACCTAAAAATACCCTGATCCCACACCACCACCACCACAGTCCCACCACTGTTAGAAATTATTTAATTCTTTGGCCCTGATGACAGGGACATAATCATTATGGTTCACTTTTGCTGATGTAAAATCATTTCTGCCAACATAGTGACCACAGAATGTGGTATAACATCTCTAACCTTTGTTTCTTCCTAAACAGCCTTGTCTTGGCCAGTGGACGAAGGTGGAGGTGGTAACTCAACATGGCTCTTACACTGTTGCCATAGTAGCGCTGATCTCCCAAGGTCAAAGCTGTGACCCACGAAACGGTTCAGCGGAGTCTGCTGTAAAGGTGCAAATGACCTTTAGGACCCTGCCAGTGTGAGTGTGTATGTGGTACCAGAGGAGGATGTGAGGACGAGGGAAGAAAAAGAGGAGAGTGAGGAGAAGAAAAGGAAAGGGGATGTGGAGCAAGGACTTACGTCACCACAGGGAGAGAGGGATAGATGAAGGAGATAATGAGTGAGGAGGCAGGGGAAGAAGTAGGAGACAGTGAGTGACAAGCAAAACGAGGACAAGAAGGGGCTAGCAATCTAACTGTAGGAAATATAAGCAGATGGGAAATTGGTGGAAGTGAACAGGAGCCACTGAACAGATTAATGGAGGTAAGGTCATGGGTGGCAACTATGTACGAACATAAAAATCAAATATGAAGAAAAAAACATTTTCAGTAGGGAGGAAAACGGGTGCTGCACAACAGACAAGGGAGATGGGGAAAGGAGTTTAAAGCAGTGAGAAGGTGAGGGGGGAAAGCATACCAAATCCTGAGGATTAGTTCCACACATTCTTGGCATCCATAGTCACGGCGGGACCTGAGGCTGGTGTGGGGATAGCATTTGCATTCACTGATTAGGTCTGACTCCTCCTGTCGTGTTTCAGAACTTCTTGGGTCTGTTTTGCTTCTTGCATGCCCTCCTCTCATCTCATTCCCCAAAGTAAAAGGGGATTAGCCCACAAAGGCCTGCGAGAACGTACTTTCATGACAGAATGAGTTTCACAAGTCAAATGTCTGATGAAAATAAGTTACTTGAGAAGTCTACCCATCCTATTGGGGCATACACATACTCAAAAGCTGACCTGCACATTAATGCCAGTAGACATATTATTATCTACAAGCAAGGACTGAAGTTCAGGAAATAAAACTGTGCATATTTCTGATATATATACAGTAGCTGCAGTAAATATTGTGCTAAATCCATCTTAGATTCAAAGATTTGGGAAAACAGCAAAAATTGTACCTCATTGGTGTTTACATTGGAAAAAAAAGAGATAATCAATGATCAGAAACCACATTAAATCCCTTTCCTGCAAGATTTATCATCAGCTCTGAGCTGGATTTTTAAATCTAGTCCAAATCTTCACATGCTTGACATAATAAATTTGGTGACTTGACACCCACCTGGCTTAATTTGTTTTTAAGGTTTTACTGATAATACCCCGAGCTAAATCATCCTGGTAAAAACAACTCAGTGCTTCAGCACCATGCCAAGTTTGAGGGCCGGTTGAGTAAGACAGCAGCTGATTACAGCAGCAGATTGTATTTGGTTTGTTGAACAATAGGGCCAGTACCACACGGGCGAACTATTTATTTCTCATTGGAACTTCAAGACACAATGCTTGCTTTGTGGGGAGTACAAAATATTGTTGACACTTGTTATTAAGATGGTTTCATGTGAAACCAGCTAAACATCCATTGTTACCTCTGGAATGCCTCAACCCCAAAAAATAAAAAAAAACATGGTACATGAGAGGGGAAAAATGAGGGAGAGCACAGAGGTCAGTCCGGGTCTAGTCTTCTTCAGGGCTTCCTTATCTGTAGTTTGAATTAGCACTGCAGAAGGAAATAAGTTTTCTGTTGACCTCTGGTGCATTGAAAATATTATTGTTTGAATGGGATGACCCTGCCTGGTCTCAACAAATGGCAAATGAATAACACCAATTTCCTAAAGTCATTTTACGGGTCATCGCTACGCATTTTTTGCTTCTTGCATTTGATTTCACACCACATCATTTCTCTACTGAGTAACTCCTAACCCTGGCGGCGTTAAACGACACACGGGATTATACGGCTTTAATTTTACAGACATTCATGTTTTGCTCAGGATGAACTGTAATGAACTTTGGTCATCCCCTGACTTTTTATCTAGAGCTAGCACCTCTACTAAACTAAAAATGCTAAGCATGGTAAAGAGCAGCTTGCTGCACTGTAATTGTGAGGCTGTCAGAAGTCTTGAAACACACATGCAGCATGATCTCGCGCACCCCGAATGACAGGCACACAGGGAGGGCCAGTAAAGAACTAGACAGGGCTGGTAAAAACTTTATGGATTTTCTGATGGTCCACCAGCCCAGTGATGGATCAGCCCACTGGGATTTTTCCTGGTATGCCTGATGCCCAGTACACAGTAAACCTCTTAGCCTGCCGAGCAGAGTCATGTGGCTGCAGACTCGGGCGGGTCAGTGCCTCTCAAAAGGTGGTGGTCCTGCACAGATTACCATGGCAACGGCCCGAGAGTGGTTACATAACAGCCAATCAAACCCATTCTATCCCACTGAGGGCTTTAAACAATGTTGTCAAAAAAGGGCGTTGTACTCTTTTTACTGTGGAATTGTTCACAGGAAGTGGGCTGCATTTAACTTTGCTTTCCTGCTTTTCCTCCTTTACTGATACATTTTTAATCCAAAAGCTGCTCTGTTAAAAAAACCAAAACTGGCCCTATTCATAATATTCTCATTTTTCACATATATCCTGCTCTTTAGGTTGACTTTATAGAGCTCCTGTGGAAGAGTGTGTGTGTTTAAAAATCCATGAAATGGTGCTTTCAGTCATTACACACTGTGTACCATTAGATGTCTGCGGGCCTGGCTGCCAGATTAATAAAATATAGGACACACATACACAGATAGTCCATTAAAACGTCTGGGACATATGGAAGCATGTTGTGTGTCATCCTAGCTGACTGCAATGTACATAAAAGCACCTGAAGTCTGTGTATTTGCTCTTTTATGCGTCTCACATTTGCATTTTTTTAAATCTCACATGTAGTGTTACATCAGTCTTTTTCCTTGTGTCAGTCCGCTCCATCTTTCTCCCTTTCTTTCCTCCCCAAGGCCCCTTTAAACTATAGCTCAGTTCCTCAGTTTTATATTCTGTTTTAGGGCATTGAAACATGTTTATGCAACACTTTCCTCATCACAACATTTCCATACCCCCACCCAATATGAAATATTTACTGACAGAATGCAAGAGATTTGTCAGGAGAGCCCTGGAAACTCCTGCAATGACAGACCGGGAATGTGTTTTGACATAAAGTTGGACTGAAAGCCACTCAGTCTGTCATCGGCTCCTGTAGGGATGTAATCAGATTGGCTACCTGAGAGCACGCTGTGTTGTAATGACCTTCAATCACTCAGTATGTTTTCATGAAAGCAGTCACTGGGATTATTATCCCCCTTTTATCTAAGTAGATAAAATGTGTGCACATGTCTGTGTGTGTCTTTCTGACTCTGCGTCTTTTATACGTGGGCTTTTGTATGTGTGTTTCTGTAAACAGGCCTCCCCTCTTTTGCACCAAACACACCAAAATCTCTTTGTGGATTCCAGATGTCATGGCAACAGCTTGACAGTAGCCTCAAGCCTACGCAGTCATCGTCACTGATGAGGTAAATATGTTATACGGCACTTAGAGACGGCAGCACACATCATGCGGTCCTAACACTACGAAACATTATAATTCTCCTGGCAGTAATGAACTGTTGACATGCATTTGTTCTCACAAAGGATGCACTGTCTGATTTGGTCTGAAGTCACATAGAATGGTGACAGGAAATGAAACAAAAGCTGCACTCTGTCTTTATGGTGTGGCATGAACCTGTGCAGAGGCTGATTACACCAGTTGCCCAGACAGAAATAGAGAGAAAGGTGGGTGACATAAAAGCCCCACAGATTCACCCATGCATTATTTAAAGAGTTAAAACCTTCCACTTGTGAAACAACAGGAATCTGCTTGCAAAGCTGCTCAGTTCAGCACCTAAAGTGCTCGCTTTCCTGCAAAGCGCAACCACCTTCTGCAGTGACAGTTTTTTAAAGCACTGGAATGGAATATGTGAATACTTCTGTGATAAAATATTAAGCAATCTGTAACAGAAGCAATTAATGTCAAAGCCTCGGGCTCAGACAGACAGATAAGACAGACAGCTGGTGAGATTTGTGAGGCGTCCTCAAGCATAGCTCTCTGCCTGGGAGGCCATGTCTCTGGATGAATTCACAGAAAACTGCCTGGTCCCTGTGGACAGTCACATCCACACTCACGTGTTGATGAACCCACAGTTGCAAAGGTTAAAAATTTGAAAATCAAATGTCACTTGTTAGCATGCAAAAAACTTTGCCTGGATGAAATCCAGTTTAAAAGCTGTTAGGATTGGCTGGCACACACACACACACACACACACACACACACACACACACGCACGCACACACTTTGAGACACAGACAGCTGGTGATAAGCTGTGCCTGTGGAACATGGTAACCTACTGCAGGGCTGGTTGTATAATCTGTGATTCTGGCACAGACCCAGGAGGGTTGAGAGCTTCTTTGAGCCTGTGGGTGTATGCATATTTATGTCAGATAAGTTCATCGGGTCACTTGCTAAGTTTGATCAAAATAAATATTTAGGAAAATTAATGCTTTTGGCTTTAATAATTTTTCTTAAAAAAATATGTGCAGCATAAAGACACTGATTACAGGGATTTTAAGTTATCTTGAGAGCTAGGTCCTATCAGGATAAATATATTCTTATCCAGTTATAAAACATGAATGAAAATAAATATGCCACTATGCAATTTAACAAAATGAACTGCTGACTGTGCACCAGGGCCCTTTTAGTACATATTAAAAAAAAAATTTGAGGAAATGGTTAAACTACATACATTTTTACATTTTACACTTTCAGTGTTCAGAATATTCCAGCCAACAAGTTCCTGGATTTCTTAACATTAAAATCAAAATATTAAATCAAGAGCTTTAAATTCCGTTTTAAGCTTTAATATAAATATGAAACGTTTTACAACATTAAATATTCATGCAAACACGAATCAAATATGACCCTCATGAAATAAGCATATTAGAAGAAGGTATGAGCTAAATATAATTTATGAGTTTTCACCGCCTGGGACTCCAGAGAGAGTCACCAAAAGGACTGACTAAAACCAAAGGGATTCTACAACATGCATATTTCTCATTCTGAAGCAAATTCTCTGTAATGTTTCTTTCTTGAGGTCATTTCTACATGGTTTTCCTGTTGTTCTACCGCACCAAATGCATTCTGGGAATAGATTTAATGCTTTTTAAGAAGCATCTAAGAAAGGCAAATGTAATTCAGGCCTGTAGCTCCATCAATATTCAGCTGTGTGGGAAGTAGGCAGCGATGTCCGAGATGAATGCGGTTATGAAATCGTGGCTGAGTGGGTTATGCAAACACATACACGGTCATACGAATGGGACAGAGTGTATCGAGGGCTTGATGAGGAGAACTGACGCATGTCTGTCCCTACAGTGATCACACTGTCAGGCTCAATGAGTCTGAACAAAACTGGAACAACAATTAGCTTTCCATTATGTTAGTGTTTCTCTTTCTCTATCACCCTTTGTGGTTATTCATGTGTTTGCTTTTCTTGCTCTGTCCCTCACACACGCAGTCACACACATATTGGCACTGACATTTTTGTGTCAGTGTAGTTGGACTCTCTGTTGACCATCATGTGGAGCAGTAGGAGTTCTTTAGATTGCTAATCAATCCTGTTATGCTTCTTACTGTATTTAATGCTGAGGAAGAAGCCAGCTGTGTGTGTCCTTGTGTTTCACATGTGTGCACCACTCTCTCTGCAACTTCCAAACCATTTAATATATCATTCTTTGCATGCAAAGTCAGAAAGTGTTGTCTCCTCTGGAGCTGGTTGAACAAACAGCGCTATGTGTGATTAAAGGGACCCTTTAATAATGGAAGCCACAGCTCCATACAGTATTATCTATTATCCAGAGTGTAGTTAAGGTTGTTGTTCATACAGCAGGCGAATGCTAATGTTCCAGCCTTTAGTCAGTGAAGCCTGCCAGTGTTCATCCATCACATCAGCTCTTTGTTTTCTGTTCATCACGAGTTAGGTGATTGCCCTGACACAAGCGCATGCACGCACGCATGTAAACTGCCTGCACATCTATCAGTCTGTTTCTTTTTTTTTGTTGTTGTTGTTGTTGCTCTCCGTTTGTCTCTCTTGTTGCGTCTGTGACACACGCACACACAGGTTCCAGTTATGTGGACAGGATGTTCTGGCTCTGCCTGTATTTAATACATGTTATAATGAAGTGCCTCTGAGGTAGTTGCAAACTGCAAAAGGCACAATCACAGAGAACAAACTCCATTTTCATGTGCCTGTGTGTGTGTGAATTGTGTCATACTCTTAGCTTAAATGAATCATAAAAACAATAATGAACCCAAAGGTTTCACTATAGTGATAATTTACCGAAGATGGTTAAAGTTTAAGAAAATAAAAGGGCTAGTACTTTGTGAGCTTGACATGTAAATCAGGACTTTGCATTAGATATGACAAAGGTTACCAAAAATCAGTCCAAGAAAAGTTTGAGGTAAGAAACTATCACATTTTCAGATAGACATCCTTTTTGTTTTGTTTTTCTTTTACCTAAATTTAATTTTTTTCATGATACCAAACCTTTACATGCTTTTTATGATACCATTATTTATGAGCCATTCAATGTTACACACACAATAAGTCTGCTATTCCTGCACTGGATTAAAACTGACATATACATATATGTTGTCTGTTTAGTCACGGAAGTCTGTAGAGAAATGCAATTTCAATTCTCTGTTTGTCCTGTACATACTGCAGAATTGACAATAAAGCTGACTTTGACTTTGACTTTGACTTTGACTTGACTTCACATGCATGATGGATTCATGGGAACGACGCAGGCATGAAATCCTGCATTACCAATGTATGTCAAGTTATTGCTAATGCAAACACATTTCCTTCACAAGCGTTCAAACGACAAAAAGGGGTGGCTGTCAGTGTAAAGTACTCACATCAAAGACAAAGTCGAAACAAGACAGTCATTTTTGGCATTTTAGTCACAGGATCATTTTTAATCTTTGTAAGAGCCCAGCTTTTGTGTGGAAAACTCTTCACACCAAATGCAGAACAAAATCAGATAGTGGTCGCTTATTACAGACTGACTTCTTTACTAAGACAACATGAGGCTGTCAGTTGCTCTTCTGTTGTATTAGTGAGAAAGGGGTGGATTAAGTTGTGTTTGCTGTAGTATTAAGCCACATTTCCTTTTACAACCAGCAGTCACAAGCATTGCAAAATCAACTGAACTGAAATCTTAAAGATTCCATCTTTAAATGACTTTAAAGTTGGAACTTTAAACTGTTCTGTCTATTTTTATTATTTCAATCACATTGTCTTTCACAACGTTATAGTAAAATATGTTACTTCTGTGCAGTCACAGTCAAGTCAGTGAACGTCTGTTCCCTCTTATTTACTCTTCAAACAGGAAAATCTTTAATTAAAAAGTAATTTGAGTTCCACCAAATTTGTCTGCCCTACACCCATGCATACACACAAACACACACTTGAGTGATTCACAGAGAAATATCATGCAGACGGAAGTTGTGGAGCACACACACTGACATGCTATCTCGCCACACACAGCAGTTAGTTGGGTACGGCAGGAGGCCCTGCTGATGCACTCAGCTCCTTCGTATTCTGTGATCCATGTCAGTCCTGTTCACACAACCACACACAATACACACCTCTCCAAATACCCAGAGATTGTTTATTCCTCTATCTCTGTACTTTGCATATGCAAATAGCCCCTAAAGGAGTTTTTTCGCATGGTGAATTAGTCACTAAGCAACCAGAGATAAGAGCTAAATTTCCACAACTTTAAAATCTCTTCCCCTATATGTTCAGATAATTCCCTTTTAAGAGGATTTTCACAATTTGTCAACATCTTTCTTCCATTTACATGTTTGCATCACATTTACACTCAGCCTGTTCCTGCATCAAGTAATCCTTTGTTGAGAATTAATCCTTACTTAGATTATTTTATTGCATTTCTGGGGCATGATATGACTGATGAGAAATATAGCCCCATAAATGTGACAAGCCATATACACAAAATTTATTTTACTCATTGTATTTCATCAGATTCTTCTTGATGCAGTCTATGGAAGAAAGGGAAGACTGCACAGATGATCTGATGACTTGCAGTGGCTCTGGTTCCTATTTTAGAAATGTGTTTTATGGGGTGTTTATGTGTTCTGTGAGATCCAGGACTGAACATATGACAATATAAACTCCCTAGTGAAATTGTGTTTTTGAGTGTGTGGGAGGCCAGTGGGACATAAACAAGCAAACACATAAATACAGAGAAGTTCCACCTGCAAGTCAGTAAAAGTATCATTGGTGCTGTTCATCCCTTTTCATGCTGACTTTCAGGCTTTGAACACATAGCCTGTTTAATCTCACATTTGTTCAGCTGCTGGTTAAAGTTTAGAAGCTAAACAGTTTTATCCCACAATGTCTTTAACAACTTGCTGCAGCTTCACAAAGAAGCAGAGACACACAGAAGAAAAGCAGGCTTGAATTAGTAATTTTTACAAAGTGCGAGTTTGACTGTGAAATCGCACAAATCCCAACGTGAGCGAAATCAGAGAATCATAACATATAAAATGCAGTTTATGTATTTCTGTGGTAACTGAATGAGGAGAAACTGAAAGAAAGAAGGGCTTAAGGGCTCTCAGAGGTCGTGGCAAAATCTGGATAAGTGAAGAATGAAAGAAAACGCCCTCGGTCAGCTGACTGAGTTGGAAGTAGGAAAGGGCAAATCTAAACACAGAGAGGTTAGTCTTCCAGAACTTTCAGAAAACATCAGTTTGGGGTTTTGCACTAATGATTTTGTCCATTTTCTTAAAGAATGTACAAAACGTTACTGATTGTCGAGAATGTGGAATTGCCAAGCATATGATATAAATGTATATGTCCCATACAGAACATGATATTAAGGCAATCACATGAAATAATCCTGTGAGACAAAGAACAACCATCACACACATTTTCTAAGATCAAATTTTAAGCAAACATTGCACATTTTCCAGCATATGATTCTCTTAGGTGACCTGTTTAAATGCCTGCATATCAGTTATCTATGTATACTCTGGCACGGTGACAGACTGTAGGCTGTGTAAAATGCAGACACACTGAGGTAAATGGAAAATACTAACAGGTCATTGCTTCATAATTCCAGGAAGTAGAGGAATGAAGTGGTATCGAGTTAGCTGCTCTGTGCACAAACCTGAATGGCTTATGTATACATCAACTGCATACCTAGCACTGCGTCATTTGCCAGTGCTGCAGAGAAAATACCACCGCTGATACCTTCTGTCAATGTTTTGCCAGGATTATACTGGGCTCAGCTAAAACACCAGTGTCATATTGGATCTTCTATTATATATTAATCAAAACAAAGTACATTTTGCTCACATGATTGTGTACTGCGTTCCAAAAAAATATCATCAATACTAAACTTAACTGCACTGAATCTCATAGCTGTAGCGTAATCTATATCTGTTGACAGAAACTTTGTGCCTCTTCTGTGAATAGTCAAATACCCATGTTCCCAACAGTGTTTGAAAACTGTGCTTCAAAAGCCCAATACAACACTTTAAATCTCTTACCTCTTTGAAGAAGCATTCGTGTATGAGCCTTGATCACAGCCAATTTCACAAATAACACCGTCTTTTTGAACATCAGAGTTTTGAGTCCAACAATAATTGGCTGAGATTTGCTTTAAAACTATTAGGTAAACAAGGCCTCCTTCTCAGAGGATGAGGGGTTTGGCACTCAACACCTAAACATTGAAAACTGTACAAGCACATAGATCATGTGCAACCTCTCTAAAGAAAACATGCATTTCAGATTTATTTTCATTAGGATCAGCATTAGCTCTCATCAAAGTGAACATTTCTCCTTCTGCAGCTCAAATGGAGAAGAAGACGTGGTTTCGCTTGCACAAAATTCAAATTTATATCCCTCTGCATTTCCACACACACTCCTCATTATATTCAATGTGCCATTTTGCTGTCTAATTATAGAAAAAATACGTTGCCCTTTAATGTGTATTGCCTGCAGAGGTTTGCAGGAGCCTGCAGACTGAAGGGGAAAATACAGCTTCTGAGCGCCCTGGGAATGTGTCTGCCCCACTGAGTCTTTCACCAGGGATGTAAATCACTGTTTAAGTCGGGATCATTTACTCTAAACCACTCATCATCCACTTCTGCAGAGGGCTGTGCTTAAAGATAATGGCAAGAAAAAATACAACCAGCTGGAAAATACACGCAGGAGAAACACTATTCCAAAAACTGGAGAAGAAAAAGATGGTTTCCTGTTGTGGAATGTTAGGTGCACTTTCGTGTGGTTGCATGAGAGTGCAATTTTACATTTAAGGCCTTTAACCAGATGGTGAGCAGCACTGGATTAGACCCCTCATATAATGGAGCCTGTCTGTCGGTCTTGCTGTGTCTCAAAACCCCAAATACTTTCTAGTTTCTAGTTGCTGAAACTACTGAATCTTAACAGGACAGGCCAAGGTAGCTGTTTCGGGCTGGGTTTGTGAGCTAGCTTGCAGTACACTTTTGACACACCCAGCCATGACCAGTAGCCAGTTACCAAACATTTTGCTGATCTGATGATGTATATTCTCCTTACTGGCTCTGTTTTTGAGGTTGTCAGTGGTCAAATGTTGACAAACTCTCGGGGCAGTCAATGTTTGGATTTTTTTGTATTTTTGAATGGCATGGTCTCAGAACAACTCAAAAAGTACACGTTAATGCTGATATTACTTTGTCCAACACAAAAAAACCCCACCAGAGACATGTTTATTTGCATGTGAAAATAGCTGAAACTGTCAAAAGCTACAGTGCAGAGCTCAGCAAAGAGGACTGGCTGCTACTTTGTCATCTTGAAAGTTTTGCTCAGAAAGAGCTGCTTGGATAGCATGAGGTTGTTTAATAGCTGCAGGTGGATTCTATACCCTCAAAGCTGCTGTTTCACCCTTTGTGTGGGATGGTGACCACATGCATGGGCTTTTCATGTGCGTCAATAAGCAGTGTTTGATAAGTGGCTCCATGTGTGCATGCATGCTGCAGATTTTAGAGCACCTTTACTACGAAGTATCATGTTTTGAATAGCGGCAGTGTCTCACCTGCATGTTCATTCATTTAAAAAAAAAAAAACACACAAAAAACAGTCATTCACTTTTTATTTCAAAGTCTCTGCATGAGCTCTTCTAAGAGCTTTCCTAAAGGGGGAATAAAGCTGGTGGAAAATATGCGTGTGAAGAGAGACCACATCAGTGGCTTAGCACGTTCTTGCTCGGCTGAGAGAAGAAAAATAAGGCCAATGGAGAGATCACATGGCTAATGAAAGTTCTGCTGGAGCCACCGGTACTTCAGAACCAGCCACTGAACCATCTGCTAATAATATGGCTTTCATCTACAGAAGATCAGCCAATTAGCACACATGCTGAAACTACACACACACATATACACACACACACACAGAAGAACATGCACAGAAAACATTCACGCACAGGGTCTTGTCAGGTGTTGATGTATGAAACAAACTGACAAAATCTCAGTCTCTCGCCCCCGTTTACCTACTCGCTCTGAACCATTCAAAAACACGTACTTCCTGTGACACTGAATTGAAACCATCTGGAGCTTGAAATCACAAGCCTGCATAACACATCCACCAATAGGTATCACAGTCACTATGGCAACATGTTGCCATGAATCAAACAAAACAAATCTGCATTTGAGAGTTGCCATGTTGTTCCCACTCTTGCCAGATAAGAGGGAATCAGTCTAAATGCTTTGTTTGTGTTGTGTGGAGCTGATCTTCTCAAATCTACTCCACGCCAACTGATCTGAGGAAATGACAGGTGTAATCACTGTTTTCAGGAAAACAAAGACGTCCGGTGATTTTTGCACATGTAGGCTTCATCTTGGGAGTCTGTGTCCTTGTGTGAGTGTGTGTTTTCTTTTTTTCAGAGTTCATATAATCCTGTCTAATTTCCATAATGCGGAGATGGTGGATGGAGCAGACATGGTAATCCAGGACTGGACTCTATGGATTAGGCTGGGATTGTCTGGGCAGCACAGTGGGAGCAGATTGAAGCTGTTTTCACACACATGTAGTCTTGGAAGGAGGTGGGGTCATTATTGATCCAAACAGCCATTGGTCAGTTTGGGTAAACTCCCCTCAGATTTTTGTGCAACATCTACTTTGGGTTGATGCCCTGTGGAGGCCCCCTGTGGATGATACAAACCAGATACAAACAATGAGAGCACCATAAAGAGAGATTCATACTTGGTGAGCATACAGTATAACAGTGATACTGACTTACATTCAAATGCACATACACATGTGATTTGAAAAAAATCCAACTAATGTCTAATGAACTTATGCCTGCTACTAATTTATTCTGGTACAAATAAACAGTTCTTACACACCCAGCTAAGTATAGAATAATCCCTTAAATTTTTTAGAACATTATAATCACAAAATCAAACAGATCTGATTCTGACCTGATAAAACCTGATTAATTTATTTCAAATTCTAAACTGTGTGGGCCATCTATATGTCAACATTTAATTTGGGAGTCTTTCAACAAATGCCCTCGTTACTCTGAATAATCCACTGACCTCAGTGAGCAGTTTTCGTTGGATCTGTACATCGTACACATCCACTTGAGATTTATAGAATTAGTTGTGAGTGTGTGACTACTGCCAACACTGAAGGAGCCACAGTAAAGCCAGTGGCCACATGGTGCAGGAACATCATCAAAACACACTGGGAGAAAGGAAGCAAGACAGAACACCATTTCTAACCATACAGCAGACAAAAGTCATCACTGAACACCAGCATTACTATTTTCTTATGGCAGTTTGCCAGCGCTAGTCTCGGTCTTCAGCAGCTGTGGTGACTTTACAGTTACGGCCTGTTAGAGCCTCAGGCTACAGTGGCTGTCATTGCAAAGTAGGATGGCTCCTCAAGATGGATGACAACTGTTGGAGTGTGTCTGTGAGGAGAGGCAGAGCCACAAAATCTTTGCTAACTAACTGTTGCAGTTGTGGCACTGATGTACTGGTGTAAATGATTAAATGTAAATATATACATATTTTAAAATGAACAATAGCAATTTTTTTTAAAGAGGGCAAGTGTAAATTAAATTATTTTCACCCCCCTTCTAAAAAAAACAGAAGTACGTTTAGTCCACTTCACTCATTAGAAGCAAGAAAGAATTTTCAGCTGTAGCACCGCAGGCCTGAGGTTTCATTGGTCTGAAATCGTACCCCGACATGTGGGGTAAATTCTGCTTTTCTTCAATGTGAAAATTACTTGCCACAGGCAAGCTGTCTAATAAAACTGCCATGTCTGTGTGCAAATCAGGATGCCTTCATTTATGAATCTTTTTACATGTCAGGGCATGTCTGCTACAGTACAGAACACTGAGATGAATTGGTGACCCTAAACATGCACTCAAGTCTATAACATAATATCACATTTTTAAATAACTTGCTAAGACATAACATATTTATATACAGTTTGCATATATTTCAAAAATTCAATTCCATGAAAAGAACCAGAGGATCAATTCATCACCTACTGATTCATCTTTTCCATTCCATTTAGTGTATGAAATGTCAGAAAAGGCCTATCACCATTTCCCAGAGGAAACTTACAACTTCACATTCTGTGTTTTGTCTGAATAACAATCCAAAACCAGTGTTGTTCAGTTTATAATAAAATTGCAGCATCAATATATACAATGTGCTGCTGTTCATTTGTGTATCAGATTTGGGTCACTTATAAAATCTCTTTGACAGATAGTTATGTAATGTGTGTACTATGAGCTGTGAGAATTGTGTCAGCTATAGCATCATGCTGTGGTGCTGCCGCTGGTTATCATATCCACTGACTGAGTCCCCACCACTTGGCCATGTCAGCATATTGTACTGTTTGAATATGGTTGTGTGTTTTAGATGCCTTTGACAAATGTTAGACGTTTCTGTGTGTGTGTGTGTGTGTGTGTGTGTGTGTGTGTGTGTGTGTGTGTGTGTGTGTGTGTGTGTGTGTGTTTGTGTGT
>JBBMJY010000015.1:5264060-5291651 GCA_037833715.1 Toxotes lorentzi | reverse complement strand
TGTGTGTGTGTGTGTGTGTGTGTGTGTGTGTGTGTGTGTGTGTGTGTGTGTGTGTGTGTGTGTGTGTGTTTGTGCAGTAGTTGTGCGTCTCCATCAGTGTCTGTCTAATTACAGCAGTGTTTGCACATGTTTAAGTAAGCAGACCTATGCAGTTTATAGCCTTCTTCTTTACCACATCACACAGGCCACTGAGCTCCTTCTTCATGTCTGTGTCTCTTCACAGGTCTTGTTTTCAGGAGAAACTGAAATTGCGATTTCGTAGGAAGTGTGACCTCCGGGGGAGAGAAGAACTGAGCGTTGCATCGAACATTCTCAGAAATGTCTGCCTGCTGCTTTGATTGGTAATTGCAGGATGTACCCGAGGTTGGCGCCCACCCACTAGTCTGCAATACACACACACACACACACCAACAACACTTTATACCGTATACCTGCATACGTTGTGCAAAGGTGGTGGTTGCAAAAAAAAAAAACAATTAGATTGAAAGTTATGTCTGCACGCACACACACACACACACACACACACACACACACACACACACGCACTCTTGCTTATCACCCACAATAGTCTCAACCACTTTTTTTTTTCTTTCTTCTGCGACCTCACATCTAGCAACTGCGTCACAGCTACTGTAAAACAAACACCTATTATTCTCAAGAGATGTGACTCAAATCCCCCCAGTAAGCCCACTCTGAGCCCTGGAAACGCAGGTTTTGCAGTGGCATGTCTCAGCCTGCCAAACACAAAGCCGACAACATCAATAGACAAGTCACTACTTTCTTGTTGTCACTCACAACGGGCTCACCCAAAGTCAGTGTGGCTCAAGGAATCCCAAGAAATGTGTACATGAGAGTCTCTCAAATGTTGATACACAACCACATCCACAGGTTAAAGTGTGTCTTTGTCACAGCCTTTCATGTCCTGTGTCTGTTTTGTCTCATTTGTGTTTATTGTTAAAACTATTACTATTTTAGAAAACCTCCATAAACAAAGCTGCTATCAATAATAAAGGAAAAGGAAGCAAAGGGATGAAAAGATGGATAAAGTTCAGAAAGTTACTGTGAAAATTTGTAAAGAAAAAAAAGGTGAGAGCTAATAATGCAGAAAGTTGAAATTTATAGAAGACAGGATTTCAGAAACATTAAAAGCTTTCATTGCAAATCTGTCTGGAAAGAGGTTAAAGCCTTTAAAAGTGTTTGATTAGTCTCTACGCTCACATTGTATTTTCTCAATCTTTTTTTTCATGGCAAACTTAACAATCTGTTCTCTCTCTCTCTCGCTCTCTCTCTCTCTCTCTGTTGTGTTTGTCTCCCCCATTCACTTCCTCATCATGTGGCCCACGCGATTGGTCGGAGAAGGTGGAAAGTTGGCCAATGGGAGGACAGTTGCCAGGCAGCCTGTGCCTTGTTTGGAGACGGCTGGAGACTCGCACAGCTGTTCTATTGAAAAGCAGCAGGACGTAATAACAAGGGCCCCTCGCCATGAAAACACACACACACACACACACACACACACACAGGCTGATTTGGATTTATGTTAATTTAAAAAAATTGTTATGGTAGAGATTTAGGTGAGAAGACTATAAGTATGACAACAACTTTTTTTTTTTAACTTTTTTTCTGCATTTAAAAGGAAATGTGTTGTAATGTTTTGTTATAGCTAACTTTTTATTCAAACAGGTAGTTAGTCATGAGTCATGTCATCCTTCACATTACACATGGATTTTTGATCTATTGTTAATACACAAGAACAGCTTTAAGTCCTTTCAGGACAATATATCTGTAAAAAACACTGGCCTTAGTGAGATAATGGAAAAAAGAAAAATCTAACTCTGACCTTGTCTGCCTTGTTTTGTACTGTGACAGATTGCTTAATAGCACTGGAGAATTGTTAACCCGGCCCAATGACCCACATCACCCAGCAAAACATTGTTTGTCCATCTGTCCCCGTGTCCTGCTGAAACAATACGCCTATATACATCCTGTACATTTTTCCGTCCACTTACTTCACACTTGTTGCTTCTGCAGAGTTTGCAAATCCTGTTTAAAGTGTGGGAAAAATAAACAGAAGTGAGAATATGTAGAGTTTAACAGTGCAGACCAGTTGATCGACTGGAATATGTCGTGCTGACACATGCGTCACGTAGCATATGGTGAGCTTTTCTTGGCTGATAGCATCAATCGGTTAAGCACACACACATACACACACTGAGCACTATCATCATTCTGCTCTAAATGGAGATTTCAGCAACATATGAGTCAGTCTGGAGGGACAATGGAGTAATTTACAGGACAATAGGAACCGCTCTGCTACAGTGCTTCAGGATTCCTGTTTCAGAGAAATGTGTGGCTGCCAAATGTCAAAGCTGCCTCAATCTGTTGCTCCTCTCCACATACAGGGAAAAACACAAAACGGACCAGTTGTCTTCTTCATGGGAAACATCAGTTTGCAAAGGCTTGTACATTTGAGTGTGTGTGAGCAATCAGTGTGACTCCTGAAGTGTATTCTTCAAAGACAGGATCAGAGAGTAAGATGAAGATTTTTTTCCCCAAAGCTGAATAAGGTTTTTTAATGGATAAAAAATATCTCCCTTTATATTCTTTCCTGTTTCCACGATTTAATCTGTTGTGCGGTAAACCATGTTGAAAATATTCTACTTTTCTAAGAGTGTGCAGTGTCCTCACCCAGCCAGTGTCTCCTGATCTGACCTTGTTTTGATCAGCCTGTCTTAACCAAGGATGTGATATTTATGAGAAACTGACTGACCCACAGGTTAGATAAGCTTCATTTCTCTGCTTGAAATTCACATTTGTCTTCAATTTTTAACTCTCCTACCTTCCTCGTCCCTCTTTTTGCTTAAGCTTCTTGCCATGTTGTACTTTCTGACAAGAACTCCATTCTTAAACAAAAACACAAGTTTAATTTGATGGAGCTATTCTAGGCAGGGTTAACACAACAGAGTTAGATACTCTTGTGGAGTCTCGGCTTATGATGACTCCTACCCTCTCTGGGAAAAAAAAAGCAGGAAAAACATTTGGATGTTCTTAGAAAGAAAAATATGCCAAAGAAAGAATAACACAGAATAGTGCAGTCTGGCATTTTCTGAAGACAGATGTTCATTAACCTCCAAAAATTCACTCGCCCTAAAACATAAACCACCCTTGACAGTACCAGGATTATTTATACGTGATCTGAAAACTATTAAAGAAATTACATTAGAAACTGAAAATGTGATGTTGTTCTTTGCTCAAAACATTGCCACAAACACATTTCAATCAATTAGACCTTCAAAATATATTATATTTACACATCAGCCTTTCAGTCAAATTTGATTGGGCAGATTTGACTTTAAGGAAGAATCAGAATGTACATTAGAAGATGATGTGAAACAACAATTCGTCTTGGCTTGACCCAGTTTCGGGGTTTCGTTTAAAGTATGTCTGCACATACTGTACAGTACTGGCGCACTGGCCGATACATTCAGTTCAGACACTGAGAAGCACACGTGAGGAATATGTTCTGACAGGATGGCAGAAGGATGAAAGTCCATTCCCATTGCGCGTTGTCCGCCAGTAAGCACACAGCACAAATATGGGTCTGACGCTCTCAGCCAACAAATTGATCACAGTCTGTGACCTTTGCCCTTTGCCCTTGTTAACCCCCCACCGCTGCCGCTACTGCCAGCAGACAGGCTCCGAGCAGATGGGATAGTTTGGGGGAGGGTTTATTTTTACACAGCCGTCTTGTCACTCAAGCTTTTTCCCTTCTGCTGCCCGTAGTTCCAACTACTTAATTTTACTTAATTTCTCTCTCTGTCACCCTCTCTCATGGATTTATGCCTTCTAGTTTCATAATATTGATGTTTGGTCTGTTTACTGTAAATCAGATTGTGTGGTCCTCCAAAAGCTTCAGGGCAAGCGGTGTTAATGTTGTCATCAATTATCTGTCCAATTACCATAATCTACATCAATACACACCAGAAGCTCTACAGTGCCCCTGCTGCACACATAACTGAAATAACACCTTTACTCATCAGCTCATTCACATCTATTAGCAGACACACATATACCCATTCAGACCAAAACCTGTTGTAAATTCCATAATAGATTGTGAGGCCGCTCACCTGCCCTGACCTCAGTTATTTGGTGACAAACACATGATACGTGTTTATTTTTTTTATTTTCTTCATCACCACTGTGGTTATTGTTTGTCCAGTGAGGCCAGGGGACAACTGCTAATGTTATTTCCATCTGGCCAGGCTGCAAAATACAGAACAGAACAGAAATCCATTTTTAAGATGCAATGTTCTCTCTCTCTCTCTGTTTCTTTCTAAAACAGGAAATGTGTCATCGTTTGTGGGAAATGAGGAGGAATTGTCCACTTTAAATCCCTCAAAATGATGCAGCGTACAGTGGACCTACATAGACTGGAAGACACTGTGGTTTTTTACCCTAAAACAGGTGCAGGTCTAATAAACCACCCCCACCTCTCTGCCTATTCCATTATTGCTGCCTTTCACACCTCCTTCTCCTATACATTACGTCACCTTCGACAGGAAATGAAATGCCACAGCTCAAGTTGTTGGAGACTCCCCCAGCTCTTCCTCTGGGCTTTTATTTCAATCAGTCTCCTTTTCCTGTCTTTCAGTATTAATGCCAATTTGCTTTCTTTTCATGGTCGAGAAGAACAGAATTGATTTAGCCACAGACACAGACAAAACATTAGAACCTCTGCTGTGATTTCTCATGCAGTGTTATGCAATCCTAAGCTCTCGCAGGGAAATTCATGCAGTTAAGTGTGGGTACGTGCTGCCTCTTTGTGGCTATTTTAAGGTACTACACCTCAGTTTCTATCCGAGTATTAAAATGTCCAGTTCATTGTAAATCTCGCATTTAGATAATTCTTTGTGTGTGGGAGGACATCTCTGCTTCAAGATACACTTAGTAGTAGTAGTCATTAAAATCAAGATCAGCTTTCTTCACATTCACACAGATTTGAAGTGTTTCTGGAGATTTTTTTTTGTCCAGGTAAATCAGACTCTTCTTCTTGGATCAAAGTCCTGTTCTCATAAAAGATTGAGCAAATATCCAGGTTTTTTTTTTTACAACAAAATACACACACTTTACACCTCAGCAACAAGATGTAAAACTGTATCAAAGATTTCTGCTGTTTTTTTTCTCAGCTGTGACATATTCCTGCCTAAAGTTGTGGAGAAGAAGTTCACCAAAAAAAAAAAGTGCTCATGCAAGTTCAACCAGTCTGCTTCGCTTTTGTGCATGCAAACCCTTGTGGATATTTGTGTTTGTGTAAAAATACACATACACGTACACCCCCATGCAAAATGTCAGACCTTGGGATAATCTGAAGGGAACGTTGTATGCGAGTTGACACGATACACAATGTCGAACAAAACGTGAAAGAATACAACTTGGAACATGATATTCTGAGACTCAGTGGGTTGTAAAAAGAACATCTGATTGTTTGGCCTAGGAATCCACTTTTTTCTTCCCACAAGAATAAATAAATAACAAAGTTGCGAAAGAAAGAAAGAAACCATCTGTTTGCAGGGTCTCATATCTTTTACAAGTAAATGTGTTTTACCAGCCAGATAGCAATGGAATGAATGATTCTGGAAGACCATAGGGATGATAAATCTAATAATGCTGATAAATTTATGAGAAAACTGCCAACAGCTCTCATTCATAAACATTTGCTGAAAGGTGAAAAACTAGATCACTACCTTATCAGATATACCATACTAGAGCTAACATGATTGGTTGATTAACTCAAGACTCAACTTGAGAGAAAACTCACTCAATAACTTCAGTCAGTAGGAAAATAATTCCATATAACAGAATCAAACCTAATAGTCACACATTAGCATTATGAGCCCCCAGACTTCCTGAAGTACAGCAGGGTATTAGCATAAGGGTCAAAGGCCAAGCAGTTTTCAGGAGCTACTTGTCACCCCCATATAACCACTGGGATGCTAATGTCTCCCCTGAGCAGAGCAAACAGTAACCACTGTAAAAACACACCATCACCTCTGACCCCTCTTCCTGAAGCTGTCTCTCTTTCCCGCTATTGATCCCTTGGATTCCTCTGACGTTGAGGGTAAGTGTGAGAATTCTCCTCCAGATAAAAGCATTTAAGGAGTCATTAACTATGGCTCATCCAGAGTGTGTGTGTGAAAACTCTCCGTCCAGAGAGGGGGCTCCGAAATGGATCATTAAAGACATGTATTGCCGGTGGTGGATGGTGTGTGCGGTTCAAAGGTTGCCCCGTTTCCTCCGGTCTCTCTCAGTCCATACAGAGAGGCAGGTGTAGGGTCACACGGATAGCACTGACAAATGCAAGAAGTCAGCTTTGACACACAAGGAGGCCACGCTCATGGCAGGTAAGCAGTACTCATAAATCAAGTTGACTGAACAAAGACTTTGTTGTATTATCTGTGAAAATTCTCATACATTTATGTCATTTTATAACAGCGTCTTTTAACCTTTGTGCTTTGTTATTTAAAGGGACACTTAAACATTTCTGTCTGGAAAGTGCTGTTCTTCATGAGCTTATTCTCATCTTGAACTCTCTTCTGATACGTTTTCATTGCCCTTCAACAGATAAAATGGAAGCACTCACACTCCTGCTCATGTTCTTCACAATTCCTGGATATTCATACGTATTGCAGCCAAGTAAGTACCACATCAGGCCTGACTTTACTAATCTCGATGATGACAATCCCACAATAAGCAGGTCATAAACACTTCCATGCAAATTATTTCATAAGCCTTTCAAAGGGAATGCTTACTGTTGTAATGCTAAGATGAGCTTTAATGTTTTACTTGTTTAAAACATATTTTATGTTTTGATTAAGAAAATCAGTGACTACGTATTTAAAGTGAAGTGTGTGCATGTGTATTGTTCTATAGGATCAACTGTCACGCAGATAGCTGGGCTGGACAGAGAGCACCACTCGGAGTTAAGAGAGATTTTCATATCAGCAGAGAAGAAAGAAAGCAGGGAAAACATAACTGCCGAATCCACTGAGAGAACAGATGAGGGACAGAGGAGCGAAGGAGTGAGTCAAGAGATAAACCCTGTGTGGAAGACTGTCAAGAAGGAAATGACTGTGGAGGAAAGAACAGGAGATGGGCACAAAAGTGAAGAAATCCTGGACAGAAATCAAGAATATGAGGCAGGAACTGAGGAAATTCTGACTGCAGAGACATTTTCGAAAAGTTCTATTTTAGAGGAAGAAACAAAAAGAGAGGAATACTCTGTAGCTGACAAGGAGGAAGATTTAGATTCAGATGTTGTAGTGGAGAAGAGAGAGGATGAACAGAATCTGGTTCCAAACTCGAGGAGAGAGAAAAATGAGGAGAGCATGAAGGTGAAAATAGTGTCAGTTAACACAGAAAACTGGAAAACAGTCAAAAATCAAAATACAGGGATTCAAGAAGAAGCAAAGTATGATGAGACAGATGTGAATTTTAAGAAAAGAGATCAGATGGAGAAACTGAGACAAGAAATAATGGAGGAGGAGGAGAGAGAAAGCAAGCTGGTTGCAGGGATTAGTCTTCATGTGGAGACAGGGGGAGACACTTATAAGGATGAAAAGATGTCAACTGTGAAACAGGAAAGAGTAGTGGAGAGAGGAGGAAGTGAGGAAAGAGAGGAAAGAGCAGAGAGGGGGGATGACATACAGGTTCCTCCTTTAAGCACAATTATCACTCAGTCTCAAAATCCTCCCCATTCTCCTCCTCCACCTCATGATCATCATCATAGTGTCCCTCCAGCATCTCCAGTTACACCCACCCCTTATGCCAAAGTTAGTCCCCAATTCTTTCATCCTGTTGTCGCTATTCCCAACCCTACAGTCTCAACAGTGGTTCCTGGCGAGGTAAGGTCTCTCTCGCTGCTTGAGGATCTCCTTATTGAGGTGTTACAGAGACCTGGACATCATCTGAAGCAGAATCAACTGGAAGTGAAAGCTAGCCCAAATTTAGAGGATGAAATTGACAAAAATATGTGGTTGAAACCTGCAAGGAAGGAGCTACAACCCACACGCCATGCACAAGAAATAAATACTGTTGTTCAACCAGAAAGTGAATTTACAACCAAGGTGCAAGCAGCGACTCAAAAACCCAAAGAAGCAAGGTTTATGACCAAAGATTTAAACACTAAAGAACCAAATCCTACAAAAAAATCAAATGAAAATATATCCACGGCTAAAGTGGTCAAGCTTACACGTAAACCAAACACGACACAGCCCACGGGCAAACCCAAAACAGGTAAACTGATGGAAAATGACACCAAACTTGCAATGAAGCAAAATAAAGCATCGCTTCTCCAACCACAACCCACCAAACCTTCAGCCAAACCACAGCTGACAACTGCCAAAACACCTTCAATGAGGCCAAGGAAAATCAACAGAAGCAGCAAAAATAAGACAAGTAGAAAGCCCAAGGAAAAGAAAAGAAATAAAGACAATAAAACCCAAAGGCCATCAGAGAGGAAGGAGGAGGTCACCACACCAACGCACTTTCCTTACTTTATGGAAAACTACTGTCCACCTGAGTGTGCCTGCTACGGAAGGTAAGGCAATATGGATTCTGAATGATGTCATTATCAAGTTAATAATAGCTGATCAGACTACTATTTAATGTTAACGTGATATTAAGTTGGCTGTGAAGATTCCGTTTCATGTTCTTTATCATGATTTGCTGCTTTGTCTAAACTTTTTCTTGGAACAGTAAAGTGGAGTGTTGTTATCGCCTTACGCTTCCCAGGCAACTCCAGGAATACTTAGACTTTACGGAGTAAACAAGTTACAGGATTAACATGTCAGCTGGAGAACTTCAGAGGTCATTCAAAGTCTCTTAACTCTCAGGAAAAAAAAGCCAAACTATTCCTTTAACAAAAATTATAGCTGCAGCTCTGATGTTTTCTTAAGTGTTATGACATTCAGTGTGTGATTGGGAGCTTTGGACTCTGAATAGTTTGGAAATCACTGAGTGTATCCTGTGTCTCATTGTGTATTGTGTTCCAGAGTGGTTCAGTGCTCAGACAAGGGTGTGGATAAAGTTCCTTATGGCATTCCCTACAATGCCCGCTACATCCTCCTCATGAATAACCACATCAACAGCATCCAGCTGGATCTGCTCAATGAATATGTCTCTATGGAGTTCCTTGTGCTGAGCAACAATCAGCTCACAGATGGTGCCATAGAAGGAGCCTTTGAGGGCGTCCCAGCTCTGAAACGCCTCTACCTGGATAGGAACCTCCTAAAGAGTGTGCCAACTGACCTTCCAGTTTCTCTCGAGGAGCTTCGTCTGGACAATAACCAGTTGGATGTGATGTCTGAGGCAGCCTGGGTCCGATGCCCTGGCCTCTTGGTTCTGAGCCTCAGCAACAACAGCCTGGGGCATGGATCTGAATCTCTTCCTAATGCAATTCTCTCTCCTCTGTGCAACCTGCACACTCTGAACCTGGATCACAACCAGTTAACACTGGTTCCTCTGGGTTTGCCACTGTCTATTAAAGAGCTGTATCTCAGAGGGAATCTCATTGAGCAGTTTCGTGGAGGAGCCTTCGATGGGATATCAGAGCTGGTGTTGTTAGATCTGAGTGCAAACAGACTGACAAACAAAGGCCTTCTCAGGGAGTCCCTCGTCAATCTAACTCACTTGGAAAGCCTCAACTTGGAGGGGAACAGACTGAAACAAGTGCCACGCCACCTTCCACACTCACTAAAAACTCTAAATCTAGAGGGAAACCTCATATCTTCCATAAAGAAAACAGCTTTCAGCACCTTGCAAAACTTGGAACACCTGGGTTTGGGGAGGAATAAGATATTCAAAGTTGCACCAGGTGCGTTCAGGACACTGCCTGTCCTGCACCAGTTAGACCTGTGCCACAACACCTTGTGGCAAGTGCCCAGACAGCTGCCTCAGAGTTTGCACTCAGTAGCCCTAAGCCACAACAAGATTCAGTCAGTGCCTCGTGATGCTTTCTGCTGGGGTAATAAAACTCTGAGTCTCAGCAGGCTCATACAGGTGCAGTTGGAACACAATTTAATTGATATGGGGAAGCTGAATGCACAGGCTTTTAGATGCTTACGGGGATTCCAGGTGGTGCACTTCTACTGAACCTTCAAAGTAAAATACACAAACAACTGAGCTCCTTGGACTGTCTGTGCAAACAAGTTTCTTTCTTTCTTTCTTTCTTTTTTAAGTATATTTTCATGGGACTAGCACACCTACTTTTTAAATTTTGTCCAAGGCCATTTCTATGCCAGAAACCAATGTTGAAACTGTTGAATGTTATTTATTGTGTGAAATTCAATTTATTGTGTGTATCCCACCCAAGCTTCACTCTCTGATTACTTTTATGACATCAATTCTCCTCCTGTGAGCCATTCTTTGGAATATTACCCACAGTTATACAAGTAAGCCACATGTATATACAGTCTTTAAGTCGTTTTACTTTTAGTTAACGGTGTAGATATTTATTTTAGTTCCCTCTAACTTATTCACTGGTTGTCCATTTGACGGTCTAAAGTGGGTAAAGTGATTATGGTCCTGTGTGTAAGCTTTTGTCTTTTAAATTTCACATAATTTTTTTTTTCTGTTTTTCAAGCAGTTTATCTATGGATGTTCGGGCTTATGGGGGCCTATTAAAGACTTCTCCACTGACTATATGTCCATACTTTCTTTTTTTGCTTTGCAAGTTGTTACTTTCCCCAAAGCTGATGAACAAAAACACTGTTTTGGTCTGTGTGAATAATCTGTGTGCTAAAGATGGCTGTTGCAGAAAAACTCCCCAGATTGGGCATTTTTGTTTTTGTTTCATGAATCAAAGTTTCCCCCGCATGTTAACTTCTTCAAGAGAAAAGCAGAGACACTCTTCTGAGTGATATATAGGGTACAGGACAGGCGAAACCAATCAGTGTGCAATCAACATGAACATAGAAATAGAGTTCATAGAGCCCTTCATTATCCAAACTTCTACTCTGAAGAAACTAAAAACACAAAAAAAGAAAATCTGAGTAAAAACTGTAGTAGAAGTTGAATTTAGATTCATATTGTTGATAAATGTTCAACTCAGAGAATCACTAAGCAAAAATGACAGAGAAAAAAACAAAAGAGCATATATTAATGCAGCCCTGTCAAAATACTACAGTATATACAGTATAGAAAATGATGAGTAAATTTTCAAGCCAAGTGGCAAAAAGACAAGAATGTTTGTTAATATTGTCCTGTCAGAAAATGTATAGAAAAGACTGAAGCACTGAAAATCACAGATTATTAGCTTTCAAGTGGGTGTGGAAGAAACCAACAAAGAAACATTATCAAAGTGGTCTGAAGTCAAATTCTACATTGTAGACCCTCAGAAATTCCCAAAAAAACACTGTTTTTCTACTTTGTGACATTCGCTCTTGTGTTTTTAGTACCTAAAACATGGAAATATGACAGTTGGAGGCTTTCCTTTGTCTGTGAATGACCTCTCTATGGGCTGCATTTCTACGTTCATGTTGATTACCATGTGAGCTCACTGATTGGACTCACCTGTGCTACACTCTATATGTGTTGCTCAAGTGATTTGCTGTGGTTTCTTCCTCCTGAAGAAGACAACATATCTTAACATTTTTTTTTTTTTTTTAACCAGAGTTATTGATGTGATGCTCTGTCCTCTTTCCTGCCTTTGAGCTACAACTGTACAAAATAGATGGTTTTGCTTTGGTTCTTCAGACAAAGCAAGAGTGTCCTCCCAAACATTTCATGTGTCACTCAGCTGAGTCGATCAAATTATTTAAACAACAGCAAACAGACATACACTAAAATGTTTCTACATTAAAAAAAAAAACAACTAACTCTTCTGTACATTTCATAATGGGCTAAAATCAAACACACAGTTGCTGTCTGTTATTCAAGCTTTCCTCATGCTGAGTTTTACTAAACATTGGATTTGTGCTTTCATACCTATCTGGTACTCATTGAAATGGGGATAATTGGGGAAAAAAAATAACTGGCATCTGTGATATGCTACAGCTTAATGCTCCAAAGTCAGTTTCCCATGTTGATAAACGGACACTGGTCCAAATGTTCTACTGGAGAGCATTTTCATCATTTTCCATAAACAAATCTCTCAAGGCTGTTTTTATTCATACTGTGTTTGTGCTGCGATGATTCCTTAGGGGATTCATGTGAGAACAAGAATATCCTTCACTTGTCAGGATCTGTGCAGTGTAAAATGATGAAAATGATTAATGACAGTCTGGAACTAAAAAAGTATCATACAAGTTGCTGTGTAACGCTACACATGAGACTAAAATGCACCTGGAAATGTGTTATTATATCCTATCAAATTTATAGGTTCAGCGGTTTCTAAATGTACAAAATCTATTTGGCTTCTATTGTACAGAAATCCACACAACAATAACAATGAAGAATATGAAATTATGAGATGCCGTTAGGATTCTGTCAACATGCCAATATAAAAGAATTCGTTATGAAATATAGATGTGATGTTAACACAATATCCACTAGATGGCAATAATGTATAGCAAAGTAGTTGTCATGAGGGTCTTTTTTAAGGTGTGTAAAATGAGATTTAAAAAAATCTTAGGAACTTTGCTTTGGCTCATTTCCAGTCAGCACATACAAAATTACAGCAAGTTAAATGCCTATGCTTCAGGAAGTTTATCTTGTGGGGGAAAATGGTGTATTTAGGGGCTCACACCAGACTGGAAAAGCTGTAATGCAAGCACCACACACTCAAACGCACACACATCTAGATACCCAGGCATGAGTGCTTGTCGTTTCACACACAATCAAAGACGTTTATGGACTTCTCTTGCAACAATGTGAGAGTGTTCAATTTGATCACAAGCCTGGAAAAAATATACGTAAGAGACAAAAAGTGAAGATGTGGATTTTTCCTACTCGAGAAAAGCAGGAATAAAGCAAAAGAGGAGAAAAAGCATTAGTCCACGTGGAGGTGCTTAGCACTTTTCTCTCTTTTTCACTCTTTCCCTGAGTCTAATAAGTTCACTCAGCAACGTGGCACTGCACCCATCGGGCCTGGGAAAGGAGAGCAGGAGGAGGGGGACAAGAGGGAGGGCCAGGAGGAGGAGGAGGGAGGACGGGGGAGGAGGAGGAGGGAGGACGGGGGAGGAGGGGGAGGTGAAGAGTGAAGAAGAGAGAGAGAAGGGGAGGAGGGAGGGCCCAAAGGATGGATCCAGGCTATGCTGGCTCAGTGCGTGTCCAAAAGGGAAGAGCTTCAGCTGGGCAAGGGAACTCACCAGCACCTCCCTACGGTCCAGCAGGACCCTGACCCCGTATCACAACACCGCATGTCTACCTGGATCTCCTGAAGACACTCCTCCCCCTATTTTTGTCTCCTATTTTTCCGTTTCTTCCTCTCCCGCTTTCTCTTTTTCCCTCTTGCACACTTTCTCTCTTTCACTCTGTCATCTTAAGATTGGACTGTGCATCCATGCATGCATATGTGCATACCTACAGCAGATGTGTATACAGTACCTCTGTGCACACTTGTTTCCACAGTAGTCTGGTGAATGTGCGTGGGAGTCACATACGTAATGATCATGAGAACTGCTCCCTTGACAGAGTCTGAACCCATGTGCTCATTTAAGTAGTTTGGCAGATGGTTGAATTTATTTGTGTACCTCTGTATCCTGTGCTGGATGCAGTCTGATATTTAAGCTTATCCCAAGAGGAGGTTTGCAGGATTAGTAGTAGTAAGGGCTCTTGCTTACTGCCATGCTCTCTCAGGGAGCTGGTCAGCTTGTTGTCTTTTTGTTAGGACGTGTCAGTCATCTACAAGAGTCATTTACGTTTCTCATGTTTGCCTGTATGAATAATTCAGTTTTCAATTTCAGGGTATTTTATTTTCTGCATAAAATAAGAAAATATTTGATTTCACTCATTGTTTTTCTCTCAGACATAATTAAAAGGCAGAGTGAACTGATATAATGCTCCAGCCAAAAGCACAAAGCCATAAATCAACCAGTTCTTTTCTCCTTGGAAGTAGATGGCATAACTCTTCAGTGGTATTTGAGCATTTTGTCATTAGTATCTGTGCAGTCATTTATCTTTGTCTGTGATGCCTTGACAAAGAAACTCCTTGGCTTTTCACACTACTTTCCAAACTTACATTTAAAAATGGCATTTTATTTTGAAATTTCTCTCTATGGGAACAATTCACTCAAACTCCCATAGGTGTAAATACTATAGCTGAAACTATAACATCTGAGCCCTTTCGCGATTCTTTTGTTCCACTGTTGACCACATTCAATGAGCTTTTACAGGAACTGACCACGCAAAAAGAGAATAGGAAGACGAGAAAGAACAGAGGGAACAGGATATTAAACCACACCCTGCATGTGAGCCAGCCAGACGAACAGACAGAGTTCTGGTACTATTCAGTCGTCGTTCCAATTCTCATTTTTGTGAATCTTTGAGGCTTTCCTGCCAAGATGCATCACAAACATCAGGAAATTTGTCCATTTGGTTAAAATCTCCAAATTTGTTTCTCCCATGAGATCAAACACCGCAATTTGAAGCAACGTTAAGTTTGATATTAAAAGTTTCATGAGCTGAAGCAAGAATTTTATAGGAGACATATATGCTGTGTTTCAGTGATGGTTGTAAACTGACAGCATATAATTTGTGGTTGTTCTTTTTCACATACAGTAATTGAATGCAGCTTCAAGAAATACACACATAGATGTAGTGTGTATTTGTAGTTTTGCTGCATGCAGGGGTGTCCATTTGTCTCTTTTTCTCTGTCACACACACATCTGCTTGTCATACTGTACTGTGCCGTGATAACCTCCCATTGACTATGTGCATCCCCTGAGCCCAACCCAAACCCTAAACCCACTTATCTCAGCTAACTTAACCTTAAACCTCAAACCAAAGCGAGCCTAATCTCAACTCTAACCTTAAGTCCAAACTCAGACGTTAGGATTGACCACTCTGACCTCACTCTCCTCTGAAACTCAAATTTAATCTCACTAGGATTTAACAGTCCTTGTGAAGGGTTAAACTGCCTCAGGAGAAGAGCAGAGTGCTATTGCATGTGTGAGAGGGAGGTGGCGCTTGAGTTAGCTGAGAGAGAGAGGGGTGATAGTGAGAAGGGAAGAAGGAAAAGAGGGAGGGGAGAATGAGCGGGAGGAGGGGATAGAGAGAGAAACCATGGGAGCCAGAGGGACCTCTAGACACACACACACACGCATACAGCCCATCATCTGCTCCTGGTCTGGACCCGCACTGACAATACACACACACACACATTCAGAAGCATACGATTGAGATTTTGCAGCAGGTCACTCACAAGGGCAAGCTGTGCACTGTCAAACTGCACAATTTTTCATTTACAAATTTACTCACTTTTTAAATGAAGGACTTCTTGTTGCAGTCTGTCCTGCACTAACACACACACTCATGTGCACTCTATTATTCAGGGGTTCCACAAGGGGGCCTGTGAGTGATCCTCTTTTGCACAAAGATGACACCAATTGCTCAAAAGCAGAGCACAGGAGTCTCTTTAGCTTCTGGTTACAATCTTAAATACACATGAATCAGCTATGTAAAGATTAAAAAAACAAACAAAAAAAAAAACAACCAAAGATAACAACTGCTACTGTTGAAAAGAGACTTAGATGTACATTTTCATCAGCTGAGTCAGTCAGTAGGATGGGGCGAGGGAGACTGGGGATGGATGTTACATTGCCAGCACTTAATTCTTCATTTTCTTTGTTGCTGTCTTCTAATATTGATATTGACTTTCAAACTGGCTGTATTTAGGGTCTAATACTAGTTGGACTTTCACACAAGTTCCAGACCTAGTTAAATGCTAGACGGCAGTTACATTTAAATAAAATAAAGCTGCTAGCTCAAAGTATTAAATCTGATGGTTGTTTACCATTAAGTCAATATCTGTTTAGATTGTCTGTTTAGATTTTCCTGCCGTTGGCCATTTGTTTGAGCCTGTTTGCACAGGGACTTCTGCAAATAGCAATTACTGTATGTGCATGGAGCCAACCTGAGGTCACTTCTATCTGTACTAGTTATTGCTGAGTATATTACATGTATATTTTATCCTTCCCCCATATTTTGCCCCCGGTATTTTGAAATTGATCCATGTGATCCCTCAGCGTAACAGTGGAGATTGCAGTGATCTGTAATAACTGCTGTGCAGTTCCCAAGTTGTTCTGCTTTTTAGAAACCCTAGAATCACCAGCCAATGTCTGGCTGAAGGCTCTCATCTCGGACCATTCTATTTTTAAGTTCCCATCGGTGTGGTTTTAGAGCCGGTCAAAAGCATCATCTGTTGTATTAATTTTAAACAATTTGATTTGTGGTTCAGATGATAAGAAACACTGTGGCTCCATTTTTGCCAAATACATCCTTATGCAAATGATACAATGCAAGACACAACTGTTAAGATTACACTAGTAGTCACAGTGAAAATAATTCTGTTCTCTAAATGTTGACATTTAAATACCAATAAATTTAAAGAAGTGAAATATTTTACTTTCAAATTCATCTATCTGAATTTCTGTGGTCTAAATTCCCCTTTTACATTTTCAGTGGTCAGTCTCAAGTTGCGCTTGCTTCCATATCATCAGTGGTTATTTATTCTTCCACAAATGAGACCTCAAAATTCCCATCTTATTTCTTCTCTGCTGCTCTGGATCTCTGGTTCATACTTAACTCAACCAACCATTTGCTGCTGCTTCATTAAAGCCATACCACAGCTGATTTAGGATGGACTGCTTTTTCTGTTGGAATAATCTGTAAGATTAAAACACCAATTTGAAACAGATCTCTTTATTTAGATCATGGCCTGACCCATCTGTGTGAAAATCCACCCAAAATGTCTGTCTAGTCTGAACAGCCTTCATCTTCCTCTGCTTTGATTTGATCATCTGATCTGCGAGTCAAAGGTTAATCTTCTTTATTGACTTCTTGAAAATTCCTAGCTTTACATTGGCAAGCCAGTGGAACTGAAAACCCCTTAGGCCTTCAGGTGTCTCCCCCAAACATGAATGAAAACAAGTCAAAACCACAGACAACCTTTAATAGCATTCCTATCAGTGCTTGTAACACATTTTATAAGGTCCACTATTGGACCAGCCTTTTAGTAACTCCTGTAAAGGAAGAGTATTTCGTTTTCAGTCATTTAATATAATATCACTATCTCTACCTAATATTCCTATCTGATAGAGCTGATTGGATAATTTTACACTCTACAAGACCCTAAAAAATCCTGTGGTCGTATGTGGCTCAGCTTATTTGTCCTCAACCACCTGTCTGCCTCAGGCACAGGACACTGAAAAACTATAAACAGGTCACTGCAGGAAGCACTTCTCCCTTTTTTTTTTTTTTTTTTTTTTGCTTCCTGGGTTGGCTATTACCATGGTACCACCCTTAATCAAAGTCTAGACAGGTTAGTATGAGGCAAACGAGGTCACTAATAACAAAACAGTGTTTTGAGGAGCCTAAAAATAGTGGAGTGAGGAGACAGACGGTGAAAGTAACACAATGAGCGGTTCAAATAAATAATTAAGAAGGACTTTTCATTCTGCATGTTTCCCGGGGATGACAACTGGAACACAGGGTTTTCCATGCAAAGCAGCAGACATTACCTAAGCAATCATTCCCCCACTCCCATTTTTACTGATGTCTGTTTTGAATGTCAATGAGCAGAAATTGAGGCAGACAAAACCAGTTGAGTCATTAAAGGGATGTAAGGAAAGAACTACTAAGAGACCTCTGCGAGGCCACTTACTAATATTTTTCTAAACCTAAGCTGCAGCAGCAGTCCACGCATATGACCAGAATGCATTACAAGGGCTTCATACAGTTGTCAACAAATCACCTGACACTGTCCTCACCTGGCACTGAGGCATCTGGCATGAGAGTTGGCTCCACTTCCTGTTTTGCCTCTAATTTGACTGCCATAAAATGAATTAGTAGCACTGGCAACAAGATGCCAAATTAGAGGTGATCTCTTCCTCTGATCACAGCCGGTATTACACAGCTTTAATGTGACGCAGGCAGAGGAAGGTTGGTGAGTGAGGGCATGGGTGGCAGGATACTTTGCTGAAAGGGAGGCAAGTCTAAACACAAGAAGATACCATACAAAGTGGAATGGAGCGGTGTGTATGAACACACTCTTTCACCTGGGAGTTTGTCCAAAAGGTTGTCAAAGCTGATTTTATTTCCATCAACAATTTTCCATTTTAACAAAAACCCGACCGATGAACAAAATCATCTGGACATGAATCCATGTAACTCAAGGTTACATCATCCAGTGCTACTCATGTTATCCTACATTGCACCCACTGTCTTTAACATGCAACATTACATTGCTAATGCTAATTAGCGTCAACGAGACAACAACCTGGCTGGGAGCTCTGTGATGCTGTACTTTGGCCCATTAAGGCTATTAGACTGTATCTTGGTTAAAAAACAATATATGATAAATGATTTTTTTCTTACAGTTTCCTGTTTTTAACTCCTATCCCTGTGTTTTATGTTTGACATTGTAACTCCAATAGTACATATTCACCCAATGTCATGGTGACTTTGATCCCTTTTCAAGGATCCACTACTCTTGCTGCATCAGCAGAGAGTGAAGAAACACTTGGCAACAACATAATACACTTAACTCTTCATCAAGAGGAAAAGTTTCCAGAAGGAAGGAGTTGGGAGACAGAAAACAGATGTGTCAAACTCTCATAGACACAAAGCCAGGCCAGTGAGTGATGTCCCACAGTGAAGCAGTTATCCATCCTCGCAAGTCATCTTCGTCTAATATGGAGCTTTCATAGTATTTTTTTTCTATCACAATCTGAGACACACACTTCTTACAGTAAAGTGAGACATAATTTATGATTCAACCGTTCCCAAGAACAGAATCTACGGAGCATGACAGCCAAATGACTTTAAAAACTTGCACTTTGTGTATGTGTATTTTCAAAAAGCATTTATGGACAGGCCAGGTATTGTGCAACCGTGACCTGCTGCCAAACAGCAGTTGTACAACAGTTCACAACAAATACTGAATGTTATTTAACTCAACTATTTTATCTACTTTTCTGTGAAAATGCCATAGCCAAGTTTTACATCTGTCCATTTTTCTCTTCTTCTCTCATTTTTCACTACGTCTTTTTTCTCCCAGGATTATCACAGTGTCTAAACAAAAAAGAAAGAAATGTTATAGAAGGATCATGGGAAATGCTTCACTGGGTGACCTTGAAGTCTTCTCACAGCAGAAGATCATTGTGTTTTCTTGACTGTAGCTCAGGTCTTAACACTTACAGGTTGCAGTGGGTGTTTTTGTCCATTCACATCTGGGTCCGGGCCTCTCGTAACGCTGGCATCTGCGACTTCAAAACGGCTGAATGTATGACAAGAGAAAAACATTTGATCTGTTTCATTTCAAACAAGAGTTTCACAGCCTAGTAGAGGAAATGTAAACACCTGTATATTGCACTTTAAATTCCTCTTGTCCAGGTCACTGACATTTATAAGGTGGAAACACACCTTTGTTTTTGTGTGGTAATCTTTCCCATCAGTTGTAGACTTTAGACAGAACAGACGCTGCAAAACCACGCAAACTTGGATGTGAAAATGCGAAGTATGTGGAAAGAATGGGGGCAGACTGTAGAGTAAACTCAGACTGATCCAAGAGCAACTGAATGATCCTCTGGCCTGCTGGTCTGTTAAGGACTAAAATATCCAGATTCAACCAGTCAGGCAGAAGTTCTGGAAGAGAAACGCTGCGCCCAATAAGTAAAATCTTAGACTTAGTCATCTGGCTCCTGACCCTCTGATTCCCTGTCATGTGCTGGCTGCTGCAGCAGCAGTGAGTCGGTCAGAGATGACCAATCCAAGAATATTTAATTTCATTTTACACCAGAATACAAAAGTTTTAAAGTTTTGGAGTGTTCAGGCCGTTTTGGAAAGCTCCATGAGAACGCTGTAGAAAAGTCTGACCACATCTTATCCGTTCCATGCAAAGCTGGTCAGCCATTGACCACAGATAAATTATCAAGAGTCTGGAACAGAACAGATGTGGCCAACACCTAATTGGCTCCACCAACACTCTCCGTCTGCTTATCCTTCTCCTCTCTTGTTCTGCCTTGTCCTGTGACTCCCTTCCTCTAAAAGCGACTTCAGTTTCTCCCCTGCACCATAAAATCAGTGCAGTATCCATCATTGTTGTGAAGTCTTGCCCATTACAAGCACTCGAAAGCAGTTTCCATCATCTGGTGAGTGGTCCCTTGTGTCACTGTACAAACTGGTCCCACCACCTGAAATGCAATCACATGGAATATCGAGGGTTCCAACCAATCCCATTTCTACCCCTTGTGAGTTGTGGAATCTGACTGTGGATGCATGTGTAGCAGTCAGTGAGATAGGACAGGGCTTCATACTTAGGCTATGATGTCACATAGGAATTGGGAGTGAAAGGCAAGCATGCCGTTTTAAATGAAAACAGGGGAAATGATGAATCCTTGTTCCTTAACCAAAATACACAAACATTAGTTCTCTTCTGTCAGTTGTGCTTTAAAGGATAAACCACAGAATATTTATTTTATTCACAGAAGTAGCAAATAACAAGGAAAAGTGACTCCTGTGTGTTTTTCTTTGCTTTCTTCAAACCCAGTCACACACTGTTTCTGTAACAAACCTGCAGGTTCCTGCCACACACTCTGAAGAAATAAACTTAAAAAGCTAAATGTGGAAGTTGGACTGCTACTCCTCTGGCATGCAAAATGATAAATGTGGATGGAACAGGAGAAGCTTTCTCGGGATACAAACAGTGCCATCTGTCTGTCTTAGTGTCGGTCTGGCTGGAAACGAGCCTCCAACGTATACAAAGGAAGTGTTTTGTCTGGTGAAGACAGTTATTCCACACTCTCTGTTCAGTGAGGATCAATGCTGGCTCTACAGACTCATCTGGCCTAAATTCACGGTAAGGAAAGATGGTCAACCTTCTATTCACCAAAAGCCCTGACACAGGCTGCTCCTGCCAATACAGGGCGTGGACACTGTGATGGCTTATGAGGAGTTATGTAGGCCAGATACCACATTTAAGGTTTTTTTTTTGTGTTTTGTTTTGTTTTGTTTTGTTTGCCATGGACATGTCTGAACAAGAGAAAAGAAAAGGTTCAAGTAAAGTTTCAAAAGTTTCAAAGTTGTTAGTTACAGAAAGTTTTGAACTCTGACAATCGAGAGCAGCAGTTACAAGCAAACAAAACTGCAACATTCGTTATATTTGGTGGCATTAGCTGATTTGTTCTTATTACTCCCTGTAATTGCCGCTTGCTCCGAGAGCAGGAGTCGATCATTAAAGTCTATGGACAGATTAAGACAGTTTCCATGTTGTTGTATAATGGTTTTAGATGTTTGGTAAGAACTTTCCAGTGGATCTGCTGAAAATTTGGCCAAATGTGGCAAAAAAACCTTGCCCAGTCTGTGATAAAATCAATAAGGCTTGCAGTGGTCTGCTTGCAATAACCAGACAGGAGCACTCAGTCATGGCGGAAACTGGAAGGTTAAGGCCAAATAAACTGAAGGCATCCGTAAAAAGCCCTGACTACATCCCTGATTTTTAACCTACCTGGAAATTCTGGCTGCTGAGGATCTGATTTGTGAATTCCACTGTAGATACTTCTAGGAAAGAAGAGGTGGAGCAAGAGGAGGGTGGAAAAACAACAAGGATCCAAAAGCCTAAAAAGTAGGCTTAAAAAGTAGATATGAATAAGATAAAAGTAATTGTGGTTTATTCATGATGATTCATGACTCTACTTTTCTTATAAAATCCATTAATTGTGAGGGAGAATAAAAATAAATTGAAACAGGCCAGCTGGACACTAAATATGAAGTTACAGCCAGCAGCTAGTTTTCTTAGCTTGGCACAAAGACTGAAAGCAAGGGGAAACATCTCTCCTGACTCTGCCCAAAGGTAACAAAATCCACCTACCAGCACCTCCAGAGTTTACTAATTAAGACATTATCTCATTTGTTTAATCTGTATAAAAACCAAAGTGTAAAAAATGACAAATCACTGTTTTATGGAGGATTACATACCAGACTACTGATTGTTAAAAACAAGATGAATCAGTATTTTTAATATCTTCATTCAACATTCAGTGACGTCCATGAAAAGTACGAGAAGGATCTAGATATTTTACTTGAGGGGAATGATGTGTCATATTATAATTCTTTGTTTACAGCCATCAAGTTCCTTTTCACAGTGGGTTTTTTTTTTGCTTTTTTTTGTTTGTTTGTTTTTGCCACCAGCATCCTGATGGAATCCCTTTTCCGAATGGCTAAGAAAAAAAAAAAAAAAAAAAGATGGCAGTTACATGAATGCTGCTGTCGACTTGTTGGCAGCTTGTTTATAATCCATGTGCTCCGCTCTCCAGCCATGTGCTGGTGGTGGGTACTGTATTTTTTTTTGGAATGTATTGTATTTGTGCTATTCTGAAAAATACTGAAGATATTTTCAAGAAACGGCTCAGCTGAACATCTGCACTAGCCAGACAAGGCTTATCTTCATTGGAATTATGCATTAAATGTTGCTTAATACTACCAGCTGTGTGTGTGTGTGTGTGTGTGTGTGTGTGTGTGTGTGTGTGTGTGTGTGTGTGTGTGTGCGCGCGCGCGCGCATGCATGTGTGATGTCAACATCTGTTTATGTAGTTACTTGGGAGTTGTGTTTCCTCCAAAGTAAGAGAGCTGGCTTGCTATAGTCCAAATGGACATTGTGTTATTAGCCAAGGGGATGTTTAAAAAGAAAAATCCTGTATGACTTCATTCACTCTCTCTTTGCTACTTAAGTCTTTTACGCACACCATCTTCCTTTCCCTAAAATCATCACCACATTAGTGCTCTTTATGTACATACACAGTGGCAGTCAGACACAAACCAGTCCTTGTTAGGGATGATTGTCTCTGCCATGGTGAGCTGACGATGCTCGTAACGTGTCTCCCAGTCAGACACTTTCTGCCTCAGGCTGGCCAAATGGCACCCAAGAGCTTTGGATCGCCTGGTGAAGACATCACCCTTTTTACAGCCCGTCGGAATGTTTCCACTAAAGTATATTCACACCATAATCCAAGTTAAAAGCATGTAAACCTGCATCTAGTGAAAATAAATACTGTATTCACAGAAAATATGTTAAAGTTGACATGTGAGCAAATATTACAGTGAAGCATATACAGAAATAAAACACAGTGTTTGAGGTGATGCCATTTGCTGTTCTGCCATCATGCAGACTTGTAAAAGAGCGTTTCAAGGTTTGAGGGCACAGTGGCAAATACAAAAGCTCTGACTTTCTTTTTTTTTTTTTTGTTCACCCAAGCCAAGCTTCGCATAGTAAATGTATTATAGATTCAAGCATTTACAGTCTATCACACTGTAACATTTCACTGCACTGATTTGGTGGCTGGTTTAAAGGCCTTCACTCTCATATTCACCAAATGTGTCCTTGTTGATTGGCTTCTGCTGTTGCTACTGCTGCTATCGGCAGCCCATGCTCACCTTTGGGTGTTATTTTTAGTACCCATAGGGGATTCTTTTCAATGCTTTGTGCATCAGGTTTGTACCTCACACTGAAACGCTGAATTGCCTCAGCAAGTCCGAAAGCATTGAAAGTATTGCCATCCTTATTTGAGATGTGAAGTGAGCGTTTGTGACAGAATTCGTCCTGTTTCGGTGGATTACCCACCCTCACAAAATGCTGACTAGGTGCTGTCTTTATATGCTCTGTCATGATGGATTAATACAGCCTTCCAATGAAATTCCATCATTTGAGTCTGGACCATTAGAGATTGCACATTTTGCTGAGACCGTGGAAAAATAACTGTTTTAAGTGTAGAGGGAAATGCACGCACACTTTAATCCTTCCTTTTTTTTTAAAAGACTTTGTTTAAGGAGAATATTTTGTGCTGAGAAGGAACTGCTATCAAGCCTAATCATACAGTACTATCATGTAACAGCCTTGATGTCAGATGCTTTGATGGTTTGTAAACCGAACAGCTCAGTGATCTCTGAAAGCACAACAACAAAACATGATGTCTGATGTTAGGTAGTAGAGGAGCACAAACTGAAATTCATCCCAGTCTTCTTGATATCATACGATGCTGTGTCCAGAGAAAAGTTTAACGTCCACAAATATCACTTAACCCATGTGATTCTTTCCTTTGAGTTGTAAGAGTTAATTTTGGCCCTTCACGCACAAGTCAGTGATGAATTTCCACCACAGAGATCTGTAAAAAATCTGTAGAGTGTTGCTTTCCCTCTTGAATGTGCAGTATAAAACTTTTCCAAAGACGTACAGGCTGCCTATAGATTTTCCAGTCCTGTGTGATATTAATGATGGTGGATCCAGTTAAGCTTCATATAGAAACATTAGAGTGTAGTGTTTGGCAGGTATAGAGTTTTGGGATCATGATCATCTGTAAATGCACCACAATGTCAACACTATACTTCGCTTTGTTTCCATGACATGTAATTATAAGACTGAGGGGAAAATGTATATATGTAGATCTCAAAGCTCTTTTGTTCGAAAAGCTTGGCAACTAACATACTTTCTGTTTAAACCCAAACGGCTCTGAGAGGGTCCGACTCACTTAGTTGGCAGACAAGAGAACTGCCTGGCTGCTCACCTCAGCCCAGTAAAGCAGAAACAGACTGAAATGGAAAGAGAGAAAAATGCCCACCAAACATATGCAGACCCATACAGGAGATTAATGAAGTCCCTCGAAAGCCCATTGAACACTTGTGCTTAGAGCACCTTATGGTGCAGGACTTTGCTAAATGAGGATGAACTCTGGACTGCAGATTTGTGGACATGAGTAATAAGAAAATTATGTTCCCCAGCCATGAAAGGATTATTTGACAGCAGCACAGATTGCACACCAAATGTTTATGTCTTTGTCACATGAAAAGATGAGCTGGCAGTTAAGCTCATAGGGAAATAGAGCGTCTTTGGTCAAGGGTTTGGTTAAGGTTACAATTGGATTTAGGCAACTCAAACCACATTGCTTAAAAGCAAAACCACATGATTAAATAAGAAAAACTTATTTAAGTTTGACCTCCTTACCAGCACTATGAAAATATCTTTTTATAGTTTATATATATAATAGGGTCAATTTACTGCCTTCTTTTAAATGTGTGTACTTGATACAATCCTTGTGGTGTAAAAACATTATAAAAATCTATTCCTTCTTTGTGCAATAGCTGCCTCAACATGTTGGAACAGAAAGGTTGTGGGGGTTTTTTGTAGTTAATTAGTGGTATTCCTCAGCCTAACACCTACCAATGGGTGTGTGTAATGTCTTCTGAAATTCTTATATTTTGCTAAACCCCAGCCACATCCATAAGTTTTTTGCAGTGATGGCTAATGAAGTTGCAACAGTGCATTTAAACCACTGAATTTCTTTACACTAATAAGAGCTTCCACCTAAGTGATATATGATATTTTCCAATAAGTCCTGCAAATGTATGACATAAGTTCACTGGCAGTCGTCCTATAAAACACAATAAACTCGAAGCTGCCATGTGTATTCATGTTCATCACCACTATTCGGGGAGTTCTGACTCATTTTCAGTGACTGTCAACAGACAAAACTGTATTTTGAAAACTGTTCCCAAATATCCAGAAAATAAAAACTGACAAACTGTTGGTCTCAAAGTGAAAAACTGCTTTCACCACTGTGCTCTCACTGAACTGTAGAAAATGTAGAATGGATTACTCCAGGTCAAAGTTTTAATAGGCAGGTTGCCTGTAAATGTCTCTGATTACAAAATGTCTTTGTTTTGAAAAGCAATATTGCTGGGTGTAATAAGCCCAGTAATTTTGATGGAGAGACTTTAAAGGAATCAAGAGCTTGCACAGAAATTTTATCCAACACCACAGACACTTCTCATCACATCAAAGTAAAACAAACGTTTATGAGATTTAGATTTAATCATTAATGGACTTCATCCACTTCCTTTAGCACCTATTGATTCATGCTCATATCAAATTAACCAACAGTGATTTTGTTAATTAGTTGATGCACAGGAAGAATGCATTCCATTCTGGTTGTGTGGAGAGGACTGGATGTGCAGATTGCAGTTTCAGCCCAGCCCTTAGGCATGTTTAGATAGTATGGATTGTACACCCACATACTCCCTATGACTCAAATCCAAAATGCATGAAGGCTTAAACTGGCACAGAAGTAAGCTGAAAAGATCTATAAATAACCTGAAACTGAGGGATTTAGTTAAAAAATCAGAAAAGATCCACAGGGTGCTGAGGTAATTAAAATTCATTTGTTTGCAAGGTTCAAAAAAAATCCTCTTTGAAGACTCCTTTTAAAAGTTTGCTTTCACAAATATTCTATTTCACATTGTAAACCTGCGCTTGATCATAAGCCTAATCCTACTTCCCCATTTTAAAACCATGCAATCACATTAAATCAGCTCTCTAATGCCATAATATTCAGCTGCCCGGCAGCTGTGTTTGACTAGGTATTTATAATAAGACTTCATGAATGATTTTATTATGTGAGGGCTGCACTGGGCACAGAAATTTGCCTTAGGACTGCACATTAACTCAAATTTATCCCTATCTTCTCCTTTATTCTACAGACTGGGTTTGTAAAAGCTCAGTCTATAAAATCCCAAATCCTTCTCTTCTTTTTTAAACCATGCATTCACAATTAATCAACATTTTAATGCTACGCTGCTCACCAGCCAGGCAGCTGTGTTTGCCTATTTCACCATATCCCTCTCCTTTATTACAGGGTGCGATGTAAACTTGGCCGGTTGTGAAGTGTTCCCTCTTTTACTTCGCTTTCCGCCGTGCAGGAGTCTGTCACCATGGAGACAAAAAGTCCTGCCGGCCTTGAATGGCCACGTTTATACCAAAACACTACTTGAGCGAGTGTTTCCGTCACCCCCTTTTATTTTTTTCCTCAACTCATGTGGGGCCAAGCAGGAATAGTGAATGAGTCGCCTCCCTAAAAAGGCCTTTGTGTGAGTGTACATTATTTTGACAATAGGCGATGAACGTTTCTTTAGGTTTACAGAGATGCTATTCAGTGTTTTCATCATCCACCTTCTCCCACTTTCAGTGAAACTAATTTGGATTAAAATCCTAAAAGAGACATGGAACAAAGAGTCAAATCGGCATTTTAGCAGCATGATATTTTCACCCTGTCTCCTATTTATCCCGTGCATTCAGCCTCCACACTAGTGTCCATTTTACTGCAGAATCTGATTCGAAAGGTCAAGTATTGAATGATAAATTGCTGCAAATGGGAACTGCATGGCCTTCAGTGCTTTGGCTTTTCAGTTAAAAAATTCACTAGGCCACTAATGGCAGAGTTACTGGTTTTTATTTTGCAGGAATGGTCTATCAAACTGGCAGAATGATACTCATCTCACCTCAAACATGAAAAATACCCATTAAAGCTGGCCAAGCTTTTTTTTTTTTTTTTTGTGTGTGTGTGTGTGTGTGTGTGTGTGTGTGTGTGTGTGTGTGTGTGTGTGTGTGTGTGT
>JBBMJY010000015.1:5245954-5263960 GCA_037833715.1 Toxotes lorentzi | reverse complement strand
TGTGTGTGTGTGTGTGTGTGTGTGTGTGTGTGTGTGTGTGTGTGTGTGTGTGTGTGTGTGTGTGTGTGTGTGGCCCCCCGTAACTTAAAGGAAAAGGGTGTAAACAGTGGACCAAAGTGACGGGATTCCTCCAGAGCAATTATCATATGAATAAGTATCAGCACACAGTCTCACTTTGATTGGTCCAAACAAGGTCATTTCCCACAGTACCACTGGCCCAGAACCCGATTGTCGGCCTGTCACTGCCATCACTGGTGCCTCCTCTCTGCATTTGTGTGTCTGCGTGCGTGTGTGAGAATGCATGTGTGTACAGAGTCTGTTTTGTCCATCACGGCTGAGATACTCCAGTCAGAGATGGGAATGACAGAGCTCCTCCACCTCACTGCTGCTAAATTACTTAGAGAGTCTAGGATGGGATTTGTGTGTACAGAGCTGCTCTCTGTGCTTCAAAGTTGTCTGTTGGTTTGTGCCTGGGACTGACAAGCATATGACAAACAAAACTCTCATGGAGGAATTTTACCAATGCGCAGGTTTACTATACAGATAAAATGTAGGATAAAGGTACCGCAAGTATTTTGTAGGTATGTCAATTAAATACTTCAGACCAGGGGAAAAAAACAGGCTCAGTGTTAATTTTGTGTCATTTTTCAGAAAAATGCAACTAATTGATCGAAACTTGATAAGTGGGGACTCCATCATGTGCCATCTGGCTTCACAGCTTCAGACATGCTGCAATTCAGAATCCATCACGTCCCCCTCCACTGGTAACTCAAGCCACATCAAGGCTTCTCTTGCACCGACTCTGTAAATGAAACATCATTTTAGCTCGTTATGGCAAAGTAGATTTAGCTGTCTAGCTGACCACAAACGACATGCCGGGTCATTCTCAGCATATGAGAACATGACAAGGATTTTTTTTCCCCAGAGTTGGTGACTTTGCTGGTTGAACTGCTGGCATGTTACAGGTTTTTTTTTTTTTTTTTGATGGGAACGGCACCAGTTTAAGTCCACAAGTAGATGACATAATCTAAGAACAACATATGCATGATTCACCTTCCCATCACCCAGCAGCTGCCACCAAAGCACTGAGTCTGAACAGAGGCCAGCGCTTTGGAAGTGTTGAGTTCCCGAGTTGAATTTGTGTAAAGCTCCCTGTCTGTCACAAAAGCCACTGCAGTAGGATTGTACACAGTAAACGCAACACTACTTCAAAATGTCTTTTTCAAACTCAGATTACAACTGCTGTCAAATTTCTGATACATGCACAAAACTGGCAAGGTGTTAAAACAAGTTGTTCATCTAGACACCCCCTGAGGCTAAGTCTCTTATCCACACCACACCCGTCATATAGCTTCCATCTATCAAACCTGCCCAGACCTAACAATATAACCCATTATAGCCTTTTTACATGTTGTTTTCTCATTAACGTTCTCATACATCATTTTACTTTAGGGCATCACTTAAATGGGCCCTAAATGATTTTGTTTCTACCCAGTCATTTGTATTACACAGTAGAGACAGAGTATGTGTGAGAATGGTAGTAGGTGGTGCTTTGAATGATCTTATAGTTCCAGTTTGGAAAATGTGAGAGAAAAGGGGGAAAATATTCCAGACAGATTTGTTTCACAGAAAAAAAAGGTTTATCAATGGCAGGCAGAGTGCCAGATAATATACAGACTAGTAGGTTATAAAGAGGTGAAACGGAGTGTACATACTGTATAGCCTAGAGGTCTTTACAGAAAATTGTGTTCGGATATGTTTGCGTGTTGAGTGATTGGGCAATGAGGTGCAGGTGAGTCCCACACTAAACACGTTCACACAGGCAAACCAACCTACAGAAGTCACTTTTCACACAGACACTACTAAATGGTTGTGTCTGCAACATAACTAAAAACATATATTTAGCCAAAGCAAAGTAAGTAAGTTTTGTTCATAAACTACCATGAAATTACCTGTAAATGTACCCTCCTGATATGAAGCACACACATCAAGCCAAAAGCTTCCTGAAGGCAAGTTCAAGGATTAAGGACCTTTCAGTGCTCCCAGAATCACTCCTGTCAACACCAAGATCACTGAATTGCCCTTTTGCTTTCGGCAAATCCTCCATGGTTTGCAGCAAAACGAAAAGATACTGATGTCACAGCTCGATGGGGACCCTTTGAGCTCTTTTTGAAACCTTTCTTTCTTCTAAGCACAGGTAACAATACCTGCAAACATCTGCTCATCTTCCTCCACTTTTTCATTTTCTCTTCTGGACACACAAATAAAACTTAAGCCTGCTTGAAATCCCACCTTTTAAAAAAGTAGATTTCTTTGACCCCCGCTCCCTTACAGCTCTTTCTTTTTGATTCATCTCTCTTGTTTTGACATCCCAAAGCTTCTTTTCACATCTTGATCCCATCACACCCTTTATTGTCCTTTGAAACTTCTGTCTCTCCTCTTTTGTCTCTGCAGTGTGAAATTAACACCTGAGTACAAAGGGAACCTTAATTAATATGCTTGTAACATGGCACTCTTTTGATCCTTCAAAAACGTATTCTGCTTTGGTTTACCTGAGGGAGGTCAGATGTCAATTTCAGCTCCAGGATTCAGAGTTTCGCTCAAAGTCTCTTCTGCGAAGGCCAGCCAGAAGCCAGAAGCCAGAAGGTCACAGGTTAGATCTCCACAACACGTCCACGTCTCCACAACAGCCACGTGTCACGGCAAAGCCGCTTCCTTATGCTGAAATGAGGGCCTGCTTTCCATCATTTGCCAAAAATTGAAGGATGCAGACGGATTTTTCTCCTCTCTTGTTCCCATTATTGAAAAATGCGCCAGGTATGATCTCAGCGTTTGTGTTGGACACCTGGCTTTACCCAATACTTCACATCATGCTGTAATCCTCCTGGCCTCTGACCTCTTTCCATGCTCTTTTTCCTTCCTTCCTTCTGTGGACTCAATTTGAGCTTCTTTAAGTCTGATAAGGATTACAGCTTGGATCCCAGGTGACAAAATGCGTGTCAGCTAAGGTCATTTTATATAAAAAATTTGAAAAAGGCAACCTTTGCGAGACCAAGATGGACCATTTCAAGACATTTGGGGCCTCCTCATGTGTGGTCTGCCCACACAGTCAAGTTGAGAAAGGAAATGCCAGACAGGACGAAACCTGCTCTTCTGCTATCTGATCCTTTTTAGTCTTGAAGCAAAAGAGTAAAAGATGAAGAGAAGGCAGAGGGAGAGAGCTGCTGAGGGAAGTAGGTCTTTTTTCATACTAAAAGTCATCCAGTGATTGTCCTTTTGATCCGGGCATTCATCCAAATCAAGAGTTCAATAAAGATACATGAAGAGAGCTGATGAGACACAGAAAAACACACAGTAAACAATTTCAAAGGATGCAGCAGCTTCAGTCGCTGCAGGTGTGACAGGTGTTTGATTGACCCCCTCCCCTTGCTGATTACACTCACAAAGAACTCACAAAGAACTCTGTAACACCTGAACAACAGCAAACGGATCACTGCTGTAATAAAACCATTGGTTTAATGTTGGGACTGTATCAAAATTACTTCATTATATAACACAAATCAGTAAGCGCTGACTGTATGGAAATTTTAGACTAGAGGTATCAAGCGGAACTAAGTCTGCACTTACACAAGAATGGAGATTTCTGATATAAACGCTTCATCCATGGATCATCATTTCCAATCAATAGCTGTCTTTATGACCTAGAGTAAGTAAGGAGATAGAGGATGAGTGTATTGCTTCACCAAATGAGCACATGGCTGCTAGTGGAGATGTTAGCTAATGCAGAAGTTAAACTTGTGACCTTCTTGAAACAGCATGACACAGTTTCTCCAAACCATCCTGACACCTCCCAGTCATGATGATAAAATGAGGTCTGGTTCACTTGGGGTTAAAAAACAGACCCCTACCCCACCCCTGCTGTCGCTCTGATTAGATCCAGCTTTGACAATCCCAGTCCAACTAGCACAAGGTCCAGAGTTAGTCAGTCACCAGTGCAGGAGGTAGTGCCCTAATGACCTTGGTCAGCTGCAGACTTTTCCTGTTGCACCACCAGCAGATCAAAGTTTTCAGTTGTCTTGTAAAAACTGTCTCAACGTCAACTTGATGGATTAGCACAAAATGTGGCTCAGATAGTCATGGTTCCCAGAGGGTGTATCATGAACTTGAGCCACGAGCAGTTGGGGTGGATTGGATTCAGACTAAATTGCAAATACAGTGCTTGCATTGGTTCGGCAAGAAAATCACAATGAAAAAATATTGTGAATCATTTGAGGATCATAATGCAACAGGCCTCTCATGAAAATGAAATGAAAGATAAATCATACATCTATTCCATAAATAATTAATTATGAATTCCAAGTTTTTGTAATGGACAATACTTAATTTATCATTTTTAATGATCTGAATGGAGGGGGGGGGGGGGGGGCAAACGAACAAAGGGCCCACCGGAAGTGATGCTTGTAGGTGAAATTTTCCCTGGCTACGGGACTGGTGATAGGGTTTTTTTTTGTTTTTGTTTTTTTTGTTAAAAGACGATAAGGACTTAGAAAGTGTGTGTGTGTGGTGTTTTTGTTTTTTCCAGGGGGTAGTAGGAACAGAGACTGAAAGAGGATGAATGACACAGAGAGTGTGAAAGAGGGAGAAAGAGAGTTTGTGTGCAGAGCTCTCAGCTAAGCTCCACACAGGACCTATCATTACCAGATGTCACAGTGAGGGTGGCTGCCAGCCGAATCACTGCTTATTGCTTTAAACTCCAGCTCTCTGCCTCTTTCTCTTCTTCTCTTTCCTTGTTTCTTCTTTTCTCTCTTTGCTCCCTCTCCCTGTCTCCCTTTTCATGCACTCTCTCTCCCTCTTTTTTTTTCTTCCTCCCTTCTCCATTTCCAGCTGTTTTTGGAGCACGCAGCGAGAACGGGGGAAGTTCTCCACCAATTGTTTCGGCCCTGAGAGGAGCTCGGCGGTCGGACCCCTCCCTCCCTCTGTCTCTCTCCCCTCTCTCTCCTCTGTCTCTCTTCCTCTCTCGCCCTCTCTCTCTCTCCTCCCCTTGTTGTGACAGAGCACACCTGCTTGATCTTGGCTGCACGCGCTCCGAGTCCAATTACCCCATAGGCCCTCGCAGCCACTTCACAGTCTCATCCCCCAACTCGGCTGGATTTTGGGAGTCAAGCTCATCTCACTCACTTCTACTCTCTTTGCCTTGCTTTTACTGAGAACAGGTAGGTTAATCCTTTAACTCTGGGAGAGGGTAGAGTAGGGGTATTAATGGGTGAATTGAGGTTAGGAACAAGCAGTAAGGTTTCAATTTGGAATAATTTTTAAAGAGAGAGAGAAGTCATGGGAGGGTGGCTCAGGTTTTACTGGACTGTGTCCTTCTGCATAAATGCAAGCATGACAAATGCTATTATTCATAATTTAAATGTCATATTATTTGCTGATATGTTATTTCATGAAATGGCTGCTTGTGGGTTGTTGTTTTTTTGCCATTACATTTGCGCACGTCTGTCTTTTTGGTAAAATGGATTTGAGCATGTTTGATTCTCTTCTTCATACATTATGTTGCTTCTACCTCTCTCTGCAGCCTTTGTGTGTGTGTGTGTGTGTGTGTGCGTGTGTGTGTGTGTGTGTGTGTCTGTGTGTGTGTGTGTGTGTGTGTGTGTGTGTGTGTGTGTGTGTGTATATTCCAGATATGTTGCCAGGTCTTGTTCCCACAGCACTCTTGGCTTTGTGATGAGAGACCTTAATCATTTCCAGTCCAATCTGCATACAGCTCAGTGAAAAGAGCAGCGGCTAGGGAAAGGGGGTGTGGTGGTGCTGTTGATGCTGGTACCTCATTCCTCTGCCAAAAACCTTATTCCTAAGTGTCCACCACTGAGCGCCATGTGATATATTTCAGCAGTTTATCAGGATACAATTTAAGTTTGCAGTTTTTTTAATTTGTTACTTTCTGTGGCAATTGACCAAGTGAAGGGTTTGGACACTCGTTTGTTGATTGTTTGGATGAAACCCATGTGGAACTGCATTCCTCAAGTTAGATCCATGAGTGTGTTAGTTTTAAACATGGCAAATTAATCAGAACTGTTATGCTTGCGTAAAGACTAGGGGTTGAATGAGGGAAAAGCTGATTTTTTTTTTAATTTTCTTTCTACATACGTTTTTTGCTTCTAGTTTTTGTCTTCAGATCATGATTCATCATGATTTGCTGCATTAATTTGTTCCTTTTCTTTGTTTGTTTAACCTTCTTTAGCTCTTTTTCTCTCTTTTCTTTCTCTCCCTGTGGCGTTTGGGTAGTCTACAAGGAAATGAGGGGGAAAAAAAGCTGAAACAACTGTGAGGATTTCTTTGTGTTGATTCAGCCCATTACTGCTTGTCAAGACTCTGATTGGAAAAGTTGTTTCTGGTGCTTCTCACACTTTCCATCTCAGCAGTTCATTTGAGACTGCAACCAGACCATTTTAACCCCAATCTCTTATCTGTCTGCTCTGCAGCTCTGTTACTTCTCACCATGAACCTTTTTCTGCTCACTGTGGCGTTTGCTGCTGTGTTTTCACAGGAGCAGAACAGGACCCAAATTGCTAGGGGCAACTTAAAGTGAGAGGCTTTGAAGAGGAGATGAAAAAAAGCTGTACATGGCAACGCACAGTGCCATTAATCCCATAATGGTACAGCTTCCTCTATCAAAGAGAGGTCTGAAGGCTTCCCGGCAAGCCACCACACAACTCTCAGCTAACTCATTACATCCTTTTTGCCAGCAGGGAAAAAACCTAATAAGGCTCAGCTGCAATGAATTGCACTGGAGTTGACTGGAGTGAAACTGAACAAGGGAAAAACTGAGACAAACGAAATAGAATGAAAAGTGGAACTCAAAATAGAATAGAGGCTAAAAGAAGCATAAACACTGTACTAAAATACACTCAGAGCAATAAAAGTGCCTCACTGGTTCGCATTTTTGAGTCGCACTGAGCAGATGTTTAATATTTGAACCGTGAGTGAGTGAACGGAAGCTTTGGAGGAGACAAGGCCCAGATTTGAACCCAGGGACCGTTTCTTTTTCCATCTGGACTTCAACTCTCTGGGTCAAAAAGACCAATAGAACAATGGAATTGAATGGATATCAGCCATGAAGGCTTTTTTCCCCCTGTTGTTCACTGCAATACCACAAAGTTCCACATGTCAGTCTTTCTGGCCAAAGTTTTAAGGGTCAGACAGAGAGAAATACCATAAGCTATGGGAAGGAAGCCGGGGATGGAAGGAAAGAGCTTAAAATGGGAGGAGGAGATGGAAAGAGAAGAAAGGAGAGAAGGTTGGGCAGTTCGTCCACGTCTGTGCAGCACAGACTGTTGATAATGGGACTGAGGTTGATGGCAGGCAGACAGCTCTTCTCATGGAACAGCTGAAATGTGGTTTAACCACTTGCTGACTTTCTCATGCTATGGCTCTAAACAACAGGCATTCTTAAGAGACCCTAAAAAGATCTTACAATAATAGTTATGGGTCTGACACTTTTTTTTTTATTTGTATAAAGACATTATATTGACTGTGGAGGTCAAAGGGAGTGTCTTGGGCATTCTTGAAGCCAAAAACCTCCCATGCAGGCATAAATGGACGGCTATTTTCCAGACAAGACTGATTTGGCCTTACTCCTATTACAAGAATGTTTTGGCTCTGAAATTGTTTGTTGGCTGTATCTTTGCATATTTTCAGATGCACATGTTCTCACTCAGAAAATCCCCCGATATATCAGACGTTTGCTGAACATAATGACCATTGACTCCTCAGACGACTGCCAAAAGAAGAACTCATTATTACATTTTAGAATTGTTATCAATCACGAGTATGTGTCTGAGCGTATGTGTTTATGCAGCCACGTGGGAGGGGAGTTCACATTCATTTACTGATGGGTTAAAATGGCCACACATGTTTTAAATGTCCTGTGGCCTTGTAAATACCTTTCGGTGATTCATTGCTGACAGACGCTCTGCAGAGGCAGACACAGGTCTGTGGAGAGTTAGTAGGGAGGGGCGGTGGTAGCGGACGGGTGGGATGGTAGTTGGTGTCTGCTTTAAATTGTTTCCTTCTTTACAACATGGTTGGATTAGCTAATACCAAAATGCAGTGGTGCTTAATGCTCAAATCTGTTTCCTTTACACTGCAGAAATTTCTGTGAACGATTTCTCAAGTTTGGTTGATGTGGTGGTTGTTTTACAGGTATCTCATTGATTTTCTTAGCTTGAATGTTTCAATGAAAGGCCATGACAAAGAGGAGAAAGTGACAAAGTGAAGGAGGGAAAATTACTTTACTCCCTCATGTGAGCTCTGCTTCCTGTCTGGGAATCATTAGTAATGCTGGGGCCAGACTTAGGGGGGAGGTGGAGGAAGGGTAGAAAGAGATGAGACAAAAGAAGGAGACAGGAGAATTGACAAGGATGCTGTCGCAACAGGAAATGTCATCCTCCGCCCGTTTTTTCTGAAAGCTGCGATTCATGGATGATGAATCGCAGCTTTCAGAAACATGAGAGATGAAGATAGCGATGGTTAGTGTGCCATTTACCACATGTCCTTTTCAAAGATATGGTAGATTGTAAATCCCTTGAAACTACAGACTAAACTTAAAAAAAACTTTTTAAAAAAAGTGTTATACCTACCATAGTTCCACATGCAGTACTTCAACAGTCATCTGCTGACCATTCAAAGCCCTTTCAAACTCTTTGAATAGCTTTGAACCAGTATTTTCCTCAGTGCAGTTAAATGTGCAAAGTTAATCTTTTCCCTGATTCACCAATGACTGCAGTTCAGAGACACATGGCTTACATTACAGACTAACTTTCTATGTACATGAACATACTCATATAAATCCTGTTTGACAAAAGTCCAGCACTACTTTTTCAGAATTAGGTCATCCATAAAATGGAAAACTTCATCAGATGCATCCTCCTCCAGTGTTTGCTGCTGCTCTACTATGTGAGACTCTGTAGACTGAATGTCTCTTCAACACTGTGTGAAATTTACCTCAGAATGACCTCTTTTGTTGTCCTTGTGCCTCAAATTTAGCATTTGATTGAAGGCTTTCACAGTGATTTTTTTTTTCTTACATGGTTCTTTTAAGTCTATTAGTAGAAGACTTGATTGTGCACCAGTTAATTCCACATTTGCACTGATTAGTGTCAGTCTAGTTCTTATGAATAAAGCCTGTCCTATCTTCATCTTGTAAACTGGCTTAAAACCGTTCTATGGCATAATACTATCCCCCGAATGAAGCCACACTGAACTGACACGTCATGAAAAAACTTTGGTGAGAACAGTTTAATCCAATATTGAATGTACCTGGATTCATGCAAACAATACAGATATTTGATTTGAACATCTTGGAGTCAACAGTTGGTATTCCCATTAGCCAAATACCAAAAGCACTGTGTAAATAATCAAAACCAAGTGACACTTTAAATATTACATCACCACAAATCTTTACTGGAACAGACAGTAGGATTTGAGCTGGAAACAAGGAGAAGATGGGCGGTGATGGGCCATCTCTGCTGACCCAACAACCAGAGGACATTGTGGTTCAGGGTTGCAACATCTGAGGAAAGTTGGACGCCACCTGATGACATCTTCTCCTGGCCAAAAGCTTCAGTCATAGGAAAGTGACTGAGCATCCAGCTGTATCTCATTGTAAAGTAGTAAAGTAAAGTTTCATCTCAACAGCACATGACAAAAGGTCATACAGAGTCATATCATATTTGCTAAGCTGCAGCAAAACAAAACTGAAACCTTTTATAACATCAAGGTTTCATTTCCAGTTCGGTGTGATCCCTAGGATTCTTCTGTGAAAGTGAAAATGATAAGGTGAATGGCTTTTATTTCATAACATAGAGATGCATCTTCTTTGAAGGAATTTGAAATGCTGAAACTGGCAAGACGTAGAGCTTGCGCGGTCAAGTCATGTTCCAGCACGCTGTGTTGACAGCCCCCTGGGTTTAGCATGCACACACACACACACACGCATAAGTGCGTTGTTTAAGGAGCCACAGTCATGTGTTCAGTAGATTCTTCTAGGTTGTATGTGTGTTTGCATTGAGCTAGGGGCATTCTTGTAGAGAAGCCATCCTGCAGGTCCTGAGGACACATCTGAACAGTCTGGTAATGAAAGAACCAATGCCTGGGGGATAGCAGGTTGTCTAATTCATTGTCTTCAGAGGTTCAACCCAGCTGGGAAAAGCCTTGAATTTCACAAAAAAAAGACTGCATTTGACTGTAATTCCTTGTTTCTGTGCTGAGTGACCTTTATGTTCACAGACAGCATCTGTTATTTCACCATTCCAGTGTTCATGCAAAGCCATAAATTTCCATAATGTACAGCCCTCCCGTTCCAAATGCAAAATTCCCCAGACTCAATAATATTAATGCCACTTATCGTTTACTCTGCAGCTGCGGTTACAAATTGTTAGTTAATGTCCCAAACAATAATCCCTCAAAATCTCTTGCATTCCTTTTTCCTGGTTTTATTTCAAAATCTTGTTTTATTCTCATCATCAGTAACCACTGGTTCTGATTATGACTCACAAAGTAGCAGTAACTCTTGTCTTTGCAGTAATGATGCAGCCATTAAATGCTCCCAGAGCTTAGTCTGAGATTCTTCTTCTTTTTCTTGCCTGTCTAGCTAACCGTGAAATGTTTATGGACTAAGGTTGATGGATTGATGGCAGGGCACATGGAGGGCCATCTGAAATCCTGCACCAATGCCCATGTTCATGTATATATGTTTATGTGCTTGCAGCCATAGGTCAAAGCAGGGAGATAAGGTTCAGTAATCAGCAGTGAAACCTTTGATATGTTTCATGCATTGCTGTTCCTTCAAGCAGAGCTGGGACACTGGCTTTGTAGATAATTCTGAATGATTCAGCCTGTAAAATGTGCCAGATGTGAGGGGTTCAGGACACAAGTACCACTATGAAAAACTTGATGAAGTGGCTTTCAAATACTTTCCAGTATTGGCAATGAATGTATCATAGTATAAGACAAGCCCAACCCATTTGGCATCTAAACAGGATAAAATGAGCCATCAAAGACCTCTACAAGCTCTATTTGACCCAGGAGTGCTTTACATCCCTGAATCCAAAAAGACAGCAGAATGATTCTGCCAAATCTGCTGACAAGGTTTTTGTTGGATTGAGCTTTCAGTTGTGCTTAGATAAGAAAGCGTGACACGGCCAACATTACTCAGTGTGTCAAAGACTGGAACAACATGTCCTCTGGATCTATTGTATGTTCAGACCAGGGCTCTTTGTTTCAGCACCTCCCACTACAGCACATACTCCATGTTTCCAAGTGGAAAAACTGCATCTAGACTTTAAACACTGATGTGACACAATACCAGGCTCTAAGTGCCGACTTATGAAATCACCCTTTTGAATGTTTTTCAGGTTTTTCCACTTCATAGGAACAGGACAAGAGTAAAAAAGAAACATTAAGAGGCAGAGATATCCCATCCAACATAAGTCCCTTCTGAATAGAAATGATTTCAAGCTTGGTCATACTGTATGCAAGCACTGTAACAACTGGACTGAAGCTGTACAGTGTGTCAAAGTGGTGGCTGTATTGTGGACAAGGACTATAATTACTGCTTGTGTTGGGAGTCATTCTCAGCCATGATACCCATGACCTGATGTAACCCTAACCTGGATAACACTACATCAGCACATCTCTTTCTCTTGCTTTCTCTTCTCTCATTCTCAGAGACAGAGAGTACAAAATCTTTCTGAAGATTTAAACAGCGCTTATATTGCTTTTCACACATACAGTATGTGCATACACACACAAATGACAGAAAGTAGACAAAGATACAACACATAAGCATCATACATATGCTCACAGACTATTTAAACCAGCCCAGAGTCACTTTCAGCTCTGGCCAGCTGATGGTTTTGGGTCAGTTTCATCATCCTGGTCATGATGTTCAGGTCAAGGTCTGCTGCAGACCAATTGCTCCCAAATCATTTGCTAGCAGCTGCGGCTCAAATCCGCCCTTCAATTATTGTGGCACCAAGAGGAAAGGAGCAACTTTTGGCTTTACGCATGACAAGCAGATTGCTAGGTCTTTGAGACTTGTGTGTGTGTGTCTGTGTAAAAAGGTCAGGAGGTTTGTGCGGATGTCCGCATTGGATTTGAGTTAGAGAGTGTGTGTATGTGTCAACTGGGTTGTGGTTGTGTTTAGAAATAGACGACTGCATCAAGAAGCAGGATTCTCCCAGTGACTCCGGATGCTTGCTTCTTTATTGTATTTTTTGACACACATTAACACCATAAATTACTTGGCAATGACTGTGATTCATGGCTTTAGAATAGAAAATGTAGAACAGCAGTAAACAGTGGCAGCCATGAAATGTCTCATGATTTATCCCCTGTGCATTACCGTAAAAGCAAATGCAGATGTTACTTGTTACTTACACAGATCATCATCTTGAAATAAAAAAAATCCTTCAGTGGTGGATGTTAAGGTATAATGATTCTCAACCTGGGGTACCTCTACACGTGTGAGTGTACGAGGAAAGATCTATTTGAATTAAAAATATATCAGCATATTGTCTGCTGTAACAAATGAACACTATGTGCTGCATGTGAAAACTACTAGTAACCCAGAACAAAAGCTGATACTAAAATGAATAAATGGTTAGCTAAAAGCCATTAAAATAGCCAGCTAAAAATAATGGTTAATGCTTAAAATAGTAAGTTAGAACTAATACAAATGCATTAATGGTGACATTTTTAGCTACAAGTAATGGTTGAATGGTCAGAACAGCTAAAAATACTGGAAAATGGTTTAAATAGATAACGAACATTGGATAAAAAATAGAGATAATGATAATGCTAGCAGATAATGCATGACTGGAAGTAAATTTTCCAGGACTAAGTATCACTATTTTTGGAACAGTAGTAGTGTGTTTTTGTTTGCTCTGTATTACGTAATATCATAAACATTAGGTATCCCTAAGGCTGAAGTTCCTCCTGAAAAAGTAGTTTTGTGTAGTTTTCTCATTTGGCTTTGCATCAACCCCTCGTCCATCACCTCTCACCTTCTGCCAAAAACCAGCCAGTTAAATAGCTTATTTGGCCAACCTCACTAAATTGTTACACCCAAGTGTTTAACCTCAGCCCCCGACCCTCCACCTCTCACCTTTGCCCTTTGCCTCTCTGGACTTCAATCAGTGTCTCTTGTTCTGTTTTTCTCTCACAGTGTCCTTCTGTGTGCCTCTGAATCACTGCCACACAGAACATTTATTTTCCCTCTTCTCTTTGCCTACTTTCCTTCCGATTATAACATTAAATCAGAAACAGATAGTTATAGAGAGTAGTTTGAAAACTAATCATAGACAGACTATTTTCAAAGTGTATCCACCCAAACCTTTGAACTGTGTCCTCTCATTCTCCAGGCTCCCTGCTAGCAGCACCATGAGGTCGGCCTGTCTCTCTCTGCTCCTGGTCACTGCCTGCTGGGCTCTGCCCTTCCACCAGTCTGGCTTCCTAGACTTCATGATGGAAGATGAGGCTGGATCAGGTCTGCCTGAGCTGCCTCCAGATGTAGGCGGCCCACGCATGCCTGATGGACCCAAATGCCCTTTCAGATGCCAGTGCCACCTTCGTGTGACCCAGTGCTCTGACCTCGGTAAGACAAGACGCCTCCAACCGATGGTTCACATGGTTGTGCATAATCCCATTTATTTATTTATCAATATATCCTCTTTAGGGTTACAAGTAAAGCTATCCCAGCATGCATTGGTTAAGAGCCAGTCACACAGGGTTAAGAGTATGGTTGCAGTCGATTAATACCTAATGAACTACTTCTGTGACCTTGGATGAAAGACTTAGGGATTTTAATGTGCACTGGAGAAATCGTCAGAATGACAGAAAGACAAACCTGATCCCACACACTTCTGGGAGTTGAGAAATAATGTCACAAGCCTCTTGTTCACATCCATTTTCTTCATCCACGCCTCCATTTGGTGTAGTGGCCTGGATTCCAAACAAATGTTCCCACTATGATGGATCAGATGTTGAGGTCAGATGGGTGTCTACAGTAGTTTTACCGTACTTTTATTGTGCTGAGTGGCATTACTGGTTTTCAAGAGTAGAAAAAGTCACTGACTTTTTACGAGCCTGCCCGTCTCCACCGTCTACCCAAACCCACGGGTTCATTTGAAGGGTGTATTATGTTACTCATTAGTGTGAAGACACCAATGTTGAAAAGTTAAATGGTCAAAGATGTGAGTCTTACTTCACTTCCTCTGACAATTACATTATTTGCTCTTTCTGGGCAAATTGCTTTTGTTGTTTTTCACTAAGGTGAAGATTAAAGTATAGCTGGGAAAGTCCTGAACAAATCCCAGTCCCAGTCTTCCAAAACTTGTTTCTCAGTGTCACGCTTATGCACTGACACTACAATTACTTAGTCAGCTTTTCTGCTTAAGCGCAGTCACAACAGTTTAGTCAATTGTCATCTTTGGTGTTTGGAGTTTATAAATTCTGTTTGTCTAATCTGATATATAGCATATACAAGAGCATGAGTCAACTCACAAACTGTTACAGAAAAGTCCCTGGCCTAATTTTTCTTGTATATTACATAAAACTGCTTCGCTACACAGTTGGGTTTGATAGTTATTTGGCTCCGCTTTTGTTTACAAAGGGAGGGGCGCAAGCTTCAAGGAGACAGATGAAGGAGAGGAGGAGTGACACAGATGGACAAACTGGGGGGATAAAATTAAAAGAGGAGAAGACAGGCATAACCAGCTCATAACCATTTTCATTTAGCAAGCTTAAGAGGGATAGGGCTGGGAGACACAGAAGACACAGACACTTGGAGAGAGTGATGTCCAGGAAAAGACTTGGTTCCATTATATCAGCGCTCTATCCAGGGCCCCAGCCATCGGCAGCAGCACTTTCGCCAGAGATGCAGCTCCATGGCTGGATTCTCAACTTCTGCATCAGCAATGTTGGCCCCAAGCCTCCATCTGTTCCCCAGACCTGCTGGCATGCATGCAAACACGCACTCAGACACACACAGGAATAAACACATGTATAAGTTCGGACAGACACATGCACACAGACCCGGGCAAGGCAGAAAGAGAGTGCTCACCATCCCAAAGCACCCTTTAGCTTTTGTAGATGTGGATTTTTGTCAGTGAGTTTGCAGCTGGCAAAATGACAGCTGAAACATTCAGGAGAGAAAATTTAGCCTAAGGTTCAAATGAGCTGTGATTACATTGCCAGTTCTGCTGGAATGAGGTTTTTCTGATCAATAGACTAAAACAACAGCCGTCTGTTCTTGGTTACAAGCATAAAGTTTACCATCTAATGGTACAATCAGCAAATTCTGCCATTAAAAAAACATATAATTTAGGTGCAGTGATTGTGTAAGGTGTGTAGTTACATCTATTTGCACTTCCAAACTTACTCTACCCCATAAGGCAATCAGGCCTTTGATGATGCAGCCAGATCAACTTGTTTGCCCGGCCACAGCGCCAGACACAGAGAGGATATTACATAAACTCTGTCATTAATGCTTGGAAGTGCTAAAAATGAGTCCAGTTCAGTCCAAGGCAATAGTTTCCTTCATTTCCCAATCACTTTGTTTTAAAATAGAGTGATTATTTGTACTATAATAGTGGGGGCCAGACTTAAAGTCTCAGCTCTCTTTTTCATTTCCTGCCAAGTGGCTATCAGCTGAAACGTGAGACGCTGACCAGAACATGACATCCAGATAATTTATACTCATCAGTCAGTTCATGTTATTGTCATCATCGCAGTTTTTAGTGTACTGCTAATCATTTTGTGTCATATTGTATTTTCTGAAAAGCTGTGGTGGCAGAGTACATTTGACAACTGGATGTCAATCGTGCTTTAAAAATGCAGGAATTATCTGTGTTAATTTGTATTCTTAAAAATACCCATTGTTTTACACATTTCCTGTTACAGGAAGCATTCTTTCTCTGTTTGTCATGACAGAATTTAGTTTGACGTGTGTTTTAACAGCAGGAACTGATACATAGGGGCACAAAATCTTATTGAAAAACTGGTTTAAAGCCAAATTTTTTTTTGTAAACTTAGTAAAGTTTAGTAAAGTGTTATTTGAGAAAAAGCCATAAAAAAACTAAAAACATTTGATTCACACATTGACAAATGACGTCTTAAACATCTCATGTGCCACACACACACTAACAGACCCATTTAAATCATTTAAAATGGCTAGAAAAGGTCTGCTATGGGGTATTCAAGCTATTTGGTTTTGCATTTTCATAAAGACTGAGTACAGATTAAAAACAGAATATTCAAAACTGAAATAGCAAAGGCTGAGAAAGTCTGACTTTGAGAGAAGAACAATAAAAAAGAATGTGTGTGCAACTATAGAGGTACGTAGTGTGGTGCTGTAATGATGGTGGTGACCACAAACAGCTGTGATGGTTTGTGGGTCATCCACTGCCGAGTTGGAAAAGCTGACAGAAAAGCAAACGTAGCTGGAAATAATGTTTGGGTGAGCCGAAAAGAAGTCGTCACATGCTTTTAGGACAAAATGTGTCCAGACATACGTATGTGGACTGGAGGTACAGAGTGTAAGCTTCTTTGTTAAACAGTTTATTCTACGCCTCTTCCTCTGAAATGTAAACTGCACATGAATCTCAGTGTATTTTTTGAGTTACCACGGATGCGTAAGAGCACACACAATAACTCCCAGCTGTCTACGCTCAGTTTTCTAAAAAACAGTCCACTCAACCAAACAATCTTTCACTACAGATGCCATTTTCTATGTCACATCAGCCATGACGTGCCATACTAAAGTCCAAGCAAAACGATTCAGTGTGAGCTCACTGTCCAGGTATGCAGTCGCTTACTCACACCAAAGGAAATTTGTTTTAAGGTCCATTTCCACCATGTGTGCCTCAGAGCACATCAAATAGCTATTGGTCCCTTTGGAATGTCACCATAAAACCCACTCTGCTTAAGTCCCTGTCATTGAAACTTTATGTAGCATGCTACATTGACAAAGCAGACCTTGTTATTTCAGCATGTCACTACTGTGAATCCAGTTACTGCTCCTCCAGATTTGATTCTGTCCGTTTGAGTATGTGCACTCCATAACAATTTGTAAGAGCTTAAAGCCCCAGAAAACTTGATTTCTAATCTAAAGCACTTTTCTGTAGCATTCATTTTTATGACTAAATAAGCAACAGGCACGCCCTTAGTTACTATTAAGAGTTTATCTTTCATAAAGTCAGTTTGTCAGCTTAATAAGCACTGTGTGGGTGTGGTGTGATCAGATTGGGCTAACAACACCAGCAGCAAAAGCAAACAACCAAACACCTGCTATTAGATTTTGATTCAAACTCTGGTGCACGGGAAAATGTCACTTCACCTTTTTCCACCTTTTGGGGCCTTTAACTTACAATAAACCATTTCATTTTTATTTCCTCTTGAGGTTAGAGAGTGGTTAACCTCAACGTCACCTTAAGCAGGGCTGTCAACACTTCCGTTCAAACTCGGTTTTCCATCCTTTCTGATGGATTTATTGTATTTGGATGCTGCTGCCATGCGTACAGTACATGTAATTAAGCAATGTCTCCTAAAAATTCACCATCAGGTCTGAAGGCAGTTCCTGGGGACATCCCAGATGACACCACCCTGCTAGACCTGCAGAACAACAAGATTACTGAGATCAAGGAGAATGACTTCAGGAACCTCAAAGGACTGCATGTAAGAGACATTTTACTTCCATCTGTGGAGCTGCATGTGTGCATAATATTCACTGTGTAATATTCTTAATGTTATGTAACATGGTCTTATGTAACCATTACACTACCTGTGACCCCTCTTCAATATGAACCCATTTGTTGGATTTTATTTGTGCTGTCACTGCAGATGCATCAAGAGAAAAAGTGTTCCAGGATGCTATATATATGTGTGTGTGTGTGTGTGTGTGTGTGTGTGTGTGTGTGTGTGTGTGTGTGTGTGTGTGTGTGTGTGTGT
>JBBMJY010000015.1:5214558-5245854 GCA_037833715.1 Toxotes lorentzi | reverse complement strand
TGTGTGTGTGTGTGTGTGTGTGTGTGTGTGTGTGTGTGTGTGTGTGTGTGTGTGTGTGTGTGTGTGTGTGTTTTGATCAGTGTGTTGCCCCAGAAATGTCAAACAAGTCACATCTTACAGCGCAAACCTGCAAACTACATCTTCTTCCTCCTCCTCCTATATCTAGCCACCCATAACACTCTTGTCCTCCCACCTTCACCATGCACAAACATTGAATCTCAGTACCCCCACCCCCTCAGTCACCAGGTGCATGGAAACTATTCACCCATAGGCCTACAGTCTCACAGCATCACACTTCTGAACTGCTTTCTTGCTTGCAATAAATACCTCAGCCATAGCTGCTTCCACTGTAATGTAACTGGCCTCTCAAGGGGAATGGACCACATACCTCATACTGACTTGTGTGTGCTTACACAAGAGTGGAACAGCAGGAGTGAGATCCCCCTGAAAATGCATTAGGGATAATTCATAGTGGCCTTGAACTTGGCCCTCCATCTTGACAGAACAGGCACAGTGTTGGAGCGTCTAACAGCTGCTGAACTCAAAATGTCTTGTTTTTGTTGAATCTCATCTGGAAAGTACAGATTTTTTTTAACAATACCATGGTGGAAGAAGTGGAGGAACAGTGAAAGTCACTAAGGTGTAAAGTTTCAAATAAAGTTCAAATTCCATAATAACAGAACTTTAAACACTGGTGTGAATTTTAAAAAGAACAGACTGGATTTGATAAAACTAATGTAAACTAATAACTAGTTTTGACTCCACTTCACTGATGCATTAAATGTTTCATGCAAGACTGAATTCCTTGAATTTGTCTTTTGATGCAGTGTTTTCACGAACCCAGCGTGTTGTGGAGATAGTGGTAAAAGCTCTACTAAACTAGTATCTCATCTCCCCGGTAATCATCCTTACAGGCTCTGATCCTGGTGAACAACAAAATCACAATCATCCATGCCAAGGCCTTCAGCCCTCTGACCAAGCTGCAGCGCCTCTACCTGTCTAAGAACTTGCTAAAGGAAATCCCGGCCAACATGCCCAAGAGCCTGCAAGAGCTGCGCATCCATGAGAATGAGATCAGCAAGATCAAGAAGGCCTCCTTTCAGGGAATGTCCCATGTCATCGTCATGGGTATGAAATTAAAAAAAAAAAAAGCACTCAAAAACTTCTGATTTGTTTAAGAATGGGATGATTTATTTGGATAGCACAAGCAGTTTGAAGTGGAATGATTGAGGATGGCACATATTTTCCAGAAGTAGGTTACATCTTCCGAGGTATGTCCATGATCTTGTGGATTGCTACAGTTCAGCAGGAATGATAAAAAATATTTACCTAGTGTGAAACCAGGGTTTAAATGTAATATCTCCACCGACTGTAGTGACTGTTTAAGTAACGTCACAACAAGAAGGGTTCCTTTCTTCAGGACAGTCTGTGGAAATACACAATATAAGATCTAACGTGTTGATGCCTGAAGATGCAACCTGCTGCTAAAAAAATAGGTTAAAATAACATTCTGATTCTTTGTTTTCCTCTAAGGTTGGTTTAGGCACGGTCATCTAATTGAACTGCATTGCCAGTTTCCACCACAATAATTTTAGTGGGAAGGCAGGAACCTTTTCAGGAACTTTTGAGGAAGTTTCAACCATAGAAACCATGGTCTAAATTTGACAAAGAATCCCTACTCAGACGTTTTCAGTCTCTCTCTACCTCTTTATGTCTCCTTTGCAACAATCATGAAACATTAAAGTTGCACAACAGTATACTAAAGAGAACAACATGCATGTATGAGTATGTGTCCGTTGGCCTGCTGATTGTCTTCAGAAACCTGAAGGAAAGTGTGATTCATGGTGTATCACTGTTGAGAGCAGATTTACATTGCATAGTTTATCTCTAACTTGTAAAACTTCCTGTTACACAAATTAAAAAGTATCTTCCTGTTATTGCTCAACTAAAGCAGAAAGTGTGGACACAGTCACTTAAAATGCAGTGATAGGTGAATTATGATCCCACCATGGCAAATCAGGGAATCTGGTGTGGAGAAAGGCTGCGTTGCAAACACGAGCTCTTCTCTTGCCCAAGGCTTTGTTTACTGATGACTCAGCTCTAGGTTCCCGTAACACACCAGAAGGGGAATTAACTTCATAGACGTGATCCATTACTGCTGTTCTCTCTTTTTTCTCTTTCTCATTTTCTTTCTCTCTGTGGTCTCAATCTTCTATTCATTCTTTTTTCTTTTGTAGAGCTTGGGTCCAACCCTCTGAAGAGTGCCGGAGTTGAAGCCGGTGCTTTTGCTGACCTGAAAAGGGTCTCTTACATCCGTATTGCAGACACTAATATTACAGAGATCCCCAAAGGTATGGCGCTGATATCGTTTTCCACAAATAATTCCTAAATTTGTGGATTTGGCTTAATCTGAGTTTAATCCAGTCAGGCACAGCCAAAAACAACCATCTTCTATCGCAAGAATGTATGCTTGGATTTATGGTAAGTCTTGATGGTAAGCCTTGTCTCTTGTGTTGCCAGGTCTGCCTGGCTCTCTCTCTGAGCTCCACCTGGATGCAAACAAGATCACTAAGCTGACAGCTGACAACCTCAAAGGCCTGAAGAACCTGGCTAAGTACTCAGAATTATGATTCTCATTTTTAGAAACATGAATCCATATCCACCTTGCAATTTCTTTTTGAGTTTTAAAGCCAGACTATGTCTATTTTTTGCTGAACAGTGAAATCATGTCTGATGGTCATGTACCCTACCTTTACCCACCGTAGGCCAGTGGTCATACCAGACTAGGGACGGTTGTAGTGGGAAAACCCTGAGTGTGTCAAGCAAGTCGCATTTTATTGCAAAAGAATTCAGCTTTTTATTTTAAAAAGGGACACTGCCCTATTTCATCTTTCAAAAGTGACATAGTCTCGCTTTAAAACTTTATCTTGGAAAAAAGAGAACTGTGTATTTCTTCTCCTGTTTATGTTTTCTCACTGTTTTTCATTCTGTCACATGTTTTTGGTCTCTGATTTAACATGTATCAGCTTTACTTGGAATGCTAGCTCTGGCATTACCATTGACCTGATTTACTACATAACAGAACCTAAGACATAAACAGTAGTTTTTGGATAATCAAAATAACTGGTTTGCTCATAAAAATTGGTTACACTGTGTTTATAAGATCACTGTTCAGTTTGTGCCAAAGATGACATACCAAGTTAGAACAAAGAAGGCTTTGTTGCAGCATGAGTAGATTATGCTAATATGTTGTTTGTTTATTTATTTATTTTACTATTTTACAAGCTAAAGATGATTTTGATAGCAGGCGACAAACAATGATGTCACTGTCTCAGTTTCTCCACTCATGCAATTTGTGCTCTTGCATTCCTTGATCCTTTACACATTTGCACGTTTCCATGTTTCATCTAGCTGCTGACTTTTCTTGCAGGCTGGGTCTGAGCTACAATGAGATCAGCTCTGTGGAAAATGGCACAATGGCTAACGTCCCCCACCTGCGAGAGCTGCACCTCGACAACAATGCTCTAACCAGCGTTCCTCCTGGCCTGCCCGACCATAAGTACATCCAGGTACAGTGTTGGTATATCCCAGTGTTATTAATCTAGTTTTGATACACAACATGATCTCAGGAAGTTTTTGCAGCCAATTAGTTCCAGCAAATGAACTCTGCTTGAGCATTATAGTCCCGTTACTCATTTTGTTATGGTGTGATCACACACAGCTCATTTTCTCTGATCTAAACCATACTGGAAAAGTTTACCCTGTTGCATTTTTGCATTTGGTTTGTTTAGGTTCACACTGCACAATTACAAGTCAACCAAGGCTTCCATAACAAAAGTCACATGGTTTCATTTAGTTTGTTTATTGAGAAGAGTGCTGGTAGCTTGTCATACTATAGTACTACAGATTTTCTCAGCAGTTACTCAGGCTTCTCAAGCTGCTGCATCAGTCCCATCCCCATAAAACCTTTTGGGGTAATTTCCTGAAGTAGGTATATTTATTCCTAATGAACTGCAGCACTTTGCACCTGTCAACCATATTTTTTGGTTTTAATGGCAAACAGTGGGAAGAAAGGTCCCAGTTTAGAGTTTGGAGAAATAGCTCCGTACAAACTGTTTCTCCCAGAGCAGACTGGGATACTGTAGTAGTAGAAATTTGATATCCAAAAAGCCATATGGTTTGAACATACATATATAAATAATGTGGGAATATTTGAATATAACAACCAGCACTTTAACTTTGAGACTTTTTACATGAAAATAGAATAATACAAATCTAAAGCTGAATTTAAAAACTGTAACTGTGCAATCACAGTTACAGTAGTAGAAGGCCAAACCTCCTCTTGGAGCCTCCAATGTGGTTCTTCTGAAAGCAGGTGCTCAAGTGGCTTTTTATTTTAGGAACCACATATCCAAAGACATGTGATGAGGTGTTTAGTTTTTCATGTTTGTGTGATTTTTTTTTTTTTTATAGCCTTAGCTCCTTTTGTTTCTCACGAACTTTGCTTTCTTTTGTATGTTCCATTGTATATGATGCCAGTTGTAATTCATTATGACCTTTCTCCTTGTATAGTTTGGTGTTTTTGGCTCTGGTAACTTTGCAATCTATAATCAGTCTTATATTGTCTGTCCCAGTGAGTTTGTGGCACTTCCCTCCTTTTGTTCTTATTTCTAGGAGCTTTCTCATCTTCCTTCAGTGCTGCATGACGAAGGCCACTGTTCTCCACCACATTGCTTAGCTGCGAGATGTTTTTAGCCTCTCTTATGTTCCTATATGCTTTTTATGTGTTCCTGTTTTTCGTATGCATGTGAAGCCATGCTTGTTCTCAAGCATCAAGCAGCATCAACCCTGTGGCATTTTGGAGTATGATCATATAGGAAGTCCTTTTTTCTTTTCTTCACTGTTTTTAGTTAAACATCCCGAAGAGAAAAAAACTCTATTTGGCTTTCTTGAACTGTTATTATTCATTTGGTGACTTATTATTATCCTCTTTATCTGCTTTATTTTGGAGAAACTAAATTATTGCCATCCACATCCAAGTCAGTGACCGAAGCTTGTCATTATTTAAATCCCTTCTCTAGGTGGTCTACCTCCATGTCAACAAGATTGCTGCTGTGGGAACAGAGGACTTCTGTCCTCCTGGCTTCAACACCAAGAAGGCCATGTACTCTGGCATCAGCCTGTTCAGCAACCCCGTGCCTTACTGGGAAGTTCAGCCGATCACCTTCCGCTGCGTCTTCGACCGCTCTGCCATCCAGCTCGGCAACTACAGGAAGAAGTAAAGAGTCCTGCGCACCGATGCAAGGAAGTGTGTGTTTGTAAATGAGTGTGTGAAAGTTTTGTAAGTGTGCGTGTTTGACCACAGCCCCACAACACTGACCCCCGACCAACACTGCCTCCCCATAAACAATGATGTCATCAATCCACGCACTCATTTCAAAACGTCAGTGGACATGGACCTCAAACACAACATACCATTTTCATTATTTAGCTTTGAGGTTGGTGCAGCAGTAGTACCCACAGCTTACAGCAGACACCAGCATACTATGGTGATGCTCTCACACACAGCACATCATTCATAAGACCAGTTTAGGAAGTATTAATATTGCAGATATGTTCTTACATTCATGCCGTAACATTTCATTGTGCATAATCTGTGCAAGTCATTCAGTGGACAAATTTGAAATTCAGAGCTGAACCCTAACCAAAAAGATTTGAAAACCCACTCAGTGGAAAATGTTATGAATCGTTTTTTTCAACCATTATCCATTGTAAGAAAGCTGGCCTGTAGAGCAGGCATCAAGGGGTTAACTTGTGTTTTACAATACCTTTAACAACTGGTATACTAGAATGTACTAGATATTACCTGTGTACTAGGAATAGCATTCAGAGTGTAACATTACCACGCTGCACTCCATGAAAGAACTCTGAGTTTCTATTTGTATTGTACTCAATTCAAGTAGAGATAAAAGCAACCGTGACTTCTATCACATTGTGATTTCTTGTGCTTACTTCAGTGTTGATTTAGTTCTGGGTGTTTTTACATTTTTTTTCTTTATCACATTCCATCCCCTGTTCCTCTGGTAGTGTATGTTGTTCCATTTAAAAAAAAAAAAAAAAAAAAAAAAAAAACAAGGTGAAAATAGCTTCTAAAAAAGTAGAATAAACCATGTATGTTTTAAACAGAAGCCACTCCCAAAGATTTATATGCATGCTCTTATTTTTTCCTTTCAACTTGAACCTGGTGCTTTCTGGAATCCCTTGTTAATGCGTGTATGTATGTCTCTCATTGTTTCCCTGCCCTTTCTTTCTTTTTTTTCTTTTTTTTTTCAAGAGTAAAGACAAATTGGAGGGTGCATGTAGACTGGCATGGGCACAGCACCTATGTTGGTGTGAATGTTGTATGTATAGACGCTGTATATAAATGCTGTATAAAAACCTCTCATCACTTAAAGGCACAAGCACTTACCATAGCTCAGACTTAATATATCAGCAACAAAGGTGTTCCTCTTTTTTTTCCGGAGCAGGGGCTCCAGCTAAGGTGTCCTGAACAAAATAAAAATACTAATGGAAAACGTAGCAGTTTTTGATGGGTGTAATAACCAGAACTTGCATATTAACAATGACGTGCGTGGATATTTGTGCTCGCGGGCACTGGATGGTACTGCAGTAACCACAGCACAAATGCGGTTAGGGCAGCGGCTTCCTGGCGAACAAGGTCAAGAGGAGGCACAGGTAAAATGTACTGAGCAACAGGTGAGAAACCTTAACTAATACTCACAGACAAAAACACACACCTTATGTGAAAGTTCTTCATCTGGCAAGGTACATATTTATGATAGAAAACCTTGACAAAGACTTGAAATATGCAATAAGGTTGCCTTGATTGGCTCAGAAATATTTAAATGTTAGGAAAATTCGCTATCCATAAGGGATATTTGTGCATATTAATGCTTTTTATAGTATGGATTTATCCAGTGAAATCCATCCAAACAACAGACATTTCCTTTTAGATATTTCATAAGGCGTCTGACCAGCTGACAACTGCATTTTGAAATAATATACTTAAAAGAAGTCTGGCTTTAAACATATTTCAGCCTCTGGGCACTCTTCAAAGTCATCAATCATTTTCACTTTTATAAGACACTTTATCCGGTTTCTTTGAACAAAGTGCAGCTTTCTTCTCATCTGGCAACAATAAGTTACATTACAAATGTTACAAAACACCACTGAGACTGTACTCCTGTCACAGAGTAAATATACGTCAGATTCTTCTTCTGTGTCCAAAAGGTTATAACATAGGGGCCATTCATCAAATGCATGTACTCAAACAGGTATTAGTCTTGCAGGAATAGGTGGGTCTTCGCTACTTTTTTGGCTTTAATTAGAACAGCATTGTAAAATAAATCAGTGACAGAGTCCTGTTATAGAATCAAGTTTCACAAACTACTGCTTCCAGGGGCTGGAGCCATTCCCAGCATGCATTGGTCATGTATGCTGGACAGGTCGCAAGCCCCTCAAAGGATGGATACATTTATAAGGCATTTATGCATCTAAATACACAGACAACACGTTCACTTTAGACTCTCCAGTCCACAGAGGAAACCGGACTGACACAGGAAGAACATTTAAACTCCACACAGTCCAGCAGGTTCGATAGTAGACTTTGTTGCTGCGAGGCAACAATGTGACTCACTTATCATACCACCAGGTCCCATGGACAGCAAAAGCACTTGGCTGAAGGTTCTGAAAAAGATTAATTCTAGTTACTTCTGCAGCCTCTAATTCATATTGATGGGTTTTGTGGACTGAGGTTAAAAAAAAATATTTGCTCAAGGATCTTTTCTGGCCTGTGAGCCACCAGTGATTCATAGTCCTTAAGTCATTTACGTGACTGTAATGGGAATATTTAGGTTCAAGAAAAAAGACGCAGAGCTCCCTGAAGACATGTAGTGGTTGAGACCCTTACTTTTGAAGCAGGTTGTACAGTCAAATGATCAGTGCTCATAAGAATCTAGATTTTCTCACCTTGTCCTTTCTTAGACTAATTTCACACTAGACTGTACAGTATTGTATGGAATCTCAGAAGTGACAAATGTCAATGACATGCTCTCTGATAAACAAAGCAATAAGTGAATGCATGAGAGCTAAACAATGTTATTGAGGTCAGAACGATCAGTGCATTAACAACACCTTCTGTTTATTTTCAATTTTTTTTTTTTTAAACCATCATCACAGTCTGTTCCATTTTTACAACCAATTATGTTAGATACACACCTGAAGATAAATTCAAGATGTTGAGAGAAAATGGGTAAAACTATTAAAATACTGTGGGGAGAGATACACTGATGATTGAATGTGTGTATAACAGTGCTATATAAATATCTCAATTATCTAGCTTACTCTATTAGGCATCCACAAATTAATTTTTACTTTAATTCATCAGATAACTCAGTCGAGACAGCTGTCCATTTTGGGACTCCATATAAACCATATGCCTCCTTCACTTAAAATGATAAATGTGGGGACTCAAAAAAAGAAGATATAAAAAAATAGAACTTTTAAGAGTTGTGATTGGCACAGAATCGCTCCCCTCTGATATGACTTAGGTCTTTTTCTTTTTTAGACAAGGACAGACTGAAAAGCATTAGTGTTTGAGCTCTGGCGGTAATCCCAGCACCTCAGAGTGAGTTCAATACAGCAAAGATGAATGTATTTAATGTACTTAAATCTGTTGCCCCCATGTGGTGGATATCAGTACAGCACTTATAAGCACAGTGCAACTTGATCTCCTAAACAGACGTCTATCTTCTTAGAGTTATTGCTTTAGGCTGTGTGCCAATATTTGTGTGTGTTGATACGTATGAGTTGACGTGTGTGTCTGTGAAGAAACAGTCCAGAGAAAATTGTTGTGTAAAAATGTGTTTCCAACAACATAAAAATCAGAGCATACTTGCACATACGCTCATGGCTTAATGTGGCACTTATGCAACCAAAGTAACCTGAGCTGCGTCACCATGTCAAGCGAAGAGTGGTGAGATCCTGCCGAAAAGTAGATGTACCACAGATTCATGCAGATAGTTATTTCAATCTGCAAATCCTATCATTAATCAAATGTGGCCTACACATAAACATATGGGCTTATACCTGTCTGAATACCTACAATGTGATACTAAATTCCTCAATCAAATCCTCCTATCAACATCGTAATGATGTGTTAAGCCCTGTTATTATTGTTTTTAAGATTTTTATACAAAAACAATACACTTTAGCAGGTCCAGTCTACACTTTATCCCTTAATTGGGGATTGTAAGAAAATTATATGCTATGTTTGGGTGATACAGGTATAAGATAGATGTTGTCAATGAGGAACAGAGGTGTGTTGTGTTCAGTGGTTCCTCTCATCTGACTTTAGTGCCAGTTCACTCCTGCAGCACATGTGAGTCCATGAGACAAGGTGAGAGAATCACTTGGCCTGCCTGGGGATGAGTGTTTTAAGCACGCAGCTTACCACATGGCCACATGGTAGGAACAGAAGGTGGTGTCTGGGTGCTGTCTGAGATTTTATTAGAAGCCTCTGTGTGTTCGTGCCAAGACGTCCAAGAATAACTGTGTTTGCTAATATGCTTGCTTGGATCTCCATCTGTGTACCTCTGTCAGAGCATGTGCATGTGTCTCAGTTGTAAAGTTTTTTCTCTACTCATTTGCTCACATTTATGTTTCTGTAAATGTGTCTGTGTGTGTGGTGTTGACAGGGAAGACAGTTTGCACTTCACTTTCACATGCGTCAGATTGTTTCACATGCTAGTTTTTATCTTTTATGTTTGTTCAGTGTTGATTTACTAGTTCTGCAAATCAGTCATGCAGGGAATTGGACGTTTTTCACTGGAAAAAATAAACAAACCTTTTTTTATTTTTATTTTTATAATCTCTCATATGAAAAAGATAAAAGGTTCATTCTAACAACCGACAGTATGAACCTCAAGTTGCAAACTTATGCAGGTTATGATAATAACAAGGGCAGAGTTTGAATTTTTTGAGCATTTTCATAAATGAAATACTGTAAAGTAAATAAATACTGTGTAGCAGAACTCCTTTTCTGTGAATAGTGTCATATAATTCTGCATGTGTGCATGGCAGTAATCAAACTTTAGACATGATTCATAACTGTTCGAAAACCCCAAAATCTATCTTTTTTCTTAAAAGCTATCATCCATCACTGGGCATTATTACAGGGAATTCAAATAAATCAATGTAATAGGACAAATAAATTGTTTGAAAAACAGTAATAGAAGCCAGTAAGAACACATCTGAGGGGAGGAAGCAGGCTGACTAAGCGAAAATATATGTGTTTCCAGCCTCCATAATAAGATCAGTTTGGAACAGCTTCGTTCTGGTTCACAAAAACACTGCAAGTCACAGTTAAAGACAGCCAACCCTTAGAGAAACAAACTTTCAAGCAAGTCACAGAAGAAGGGCACAGTGTGGATTGTGTGGAAAGCAGTCCCTTGTTTTCCTTTATCTCAAGGATCTGTCCCTTTGTTGTTCATGGATTTTTATGAATTGGTATCGTTTGATTTCAAAAGAATAAAAGGAAAACAAAAGAAAAGAAAAACTAAAATGTTATAAAATGGAAGAGTACATATGTCTGGGATAGCCACTCAAATTCAATGAATGGGAAAAAAGGTGTATTGAAGTTTTTACAATTCCATACACTTTATCTTTCATGTCCTTATTCTACACATACAATATAACTCCTTACTTATGACTGGGAAATTAAACAAGTCACAGATACAAACACAGTATTCGGAAAAAACTGTGGAAAGCCAGTGTCTGCCATCTGGTCAAATGGAAAGGACGTAAGAGCATAAGGCAGACATCAACACTTTCAAGGAGAAGTGCAGTGACAAAGCAAAATGATGAAATGTTTGTTTTCCTGTCCCTGATGTGTGAACAGTCTGGAACAGCTTAAGTCTGGGTTCACACAAAACACTGCCTGTAACAGAGGTAAAAACACACCACCCTCAAAGAAATAAATATTTTGGGCAGTTTGCTGACACAAATGTGAACTGTGTCCGGAGCAGTGGAAAGCTCCATCTGAGGGGTGTGTCCATCCGTTGCACATATTAAGAGGATCATTTTTGATAATTAATACATGCAAATTAGGCATCCCTGTCCTTAAATGAATACTTTGTTGGCATTAATTCCATTAAATGCCTTAGATTAATAACAGAATGTAGTGCAGTAACTCAGGACAGAAACAAAATAAAAAGGAAGCTTAATAAGTCACCTGTGCTGCATGGCCCTACATGACACCAGGTGAGGCTCATTTAACATATTTAACTAGGCCCTTTACTATTTTCGCACTGGGCAGGGAACATTACAGTATAGGTGCATATCAAGGGCTGGATCTTGGAAAGTGCAGCTTTCTTTTTCCTGAATAAATTCTCAATATCCCACTGTCCATTGTGCACTAGTAGGTTGTGTAATAGAGAGTTCAATCCTTGATAGTTTACGTGTGTTAAGTGACCTTCAAGGCATAAAAAGAGTAAAAAGAGGCAGTTATCTATTATTCAGAAAGTTCTCGAGAGAGAAAAATGACTCAGAGAAACAGAAGTACAGATACATAAAACAGAGAGAAAAGATGAAATACAGAGCTTCACTGACTGTGTCAAATTCAGCTGAGATACAGAGAATCTGGATACAGAGAGAAAATAAATGCAACAAAAATCTGAGGTGAAGTGTGCTTAGATGATGGATTGTCACTCCTGGCCTTTTCATTGTGGAGCATTTGCGATGCTTTGTGTACTTGAATGGCAAACAGTTTGTCCTCATCCTCATTCTGTTTCAGACCACTGTGCCCTTGTTTGAAAGTGGTCTGCATTAAAGGGGCATTCCATTCTTTTTCAACCTCATTTTCACAGTTTGTTTAGGCAATCCTATAATTTCTAACATTTTCCTCAGCAGATTTTGGAGACTCATGGGGAGTCTACTAAACACATTTTCCTTCATTCCTTTAAGGATCCTTTGGGTCAGTCAACTCAAGTCTTAACCCTCCACTTCGTTCCTCATTCCTCTTCTGTTTTGTTAAGCTCTATCCATGTATTCAGTTTGAAATGAATGTGGGAGGCTATAATAATAAAATAACTCACAGAATTCCTCACAGTGCTGCACTGGATTATCAGCCTTGTCATCAAGTTTCCTAAGAATCTGGTTTCATACAATAGCTAAAGAAAGAGTAATGTAAAAAACAAACTAACAACTACAGAGTGATCTTAAAACCTGAGCTGAAACTAACAAACAACCCTGCAGATGCAAGCAAAGACATAACAATTCTGAAAAGGCAGTCGACCTGCCCAAATTTTGCTAAATTGTTTATCTGGTGTGGGAGATACATTTTTATTCTTTATCTTGAGAAATCAGATATCTTGAGTTGGAATGTGAGGAATGAAAGTTTTCCACAAATGTGTACAAGATGGTCCAGCTAGAATGGTATGTGAGTAGAGAAACAGACCACACTGAGACCAATTAAATCCAGGCGTCAGTTCTCAGCATGCTCTGACGGCATGATGGACGTCCACCAACAAATGGGAGAAACATTTGGCCATTTTCTCCCTCGCCCCATTCTTCTTCAAGCCCACCTGGTCACCACCCTGGTCGATCTGTCTCACTACTTGTGATACTGTAGAGAAGGATGATGGCAAGGCGTTAAAGTGTGTGGACTAGAAAAAAGTGGGGGTGCAAGACTGAAAAGTAGAATAATTTATAACAAAGACATATGGGATCAATTGGATCTAACCCACCTTTCTCCCCTTAAAGTGCCATGTCTTTGTTCGAAAACAGAAGAGCTGTTTGCGTCAAGTGTTATGCAACTCTTTTCTGGCTGTGTCAGAACCTTTTTGTCAGAGTTTCCAAAGCTTTATTCGCAGCTCGAGAGGTACAGTTGAATTTAGTCTGCCAGAGATTGTTTTCCCATTCTTCCGCACATAGCTTCTCCTGCTCTTTAGATTTTTCCATTCACCATCTACCCAGCTGTTAGGTGAGCTTGCAAACACTTTGGGGTGATTGTTTTTTAAAAAATGCATAAGAAGTGTTTGTTTTGTAAAGGTCAGAAATGTTGGAAAAAAGTGGAGGTAACATCAATACCATTATACGTGTTTTAGCTGTTTTATAGTGCAATATTCCTGTGTCCTGTTGCACCTGCTCTTGGTTAGTTGACTGCAGTTTTTGGATGATGCTCCCTCAGACACTCATACTGGTGACATCTTCAATTTATATGACGATCTGACTCCAGGAAGAAGAAGAAGCCTCCTCTCCTCCCCCCTCCTCCTCCTCCTTTTTTCCCTCTCTGTCTCTCCATCTACCCCTCTCTCTCTCCTCCCCCTCTCTCCTTCTTTCCCTCTGTGTTTTTCTCCAGAGACTTCCAGTTTTTGAACACCACACTGTTCTTACCTACTGGCCCTGCACCCCACACACACGAAAAGAGAGAAGCACAGGTAAGCTTGCATATGGAGGCATGGATTTGTGATTTCCTGTTTGATTATTCCTCTTTATTGCTGTTTTCCGGATGGGATTATCAGCTGTCACTGCTAGGCTTTTGGGCATGGGCTAGTGCTGCAACAGAGAAAGCAAGAATATCAGTGCATGGATCAAAAAATAAGTTTTATGATTTGCATTTTAGAATAAGAAAAGCAGCAGTGGCGTATTAGCCTAGATCTCACATGTTTATACTGATCTACAGTGCCTTTTTATGTGAGTGTTACATAGATTTTGTTGACTTTAGACTTTGGAAAATAATCTGTTGCACTTGGATCCAGTGTCTGTCTGCATTTTTTATGGGTCTGGAAATCATCATTCTGGTTTTGCATTGTCTGCAGAGTTGATTTTGTGCAGTCATGATCCTCAGCTAGTTTTAGGTCTGGTTTTAGTTGCTCCTTGTATGTGTTTGCTTAAAATGTGTGTAAACCTAACAAAGCACAAAAATCCCTTTTTATTTGTTTCATATGTAAAAAAATATATATATTAAAGATTGGTGTAATACTAATATGGTGTAATAACAAATATATTTGGTGTATTCTTGGAACACCTACATTGCATTATTGCTCCCATTGCTGGTTTATGTAGAAATCTATCAAGTTAATAGATGATGTGCTGATGGGATCAGAACAGTTTGGCTTACGCTCAAGCTATACTGAATCACGGAATCTAGGACTCATTGGTCTCCAATCAGCTGACATGAATTCTTGACCGATTACACACACCAACACTCTGGGGAGTGGGTGTGGCAGTAGGCTATGGTGTGTGTTGGGGCTATCTTTTTTGCAATACAGTTTTAAAAATTTATTGATATTTCTTTTATTTTCCTTTAATTTCCTTATTCTAATCAATAAAAGTTTGAGCTATGACTTATCTGAACATCAGCCCATTTTGTCTTCACACCCCTAGAGCAGGGGTTTCAATAAATCCAGTGTCCTCTCTTTTTCTGTTTAAGATTATCACTTTACATTTTGTTGCTCTAGGCAACTCCAATCTTTAACTTTTCTTTCTTACTCCCTGCCTCCCCTTCCCTTCTGTTTTTTGGATCCCCAGAAGCTATGTCTCTTCTACGTGTGCCCCTGTTGGCCATACTAGTCAGTATGGCCCTGTGCCAGTATTACGACTACGACTACCAGCCTGTATCCATGCTAGGACCCTCAGGGCCCAACTGTAATCAAGAATGCGAGTGCCCGATCAACTTCCCCTCCGCCATGTATTGTGACAGCCGCAAGCTCAAGTTTGTTCCCATAGTCCCATCAGGGATCAAGTACCTGTACCTCCAGAACAACCTGATTGAAGAGATCAAGGCAGGAGTGTTTGATAATGTCACTGCTGAACTTCGCTGGCTTGTACTTGACAACAATCAGATCACCAATGCTAAGATAGCAAAGGGAACAATTGACAAGCTCACTGCCCTCGAGAAGCTGTTCTTCAGCTATAACAACCTCACAGAGCCAGTCATCCCTCCCTCAAAGTCTCTTGATGAGCTGAAGATGATGCACAACAAGTTGTCGAAGTTCCCGTCTGGACTCTTGACTGACAAAGAAAATTTGACCTCCATCAACCTTCAGTACAATCAGCTAACCTCTGATGCCATTGCGGGGGCATTCAAAGGGCCGAAGAAGCTGATCTCCCTGGATGTGAGCCACAACAAGCTGAAGAAACTGCCAGCTGGCGTCCCCAGTTCACTGGAAATCCTCTATGCTGACTACAATGACATCGACAGTGTTGGAGCTGGATACCTGAACAAGCTGCCTTCGCTGCAGTACCTAAGAATCTCCCACAACAAGCTGGTGGACTCTGGCATCCCTGCTGGAGTCTTCAATGTGTCGTCACTGGTGGAGCTGGACCTGTCTTTCAACAAGCTGCGGTCCATCCCTGAGATCAACGAGCAGCTGGAGCAACTCTACCTCCAGGCCAATGAGATCAACAGTGAGTGGGAATCCTTACTTACCTTACATTTAGCATTTTCTGATATTCCTTCAAAAGCATTGTTCTATTCTAAATGTCTTATTTGACTATTTTCTTAACGGTGCCCTGTTGATTTGATTGATTGAATTGCAATGAAGTGGGCTTAACTTAGCGAATACAGCAGAATACAGAGCTACTGAGAGCTGTAAAAAACAAAACAAAACAAAACATATAACTACTGACTGCAGAGCAGTTGGCCCCTGTCCACAAGTCCCTCACCCACATTGTTAGATCAGGAGGAGGTGGATAAGGGTAAGTAAATTAGACCTCAGCCATATTCCCTGGAAATCTAAACAGAGTTTTTCCCAACGGAAAACACACATTTCCCACCCACTAGCCAATGGTTCAGTGTGATTTAATATGATGGATTGGATAAATTTATGTGTGCCCTCATGTTCGAGATGAGTCATCAATACAGGGACCCACTTGTAAAAACTTTTGCTCTTTAGTGCCTCTACTGGTCAAAAACTCCACATGGTACCTTTAACGCCCAGAGTAGGGGGGTTGAAAAGTAAATATTAGCTTCTAGGTCTTTTGTTTTTCTACCAACTTCCATAACTTTCTCCATTTTTGATTCTCTGTAGAGTTTGACCTGACAAGTATCTGCAAGTTCATTGGACCCCTGAACTATTCCCGTCTGAAGCATCTGCGTCTGGATGCCAACAACATCACACACAGCAGCATGCCTCCTGATTCCTCCAACTGCCTGCGCCAAGCTTCAGATATCATGTTTGAATAAGGACCTCCCTCAAATCTATGACCTTTCCGTGACCCCCACTCTACTATCATGACAGAGCTCAGTCTGAAGCCTTGTGGATTTAACTGTCATAATATCCCACCTTTTAAAGTACTGACATGTCCTTGCACTTCTGACATGAGTATAATGTAAATCTGGGGTATTGTAATGGCATCTTCATCAATTATATATTACAATATATATTCTGAACAAATCTAAAGCTGGGCAAATCTGAGATACAATACATGGGCTACATTTGAAGATGTTTTAATAATACATCTCACAAACTATGCAGTCAGACTGTTAAATTGATTAAGCATCAAGCAAATGTTCCAAACATTTGTGTGTATTTGTATGTTTTTGTAGATTTGAATGAATATTCTAATTGTTGAAATAAACACGAGGGCAAAAAAAGAAAAAAAAAACAATAAAATTACAATAGAAAATAAAAAAATTGAATTACCAGAAGTTCTATAAATAGAAATTAATACATATGCTTTGATTAAAAACACACACTTGCAACATTCCAAACTTGCATTTGATTATACTGAATACAGAAAAAGTGGAGTAAACAACTGCTAAAGTTCTCCATTGTGTCTGTTCAGTTGTCGTGTCATTTTGTTGTCTGTCTTGTATGTTCCATTGTTTAGCATGTATAATATAATATGGGTACAATAATTAATCCATTGCTGTGCAAAGGACCAGCAAATAAGGATTGTGTACCTAGTTCACAATTTATCCTCAAAAATAAATTGTGATCAAACTGTAAAATAGCAGTTACATTGCAGTCAAATTTTCAGTATCTTGAATTATTTTTTTAAGGAAAATACCAGTGTTAATTACTTGTGTCTGTTTTTTTTTTTTTTTTCAAATGGCATGATTGACTTCATTGATTATCTAATCAGCAGTAAATTTAGAAATATGCATTGTCTTCAGGGAAATAACTTTCCAGTTCATTAATTTAATAACTTCAAACCTAACTAAAGCAGGACTTCTGTAGTCTTTGGTGTTAGAAAGCAGAATAAATGCCACAAGTATAAGAGACACTGGCATTATCCTCAAAAGTTAATACTTTACATACTAAATTTCTTTCTTTTTCAGAAATCACGAGTCAAATTGTTTCTTCACTTGATTCCTTGCTGTCCACTGTCATGCACATTGCTCATTTGTATCCAACATTTGCATAACTTGCATGCATCCAATGGTACCATTCTTTGATAATAAACTACAGCTTTTGCAGTTATGGTGCTCTCATTGTTACATTGTTGTTTACCATAATTGAGAAATGCTTTTTAACAATGCACAGTCAACTTGGCAGTGCGGTCAGGTTGACTGAAGTGATTTTTATTAGAACATCATGTTTTGTTTAGGTTTAATTTGCCATTTTATCGTGATTTCTCATGTGGCCTTTGACTCAGTAACTGCTCTTGGATCTATTGTGAGGAAACCAAACACAGTTGAATAAACTATGTTTCCAAAATATTTGTATGATATCAGTTTTTAAATCTGCTGTAATTAATTTATACCATGAGTGGAAACTAGTTGTTAAAGCCATCTCAGATATGCTGACAGGAACATTGTGCCAGGAATCCTTTAGGAAAGATTTATGATAATTTGTGAATTAATGGCTAATGGTATATTCATTCTTTATAAATCTGTATTAGCCACTAATAAAGACAACTTTGGGGTTGCCAGATAGTAAAAAGTGGCTGCTTTAATAAAACCATTAGTTACACAGTATAAAGTAATTATAAAATGAAGTAAATAAAGTAACCAAATTTGGGTGTTTTCTGCAAATCGCTGCATCAGTGTCACTGACTACACACAGTAAATTCTCTGTTCTCAAACCTGGAATACTAAGAATCTTATTGCTCTATAGTGATTTAAAGCACATAGGTGACAAAAATTGATTAACATTAGAAACTCCTCTCTTAAAGTCTGGTTTTGGAAACAAGCTGAAGCCAAATGAAAGGAGCCAACAAGCAAACTAACATTCAATCTACAGTTCGTCTTCTCCACAGAAATAATAAAGTATATCAAGCAGTGAAGACGTGTTATAGCAGATTTCACCTGAGCATTTCAACAGGGTGAGATTGGTTGCAGATAACTACTTAATCTGTGTAGTGCGCAGTACTACTTTTGGCAGCTACCACCTTCCTTTCTGGCCTATATCTTTGTGATTAAGTCATAATCTTTGCTGTGATTCACAAAGGAAAAATATAGAGTTTTCAAGATGGCTGGAAGATCCTTTTATTTATTCTCCAAAGTCTGTTGGTGTGCTTGGATTGCAGTGTTTACGTTCATGGCCCAGCTGTTTTCAAAGCTCTCAACACTGCGGTCTTTATTTGCATTTTGTATTCCCCAGTTTTGACTTTGTGTCTCTCAAGTCATTAATTTACAGAAGCTACATAAAGGACCTAACATCTTTGTTCAGTCACACATTTCAGTGTAGCAGGAGCCAACAAAAAACTGCTGGTCCTGGAGGGATGCAGGGGTTGCAGGGTTTTACTTGATACTGCAGCTTTAAGATATTTTCTGTCTCAGAGAGAAACCACAAATTCTCCATGACAGTACCTTATTTGGTCCGTAAAGCTTCAGTACAAAGAGTTAACATTTCCGTAATAGAGGACAGATTTAATATACTGTTTCCAATGAGATAAATTTATATTTGGCTTGTCAGGGTATTCTTCCATCTGCTTGTTACCACCACTGACAAATGTCATTACTCTAAAACCTTTACCTAAAGTTTTCTTTTACAGCCAACTCTGAGCCATTTTAGGAATAATTTGTGTAGATTCAAAAGGTTTTGTATCGGCACGGTTGCCGGTACAAAACCTCTCACCTGCAGAGAGAATCAGGACTTAACTCTGCCGGTCATTTGAAAACAATCAAGAGCAATGAGAATTCTAGGGATTTCTGTTCAGGTTTTTGGCCAAGTGCTTCCAGTCTTGTGGTGATTGGAGGAGTCTGAGAAATGTATTTAACAGTGTGCCAGAGGGAAAGAAAACCATAAAACCAGCACATTCCTTTTGGTTCCTGCACCATGTTTCAAAAGCTTACCACCCATTTAAGAAGAAGTCTTATTGTGGAATCAGTGTGAGGTGTTTGGAAGTTGTTTTAGATTAAATCATTTTTTTAACTTGTAAGAGCACATAAGATTCATAGTAACAGTGATTAGAAGATACTGCTGGCCAACGTTTGTTATTACACTTAGCTGCTGCTGTACAGTCAGTATTTTATATCTAATCTAATTAATACTGTAGCTTTTTATGATCATTAACAGTTACTGAACATTAATTGGATGTTGTGTTTGTGAACATGCAGCTCAAAACAAGCTATTATGCATGCAATGTTATAACATTTATTCATAATGGTCACTAAACTGGACCGAATTGTGCCTACATCACCACTGTGGATACTGTCAGAACCTAAAAAGTCTGCTTTGTATTATCGGTTCATGTTTTCCAAAGACTAGTGTCCATAAAAGACTGGAAGGCACAGCAGGCAATTCTCAAAATACATAATTTGTGCTCTTTTTGGAATCACAAGATTTATTTGGAATCATGCAATGTCTAGTCTTTTAGATCTTTTGCTCTCATCCTTTTCCTCCACTGAATATAGTAAAATACAATAAATACAGATTAGTGCTGGAAATGACACAAAAAATAGGATCCCTTGTAATGACTTCAAACTACAAACCCTAGCTACATCCTTAAAAATATTCCTTGTGATGTATGAATGCACGGACACTGTGGATAATAAATCAAGAGCAAAGTTTGACCCTTTGGGTGTATACCTGACATTTCATTTGTCACTTGTTTTTAAAATATCAACAGCATCTTTGCAGAGCTGTACGCTAACAGTAACAACACCACTAATCCTGGCTGATGTGTACCATATGTGCTGTGATTCTTGTCAGAGTATTAGTCAAAAGTTCCTTATTAGAGTAGACACTATTTAAAGCCAGTAGGTTAGTTGATTAGATTCGTGGCATTTATAGTTATTATGTAAATGGTGTCCAGATGTCCCATTTGGTTCCTGCTAGGTGTTTGTAATGAGATCCAGCTGTAAAAGTCAGTTATACTTAAAATTTGACCCACTTATGTAAATGGAAGTCAGTAGCTGTCTGTCGTTAAGTGATGGAAGCTTTTTTTTTTTGTTTTTTTTTTTAAACTTCCCTATGCCATTCAATACTAGAATCAAAGTCTATTTTGTCTATCATCGCCCAAGCACACCCGATACAAGTCAGGAGGTAAAAATCTTAGCAGACTACTCAAACCCACTACCATTACAACACGTTACATGTTTGTTCTAACCGCTCTTTTCACATGTCACATGTTTTTATGTGGTCACTTGTACCCATTCCCAATCTAGGACAATTTCCTCCTCTTCCTCCTGAGTCGCCCTGATTTAAATCCTGAGTAGAGCTCCTGCTGCCCGTGTCTAGACAATAAAGTCTTTTATAAAGCCTTAAGCTTCACATCCTCTTGCTTGGGACTGCAAGTGAAAGTATAATCAGCCTGGGAGCTCAAGTCCAAAGACCATTTTTCAGTCCAGACCGTCTCCAGCTGTTCTCTCTTTATCTGTTTTTATTCATATTCTGCATCCATCCATTGTCACCCTGATGTAGTGTCTAACTTCTCTCAACTCACTTTTCAGTCCTAATAGTTCATGGACATTTCCCTTCCCTCTCTTACTTCAAGCTCTCTTTCCATCTTTTTTTTTCTCTGTCTTGTTCGTTTCTCTTTTTCTCACCCTTGTCCCCAAAAGTTTGGACATGGGCTCCAGATGTCCTCAACACAGACACACACACAGCTGAGCTGAGTAATAGAGTAATGAGATGGGGAGGGGTGACAAAACGGAGGAAAAGGACAATTAACACATCTTTTAAGTTTCAGTCTTGGGTGCAGTGACAGTAAATGTGTCTGCTGCTCTAAAAGTAATATTCAGTTTTCTTGAAAATTGGGTCCTCTCATGTTTGTAATTTTCACGGCCTTCGTTGAGTTTTTGGGCACCATTTGCACCACTTAACTTAGAATTTATGTCTATTGTGGGTACAGAACATGAAAGTAGATCTTTCACCGGTAGGAAGCCAGTGAAAGATCACATCCTTGTTGTTACCATCCTCTTTTTTTCCAGATTTCGTGGGAAACCATCCAAGAGTCGTAAAAGCATTTTGCTCAAAACCACATGGTGGTGCTAGAAGAAAAGTTAGGGGATCATCAAAGTCATTAGGATTCATCATCTGGGAATCAAAAATGTCTGTACCAAAATTTCCAATCCATCCAATAGTGTTCGGGTCAAAGTGGTGGACCAACTTAGGACCCCAGAACAACGCACCCTCCTTCAAATACAAGAGAAACCCTGGAAAAACAAAACAGTAGGCAGGTATGCTTGGATTATCAATGTACTAACATACAGATGTAGGTCTTTCTCTTTGAATATGGGTGTGGATGTTTTTGGATAAAAATTGGCAAACACCAAACAATAATTGCACACAAATTCTTTTAGTATTCAGATAAATGGTTGTCTCCTCAGCCAGGTTTACTGGGATTAAAAGTTTGACTTTTACTTCCAAAGATGTGGTTAACTTTAATTGTGGTCTGAAGCTCCAGCTCTACCACAATAGACATGATTGTATTATGAAGCTGTTTCTGGCAATGACCCTGTGTAAAAATTCTCTACAGTGACATCAGTGATAGTAATATAATATACTGTCATTGATAGTCATTCAGGGGAACAACTACTAAAAAGAGACCTGGTTGTAAAAAAGAAAATATGGAATTTTCCCATAAAAGGTTGGGTGTGAACGTTTGAGTGGAAACCCCTCTATGCTCCTCTCTACCCTCACCTGTCAGCATTGCAAACACACCCCAAGGCCTGTGAGCTGAAATGAGCCATAAACTGGTTATGCTCCCATCCCCCAGACTGATGGGTAAAGAGCAAATCCTCCGTTGGAGACCAAATGGTTAAGTTGGGTGGGGTGACAGAAGTTTAACCCTCAACAGTACACTGATGACTTAAATTTCTACACAAAAGAGGAGACAAAACAAAAAAAAAACTGCTGGGCTGGCAGAAAAGTAGGCAACACAAACTCTGAAAGGACATCCCAACTCACACACAATCATCCTCCCACCAACAACACATGCTTCATCCTCTCGTTTCAACCGGTGCATGTCCAAGGTACAGCCTTGGGGGAATCAAACCAACAACAATACAAGGCTGACCGAGTTAGCTGAGATTCAGCCACATCAGAGCCACTGAAACTGTGGACAATCATCAGAGGTAATCACTGGAAGAGCAGAAGAACCAAACCTCACCTGGCTGCATGCAGACCACTCACACCAGCTGGAGAAACAGGTAAAGTTCATCTTATCTTTCTTTTGTAATAAATCTCTTTTTAGAGGAGGAGTGAAAGGCTTGAACAAAGGTGCAGTGCATTTTTCAGATGGTTTACATCTGACTGGATTGATCTTCAGCTTTGATGTGGTGCATCTTGCCAGCCTTCCAAAACTTAGAGGTAATACATAAAAGTGGTAAAGTAGCCTTGCAAATAAAAGAAGCCTTTGACAGGGTGAGATGTAAGTGTGTCCGTGATATAATGTAGTTTTGTCTTTTTTTTCTTTCAGTCAGTTTATTTAATGAATTAGAATGCTTAAAATCAGGATTAAGATATACATCAAGATCAACACAATCAATTTGCAAACACTTTACAAACAAGCTTACACCTGTAATTGAATGAACTAAGAAAAAAAAACAGCTGTGGTTGTTAGAAGTTTCCAAATGACACGCATCTTGGAAAGTCACTTCAACTGCCAGACATGTTTTTTCCACATGATAGTTAACCATAAACACAGTTACTCTCAGCTCTGGATGCAGTAAGCCAAGCTAACTCTTCCAAATGTTTCAAAGTCATGAAGTGGATTTGAGCAAAGCAATCAACTGGAGCCGATCCTGCAAATCCCATGCAGTGCAAATACAACCCATTGTGTAATTAACATAGCTGGCTCAGACACAAAGCCCCTGGCAGGAAATTAGCATTATCATATTCCTCTGCATGTGTTTCTTTTTAGTCTGTCCGACAGATTGTAGCCAACATTTGTTTTCAGTTATATATGTTCCACTTTGCAGAGATCTGTGAAGCACTGACTCACCATTTTCAGCCGTGGGGATATTTAATTGTAAATGTGGGCAAACATTATTAATCGCTATTGTTTTGTAATGAGAATGGAAAGCTATTCAATCTGTTGTGTGGGCTAATAAATTAAGTTTCCATCAAATCATTGCCAATTTCAGATTTAAAAAAAAACGTCTGTTTTTTTACACCTCGTTAATTGTTTTTTAAAACTTTATTCACATTTCTTACACCTTGGATAAGTGTTTGGCTGCTCTCATTTTTCAAGTGGCTGTAAAAAAGACTGATGTGCCTATCCTTCGTGCAGTAGTAGAGAATGCTAACTGCTGCCCTAAATTTCTATCAGATGGACAATTTGACAATGGGACAATTCTTGATTTCATCCACAAAACTTTTATAAGGCTGCTGGGCCATGGTAGCAGAAAGACTGAGTGGAAGCCTGTTCTCAGTGTAGAGGTTACAAGCCTGCTGTCTTGTTGTTTAACAGTCTGAGAATCATGCCAAGAAATTGTAAGGTCAAAAGCCTCTGCAGTCTCACAGCAAACTGCATCATGTTCAGAGGCAGAACTTTTTTTCTTTACTATGAGTTCAAAACCTATGAGTTATATGCCTTGAACCTCACGAAGAGGAATTCGGCATATCTGTAAAAAACTAGAGATGCTGTCATGAAAAGAAAAATGTATGGAGAATGAAAGGCAAAAAAGAGAGGTCAGTTTAGGCTATCCAGCTGACGTAAGTTCAGGGACTGATGCAAACACAAGTACATTCATCTAAACAGTAATTTGTCTTTGATGCACAGTTCCTATAAATATGCTTGGGACTAACGTCTGGCTGTGTAACTGATCATACAAGATTACAAACATGTGTAGAGGAATGATCACTGTTCCCAAATGTGCCTTGGCAAACACAGGAGGAACTGTAATGGGATTGTATGGCTGATCATGGATAAGTTTTGCTCCTATCCTCACACAAGTGAGCTAGGATTATCCTGTTGCATTCAAGCCTTTGCCGTCATGGCTGGAAATTAGCACAATCTCATACTGGCATGTTGAAAGGTCAATCCTAACGCTAGCTAGCCTCTGCAAAAACAATTTGCTTGGCCAGCGTGCAAGAAAGTCCCTCGAGATTAGGCCTGACCTCCGTCCCATAACACCATTAACTCTCATGTCTGCAGACAATGTTTTGTACTTAAGTACACTGTGTCATTTTGTGCTCTACACTTTACCTGTAGAGCCTAAACAACATGCCCTCCGTCTTTATAATGTAAGCTGAGATACCATCACAGTCCTCATAATTGACAGTTAACTGGAAAAACATTAAATTATCATGTGATCATGTGCTTACAGTCTTGGCAAAGAGGTAAGATAGCCTCTTGCTGGATCCACTTCCGCATTTAGACACAGTCTTCTGTACATTGTAATTATACTTAACTATTTTTGTGTACTTTATGTTTATCCCACATCCTCGGTTGACTGCAAACACTTTGTAATTTGCATCAAGCAGATTAATTAATTGTGATCACACTGTGGACAGAAAGAGCACTAAATTAGCACAAAAGTCAGCCTCAAAAGGACTCTTGGGGACTCTTGGGGATTTGTGAGTGGAGTTAAAAAGAGATCTAGCATGTCACCACGGGAGGAAGGGTTGTACATGTGGAAGTCATCAAACAAAGAACAGGTAGGCTTGCATTAGCCTGTTTCTAAGTGGGCCATGTCTCAAGTGCTGAAAAGGCTTAGCAAACTACACCATGGGATTATGACCTTTGAACCTTGCAGAATCTGATTGGCTGAAACAAGCTTTGGTATCATCTTGAGTGACAGGCTGGCACAGGCTGAATGAAAAAGCTAGTGGTACAAATACAGGGAAGTGAGCGGTACAACCTCATCATTCAGGACAGCGCTTGACAGCTTGCTGAAGGAGGATACAGACAAGAGGCAACTTACAAAGTAGGTAAGATGGGTTTCTGTAATGCAAAGTCATTGAGGAGACTGAGCAACAGTATTGGTTTGGTAGACATTAGTCTTGCACCTTTAGTGACTGGGTTTTTTCTTTGTGGAACTATGAATCAGGCCTTTACCATTTGTGCAAGACCTCGACTTCTTCACTCAACTCCAGCATTGAGTGAAGAAGCTATAACCTCTGTACAGTGAGAAAACAGGGGGCGCATCTCTCAAAACAGGTGTGTCGGCTTTGTCTTTGAAGTGCGCCCATCCATGGAAAACCATGGCCTACCCAAAATGAGTTCCAGACAAACGTGGAGTGCATCAAAAATTTAAACAAGCACCAGATGGCAGCTGAGAGGAATCAAATAGAGGTTTAGGAGATGGATGGATGGAAGATGACAGAGTTGACATTGGATTTCATTCTTTTCTCTTCTCTTTTTCGTTTTCTACTTCTACTTCTCTTAGCTTCTGTTGTTTCAGGCATTTTGCATCTCGCTTTTCCTCTTTTACTTCTGTTAGTGATTATTACAAGGCAATCTACCATTTTTCCTGTACTGTCATCCCAAATGGAAAACAGTCCAGTTCTCCTCAAATGAATATGTGCAATGCTTAGCTGAAATGGTGTGTATGCTTGCATTTATTTGCAATTCTAATTGAATCAGCTGAACAAACCAAAGTAAGTGAATGCAGAGTTGTGTACCATGCTTAGGCATACACGTTGCAATCAAAGCCTGATGAACAACGTGTATCTTACAACTGGCATGCAGAGTCTACAAGTCCAAGCTTTAAGGTTGCCCTAATGCAATTAAAGTTGACCTGGCTCTTCATCCTGTCTTTGGAGCTTTACCTGTCACTGGCAGAAAAAGTAATGACCCGGAAAGAACAGGTAATCTCGCACTGTTGGCAGCTGTCATTGGAATTCAGTGATAATGGCATTAGTCATTTAGTAGGCAACGTACGCTGGTTGTGGCTAATTTGGGCAGTTTGCATTTGTGAACACTTAGTCAGCTGTGTCAGTTGCATGTAGCCACATGATTGGTAGTAGAAGTGATGGAACATCTGATTTCCTTACCAAGACAGCTGTTAACCTAGAATTACAGGTTCTTAAGTGTAAACAGTGAGATAGGTCCTCGGTTACCATTTGGTCCTAATTCCTCAGTCCCTAATCCTTTGCAAATGATAACATCTTATCTGATCCTCTTCACCTTGGATATGGAGCATTCAGAAATGTCTTTGCCTTGAGGCGTCTGTAATACTGTATAGCATTTACACAGCTGTATTGTTTATAATATTGTTTTTTCTCTCTTCATATCCTAGACTGGACAGTGAAATGGCACTTCTCCTGAGCCTTCTCTGCATTTTGTGCCTGGTCGGGCCAGTTATCAGCCAGGATATGCCTTACGAAGAATATATGACCCAGATCCAAGCCTGCCCTCAGGAGTGTCGCTGTCCCCCCAACTTCCCTCGTGCTGTCTACTGTGACAATAAAGGTCTGAAGAGCATCCCCAAAATCCCTCCATACACATGGTATCTCTACTTGCAGAACAATTTAATAGAAGTGCTGTCAGCTGATGCCCTGCGTAATGCCACACAGCTGCGCTGGTTGAACCTAAACCAAAACAAAATAACTAGTGAGGGAGTAGAAGAAGGTGTCCTTAGTGCAATGTCTCACTTGGTGCACCTGTACATGGATGACAACCTCTTGTCTTCTGTGCCATCACCCCTGCCAACCAGCCTGGAGCATCTACGTCTCTCTCGCAATCGCATTTCCAAAATCCCTGCGGGTGTCTTCATTGGTCTGGATAAGCTTAACCTGCTGGACCTCCAGGGGAACAAGCTGATGGATGATGCTGTGACTGAAGTGAGCCTGAAGGGTCTAAACAACCTGGTGCAAATCAACCTAGCCAAAAACCAGTTGTCAAGCATGCCTCTTGGCCTACCACCCACAACCACTCAGCTTTTCCTCGATGGTAACAACATTGAAAAGATCCCAGCGGGCTACTTCAAAGGTTTGCCCAAAATGGCATTTCTGAGGCTCAACCACAACAAACTGGGCAGCAGTGGAGTTCCCAATAATGTGTTTAATGTCTCCAGCATTTTGGAGTTGCAGCTTTCCCATAACCAGCTGACTGAGGTTCCCCTCATTCCCTCAGGCCTGGAACACCTTCACCTCGACCACAACAAGATCAAAAGTAAGGCTGTGGCACTTTCACAAAGAATCTGCTGCTTCTTCTCTGAACATAGTGATTCATTTTAGTTGTAAATGCATAAAGGAGAGATTATCAGACGTATTCTGTAATGGTATAATGGTATCATATGTCTTGTAATGGTCCCTATGTGTTTTTACAGGTGTAAGTGGCTCCAATGTCTGCCCTGTCTCCATCGACACTGTTGACGACTCTATCAACGAAAGTGTTCCTCGATTGCGCTACCTCCGACTGGATGGCAACGAAATTAAGCCACCAATTCCTAGAGATGTCATCCTCTGTTTTCGTCTCCTTAGATCCATTGTCATCTAAGAAAAGGAAAATCATCTATGTGTTGTTGGCAAATTCTGATTTTCCACAATCGACATGGCAATGTGGATGCTGGTCTGATGAGACTCGTGAGACCACATGTCAAAAATGGTGACATGAGTAGTACTTGCATGTTTGTGAAATATTTTACACTAGTTGGCATCAACTTATTTTACTGTTCTGTTGTGAGGAAAAGCTATTTTTCCAGTTCCAGAAAACATTAATCTTTCAGTAGCAACAACCAAACCAATAAGGAACTGGTCGGTTAGATGCTTTAACTGAGGCTGCAATCTGTTGACCACTAGTTGTGCCTTATGTTGGTATAAACACCTGCATGTAGCACTCTGAATTACAGAATAGCATGACAGTGATTTAGGGGGACAATATGCATTTATGGCATGTGGACATTTTTGAGACCTCATGAGAGGTCATTATCCGTTTTTGAGCAGGAGGCAGATATTGTAAATGCTTAGGGAAACATCACTAGGGTTTTTTTTCTATTGTTTCAGGAAACAACCTTTGACTGTTTTATATTTTATAGACTTGAAGCCAAATGGTCTTGTGTTTGTTAACTTTAGAAAATCACTCTATTCTACTATTATGCATATTTACTGTAGATAATTTATTTTTATTTAATAATGTTTGAGGGGAAAAAGTACAAAAAAAGTACAAACCTGAGAGTCCTGTGAATATTCATGGCCTATATTCCTTAATGTTTTCTATCCAAAAGAAATGTGTCTGTGAAATGTCTGTTTTTAAAAAATGCCAACACACTTTTTATTTCTGGTCATTATTTTTCTGAATTAGTTTAGCAAGAGATTTCATTTTAATTGTCTGCAATTTGAATAAAATTTTTAAAAATGAATATATATTTTGTCATTTTTTCTAAAGACAGAAATCTTTTGTTCTTCTGTCTTGAATGAGTCATTCACACCTGTTGGAGCTATGAAACTACATAACATGCACAGATCAGTGCTTCCCACTCCCAGCCATTTGTTCCTCTTCCAAAATATTTTAAGGCCTCAGTGTGATAATGCCAGAAACTCAAATCTCAGTTCTTTTCATCCATGTTTCTGCTGGCGTAAAATTTCCATGTCATTGTCAGTTATCACATGACTTCTCAGGCTCTCTACAATGCACTCTGTTATACACTGTGGCATCAGATGTTGTGTCATTGAGGTTTGGGGCAAAATCTCATTCAGTTCCATGCCTGAATTTTTGACAGAAGAAAAGCCCTGAATATAAATCCCAGCTTATGTGGCAGCTGCACAACGATTTCTGGCAGTCCCACTGCGTCCTTTTCCCCTCACTCATCAAAAGGTCTAGAGTTACCATAGGCATGAGAGGGAGAGGTGGACAGGTTGAGACAAAGTTGTGGCCAAATAAAGCTGACAGAGGAAAGCTAGCAAGAAGCTTCCTGTGTGTCCTATTTTTTTGTCAATGGACACTAATGACAGACGGTCTATGAGTGTGTGCATCTCTTTCAATACACACCTAGACTTGTACAGAGCTGAAAAAGAACAACTTGCCTTGCCCTGATCAGTTTCATTCTTCATTAAGTCAAACTATGCTATACCACGACTGAATGCAGATTTGCAGTTATAGCAGAACATTTAGCTAGAGAAAGCAGCTTCAACCAAAAAGGAGAGCAGAGGCCTTCCTTCAAGCAGGGACTTCCTCTCAGCACCATGCTAACAGGGGCTCCTTACAGAGCTCCCATTGTGTACAAGGGCCCCGTGGATCCCCCCCATACATGAAAGCAACACATGCCAGAGTTTCACCCCAGGAAAAGGAGGACAAATATTTCAGTTTGATTGAGCCACACTCTTATAAAAATAAAGGATACTCTTGTAAGGGATAAAAAGGTATTTTGTCACTGGGGGGCCTTTGCTCTCTCTTTCTTTCTGTGTCTGATGTCTGTGTGTGTCTGTCTGTGTGTGTGTGTGTATGAGAGGGTCGTGCATGCGGGTGTACGGTGTGGGGTGGGTGCACTCCGAGTGACCAAAAGCAATCTGCTCTGGTCCAATCATTCTCAGTGCCTACCTTCACACATAAGCGGCAGGGCACTCAGGTCTGCCAGAGCACACAGACCTACACATACACACACACTAACACACTTGTCACATTCACACACACACACACACACACACACACACACACACACCTTTCACACGCTTCACACACACACCCTCCCTCTTCAAGGCACCCTGTGCGACCTCTCACCATTGGCCAAGTCCCGGAGCCCTCAGCATCTCCATCACGGCTGAAGGGACCATTCGGGAAAGCAGGAGACACAGGTAAGCGTTCTTGGTACTATCTTCATGCTGGCTCAATGGCTCTCTGCTGCAGGGGATAAGGCAGGCAGGCAGGCAGGCTCAACTAGGACCTCCAAAACGCTGCTATTCAGGGTTTGCATCAGAGGTTTGCAGGTGTCTGAAATGTCTTTGTTGTCCTTTAGCAATGATAGTGATTGTGAAATGCTGGCTCTTAGTTTCATAAGTTTCAGTAGATGTGATTCAGTTGTGAGTGTCCAGCAGGTGGTTTTTGGATTTGTGACAATCTTGGTGAAACTGACGAATTTTGCATTTTTGACAGCAACAGCAGTGTTTTCTATTGATTTCAGATCAGGAAGCAAATCATGCGTCTTGTACTTTCTCAGCCAATTTTGCTCAAAATACATTCTTCCAGTTTTGGAAAAAGTGATGAAAATCTTACTTGTTCTTGGGAACAGTTTTTATACATGCTCTCTAAAACCGAATTTGTTTTTTTACTGCTTTAAAGTGTTTGTCACCTGCTTCTGTGGAGGATTTAAAAAATTCCTTTTAACCTTCTTGTGACATAAATTTACCAGTTTTCTCTGCAACCAGTGGCAAAGGGATGTCTGTCAAAGTTGCTTGTGGCTTTTGAGGGAAAAAGGTAGAATCACTGGATATCAGGAATGCCCAATGCAGGGCCAAGTATAACACAGAGGTAGTGCAGAGGCTACACTCATACACACAAACACAGTTTCCACACACTGTAGACTGTGATGGCCTGTATAAAAGCACACCTCTGTCTTTAGCATAGTCCGTCTTTCAGTGTACCTATGCCTCAAGAAAGTCAGTACAGAGGGGATGCTAACCAGTCAGCTCACCATTTTTCAACTGCACTAAGTTCACATTGGACATTTTAAAAGGACAATGAAGATTGATTAACTTAATTAGCCTGTCCCTCTCATATCAACAAAGATTAGATTGATGACTTAAATAAACAAGGGAAGGTGATTTTTTGTTTTATATCTGTCCTCATCCCAAAATAGCCCGAGGTTTCTCAGTTTTCTCTCTCTGAAAAGATAGGTGTGTTAAGACACAGTGTGCATCTGTGAGAGGATGTGTCTTTCCACGTGTGTGTGTGTGTGTGTGTGTGTGTGTGTGTGTGTGTGTGTGTGTGTGTGTGTGTGTGTGTGTGTGTGCGCCCCCC
>JBBMJY010000015.1:5175058-5214458 GCA_037833715.1 Toxotes lorentzi | reverse complement strand
TGTGTGTGTGTGTGTGTGTGTGTGTGTGTGTGTGTGTGTGTGTGTGTGTGTGTGTGTGTGTGTGTGTGTTTGAGCACCCTCACTGCTGAATGAAGCTTTTCCTTACTGCCGTAACTCACTGCCATCCTGTCCACAAACCTCGGTGGAATTTGGAGTTTGAGTGCTGAGACAGGCAGCGACTGGGCCTCATAAAGACCCTCTGTAAAGGGTGAGGGGTCGAGTTAGCTTAGAAACCTCTCTCTCTCTTTCTCTCTCACTCTCTTACTCTCTCCCGTTCAGTCTTTTCCTCACTCTCTCCATCTAACCCTGAGGGCCAACATCTTGTCCGCTTCTAACTCCGTCTTGCTCTTTTCTTCTCTTCTACCCCTCCCTTCCCTTGCTCTCCATTTCTCTGCCCCAGCCTAGAGGACTTTCTGAAGACTCTTCTGCCGTTTCACAGGCCGGCAGCAATATTGCTACACCTGCTATTAGTGTGCTATGAAATTCCCCACTGTCAGGTGATTCATTCCTAAGTCTGTGATGCCATCTAATTAACCGGTAATTAATGTAAGCTAATCTTATTAATACTTCCCACTTGGGATTCACACATATGAACTTAATCAACCTCACTAAGCTTAGTGAATCTGTGCTGGGGAGGAAATAAGCAGCTATCTAGGTCAGGGCAGTGCATCATAGATCTGCATTCAGTTAAAGTCATACCTGCTAATTTTATATCAAAGTAGAAAAGGACCCTCTTGTCTGTGCCCTCATTTCAAATTTGCTGCCAAGAATCTTGCTGCGAGTTTCTGCCAGAGCATTTTTGGTATGATTGAGAAAAATAATGAGAAATAACCGAGGCCCCAGCCACAGACACAGGAATTCAAAGTTTAAGTGTAAGTTTTATTGGAAAAGAAGCAACCCAAAATATCTGTTTCTTTAATATATATTTAAAACCATGACTAAAATATCCTAGAAGATAAAAGTAGGTTTCTTGGAGGTGTTTAGCCCTGCAGACTAAAGAAAATTTTCCCATGGTTCCTTATCAGATCAACTCTGACCTCTGACCTTTGACACACCACAGGCAAGCACTGATTTCAGCCAAGATGGCTGCTCATTGGAAGCATCTGGCTGAGTGAGGCAAGAGGCCCTCATATTTCCATCCCTTGAGCTGTCTGCACCTCAGTAATGAATTCACTGACCTTACTGATGTGATCCAAAGTCAAGCCCCGTTCTGTAGCACTATAGATAGTATAGTGTATATATAGTATAGATGCTTTACTGCCAATTTTATAGACTGGTTCTGAAGCCAGTATCATAAAAGCGTGCCTTGTTGAAGTGCAACTATGTGTGTTTGTTCCATTTTCAATTAGCGATTTCTTTTTGTGCCTTGGGACAAATTACAATAAATAACAAACTGAAAAAGTGAAAACTCACCCTGTGAGAGAGTAATTTCCATGGAGGGTCTTGTACTGCATCCACAATTATAAATCTTTTTACATTTCTCTGTCGGTGTCAAGGTGGAATATGAGGATGCTGGTGAGGCTCGTGTTGGGACTCCTCGTCCTCAAAGCAGTGGTGGCCAGCCCCAGATTTTCCAGACAAGTGAACTTGGACACATACGACAGCGCCAACTATGATGAGGATCTAGACAATTTAAATGTCGATGAATATGAAGATGGGCTGATAATTGATGATCCTCAGGTAAGAAACCGCATGGGTCCAAGACTATTTCTGTAGTTTTGAGGGAATATTAGTGATACACTGTGGATTTCTTTTCATTGACATGGATTTGCTTTCATGGGTCATGGCATGATGCCATTTATTCTGCTCAGCTGAAAGTCAGCAAATCCTTTAAACCTGTGCTAACTGCCAAGCACCAAATGACAGACTAGGATATCCATGATTTAGCTTCCAAAGAGCCAGATACTTCCCCTAAGAGTTGGTAGAGACCAAAAACAGAGCCAAAAGAGGGTAGATATTGTACTTACAGCCATCAGGTGACTAGAAACATGACTCCAAATGAATTCTAATGTTGCTCCATATCTCCTGGATAACTTAATGCACAATTCTTTGATTGCTGGTACCCTTGTGGAGTCAGACAGAAAATATAAATGATATGACAACAACTTGATATAGAGCTAATATTTTGAACCATATAGGCAGCTCAAACTCCCACAAAACTCAGATTTTCCTTGGATTTTAAAAGCACAGCTGTGACATTGTAATACTGGTGAACTGTCCAGTTTTTATCAGAGGTCAACAAGTTCATGGACAGACAGGCATGCTGATACCAACAGGGGCCATTTGGAAAATGGACAAACTGCTATAAAGCTGTACACAGTATTGTGGCCAAAATATTTAACTTTCATACCTTAGCCAGCCTCTATTTTAACCTACATGTCCTAGAATCTTCCACAGACTGAGTGAGAAAAATCAAAGAAGGATACATCTTTTAATTATACAGCAAACAAACAATTTTAATAATTTCATCTGCTAAAGTTAATTTTACATTCAGTCAATTAAAATATATATTTCTGGCAGTAACAGGTAAAGAGGAAAAATATAGGAAAGACAGATGGAGCATCGTCTGCATGTATTATTTTCTCTCACTCATATAACATACTTTCTACACAAGGGTTTAGCAAGTGGATGTCAGTGAGCTGCACACTAGACAGCTGCTGTGGAATAAATTCTCTGTAAGTGTAACCTGCTGTTACTCTTGTGTTGCTAAAAATGTATTGCACAGAGGGAATGACCTGCTGCAAAATGAGCAAAACTCAAGTTGAGCGTGATGTGGCAGGCCTGCAGGGCATGCTGGGATGGCAAGATTTAGTCAAATTTCATATTCCAATTTAAACGTTTTTGTAACAAGGAAATTAGGCCAAGGCAATGTCAAGACGGCACGAGGAAAATCATCCACACAGGATTTTCAACATGCTTCCTCTGAGCCAGTGACTTAAGTTAAACCTGATGTGGATTGCACTCACATCACTGCTGTTATCAAAGAACAATCCCACAATACAGTGCAGATTTAGCCGATCTAACAAGACATAGTAGAACTAACAACATAAAGCTGTGGATTTGGCCGTGGCAAAAAGTCACAGTCACAGCTTTTTGCCTTAATTTAAGATGTTTGAAATCTTGTGAGCAAAGCTTTACAGCTGAGTAACACATATGACAGTGCTCAGTGTGGGAAAGTTGTCATGTGTTGAAGGGGAATGGCTTTGATAATGTCTCTCTGTTTAACAAGCTTGGATATGACACAGCACATTGCATAAGATTTTGTGGGAGTTTGTGGGAGCAGAAAGAGGAGAAACAACACAGTTCGAGTTACTAGAATCTTTCTCATCAGACTGTCCGCAGTGGATAAACACAAACCTTTGACTCATAATTGCAGGGTTTAGAAATAGCATATTGCAAAGATCTGTCACTTTGTTTTGTTGACAACACAGTCTCAAAGGTGAGAGGGCAAATCTTCAGATAGACTGCTTGTTTAAGAAGAGTATAGATGAAATGGATTTTATTCAACACAAACTCATCAGATGTCAGGGGAGAAATGAAGCGATGATGAGCTCCATGCCTCTGGAATGCTGAGTCTTCACTTTCCACTTCCAGCTCTTTGTTAGTATGTCTCTCCTTTCTCCTCAGGGCTTGTCTCTTTTGAGAGAAGTAAAGGCTCATCTACAATGTTATCCAAGTAAAGTGTCTTCAGTCTGCTGCCTTCAAAAGTCTCTGCAAATGCTTTGATCACCAACTTTAGATTTATTGAGGCATCGTCTTAGTTTGACCCAGACATTCAGTCAGCCTTTCATCATTTTCTCTTGAGTCAGGTAACATTTTTAGAGCAACCTTGTTTAGTTAATTGCAGCTGGTAATTTGAATTTTGAACTTGAGCTGTACAAAATAACATTTACACCCGTACAATATACGGGTTGTTTGTGCTGCTGTCATATTAGATTGCATTACTGCAAATACTAAGCAGTTATTTTGTCAGGAAACAGGGAGAAAGGGTAAGCCATGCTCTGTTCAAACAAAATGTCCCTACCAGCACCTCTAAAGCTCCACTAATTAACACCCAAAATTTACAACTTGGCTTTTGTGGACTCAAGACTTTACATGGACTTGACATTGTACATTCTGTACAGTATATGCGGATGAACCATGAGATGGGTGATCTCCTGGTGCTACTCATTTTTTGGGTGTGGCTAGCACTTAAGCAAATCCTTCTGTCATTTTTGTTTGTAGTAAAGGATGCAGCTGGAGAACCAATGTGTTGCTGGAACTGTACATACTTTGCTGAGTCCGTCTACTGATACTATATACAACATATACAGCAACATAGCACAAACAACATAGCATTGCTCACATTAAGCGTCTTTCCTTGTGCCTTCTGTATTCCCATGCTGTCTCCAGATTTTTTTCCTCTTTCCTCTTCTTTTCCCTCGGGTGTAAATGTTTGCTTTGGGGAAAGGGGGAAATGAAAGGAGAGAGCTGCAGTGAGCTAACTCTGTGCAAGACGTTTCAAAGGCCTACCTTGTTGTATCCCAAGCTGTCTCTGCCAAGCTTTAAAATGTGACATTTAGTGCTAGATGTCTCTGTATTGCTGCATTTAATGTCTCTGCCTTATAATGTGGACCTACAGCTTCCACTTAGTTTGATTTCATTCTCCAGACATACATTTACTTTGAAACCTCTTGGTTTATTGGCATCTGATTACTTTGGTTGAAAGTAGTTGAAAAGACTCAAAAATGGATTCTTGCAGCTACCATGTGTGTCTTGGTTCCACAAGGACCATTCCCTTTTTGGAGGGTTGAGTCAGCCTTGTTGGGCGTGAGAGAGTGTCAGGTATTACCTGTGGTGGTGTGTGGGGGTTCATTGCCCTCATCTGGAGAATGATAGAACTGCAGGTTTCATCAAACACCAAAACATCAAAGGACAACTGCAGTGACTGTGAATTCAATTATAATACCAGATGGATATACCTGAAGCTTTTAATGAAGGAACCAAAAGCACTGTAATTCATAATGCTTGGTTGGTTTGGCAGAGTAGTCTTTTAATTTATTTCCCAACATAAAACTTAAATGCTAGTCTATTTGATAAACAAAAGGGCTAAGTCTTTATTTATGAAGTAATTTCATATTTTGAAATGAGATGGAAAGTAACATTAATATGGTTTTACTTCTTAGTTCTTGGGTGTATCCTCTGCAGTTTGTCTAGTCTTGCAGTTTATTAAAGAGCACAAAATACTGTCTGCAAACACCCGCACTTGTGGAATGATGTGTTAAAACAAATATGTGAAAATATGCTCCTTTGAATAGAGGAATGATTTGAAAAAAAAAAAACTTTTACAAAGACTAAGACATTTTATAATGTTGTTGTCATTTCCATTGTCAGCAGTCTGACAGCATCTCATGAAAAAACGGTCCCTCTGATCACTTCATAATCAATAATGTGTTAAAAAAAAATATGGCTGAATGTGAAGTCTTAAAACAAATTATTTTTTTCCTATGACTTATAAGGTTGTTGCAGTGTTTGTTGTTATGGCAAAGATATTTCATATACAGAATATATATGTGCAGAAAGTGCTGTGGGTTGGTGGTGGGTGCAGAGATTAATCATGAGTATCTCTTATGGTGTTTCTATGTTTTAGTGTTTCTGTCTGAGTAGTCATTTCTGTCTTTGCTGTTGCTACTTCTATCTGGTCACTTTGCTGCCATCTAGTGGTGAAGATTGGAAGGTTGAACTGTAAACCTGGGGGGTGAACCTGTGCTGATCTCCCTTTGAGTGTTGATTCAATTATATGTCAGTTGAATAATGTCACCTATTATAGTTTGATGTCCCTTTTTTGCCTTTTTGCTTTTTTAAATTAATCATATATTTAATTAAAAGGGAAAGGAAGAAGAGAGAGGAAGGGGCAAAAGAATGTGCAAGAGCCCCAAACTGATTCAAAATGAGGATGTAGGCATCTTACAAGCATATGATATATCTAGTTGAAACTAGGGGGACATCTGTGCTTCAGAGACTGGGAGGGACATTTGTGCTGGTTTTGCATAAACAGAGCATTGTTCACATGGTGCCAGTAATCTCTGACCATGGTGAATGCGATCAAGTCTATATGTATGAAGAGGAGCTGATTTTGCATTGTATAATGCCATTCAGTTACAGGATGAATGATGAGTGCTAACTCGGAGTGATCCGTCAGCACAAATGGTTCTGTTGTAGCTGCTTGTTTGGAAAGGATTGTGAGACAAGTGTGTTGATGTGACAAATTCTTTACATCAGGTATTGTAACTGTAGATTTTGACAAAATAACAAATGTACTGAGAGAGATTTGTTTTTTTTTAACATTTTATTTTCTTGTTTACTGAAATGTATTAAGTACCCTGACTGTCATACATAAATGCCGATTTCTATATGGGATTACTTGATGCAGAAGTCTTGCTATTACTCAACATATTGCCTAAGAACCATTGCCTGTATTGCTGATTGTATGTTACCTTCTGTGGGTGGCATTTTGGAGTTTACCAAACATTGAAACGTGTAGGTTAACTATTTTATCTTGGAACAGAGTAAAATGTCTGCATACAATAATATCACAAAGTTTTTTTAAACTTCTTAGAAAGTTAGTAATCAGAATGAACAAAAATGGAACTAACACACAGCAAAGTGCCTACTTTGACAAATTATATTTCATGCACAGAAAAACATTGTCAAACTAATTTTTTTTTTTCTGATGCTCAATTCTGAAGTCAGTCTCTTACATTTTTGACTCACTGCTGCTGTCTTTTCCTCAGCTAGAGATTGGAACACTGGCCCCACCTGACTATAACTACCCTGTACCTGAGGTGGAACAGGAAGAAGAGGAAGAGGAGGAGGAGTTGCCCCTGAAACCCCAGCTCATCCCTCAGGGTTCAGGGGGATCTGGGGTTCTTATGGGCCCAGACACACAGAAAGGTCTGAAAAAGCAAATACGTTTCGGTCTGCACACCCATAAACATAAAGTCACCTGATAAACAACGTTCGGTTTGAGAGATGGCCTTGCTCTTCTTTGGGCCTATGGATTTGTGAAAGCAGCATTATCCATAACAAACAAATACATCTACGCATTGTCTGCACCTCAAGCAATCATCTTTTCCATGTGCATGTCTTCCATTTAACAATCTTAAACTATGTTTTAATATGTCATGTTCAATCATTGTGTCCATTTGTCACCTACTACTGAACCTAATCATCATTGTAAACTCCAAACTTTAAACTCCAAATTAATGACCCATTTCAATTTCATCTATCTGTTTATTAATACCTAATCTTGTCTCTAACAAGAGGTGGAGCTGCGTCTGATGCCCAATGACATCCTTCATGTCTCCGGGGATTTTGGGGGTTCCGTAGGGTCTGGGGCCTCAGCAGCTTCTGGGGCTTCTGGGTCTGGAGACTCAGAAGATCTTCTGGTCTCCAGTGCCTCTGGGGGTTCTGGTGACATTGTCCTAATATCCGGAGCCTCTGAGGAGCTCCTCAGCTCTGGGGGATCTGGAGAGTTCTTGGTATCTGGGGATGTCTTAATATCTGGGGATCTCTGGGGATCTGGGGATCTCTCTGGATCTGAAGATATCATGGGATCCGCAACTTCTAGAGCCTCTGGGGACCTTGGCTCTGGAGGTTCCGGGATTTCCATTGAATTCCCCTCGGGCTCTGGAGGATCTGGGGACCAGTCTGGTTCTGGGTTCTCTGGAGATCTCTTGATCTCAGGGGCCTCCGGAAGCTCTGGGGTTTCTGGGGACTCTGGTGAGTCCGGGGACTCAGGGATAACTTTGTTATCTGGAGGTTAGTACCTTTACAGAGCAAATGTTTGTTAGTAAGGCTTGTGGCAACACTGTTTCTTGATCTGTGTAGAAACAACCCGTTATACCCTATGTGATTTATGTTGATTTACTGCCTTAAATTCCATTTAACTGCTTCCTTTTTAAATGTAGTTAAATGTTGATTTTATTTATTTGTTCTACTGAATGCCATTGTATTTGTGTTACTCATAATCAGCCTGTCTAACATACTGGTTGATTGGTTGATTGATTTTCTATCTCACCTCTACCGTCTTAACTTCATGTCTCCTAACCCCAACCTTTGGCTCTAACAAGAGGAGGAGCTGTCCTTCATTCCCGACACTATCCCCCAAGAGGCATCAGCTGCTTCTGGGGATTTCTCAGGAGCTTCAGGAATCTCAGGGGCCTCAGGGGATATTGGAGCCTCTGGAGACTTAGGCGTCTCTGGAGTCTCTGGGGGTTCTGGTGTCTCTGGCTCAGGAGACACCGAGCTCCCTGAGGTAACTCTGGTCCCTGACATTGATAAAGGTCAGTATCTACTTTAGCCTTGTGTGAGATATGTTAAAGGCAGGGTAAAAACTAAAGTCCATATCTCACATGTCAAAAAGTGAATACTAAAGTGCAAGGTGTCAGTGACGGTGCTGGACCAGGAAGCCAGTTAATCTTTTTATGAACTGGCCCTTGTTTGTCAGTTTTGGCCACCTCATCCTGCTTTTGAGAGTATAGTTTTTTTTCTCTTTCTCAGCATCATTGCTTGATTGGTTTGAAACCAGCAGCTTTAAAGGTACCCTTGTGATCATAACTACAACTACAGAGCAATGCTTTTATGAGTGGGTCCCCGTTTGTTTGTATTACTGGCTTAAGAATACATGTGCATTCACGTGACAGCAAGAAGGTGAGGAAGAAGTTTACAAGCTAGTAAACAGTTTAAAACAGACAAAACAAATCAGCTTTGCTCGTTATTCATTGCAAGAACTCACACAATGTTTAAATCACTGTGGTTATCTATTCTGGTACCCCATCGCTGAGACAACTGAAACTCTGAAGACTAAAACTATTTGGAATTAACCCTCTAAAAAATGTGTATTTTGTAACTCAGCAGATCACATTTCATGTTCTTAACAGCGAAAACACATTTCATTTAACTTCTATTCATCAGCTAAATGCTGCAAACACAGTATATTAGCAGTGTTAAACTGCTAATATACCAAATGTAACTTATCACTGTGGCAAACAGTGGGCTACTGATTGCCAGACTTCCTGTTCCATGTCCACGCTAATCTAACCTGTTTCTTTAACACCTAATCTTGTCTCTAACAAGAGGAGGGGCTGCTTCCAACAACACCAGAAACCCCTCAGGAGGGTACTGGGGGTATAGAAGGGTCAGTGAGCTCTGGATTGCCAGAGCCTGGTGAACCTGACGAGCCTGATGAGCCTGTGGTTGACAGACAAGGTCAGTACTGAACGAAACAGGCACAGAACTTGGAGAAACATGATATAAAATCTAAGTTCCCTTTGGAACTTGTCTGTGAAATCCTGATATCCCGAATGCCAATTTGATTGACTTTGCCCTGTGGATGAAACTTTGGGCAAGGATAAGGCTGATTCCATGAACTACCCTCTACTCTGCCTCCTGTTATTTCATATTTGACTCCCTCTCTGTCCTCCTCTTCTCCTTCTGATCCATGTGCTCCAGGAATGCCCACTTGCTTGCTGTGCACGTGCCTTGGTGGTTCGGTCTACTGTGATGACTTGAAGCTGGATAGTGTACCACCTCTCCCCAAAGACACCACTCACTTCTACGCACGCTACAACAGAATCATCAAGATCAACAAGTCCGACTTCGCCTCCATGAGTATGATTTCTGTTTGAATGAAAATGTATTAATATTAGACCAGGGATGTTCAGAAGCATATTTAAAGGTAAATGCCAAGCATTTAATCACACCCCTTCCTTTGACTAATGTTGAAGTGAGCTGTCAGTGAATGCTGATATGAGTGTCTCAGAGCGTCTTGTCTCGCCTCCTTCTTCCAGACAAGCTGAAGAAGATCGACTTAACCGCCAACGAGATAAGAGCCATTGATGACAAAGCCTTTTTGGGTCTGCCTGAGCTGCAGGAGCTGGTGATCCGAGAAAATCACATCTCACAGCTGCCTGCTCTCCCAGAGACCATGACCCTGATTGATGCCAGCCACAACAACATTGGCACCAAGGGTATTCACAAAGAGGCGTTCAAAGTACGTACACCTTCTTTACTTACAATTACTGTCACACACTAAAGCTTTAAATCGTAAGGGTATATATAATTTTCCAACAAGTAACAAAACATTGCAGAAAAAAGCTGATGGGGAATTCCTTGAAGTTTCTGGCACAAAAGGAACGTCTAAAGCTCAGGGCCAATAATGATTCATATCTTTTTTTCATTGTATCTAGGACATGACTGGCCTGCTGTATCTGTATCTAACAGACAACCACATTGATTACATCCCTGTGCCTCTACCAGACAGCCTGCGATCTCTACACCTACAGGTACATCTGCTTTGGCCTCATGTTTCCTCACTTCCCCACCACTGATCAATGCTGACAGTGAAATGTTCAGAACATAATGCAGGTTCTTTGCATTCAAAATCTGATGCAAGAAATTATTATAGGTCCTGTGCAACCACGCAGGTGTTTTCACTCATTTTGTCTGATTAGACCTGTTGAAGTTGGGTGGACACACAAGTCATTAAACTCTACAGGAAAGTTTAACGTCTCCCACCCAACCAGGTGCAACATGATCAATCGGAGGGTAACTGAAAACACCTGTGTGGGAGGGGCATGGGCATTCATAGCCTTTAAGTAGTTTGCTCAAGCAAACAAATCCTTTCAGATAGTTGCTCTGCACAGAAGCTCCAAGCTCTTATCACTGAACAACTCATGAAACTTGATGTATTTAAGCTGAAAACAAAAATTTAGGGGATTTAAATTTGGGATTTGCTCTGTCAAATTCAATCCAGTTGAATTTGAATCCATTTAAGATCTTGCTGAATCTATTTACGTTTTCCTTTCAACAAACTAAAATAAAATGTTGCCAATAACTTCATATTTAAGAAATAAAGCTCTAAAAACTCAACATTCAAGGAACTAAACATAGTTTTACTAGATTAGACATATTTGATACCTAAATGAACCTGCCTTTAACCAATATTCTCACTAATGTGGAACCTCTTCCAAAATGCAACTGGTTCTCAGTGCCGAGCTCTGCTGTGGAGTTTAGGGGTCTTGAAACTGTTTAGTTAAAGCAGCTATAATCAGTATTTGAACTGAGTCACCTGTTTGTTTTGCAGAGCTTTCTGCTCATTCAGCTCTCTAACCCCTGACTTGAATGTTTTAGTTCACTCTCACTGCTGTTGTAGTATTGTTTTTAGCCACAGTGGGCAGCTGTTTTCACAGAAAGGAATTTTCCTCTGATTTAAGAGAGAAGTTTTTGACTGCCATGGTTACTGTGTATCCTATCAGTATTCTAAACGATGATGAGCAAATACTCCCTATGTGCTCTCATTTTATCTATAATGATCAAATGTTTCCACTCTTTGATCATTGTAGATAAATGTGTGGATGTGTGGATATCTCCTTATCTATCCCCCTCTATCTCCTCTTGCAGCGTAACAATATTCAAATGATGCACGAGGACACATTCTGCAACCTGAAAGATTTCAGCTACATCAGGAACGCACTGGAGGACATCCGTCTGGACGGCAATCCCATCAACCTTAGCAGAACCCCGCAGGCTTACATCTGCCTGCCCCGTATACCCATCGGGGATCTCATTTAACCACACAGACACATACTTACACTCTTGCACACTGACTCCCACAAATACAACCACATGCACACATCTTTGTACATATTGACACACAAGACAACACACGCAGACATGTACTCCATTTATTCACTCATCAAACCTTCAGTCAGTTACAACAGCATATTTTAAAACTGTCAAACATGCTGCTGACATATGCTACAGATCAGTTAAACTTTGTGTGGAAATTTATGTTTCATAACATAAGAAGAACATTCAGATTCTGGTGATCAAGCACATATACACTGCTCCACTGCACCTTTTTTCTTTCCTGTTGTTCAGACTTCTAAGCCAGGTATAACACAAAAACACATACACACTGAAACCGTCTTGACCCTCTTATGTACACACACATACAAATACACACACATACACACAAGAACTTTGTTAAAAGCCAAACCGTTCCGCAACTTGATTAAGCGTAAACAATAGATGTCATTTGGAGAAATCAGTTTATTGAAAACCCTCAAACAACATGTATGTTTCTGTTTAGCGCCTGTTCAAGGCAAAAAACACAACCAGTAATATTGTTTAAAGATGTTTGTTTTGTAAAAATAAAAAATATTAATATTAATGATGAATCTAACACTTTTGGAAATGTATACTAGCATAGACGTATTGAAGCTGGAGCTTAACAAAAGGAAAATTGAGTATCTAATGCAATAAAAGAAGCATTTAAACACAATCATTTGTTGTAAAGTCTGTACTGTAATATAAAAATATATATTCTGGAAAAAAGATTTTTTTACATGAACTGCAATATTTGGTATATTACATTTCAAAAAGTGATGTTTTAACCGTGCACAATAGCCTATACCAAAGACACTAATGTCTAGGGTTGACCAAATAAAGACTGTTGTTTCATTTGGGAGGGGGGTTTTGATTGTGGATGGGGTTGAGAATAATGCTAATAGCTTGCTATTGTGTGCTCTGTATGGAATAACCACAAGTGAATAAAGATTTTTTGAAGACCTCTCCAAACTTGGAGTGGCTCAACGTTTTCATTGACAATATATAGGTGTAAGTATATTGTGGATTTTGAACTACAGTATATGCAAATGTGGCCAAGCAGAAAACTTTTTAAGAAATGGAAAAAAAAACAGTTGTGTGCAAAAGAAAAAAAAAACGTTACCAAGGATGTTACAGCTTGACAAAAATAATCATTGGAAATTAAATATATACCAGCAGTACAGTATAAGGAACTGCAGTTGCAAATATCCTCTCAAAAATGTTCCGTTCCTTGGTGTCCATGACATGTGCGTCTTTCACCTTGCTGCAGTCTTCTGTAACCTCCTCAGTCCTTTCTTTTGGTGCAAAAAGTCTCTCCAGCTTGGCTTTCTCTCTCTCCAGAGCCAGCTTGTCCCTGCACACAGCGTCTCTGTCCTTCTCTACCATCGCCCCTCTCTCTCTCCATCACCGCCTTCTCTCTCTGTAGTACCAGACGCTCTCTTTCCACCACCTGTTTCTCCTTTTCCATCACCTGTCTTTCGCTGTCCATCACATTCCTCACGTCCTCCACCTCCTGCATGATGCAATCTATGTCCTAGCTTCCCTCCTGGGCCTCCTCCTCCTCCTCATCTCCGTTCAATGAGACCTCGATCTCAGGCTTTGATTTGGCCTTTTCATCAAGTCTGCTTCGTAGGTCGTTCCCCCTTCAGAGGGACCCTACATTCTTCTTCTCTTGTGTCGTAACTGAGCGCTTCGTCGCCGCCTGAAGACAGAGAGGCGCCCGTGGCCGAATCAGCTCACTGTCGCCATCCAGCGCTGCGGATGGTTTGGCGCACTACAACAAAAACTTCGACGCTGAACTTTTTAGCTTTTATTTTCATTAGCAAACATTAACAAAAAGACCTACACGCATTGCATTTGTATGGCAAATGTATATATTTATAAATCTATCAAAATTGATCATTTTAATCAAATGTACTTAAAGTTAATGAACAGTAAATACAAATACAAATCGAATAATTAAAAAGAAATAATCAAACATAAAAAAAACTTATCTACAAAAACATATCTTCATTTATTTATATAGATATAAATAGTGTAAAAAGAATATAAAATTGCATTTTTTAAGGATTCTACCATTTTAATAAATAAATAAAGACTGAGGTTGTCAGCTCTGTTTCTGTATAAGGTGAATGTGACCGGCCTCTTGGCTATCATCTTGTGTGGGTGGGAGTGGTCCAAATATAAATACTGAAAACGAAAGTTTAATGCTCACTGCAGAATGGCGACGGCTTCCAGTGAGTAGCCTTTACACGTTGCACGTTTTTTGTCTCTACAGCGCTGACTGTGATTGTTGATTTGACTCATATGTGTTTTTTGTCTTTATGTGTATGTTCCCACACGCCGGTTTTTGCCTTGTAAAAAGACTCCTGTGCGGCCACTGTGTGTTCTATTTTGATCAGGTATTTATAGTTACGGTAGATCGAATGAAAACATAATCAGCAGGATGACTGGTGTATGCCCTCTTCTAAGGAAATGGGAATGACTCGGCTCTGAACTTTCAGACATGGGCACAGATTTGTCACAAATGGCGAATTGACAGTTTTACAGTTTCGTTTTTCATGGAGCTCCCTCCAACGCATGGTCTTAAAACTACTGCCAACCCCGTTCTGTAAAAATCATGGTTTCCTTAAATGTCTAATATACACATAATAATAACAATTATTATTATTATGTACAATAATATATATGTGTAATAATATAATACAATAATAATAATTGTTATTATTGTTGTTGTTGTCTATCAGCTATTTTCCACCAGCTTGTCAGGTCATGGGCATGTACAACATGAGCTATAATTAGCCAGCAGTGAAAGCAGATAAACATTAGATTACTTGCACTTGCAATTTTGTTCAAACTGTCATGTCTTTATATGCATTTATATACAGTATACAGTATTTATTATTTTATTAAGTTTTTGGTGTGAAGTGTAGTTCCCACCAGGCGCACTATTGTAAATGTCATTGTAAGCTGTAGTATTAATAATTGCCTTACTTGTGACTAAGGGGTCAAGCAGAAAAAACATCCCCTGACTAAAAGACACACAATTGTCCATATACAGCATATATGGCCATGTGGTGTTTCTGTGTTGTATGCAGAAATGTATTGGACTCTAGGTGTGTGAACATTTGTGAAACATACCCACCCTTCTAGACTAAAGAACATATTCAGTCATGTGTATATCAGACATTGGGTATTCTGAATAAAAGAGTCCACGGAACATGTAGACATATGTGTGTTTCATTCTCTCCCAAAGTTGTGCCTTTTTTTTCCCCCAGAGTCCAACAGTGAATCCATTGATGAGTCTTATGATTCTGACGTCAGTGATGCGTCCATCAGTGACACAGATTCCGATTCAGAGGCCTATTGTCAGGTTTGTTTGTTGGCAGAGAAGATGTTTCAGTTTCATAATCACTATGACAAGTGACGACAAAGCCCACTTAAATCCAATCTATACACATTTACATATGCTGATGAGAGTATACTACCATTTCTACTGCCATTTTGCTTTTTTAAACTGACACAGCACATAACTATATTTACCTCTGTAGTGACTGTCTTTTCGTTTTAAGTCTACTGCAAAGGAGCCTTGCAAGTATTACAACGAGGGTCACTGTCGGGATGCTGACAAGTGCCCTAACTTGCACATCTGCAAGAATGCCCTGGAAGGAAACTGCCCAAATGCGTCTAAATGTAAGCTGAACCACCCCAGAGGTGGAAGGACGTCCTCTCGTTCAGACAGAAAGGCTGCGGACCGATCGATGTCTGCAGGTTTTTCCTTTAAAATGTTTTTCCTTATCTAAATCAAGGGGCTCAGGATAGAGGGTTTTGTATGTAGTTTAGATTATAAAGCCCCCTGAGTCAAATTTGTGATTTTGGCTCTATAAACTAAACTGACCTGGCTTTTTTCAGTTTGCAATAGTTTAATAGTTTTAATAGCAAAAGTATTATCAAATGTTTGCCTATTAACACATTCAGCAGCATCTTCTATCTAATATCAATATTATATTTTCTTTCTTTTAACCAGAACATAACTTTACTTGTGGCCAGTGCTACCAGTGGCAGCTGAAAGATGAAAATGGCTGGAAGAATATTAATAATGATCACATTATCGAGGCCCAGTACTGCCTGCCCCATACCAAAGGCATTAAAATCTACAACACACAGTATGGGTAAGAGCTAAAACCAGGTTACACAATGCTTCACAGTTACAGAGCAAATCTATATAAAAGCATCTGGTATGAATATTTGAAGGATAAAGCTGGTGATATTTTATATTTTTCTTTCTGTCAACAAATCTCATAAAAGATGAAAAACCAACAGTAAATATATTTGACTAACAAGTACTGTCTGTAAATACCAAAGCTTATTCACATCAGTGAGCCTCTCAGTTGCAGTGGGTGCTGTGTTCCTCTGTGACCATAAACAGTTTATTTTTAACTCATTCTGTGTTACACACCATCATGCTAATCACTAGAGCAACAAATGTGTATTAGTCACTGAATGCACTAGTAACATTTTGAGATTATGACATTTACATGTGAGGTTATTTAACTTTTTCTAAAAAATAAATAAATATGACTCAGTTTTCAAGATTTATGTCTCCTAGGTAGTGAGTGACAAGGTAGAAAAATATAGGAATAGGAAAGAACTGGGAACTACAGAAAAACATTTTTGGTTTTGGTCTTTGAAATTTTTCATGACACCAGCCCTTATCCTCTGAGCACAGTTGGGAGCAGAGCCGGTCTGGGTTGCTACAGTTGATTATTTATTTCTCTGTAGGGCCGTGAGCATAGATTTTAACAAGATGAAAGTGTATGGAAAGAAGCTGCTGGTGAGGCGTTTGGAGGATGGAAACACCCTGTGGATCTGGTACTGCACTTTGCGTCGCAAGTGGGTTAAGTATGGAGACAAGGTAAATGCAGTAACTCAGCTTTGTTTATGTGTCCACAAATACACCAAGATGTGATTTAAGGAGTGACACAATATTCTGAATGTATTTAGATTTGTGGTGGGGGGGGGGGTTGTTGGGTATTTATTTATTTATTTATTTTGGACAGGATTCCAAAAGGACAAGTCCCATTCCTGTGAAGAGCTCTGACATAGAGGCGAAGTTTCATAGTGACCCATCAAGCGATTTTTCTTTCAACATCGGTGCTAAGCACTTTAAAATTGACTTCAGAGGTGTGGTATACTCACACAACCCGAATGCTCATTTTCATAACCCCACTCTAACTAAATTCTGTAAAACGTTGTTGGTTTCTTCTCAGATAGAAACGTCATTGTTCCTTTTTGTCTTGTGTTAGAAATGCGACAGGTGAGCGATAAGAGACAGAGGAAAGTCATTCGTCGACCACTGTACCAACAAAAAACAGGGGCAGGGTGAGTTTGGATTTTCCACAGCCACAGCTAGTTAGCTTAGACTTGAAAAGGGGGTAAACAGGTATCCCAAGATAAGCACCTCATAAGCTCACTATTAATACATGTTTGTTTAACCACCCCCAAAATATAAAAACAACAATGCACCATTTTACTGGAGGTTATGTACCTCATTATTTCTTGTTGTTGCCAGACAACTTCCATTGTGTTTGTGTTTCCTTTTACCTTAACCTGAGCCCTAACTCCATAACCTGACATCAGCCATAAACCACAACCACGGAGGGCAACATCAAGAGGAACACAGCTGTTTGTTGAGAAATATCCCCCCTGCATCCAATCTTTATGCTAAGCTAGGCTAACCAACTGCTGGCTGTAACCTTGTATTTACTGTACAGTCACCAGAGCGGTGTCAATCTTCTCATCTAACAGATAAGCATATTTTTCTAAATGCTGTTGTTACAGAGTTTCTCAGGCAGCCTCAGCTCTCCAGAGTGTTTCTCTGGGCACCAAACCAGAGTGGCAGTTTGAGGGAAGCAGCAGAACATGGCACAACTTCAAACGCACTGTAAGTTATCTGCAGAGTGGAGGTTAACAGTGATCTCAGACACTCTATTTTTCCCTAAATAAAAGTACTAGGCTGAACCATGATGATTAGAAAGGCCTTGTTTCAGCAGAGCGGCCCTACGTCTGAATGCTCGGTAACCAGTGATGACATTGAGATGCAGTACCAGCAAAACCCCCAAGGCAGCATGGTCTTCAAAGTGAAGGGAGACTCCTACAAGCTAGACTTCAGAGGTGAAGACATGTTTTAAATACTGTGATAAGAGCAAATAATAACATTTTATTTTACAGGTCCACTATTTCCTAATCATTTCTGGAAATAACTGAAGTAATTTGAAACTAAATACCAGAGTTTAGTTATTTGTGGTGACTTCAAATGTAGTCGCTGATTCCCAGACAAATTTCCTTGAAATATTTGTTAAGCCCAAGTAAATATTAATTATTATTATTAATTTATCACTGGAAATATTATTCCTTATATACTGTACATTGAATTGTATGCCAGAGAGACAATCTTTTCATCTAACTCTCAACAAGAAAGCAAATGAGTATATATTCCACAGTGGTGAACTATTTTAAAGGCTGACAGAATCCAGAATTTGTTGTTACAGAGAACTTATTTCCTGAACTGTCTTACTTTTAAGTGCACCAACTAACGTTACCTCTTATTAGTGGCAAATTAAACGTTTCTTACAAGAAAGCAGGATCTCAGCTGTGATATACTGTGACATTTTGCATGTTTTTTACTGCTATTTTCCACAGCAATGAACCAAACCAACCTCAGGACAAAGCGTTCACGCAAGATCAGACGTGTGCTGGTGTGAGACCTCCAGAAGACAGTCCACATGCACTTGTGCAATACCATACTTTATACTGTGTTAATTCATTTATTTGGAGATTTTGAGCATACTGAAGGCTGTTGGGGTCTCTTAACAACTTGGTTGCCATAGGGGATTGTGGTTTTGAAGTTTACAAGTACACACCGAAATGCTGCCATACAAACATTTCTGAAAATCTTTTTAATGTGCTGTGCTATCTTACCTTTTTTAAAGTGGTCATTTTAAAAAGTCATTGTATTGTAACCTCCACTTTGATTTGTCTCATCCCTATAATTTAACAGTCTTAGCATAGAAGGGGATGCAATAATTTTATGTTGCTAAATCTGAGGAAGAAAATAAACTAAGGTGCAATAAAACTCCAGAAATAATATATTATGTTACATTCATGCTGCAACATATTCACTGCCCCTGAAACTGTAACTCAGGTGGCTGCACTATGCAACCAAACCCATGCAGTTTTGGATTTACAATTATTCATTTCAGTTCATATTATTTTTAGCTCAATATTGAAGCCCTGTCTTGAACTTTAAGGTTTGTTCTCCTTTGTGTGTGTTTTGTTTTAAATATTAGTAAAAACGATTGCATATTTTAGGAAATAAAGAAAAAAAAACATCCTGCCTGTTTTTTGTGTTGTTGGGTTTTTTTTGTTTGTTTGTTTTTTCTTTTTGTTTGTTTGTTTGTTTTGTTTGTTTGTTTTTGTTTTTTTGTGTGTTTGTTTGTTTGAGTCGCTGAGACATATCACTACTGTGGTGGTAAGTCCCGGAGATAGAGGTCACTGTTGAGGTTTTCATGGCCGAGTCTGAACATTCATGCCCGGGAACCGAAAGTGAAAGGACGCCGCTATTTGTGAAATTACAACCGAAACCTTTGCCATCGATGACTAAAGGCGAAGGTGAAACAAGCTGAAGTTTCTATGAGTTTGTTATTTCCGCTTCTGGTATTTGTTTAACCTGCCTTTTTAGTTATTATCATGATGTATTTTCTCCAGAGCACGGTGAGTCCACAGAATCAGTCTGAGCTGTAGAAAGCTGTTTCTCAGTTTGAGCTTTAAAAGGTTCGTGATCTGTGCGCTATTATTTGTTTCTTACAGGAAGATGAAGATGAGATGCGTTTGCAGGGGACTCCAGGTCCGTATGACACGACACTTAAAGTTTCTGTTGTATTACATTTTATCACTGAAGTACATTATTTATCGGTTATTTAACTATTTAGCTGATTCTCTCTTATCTGGAGAGACCAGTGAATTACAAGCCACGAATTCATCAGAAATCAATAGTTCAATTTCTTTAAAAAAAAAAAAAAAAGAAAGAAAGAAAGAAAAGAAAAAATAGCAGTGAATGAACCATTCATCACCCTGACTAAAAGTTATGAGAAAAGCAAAATGCAGATTTTTTTTATCCATAGTTCAAACTTTTCCCTTTATTGAGAAGTTTAAACAAATTAATTCTACATCAGTCAGTTTTATTTTTCTGTTACACTATAAAGATGAATTTCTAATAAATACCAGACATGTTGTACATGAAGATATTCATGTGGGGCACACTGATTTCCTTATTTGCCCAGAGAAAGTTCCTGTTGTTTGTTTTTGCTGTCCAGTGCATTCAACAAAGGCCAGGCAGCACCTGACTAACGTGATTATCTCCTCACCTGCTCCGGACAGTACAGAAATAAAGAGCGTCAAATATTAACTGGGGTCAGACTGGCTCACAGCTACCAGCCAAACTTCTGTCAGGCTTTGTGTAGATCATGCACTCAGAGCACATATATCTGTTACAGCCAGTGGGAAACATTATCAGTGGCAACTGTTGGATGGACACAAGTGGCTGCCAATTGAAAATGACCATGTGATTGAGGCCCACTACTGCCAGCCTGGAGCTAAAGGAATCACCATCAACACTTGCTCTGGGTCAGTGAGGTTATTTTATTTGGTCTTATCTTCGGCCATTTTATCTGTTACACAAAAATAATTGTCTTAAAGTTCTGACATTTTATTTAGGAAACTCTCATGTTTGATCTGGACATATCCGAATTTAAAGAAATGCTAAATGTTTGTGACATTATTCAGTGTTTTTAAATTAAACTCAAGGGACTACTTAAATTCCCCATTGAAACTCAGAATAGCGACACAAAGGTTCATGGAAGGATGGATGGGTTTTGTGTTGATGATTGATCAAAATGTCAATCGTGTGTCTTCACAGACAGGTGTTCATTGACTTTGATACGCTGCAGACTAAGGACACCGATCAAAAGGTTCACAGACTAAGCTTCATACCCCAGGGTCAAACCGAGGACGTGGGCTGGTACTTCAGAGATGACCAGCTGTGGCGTGAATATGGATCCCAGGTGAGAAGGCTCTTTGGCATGAAGCCTCAGGTTTATTTGATGTTCTCTGAACTTCTCCCTGTACACTCTTTTACACAAAACTTCACCACCTCTCCCCCCTCCGCTCCTTCAGGGCTCCAGCATGATGCCGTCATCAGTCAGCAGTAAAGATGTTGAGTATCAGTTCACTATCAACCCTCAGGGAACCTTCACCTTCACGGTGGGCTCCAGAGCCTACAGACTCGACTTCTCCAGTATGTGGTGCTTAAATCGATTTGCTTGTGTGAGCCAGTTAATTTTAAATGTCTTTACTGAGTGAAATCTAACTGAGGGTATTTTACTGTGCAGCCATGACCCAAACAAACTCCATCACAGGCTTGTGCAGGAAGGTACGCAGGCGACCAAAATTCACTACCAACACTGGGAGGTAAGCATTCACACAGGCGAACGTTTGCATGCTCTGCATCCCAAAGAGATCAGCCTTAATCAACTGAACTGTCTACTGACAAACAGCCTTACCTTGGAGGATTTTTGTCATAAAGAAAGACTTGAAACTGAATTTTGAGTCAGTATAGAGTGTAGAGGACAAGACAAGAAAGAAAAGTGAAACCTGTGATCAATATAGGAATCCTCATGGGACTTCACTGCAGAGAAACCCAAAGAAGCACCTGTATTCAGTTTTGAACATGTATGATAGTGTCTTCACGTCTCTGCAGCCTTTACTCCGCCTCAGTCCTGCCCTCAGCTTCCTCCTCCCAGCTCGCTGATGGAAGCTACAGGTGGGAATTCATGGGAGGCGAGGGGGGATGGACAGAATATCAAGCACATGTAAGTAGGGCATCCAACAGTTTCAGGCAGTTGTGGCAGACACTTATAAATGAAACCTACCAAAAAATGTTTACTTATCATTTTCATTTGACTTTCAACTAGAAATGTAAAGATTTGGTACTTATTAGTATGCCTGATAAAGATATTAAACTGCCATAAATAATGCCATCTGGTGGTCAAAGTGAAAATACCTGTAATGAATTCAGTATAAAGTTTGTACATTTCCAGTTGTTTTCAGCGAGTTCACAGACTCTGCAGTTCTCATCCTGCATTTCAGGGACAATGTGGAATAAATCCCTCTGAAGTGAATTAATCTGTGCCTGTTTATATTTGTGTGTAGATATGTTCGTTTGACAGCGCTGCCATTGAGAGACAATACCAGCTGGACCCACAGGGCCAGCTACACTTCAACATCAGGAAATACTCGTACACGTTGGATTTTTCAAGTAACACACACACATACAGCTACTAAGCTATTCTTTAGCTAAACCAGACAACCAGCCATCGGGTGTAATTGCATGCAATTAACACATTGTCAACACTGTTTCATCGTAGGAATGTGTCAGGTCAATAACAATATCGGGACTGCAAGAGCAGTGAGGAGGACCTTTAATTTCGGGAGCCAACAGGGCAGCAGGTCAGGAGACACATGAAACGAGAACCCCGGAAAATACAACACAGCAGCCCTCAATTTACCTCTGAAAAAATGCTATCACCTGAACTATAGCAAGACATCCCTTATTTGTTTGAATGGGTGAAGCCCTTAATTAACAAATTAAATACAAATTAAGGGGTACATAACTTTCCCTATGCTTTACAAATTCAATGTTCAGACATTTCATAAATTCCATATATATATATATATATATATATATATATATATATATATATATAAAATTCTTAAAAAGCAAACACCAAACCACTTAACAAGACACCTTTATTTGAAATAGGGTTACTCCACTGAGCATACATTTTCTACAATAATAACAATATAACTAATGTATCACCTATTTCACCTCTGTCAGCTAAACACCAAATCTGCATAGCAAGACCAGCTCAGTTCACTGAGCAGCAGTCTGTGAAAAGTATTTGTAAAACTTGTGCTACTGTAAATGTTTTCAACTTTAATTCCTCTGTTCTTCCTCAGTTGCGGTACGATGCCACGATGGCAGTTCCAAGATGTGGGTGGAGAATGGAAAGATTACTCCAAAGTAAGACACTAATTTCTTTTGGTAAATGTGTAAATACCAGTAATGTTACAGAAGAACAAGCTTATGAGTTAACAGCCACGGAAGCGGCTATTTAGGCACAGTGCTTAACATTAAAGTCAGCATGCAGCGGTTGTTGAGATACGTCAAAGCGGTGGGCTGACTTCCTTTGTGTTGCTCTGTGTGTCATGCAGCAATGCAGTCAGTGCAGCGTTTCCAGTCAGGACATTGAGCTCCAGTACCAACAGAACCCATCAGGAATTGTGTTATTTACTGTCAGTAACTTCAGCTATGAGCTGAACTTCTCAGGTGAGCTGCAAACATGGACAGCTTCACTTTTTATCCAAGTTAAAAAATATGTCTTTCAGATTTTGATCTCAAAACAAGTGGCATTGTTACAGTAAAGGATCATTCCTTAATATCAGACTTTTTAATTTTTTTTTTCAGCCATGACCCAGAGAAACCTGTCCACAAACACCACCAGATCGGTGCGACGACTTAACCAGTGACAGTGTTGGAGGTCAGGAGTTAGCTTTATGTTGATTTTACCAGTTACGTCATTGCTTGCCTCAGGTCGTCTCTCATGCTGGAAGGATTCGGTGCTGTTTCACATGCTGCCTCCTCCTTTTCCTGCTTGGATGAACTTACAGAACAGTTATTTAAACATAGGATATTTAATAAAAGGTGTGAGGACAATCATAATCTCTATATCAATAGGGTTTATGAACACGATCCACTTTCCTTTGTTGTGTGCCAGTTTGTTGTGAATGCATTTTCCTTCCTTGATGTTTGTTTTTGTTTTTTTGAGGTTTTATTTTTAACCTCAAACCTTAAAGACATGTTTATTATATTCTATTATATTGTTTTAAAATATTAAAATGTTCATTAGTACTGCCTTGTAATCGGTACACTGTGGCTTGTTTTTCTTTCCCTAAAGTTACTTACACTCCAATATCTGAAATAGTGATTGAGAGCCACTGCACAAATGATGACCATGCTTTCAGAGTATTAGATGGTGTACTTTCCTTTATATGTACAGATTTTCACTGAACCACCTCAGAGACCAGCACCTTAACACATAAAACACGGGCCACACTACACATACATGAGAGCAGTAGTATACAAACAATCTCGTAGAAGAATAAGCTTTAGTTTTCTGCTTTGGGGTTCTGCCAAGATATGTGACACACGCTCCAAAGATCACATCCACGTTGAGATGAAATCAAAACTTCCACATAGTGTATGTCGATCTACAGATGAAAAAAAAAGATCCAATCACAGACACATTTGTAGTCGTGTTTGACAAAATTAGGGAAATTAACAGAACCTGAAGAGCCAAATTCACAAGCACGTAACACTGCCATGCGGCTGGAGAAAGCTCGCTTTGTATGGATGGCATTATTACACAAAAACAAATGTTAATGCATAAAAAATGACACTTCAGCATGTTAACAACAATCATTGTCAAAAGAAACGAGGTGTGACCAAGGTGCATCTAAAAACCCTATAATGGTGTAAATCGCTTAAAAAAAAATTAGTCAGATTTAGAATGAATACACATCAATGTTGAACAGTTTAGAAAATCAGACAGCTCTGTGAAGTTATTGTAGGTCTGTGGAGATGAAAATAAGGACACATCGACAGCTGCTTGAGCCAATCGATACACACCCTCAACAACCAATAAGGATTATTGCACACAACTCATCTAAGGCCTCTTAACCATTATCACAAGAACATAAAAAGGCCCTCACAGAGCAATCCATTTTTAAATAACTATATATTTACACTTCATATTATGTCGCCAGCACAGGTCGTCTGACAGCTGAAAAGTGCTGAAATCAAAATATATAGTGATATCTTCTTCACTGTACAAACTGATCAACAGAAATGGTACACTGGAGGATTCTGAGCTCCGTAAAAACCTTGTCTGATCAAATCCAGCTGGATGCGTGAAAAAGTCATTGGTCATTGGAATAATCAGGAATCATTGTTAGAAAAGTGGTCAGCTTCAGTAACATGCAATAAAGCGAGTAATTTGAAAAGCAAATGCTGGACAGCTAACTAAGGAGGAAAATATTAATACTTGAGTAACAGATGAGCGCTGTCTGCCAAGCTTTACACATGTACCCATGTAAGGCACAATAGCCTACGCAGTGCATATGGTCCTTGTTCATCACTTTGAGCGTGAGCCTCTTGTTAAAAGGACACTAATGTAATAGCTACTCCACACATCCTAACCCACTATCAGACACATAAGTCATTCATACTGCATTTACAGAAACTGATGCAATGTGGTTTTTGATACCAAAGGAGGCAAAATGGTTGTCAACAAACTTCGATCAGACAAAACTAACCCTTCCTCGTTTCAACATGCTTCCTTCAATGTCAAACCAAGTGATGGGAGAAGCAAGCTTCGCAACACTAAAACAACACGATAAAAGAATGAGACCAAAGGGGGGGGAAAATGAAGTCCGACTAATTTAATTTGTGTTCTCAAAATGGAAATGCGGCAGTTACCATGGAGATGGACTGCAGAGGGGTTACTCTGTTTGACCCATCTAAACTGCAACTGCTGGGCTGTCAATTCTCTACACCCCCTTTCAGATGGTCCCCATGGAAGAGCCTCCTGGATGCAGATCAGTGACTGCAGGCTTCTCAGTGCTACACTTCAAACCATCTCCCACTGGACTCAGACATTTTGTTGTATGCGGTATTTGTTTTTAAGCCAACTCTCTGATCACTTTAGACATGCAGCAAATCCTAAAATAGTCTGGAGAAACAATAAAGGTACAGAGGCTTGAAACTGAGCAGATGTGAGGCACGGAGGCCACTTTTTCCATCTTTTTCTGCCAATTCTGAAGAGCGATTCTGATGCAACTTGTTCAGGAAGTGAAATACACTCAATCCACTCAATCATTCGCGATATAAACAAAAAACCTTCCTGAATAAACTGAGTTGGGATTCATCTCAACCCATGACATCTGGACTCCCAAGAATGTCAAGTACAAAACAGTAGGAAACCCCCAGCATTTAAAGAACACAGCATAGAAGAAGTAGTTCCCATCCCAATGTTTTTGTCCTTCTGGTCAATTAGAAATGGAATTCAGGCGCAGGCTAACTTGCCAGCTGAATGTGAGCAAGATTCAGAATTTAAACCAGGTCAGATTAAAAATACAGACAGCAACATCCTTGAAAGGATTTTAAATCTTCACATTCAATCAGCGTCTTGTTCTGTTCTGTGAGAATTCAAGGCTTCTCCGTCCAAAGTTATTAAAAGAATATACTTCACCCGGCATCTTTTCACTTTTAGCCAAATAAGTCCTTCAGATCATTGTTGACAGATGCGCTATGTTTAATTCCACTTTGGTTCATGCTAGGGGCAGCAGCAGGTTGAGAAAAGTTCTGCGGGCTGAAAAACGGGTTTGCTTGCATCCCAAACCCACTCGGCATCCCTCCCATACCTACAGACGCACCATGCATCTGAGTCTGAGTGTTCTGGGCTGAACCGAACTGATTGAGCCAAGGGGTGTTGGTTCCAGATGTGGCTGTGGGACCCATTTGATTGAGACTGACTTTGGGCTTGCTGGGTGTAAAAAGACTGTCTAAGGCTGACATGTCGGGGACTTTATTTGTCTGCCCAATGGGCGCTTGATTCTGTGTGAGCGCTCCAAAGTTCGGGGTGCTGGTGGTAGTGGCCATGCCACCATAGAGGACAGGGCCTGTGGGCCGCATGCCCATCCCCATGCCTGTCTGGAAGCCCATAGGTGAGTTGAAGCCATTAGAGACTGGGGTGGCCATGGAGCCAACCATGGGGCTGGAGGAAGGGAAGGCAGCGATGGTGCTGCCCTGCACTGGGGCTGGTCGTGTTGTGTTACCCAAGGACAGGCTGTTGAGCGATGTCATGTTGTTGAGAAGGCTGCTGGTCAGATCCTTAGTCTGTAACATTAAATAGGGTGAGGTTTATGTACGCAAGCCATTAGTGTTTGAACATGACTGTGTGTGTACAATGCAATATGCAGTTTTTACCTGTGAGTTGGTGGTGGTGGCTGGTTTTATAGACTGTGGCGCTAACGGTTGCTGGTTCCTCAGTTTGGCTGCTTGCTCCTGCTCCTTAGCCAATCGCTGTTTCTCCTCTAGAGTCAGAGACATCTAGGGAGGTTCAAAGGAAGAGAGACCATGAACATTGGACTACATGCTAAATGAGCAAAAGTGAAATTTTCTGTAAATGAGGCATGAAATCATTCCCATACCCTATTAGGCTGTGAGGCTGCTGCTGCAGATCCATTCTCTTTCCCATTAACCCCTGTGCTGCTAAAGATATCGTCAATCTGAAAGCAAAGAAAAGGAATATGGAATCACTGCAGTACAGACAGGTAGCAACGACATTTCCGGTCTTTTCAGGATCTTTTAAAGCAAAAGAAAATATTTCTTTCACAGTAGTAGACCCATGTTCTCTGATCTGTTGCTTGTTTAACATGGAATCGACCTCTCACCTGGTTGCTAGAGCGTGGTGGGCTCTTGGTCTCCTCTGATTGGTTCCCTGGGTTTGAAATGTTTATGCTCCTATTAGAAGAAACAACAACGAACAAAGTAAGAAAAGAGAAGGACTCTGAAAGGAAGCATGTATACAAGCCAGGTTAGTCATGGTTTGTACTCATGTGACCAGAATCGACTGTTCACTGCTTTCTATTAGAGATCCAATTACCCCAGACATCTTAAATGACTTAACTTTTAATATTTATGACTATTTGATTAATAGTCAAAGGGAATAAAACAGAGTCTATTGCACAGGGCGAATCCAGTTAACATATACCTCTGCTGCTCCTGCATGACGTGCAGCTGCTCCAACTTGGTCTTGTGTTCAGCCTCCATACGACTCAGCATGTCCCGTATAACCACCATGAACGAGTTAAACTGAAACATGTATTAGATTAGATAGGAGAAAATTAAATGAAGAAAATAAGATGTATTTTCAGAGATTTGCAGGTACATGAAATTTAAAAAGGTATGTGCAAGTTGTGTAGTACCTGATTCAGGTTGAGGTTGTTGTCTATACTAAGAGAAACAAGGTGGGGCAGGCTCTTGCTGGCAAGGTGCTCTTTGGGAATGCCTAGCTTCTTGTGGCTGAAGGTGCATTTATAGATTCCTAAAGTGAGACGAAAGGAAGTCAAACAACCAATCATTGAGCAAACCAAGTCTGGTTGGTTGGTTGATTGGTTGGTCTACTGTTTAAATCACATGAGTAAAAAATGGTGTAGGTGAGTCCAGTTTCTTTACCTAGAATGCCCATGAGTACTGCTGGTTCTCTAGAGGGGATCTGTTGTAGGAAGGGCAGGATCTCATCAATGACAAACCACTTGTCTAGATATTCCAAAATCTTCCCGAGACACACCAGAGAGTTCACTCGTACCTATAGAGTAACAAAGGAGAATGCATATATTGACAAAGTCAATAACTATATATACAGTTTAAATGAGATACCATTTTGAGAAACAATTTCATACAGTTGATCATGGTCAGTGGTAGAAGTAAGAATACAACAGACTTAGAGAAGGACAAGGGCAAAGGTAAAGACATTTTAAAGAAATAACTAGAGAAAATTTTAATTTTGTGGAGGCAGAGAGCAGAAAATAACTAATAAAGACTCACAGCTAGTGAGGAGGTCTGTAGGCAGGCGGATTTGATTCGAGGGATGAGGGAGTTCTTCATGGATGGGTAGTCAATCAGGTTGGCAAACGTCGGGATGATGTTCAGGCACAGCTCCTGCTCAGCCACAGATAAGATGTTATGAAATATGACATTTTTATGATGCCAAGTACAGCATCCATTCTTACTGTTCTCTCAAGATAACACTAAAAAGAAACGAACGGTACCAACAGGTGACAAAAAAAAAATGTTCCAAGGTTTCCGAGTGGAATGTTAAAAATATACACCAGTGAAGTAAAAACTGGCAACTATTCTCAATGTGTTTACCTCAAACGGGTGATGTCTAAAGCAACCGGAAATCTCAAACAAGCCTAAAAATATTTTTAATACAGCATCTGCAAGTATACAGTACCTCCTTTGATCATGACCTATTTGATGAGGACGATGAGGACAACTTCCACTAGACAATTTTAGTACCATTTGCATTTGATCTGGTGGTCATCTCTCTGGTTTCCAAAGTCTACAACTGACTGTATTATTTAATACTGAGCAGCCCCATCCCCTCCCCGTACCTGGATCTGTACAGAAGGGGCTTCCAGTGCTCTGTAGACCATAGGCAACACGCTGTTCTTAATGTCTTCTGCTGGTGTTTTGGTCAGCAACAGGTCCATCTTTTGCAGGAAGATCAGCAGGATCTGGACAGCACAGAGACCCAGTTAGGACATCAAGAGTCAAAAGCAAGAGAATACTGTCCTATATTCTAGTCATGAGCACAGTGGTAAGTGTAGGTGAGCTGGAGACTGATTTCAGTGGCTTTAGTACAGCTTTTAGTACTACAACACCAACAACACAACGCATACACTAGCTGATGTAACTGGTGCGTATTCACAGCAGAGACCACTCACCATATTACTAGCCTGAGGAGGCATGGAAAGAAAAATACAGAGAAAGACAAGTCTTGATGAAGTAACAGAATGAGGCCAAACAGAGCATACTCTTTAGTCAGGCTGTATGTCTCAAACACAAAACTGCCAAAAGGAGAGAAAACATCATGCAAAGGTTTTAAGAGAAAAAACTACATTTTAGAAGGTTTTTAAACAGGACACAGCACATTAGCTGAGAATGTATCACCTGAGTGCCATGCCAGCTTAGCAAAAACTGCTTAGATCATAATAGTACAGTCTCTTGAACAACCAGTCGTGTTGGTAGCCTGCTGTGCGTGCCAACTGTTTTTAAGTGTGTCTACCTGAACAGGCTCCTGCTGCTTGAAAACAGGTGTGAGGTCAGGCAAGATGAGACGAACATACTCCTCCTTTGTGCACTCCTCAGCGATCAGCAGCACATTGGGTAGCACGAAGGGAACCATGTCCGGGTTTACAAACTCTGAGGTCAACGCTGGCAAGATTCGATACACCACCACTCTCTGTGAGAAAGGAAATAAAAAATATATATATTTGAAGCCTCATATAAAGAAACGAGAGAAAAAGCTAAACAAAACACACACAAAAACTGAAATCAACCGGAAAAAAAAAACTATTTCCAAGAAACAGCCTGAGAACTTCTGTCACAATAGCTATTCTTTGTGTGAGTGAGTGTGAACATTTATAAACAAATGAACAGAGAGCATGTGCTCTAATTAATATGGAAACACTGAAAGCACAGTTTGACAGTATCATGTGAACTCAGTTACTGGAAAAGAAGGACTAAATGAGCAGTACGGACAGTAAATAAATCCAGAAAATATCCATACTTGAGCTATGACTTTTTGACCATGTTGCTCAGCCTCTGAACCCAATCTCACTGCATTTCCTACACAAAATGTAGAAGCATTTACCTTTGGTAGTTTGGGCAGGACTTTGGGGAGGCCTTTGTAGAATTGAGACTTTTGTAGGTTGTCCCGTTGAAAGAGGGAGTCAAAGTATTGAAGAGTAACAGCGCCCACATCGTCAAAAAATGGGATCTGAATTCAAACCCGAAAAAAACAGGGAAAATAGGAAATGTATCTTCAGATGAATGCCAGAAAACATTTTCAACACAAGCACAAGCACATACTACATGAGTTGACAAGATCATCAGCATACATGTCATAACAATGCAAACCTTGGTCATCTGGTCAGCATCAGGCCGGACATTGGGCGTGACGCTGAGCAGCATTTTGACATGTTCCCGAACCTCCTCAGGGATCTTGTTCAGCAGTGCAGGACTCATGCTGCTCAGCTACAATTTAAAAAACACAGAAATAATGGAATACAATAAACTACCAGAAGCTGACTGGTAATAATAACACACCCTTAAACTACAGCACACAAGTTTTATTTCTAGTGAAGCTGATGTTTTCACTTTACAAAGCAAATCAAATCTGGACAAGACATCTGCCTGCACTATGAGCTGGTCAGTGACTCAAATCTGAGCACACAAAAGCAGCTGCCAGGAGGAGACTAAGAGAAGGAAAAAATAAAAAATAACCATGTGTGGAAAGAAAATAGTTTACACATGTTCAGTGACCCTGTACTGTAGTGGCATGTATATTTTTAATCAAGATCAAAATGTCATTATGAGAAACAAATGTCCTAGATCATAAATCTAGATTTATGATCCTTTGAATCTATCCAGTCATTTATCATGCTTCTACATTCCACACATCTCCACTCACCTGATCCAGCTGCCTGCTGAAGCTCTTAAAAATGTCGTGTTTGTTGACTTGGAAAACAGGCTTGCCCTCATTGAAGATTGCATGCATGACCATGCCCAATGAGTACATGTCAGAGGCTGAGTCACAGCTGACAGACAGGATATACTCAGGGGCCAGGTACTCTGGGTTGGGGAGGCAGAGGGGAGGGAGGTTGGGCTCCCACTCTTTACATGTGTATTTGGGCTGAAGAGGACGACAGAGTAAGAAAATGTAAAGATGTGACAATACTGACAGACAATTTGGTAGAGCCTCTTGCAGGCAGTAAGCTTGGGTTGAAGCCCTGCCTCACGGGCTGAATTAATGGAATAAAAATCCTCAAAATACCTCAGCATCTGAGGGGTTTGTAGAGGAGATACTGAAGTCAAAGCCCATGATCTTCCATGCTCCACTCTTGTTGAGGATGATGTTCTCTGGACACAGGTTGCCATGGACCATTTTCACCCCACTGTGGAGAAAGGACAAACCCTCCGAAATCTGAAGAGATAGAAAAATGAAAAAGTCAAAATTAGAGCATGATGTATATAAGCACACTGTTTGTATTAAAGTGCAAGCAGTGTGTGCAAAATGAAGACCAATGTAGGTGAAGGGGTCAAAAAGGAGGAGGATGGAGACAATAAAGTTCTAGATAGAGTTCTAGATAGAGTATATAGAGTTAACTGACATTGCAGCATGTTACACAACAGCATAATACCAAAATGTGAGGCATGGAATTGAGCTGGTTCAACTGGCTTTGAGAAGCACCACCATATGAATGTATACTGGGCAGATGTAGACTACATGGTATTAAAACCTGCTAACAACTAAGATTGAGTGTGCTAATAATAACAAACATGAGTTTTCATTCAAAAATGTTCATCATACGTCTGGCAGGTGAACAGTATAACTACAGTCTTACTGTTGGACAATAACATATATATGATCTTACAGACCAAAGAAAATTTTGAGAATTTAAGTGGAAACCTAACGATAATAAAAAATAATACTTAGCTGTAGGCCTACATCAAGCAACCTGTTAGCACTCTCACCTGCAGTAAGCCATACTTGGTCTCCACGTCATAGAGTTTGTACTCCTTGATGTCATTGGGCACAGGACTCGGCAGGTTGTCCCACTGGCCCAGCACATTGGACAGACTGGCAAACACTGGTTCTGTACAGAACGCCAGACAGTCTCTGATGGCCACACATGAAAAATAACATCAAATGACTGCTTTTTAAATGCAGAGTTACTCTTGAACAGACAGAAAATTAACAACATAAACAAAGGCAAAGGCAAAGACAGAGACAGAAAAGTACGGAGCTGCCCTGGGTGAAAGTTTAAGAACAACAGTGGTAGACAGAAAGAAGGGGCCATACATTATTCAGGGCCCAGTCTGTAGAGTCTTTTGATCATGACAAGCTTCTGCTCACGTACGCACACATAAGCAGACAAACAGATCTGTTATCAGATTTTTTCCCTCAAATGTTGAGCCCCACTTTGAGGTGTGACTCGTTCAATTTGTCCTTGATATGCATGTCTGTGTGCATGTGTTAATCACCGTGACTCTTCCAGAGGATGCTGCACAGTCAGGAGACGGGGGTGACGCAGTCTGGTCAGCTGTTGCACCCCTCTTTTCAGCGAATCAATGATTTGGTCCTTCTCAAATTTCTGATACTTGTCAACCATCTTCTTATCAAACACAAACACTGCCACTTCCTGGGGCATCAAAGACAAACAACAAGACGCTGAATTTAGCTTTGTCAAGTCTCACAGTTTTTTCTGGTGTGGAAAGTGCTCAGCTGATTGTGCACAAGCACAATCAGTTATTTATCTATTTAAATCTGAACTTGAATTGGTCCCGGTCTGATCAGGGGGAAGATATTAACACACACCTGTTTGGTGGACTTCTTGGTTCCATTGTAGATCCTCCAGGACATGCCAGGACCCCCGCTGGCAATATGTCGTCCAACCTCAAACTCCCGTGTCACCGGGTTGCCCATAACAGCGCTGGTGACATCTGCCGTCACCTTAGTGACGGTGCTTTTCAGCTTGTTTAGCATGGATTCCATGTTCAGGCTTGACCTGGCAGCTGAGGTACAGATGACAGACCACCCAGGACAGGTAAACAGTTAAAGAAAAATAGAGTCTTTAACTAAGAGTTACACACCAGTAAGGTGAGTGTCAAAACAATAAGCCTTTGCATTCACTGAAAGAGACAGCTGTATCCTTACCCTTTCCAGCTAAGCAAAAGCCTTCAACAATCCATTAGACATACACTCTAATGCACCTGCTTGAAAATTTGCAGATCAAAGTGCCCACCAGCGTCCGGCATGTGCTGGCTCAGGAGAATAAGCACCATAATAGCCAAAGCTATCCCCAGAAATTCAAAATGACTCCGAGCACACTCTAGAACAACACAGTGACGCTCTCTTTCAAAATACTTCAGAGAAACTTGAAAGCATGTTAGGCAACAGGAAGTCAGACAAAAGAACAAGGCCGACGCTAATATGGCCAAATAATGTCGACTGTTTTTTTATCGTTTTATCTGTCTTAAGTGGGCTTCCAGTACTTTGATGTTTTTTTCACTGCACTGAAACAACAACTTTATAATATATACCAATATGTATCATTATCATATAAAACAAGATTCACACTGTACAGATTGCATAATTAATGCTTTACAGACTCATGCACAAAAAGTGTTAGGCATTACTATAAAATGGATCAAAGACCAGTGAATATATATGGAGATTTGGAGGTCCTTGCCAATACCCACCCTGACCCATTCTGTTAATGAGAGTCCCTGCGTGTACTGTATATATACTGCTGATATACAGCACAACACAGCACCTCCCTCAAGCTCATGCATGCTCAGCCTATGCCAACTGCTGCACCACTATGTGAATACCCAAAATAAGAGTACATAAAAATATGGGGTCTATCACTTAGAATGGCTCAATCTGATGCTGTCAGCTTTGTTGATCTTAAATGTCAGTTGTTCTCAGTCCTGTTCTCTAATTTTGTACATTGTCTATAACAGCCTGATCTGCTTGAGACTAGCCCAAAACAATGTAGCTTCATTATAAGATGTGAACCTATGCTGAAAGACACTGCAGTGATTTCTGGCCTGATTTATTCAGCTATGAGGGAATCAAGAGCATTAACCTGTCAACACTGAGGCATAACTGTGTCATAGCTCATTCTTTACTTGGTGATGAATACAAGGGCTAAGCAAACAATGCCAAATGAATAAGTATATACCAGATGCCGATCTATTGCCTGACTATTAAGCAATATTTGTTTCTGTTTAAAGATTTTATTGACAACAAGTATGAAGGGTTTATTTACTAATTCTTAGTTTAACGTTATCTTAAGATGGCAGTCAGTTTACTTTGCGCGAACATGAGCTGCCCGCTACTGGCCAGACGAACAGAGGTAAACCATGAGAGCAGCGTTCTGGGCATTCACCTGACCAAAACCACCTGCACCACTGAGCCTACCTAGCCTAGCGCCCTCGTTAGCAAATTAGCCGTCAAGATACCGTGCAGTTTAGTAATACCAGGTTGCTAACGTTGCTATGTTTTGACACACTGTCCCTGTCAGAAGATCAAGCCATGTCTTAGTTTTGAACTTAAGTATTTTAATGTTAGATTAAAATAGACCCAGCGTGACAGTCACGTTTGGATGGGAAATACCTTGATATTAGCTAAGTTGTGTTGTTTAGCCTGTACGCACTCATCAAAACTAGCACAGTACTATGACACTGTCGTTAGCTGTTAACAGCTATCTTTCTAAACCTTCTTTTAACCCTTTATCTACCTGCGCAGCTCATAAGGTTGCCATCGTCGCTGTAAACGGTGAAGGTTTTTTTTTTATATATACAAACAGATCACGGTAGTCACCTACCCAAGCTAACTAGCCAACAACGCGCAAGTAGACAGTGACGTTACTGTCATTACAGTCAAAAAACGTTTGTCTGAATCGAAAACTGTCACCCCGACACCCTCCAGCTACTTACCTTAATATGAAAAGGGCTCTCAGTTGTATTTCTTCTGATATGTGGACTCTCAGCAGTAGCTGTGAAACACAGCCCCCATGTCTTACAGTAGCATACGAAATGAGTTAGCTTAATAAGCTAGTGAACGAACAATCCTACTTCCGGGTTTTTAATGGCGTCAGGTGCATCAACGTCAGCTGAGGTTTTTTTTAAACCCACTATTTTGCAATCACTCTACAGTATGCACAAATAAACTGCACATCAAATCTCTTCATGTGTAGCTCACACAACCACTTTTGTAAATACAACCCGTGCCTTTCTTCAAATGTTAGTGCACTATTACCTTTCGTTTCACGAAGTTGCAAATAGAAAAAAAGTAATTGTACCATGTGCAGAAGTCTGAGCACTATGGAAAGCTATGGAAAGCCTTTTTAGCATTATTCGATATCCCCGATATCAACAAATTTTTCCGTCACAAATCGACTAGTCGGCACTTATGCATACAACTATATATTGCCACAGTCACAGAATATCATGGGCCATATATTTTGGTTTAATCTGAATAGGGTCAAGAAACATGTGCCCAAAAGAATTACACTGATTACAAATCAGTGTAATTCTTACTTAGTCATTAGGTTAATATCTAGTACCTGGAATAAATAAGTAAATTTAACTGTCACTCGAGTCAGTGCACTGCTTACAACCACATCATGGAGCCTTAAAGGTGTGTAGACTCCACTGGAAGGAAATGCATGCGCTTAAAAATATGAACATGGACATTTTGTTTGAGACCAATTAAACTTTTATTAGATGTTATTTCAAAATATGGAAAAGCATGTTTCAGCATCATAAAGTGCATTCTAACATGATTTCAGTGTTTGCAAAAACAAAAGATGCTGACTGAAATTGAATCTGACTGTAAATTACTTTTGTATCACCATAGCTTCATGCACTGTGCTCAACAAAAGATTAAATTAGTAGCCTTTTATTATGTGTTTCAAGTAAAGTCCTAAAAAGTTACTAGCACTACAAGCATTTAATACCCATACAATTAAAATACAGTAAATTAACCTGAGCTATGGTTAGCCTGACACACAACTGTACCCTCTCTGCTTTCATTTCATGTTAAATTTTTCACAAGAAAAAAAACCTTTGTGCTTCATCACCCAAAAAAACAAGTTACATATAGTGTTAAACTTCACCCAGCTATATTAGTGTCATTATCTTTAGTATTTTTCCTCAACCACACTATAGCATGCTACAGTAAAACTGAAAAACCAAAACAAGAAACAAAATGACTGCTGTGATGTTGTTATTCTTCACTTGATATGTAGAAATATTAATGCCTGATTAAAGTGCACAGCATTACATCTGACAACCACAAGTCCATTTTCAAAGCCCCAATCAACCTTACTTAAACAGCTCATAAGAATAATGTTCTCGCATTAGCTCATAAGAATAATGTTCTCGCATTATCCAAATACAGTACCCACACCTGCAAGAGGTACATCAATTAGTATATTATCTGTACACAGATTACAGCCTCAAAACAGCTGGCTAAACAGCTGATAAAACTCAAGTAAAGTGTTTTTGTATTTTTTTCCAGTCATTCCTTTTATCATTTCTTTTATAACTTACTTATATTTCATGGCAATATCAGAACAATCCATGGTGCAAAATACAAATTTCCTTATTAAACATTATTCATGTCTACAACATAAAATCAGTCAGTGTAGAATTGAAAAAAATTTGCCTTCACTCAACAAAAAATACCAACCGCTAATAACAGCTCGAGCATGCGTGCAACACTAGCAACACCATTTATAATTATCATAGGAATAGCTATACTGACAGTCACCTAAATTGCCAATCCATCTATACATACTAGAAATTAGGTGGGGTTTGAGGTGGGACTGTATGCCAGTTTTTAAAGCATTCAGAATTATAAGGCAAGCAGGTTTTATTAGATCCATGTTATACATTAAATTAGCGCCATTCTACAATGTGAGCGCTGTGCCATTGAACTGGATTTGAGAAGTGCACCTTGGAAGTCAAACCAATACCCTCCAGCTGTATGTTTCAGAAGGTGCTGGAGAAATGCTGTAGGAAAACCACAGGGTGATGCTTTTCAAACTCTTTGAGCAGCCTCCTCCTGTCTTTGACAGGCATGCTCTTACTGGAGGAAATGTCATGAAGAAGCTGTTTGAGACTCTCCAGGGTGGTAGCCTCACGCTGGTCCTCGTACTCCTGTGGTGTCACTTGCTGGCAGAAGGTGAACGCTGCAAAGCACAGTGGGGAAGGTGAATGACTGGACTGAAGAACTATTTAGTTTATGGTGTGGATCTGGAGCAACAGTGCCTCCATGTGGACAACACACTTTACATTTTGGGACATAACTTCTTTAATCCCTAGTTTGTTGCAGGTCTGGATACAAATGAATACTAAAACTTCTCATTTACTATTTTTTAAATCATTTTGAAGATAACTGAGGACTGTGTAGCCTTGATTGAGATAGATTTGGGACTGTGTAACAGATTAGGGACTTAAACATCACCTTAGCAGTTGTGTTTCCATGTACAGTAACATACATTCAGAAGTTGGAATGGTTCTGTATATATGAATAACGTCTCAGTTGTTATTTCATGTGATGATGTAATGTGTAATGTCAGCCAGAGTGTGCATATTTGACTTACTGGCAATTGAATCAGGGTCTTTTCCCTGCTGCATAGTCCTCAGTGTTCTCCTCACAGCTTCAATAAGGGATGTTGGAGTCTGCATTTGTTACAGGAGGAAAGAAAAAAAGGAATTTAAAAAAGCTGAATCCAAATTTGAGGAGAATTAAACTTACCTGGTCTATAGCATTAATTCAATCACAAATTTTTATTGTTTTATGATATACTGACAAATCACTTTTTCTATGAAAATTTTGAGGAGATGTACCAATTCTCCACTGTCTTTAAGAATGCATGTTTGTGATAGTGAATTTCCAAAACCATTCTGAAAGAACATAAGTTTACCTTGAAGAGCTCAGTGTGATTGTCCATGAGAAACAATACCAGGGTTTCACACTGGGATCGAGTCAGCTCGTTATTCTGGACAATTGCTCTCTGAAAAGTGCGGCAGACCAAGGCCCTGTTATCAGTCTGAAAGGAAATATACCATAAAATCATTGATAGATTCCAGCATGTTAACCGCTTACCCACCTTGGTTATAATAATACAAAACAGAGCTAAACTCCAATCTAATAAATCTGCGAAATGATATGCAACTAGGTTTTTCAATTGTTTTCAATAATTTATATTTCTATTTTATTCTTCTATAAATGTGCCCAAAAATTGGAGCCGATGGTGAGGTTTGGAGAAGGAGACTTACTTGTTTCTGCAGGCGACAGGCATCTGAGTGAGCGGCTATGGCCATGAGGGCCAGCAGTCTCCGCAGTTCATCTCTCACGCTTGTCTCCAATAGCCGCAAACACAACTGCGATGCTCTGATAGCATCCTGCATCTTCCCTCCATCTAGAAAGAAACAAGGCATGTTCAAGAGAGGGAGTGAAGAAGAAAGACTCTCACACAGAGAGAAAAAGTACTGATCGTCACAACTAGAACAAAACTGTTCCGGAAAATGAATCACAGAGGCACTGTTACTTGCTTCATATGTACACACACTCATCATCTGAAGTCAAGTATGCCGAAATGGGTTCTCAAATCTGTCTCCTAAATTTTCAAGATCACAGGCACATAAATCATAAAATCACTAGAAAACCTTTTAACTCTCACCCAGTAGATTCAGAATTGCAACATGTATATCTAGGTAGCGTCCTAAAAGAAGTGGAGCTTTTTCCTGTCCACTGTAGTACTTGGAAATAATGTCAAAGAGCAGTCTCTTTTGGCTTGCCATCTGCTCTGTATTGCCAGCCTCTGCAGAGGCACTGCTGCCTTGTTGGTTGAGTTGTTCCCCTGCAACCACAATCAGCTGGTCTGGGAAAAGCTCCAAGCAGTCTGCTGCTGCTAACAGCCACCCATCCAACCTGAGATAAAAACGATAATGAAACAGAACAAAATATCACTTTATTGTCACTGTAGGGGAGGCAGAATATATATACAATCATTTGTTTAACTGCAGAGCAGGATCTCATTTAATTGTCTCTATAATTATTGCAAGTGTCCTTTAGCAGGATCAGTTTATGTCCAGTATGCAGAAAGCTTTAAAGTATTAATCAGAGCACTAACTGAGGCAGGTTAAGGGTGTCAGGCAGCTCTCTCTCCAGGCATGTGTTAGAAATAACCAGGTCCTGGGTCGCCA
>JBBMJY010000015.1:5145580-5162825 GCA_037833715.1 Toxotes lorentzi | reverse complement strand
GTCAGCAGGCTGACAATGATGCTGTAGACATCCACAGGCTTTCCTCTTATATTATCACAACCATGGGCAAGATGTGTGCTCCGGTGAGGGATGAGGAAATTAAGAAGTTGCGGGAAAGCTCAGATGACATAGTGACACTGTTCAGGTAAGCACATATTTGAGATTTAAAGTCCAGAAAAACATTTCACTGCTGACATCAAATGTTTATTACCAGAGACTGTATTGAAAAACTCAGATCACATTAGCTGGGTTGTTTCTCCACACTAGGGAGATCTTCCGTGTGCTTGACTTGATGAAATTGGATATGGTCAACTTTACAATTGATAATTTGCGACCTGTGCTGCAAAGACAGAGTGTTGAATATGAGAGGGCAAAGTTCCAGAGCATCCTGGAAAAAACACCCAGTAAGTGAATAAGAAAACACTTTTCGCTGCAGCTTTATTTTACTATTTCGTAATATTTCTAACCTGCCATATTAAAGAAAATTATTCTAGAGTTACTATAATGACTTACTGAAATAACTTTCTTCAGATGCTTTGGACCACACCACGTCCTGGATCAAGTCAGTCCTGGAGGAGCTGATGTCGGCCACCATCCCAACAGAGCAGACTCAGGGGAAAGGACAACAAGCTGTACCAGGGCCTTTCCAGATCCTCAACGCTGCCTTCCTCCGTATCCTCACATGGGACTACAATAAGAGCCCACTGCCTGAGGTGAGGGTTGAATTTGTAAGAGAGAGAGAGTAAGATTTCATTGGCTTGTATTTCTGTACTCATTGTTTGTGAAATATAAATATAAATGTATGGGTTTTTTTGTATGAGTTAGCATGAAAACAAAAACACCTAGAAATCTCAACATCAACAGAACAGCAACAGAAATTTCTGGTTTTACAGAGCATGACATTCTGCACATAACAGTAGTATCCATCTTCTCATCTAACCCTCAGCAAAGAGACAAATAAGTGTATTTCCCAAAGTGTCAAACTATTCTTTTAAGTCTCTTTTTTTGGTTCCCCTTTAGACCTGGATGACAGATGAGACACGTCTGCGAGAGATTCAGTGCAAGCTTCAGCAGTGTCAGGCGGTGAACGAGGTGCTGCTCATTGTCTACAGCACCATCGGAGGTTCTATCCAGGGTCTGCCATCCCTGTCTGACCGTCTGAAGAGGATGACCAGTGTCCTGTTGGATGGGATGCACAGCCCGTCAGTTCACTTTTCTCTCCGTCTTAGATCCACAATCTGTATTCAAACATACTGATTCTCATGGGTTATCTGCTACCTGCTTCTCAACAAATACAAGCTCAAACCATAACTCCCCTCTCCTTCATCTTTAGGGACTTTAAACTAAAAGAAGCACTAGAGGGCGTCTGTGCTCAGATCTGCTGTGAGCTCAACAAGTCTTTAACAGAGAGGAACTACCCTGCACTGACCCCGGCCCTGCAGGCTACCCTCACAGGCCAGATCTGCAGCATCACTCAGAAGGACAATCCCATCCGAACTCTAGTTGGTAAGACAGAGTATGCAGGAGTGAGACTTAAAGAGCATTTACAACAAAGATTTTTTTTTAATTGATTTTTTTTTATTCTAACCTTGTGTGATCCTCTTAATTTCTGTGCAGAGGATCGTGTACAGCAGCACTTCATGGTGCTCATATGTGATCCTAAACCCCAGGCGAAACTTGAACAGGTACCAGCTGGCTTGACCGCTATCAAGCCGGAACTAGCATTGATGGGAACAAAGTTCATCACCCTGGTTAACTACAACAAGACTGTCTATGGACCTTTCTACGCGGATATCATGAGGAAGCTGATGTTCAGCAGCAGCCCACCAGCAGCAAACCCTCCTCAGAACGCAGCTCAGGACTCTGTCACCTCCAATTAAAACCAAACTTTGGCTCATGCAATCTTTGGAGTCCTTTTGCTACTAGATAGGCTATACCTGAAGCTAAGGAGGTACTACAGTAGCCGGGCAGTGCTACTGCTTTGCTTGGCCAGTGCGCTCCAATAGTTGGAGCTGCCTTCAGTGTATTAAAAATGTGGTTTTTATCACTACATTTAGCATGGAAGACACTGCTGCGTAGGCACCGTGAGGTCAACATTTAATGTGACCTGCATCCTTTGTGATAAATGTTCTAAGATATACTCTACTATGAACATTCACAACCTCAAACCAGAAAACCAGTGTTACAATGATTCATTTATGAACATAATAGTGACCCTATATTGTCAAACTCACTTTTTTTCTCTTTTGGATAGAGTCCACGGGGGATCAAGGGCAAAACCATAGTATTTCTAATACATACAGTAAGCTTTATGAAGCAAGAAGAATAAAATTCAAGTCTATATATTAAAAAAATTAGTAGAGTAGCATTTAACTATAGTTAACTGTGACCACCGTTGAACATGCTAATGCAAAACATCAGGTAGCCATTTTCCTATTGAATTAGTCTCCCTTTAACTTTTTTTATCTGCCAGAGAACTAGAACTTCTCTTTTTAATCCACTGATGTTGTTCTACAGCAAAAAATAGGAGTAAAAATGTTTTAAATAAAAAAAACTGTTTTTGCAAATATTGAATTAACAGTTGTCTGCATGAATAGATTTGTGTTGGGATTTTGTCAGTTTATACTTGAGTCATTTGTTGGGGTATTTGTCATTTGTTGTATGTTCTATACTTTTACTTACATTCTTCTAGTGAAATACTTGCTATATTGGTTTAGTTGCTTTGTTTGTTATATTTTGTACTGTAGTTGTTACAGTATTGCTTTGTTGGCTGTTGAAACATGATGGGAAAGGAATGGTGCTGAACTCAAAGTGATTTTGTGTCCAAAATTTCCAGCAGACCCAAATGTGCACAAAGAAAAGAAGTTACGTTCTTCAGCTAAAGTTTACACATCATGTGGGAAGTTGTTGTTCTCTTCTTCTGTACCACAGTTAATATAATATATATATAAATAAAAAAGAAACACAAATGTTGTATTATTTACTTTAGGACGGATTAGAAGTGCTAAAAATGTGTGTGCTGCCAAACCTGATACAGAACAAGTCCATTCTTATGCCAGTGAACATGATCAGTGTCACTGACCATCATAATCATTAAAATATAAAGCTTTACCTCAATGGATGTCTTTTTCTAGTTGTATGGCTATTAAAATACTGATTTTGTATAACAAAATGCACATAAAAAGTAAGGTATGTGTGGGAACATAACATTAAACTATAATACATAATATTAAACTATAATACATAATATTAATGTAAATATGTTATTTCTCTGCAGAAAATATATCAGATATTCAGAATTTTAGAAAACATTATGAATCAAAATCTTCATTATTCCTATATTAGTGTTGCTTTGCATGTCCAACTACAAGGTAATGTGTTCACAGCATTAGGCAGTTAATCTGTTTATGGCTACTTATAACCGCATCAGTGCATCACACTGCATTGTGGAATAAACATGCTCTCATCGCTTGCTGTCACCAGGCAGTATTGTTACCTTTAAATGCAGTCCTGAAATCTTACAATTACCCGTTGAAAACACAAATGCACACTTGGTATTTCACTTTGCAAGACCAAAATTTGCGGAGATGTAATATTTAGCCGACAAAAATCATACATCGTTTAGAATAAAAGCGCTGTACATTACAAATCACTATATTAATTAGATTTTAAAAATAGAAAAAGATGTGCATTCACTCTATTTTTCTGTCGCAGAAGCACAAATTACCCCTGTGTCACTTGGTTTTAAAGCATAACTACTGCCATTAGAAAATACGTTTATGTGTATTTGTTTTTATTACAATAAAATGAGTGAAATTGCATATTTACGAGCGCAGTAGTAGTCTTTGAAGGCAGCATCAGTTTGCCCAGTTACAGATTCACTGGTGTCAAGCATGACTTCAACGATCACGTGGTTTAAATCTCGCCACGTAATTGGCTGCCTCAAGCCGTGGCAGTTGTTGTTGTTGTGAATCAGGAAGCTGCCGTCTTTCAAAATTGGGCGTGTAGTATAACGTCAACAGAGAAATTAATTGCTTTTTTACTCTTTGCACACTTCAAAACGAGACTCTACCCTATACCCTACGGCTATATACAGCTCAACAAACGCCCTCCTCGTTAAAGAAAAGAAGATACTCGTAAGTATTTACCAGTGGTTTCTTTCTTTGTTTTATTTTAGCAGGTCAGAGTGACTGAACTTGTCGAGACAAGTATTGAAATGAAATAAAAGATGTGTCCAACGTTGGTGAGCGATAAAACGATGAAAGGTTGCGTTAGAGTATATAACTACAGTTAAATTTAGACCCACACCTGCAGTGTCTATATTCATTTTCACATTGACAGGCACTGTAGAGCTGTTCACACCATTTTGTTGATACTAAACGTTGTTAAGAAGAAATTAATACACAAATGTTATATTAACCGGGTTGGTCACGTTAAGCTAAACTTTAACGGTATTACTCTAGAGCAAATTGTTAAACTCTGTTAAATGTCACTTCTACATGGTATAGTTTCACCTCCGTCAGGCCTCTGTGAGCAGGTGATGAGCACTAATATTTTCACTTTTTGAATCTTCCTGTTCCTCTTTCTCTTTTAGTATTTATGATATATAGTTACAACACTATGTGAACAGAAATGTCCACATGTTTTTGTGTGTTTTGGTGGTTTCGTTTTTCTGTAAAGTCTTTCTGTAGCCGTTTTTCAAACTATTAATTGACAATCAAAATAGCAACCTATTAATTTTATAGTTTAAATTACTTGTATAGTTTAAATTGTTTTAGCTCTATTTCCATGGCCTGGCTTTGTCCCCTTTGTTCCAAGTCATTTTAAAAGTAGTTTTGGCCTTTATTAGATTGTAGGGGAGATAACATACAAATGTCATGTTCAGCAATCACATACAGATGTAATGTTTGGGTTTCAATATACTTTTAGTCAGATAGTGTATTTCACCCCTCACAGAACAGATCCTGCTATCCTCACCACACTTAATCCATTTTCCTTATATTGCCTCTATTAATTTGTAACAGAGCGGCATCCTGCATGGTTGGTGTTCTGTGCAGAGATGGCGCTGGAGGAAAGGGCGCGCAGCTGTCTGCTGCGCTTTCGCCACAGACTGGAAGAAGACATCAAGCCGTCATACCTGATGGACCACATGGTCAGTGATGGTGTGATGAGTGTGGATGAGGAGGAGAGGATCAGGACTCAGGTGAGCCTCAGCTGAGTCCTCAAATGTGGAGGGCAAAGGGGAAATCATTTATAACATGGAACCCGTATTACTTGGCACTTTTTTTGTATCTTGTCATGTTTTCTTCCTGCTCCCTGTATGTTTACGAGTTGGCTGTTCTGTTATTATCAAGATAAAAGTATCTAAGAATTTTTCAGGTTTACTGAATCATGCCATCTCTTTGTTTCCCACATTACTTGCCATGTTATGTGCAGGATATCAAGTTCTAGACACAACACGCAGCCAATTTCTGTGTTCCTCTCCAGTAAACGTAAACAGTCAATGCCAATTTGTTTTTTCAATTTATTTTACGCTTTTATTGTCTTATATAGTGGGTTTCAGATATTTTTATACATTGTTATACATACTGTTTAAAAGCATACAGATCCCTTTAAAAACTTGCATGATGAGAACCCTCATGTCCACATCTCATTGCTACTCTCTCTCACCAGCCCACCAGGAGGGATCAGGCTGTGGCTCTGCTGGAGCTGCTGCTGAGGAAGGACAACCGTGCCTACATCTCCTTCTACAATGCCCTGGTGAAGGAGGCATATGATGATTTGGCCATTATGCTTCATGATGACCTACCGCAGATCTCACAAAGTGAACATAAGAGCTCCTCTGATGGCTCCACATCTTATGGTGAGGAAGGGGGAAGTTGCGGGTGGAGAGAGTGGAGGATTGGAAGGTTGTGCTGTAAGTGTGTGGGAATCTATGAGTGTTGGAGAAAATCATTTCATGTGTGGTAACTGCTGGTTGACCGCCTGTGCTATTTTGGTTCATTGTGCTATCATGTTGGCTTAACACAGCTGAAGTTTTCGGCTGTTACACTTGTAATATGAGTCCTCTTCCTGTTTGTGTAACAGTTCAGATGATGCTGAGTGAAGGTGGTGTACCACAGAGGCCTGTGGTTTTTGTCAGTCGACCAGAGCTTTTAAACCGGGTCAGAGATAAGCTCTACCGGCTGCAAAAGGAGTCTGGCTGGGTCACCGTCTTCGGGATGGCTGGCTCGGGCAAATCAGTACTGGCTGCAGAGGCTGTCAGACACCATGGGGTCATCGAAGGTGAATCATCTTTGACCCACGCTGCCTAACACTAACTGTCAGTATACGTTACTCTGAAACAGTTCAAGATTACAGAAAGAAAAAAGCCTTCAAAAAAAAAAAAAATCTGATGTAATCCTGGACTGATTTCTGTTTTCACTGAAGTTACAGTTTCAAACATGGTTGCTTAGCAGTAAGCTTTCAGTAGTTTTGCAGCTTTTATGCCTCTGACCTCTGTTTTTTTTCCTCACCCTCCTCCGGTCTGCAGAGTGCTTTCCTGGAGGCATCCACTGGTTGTCCATTGGCCAACTGGACAGACCAGACCTGCTGGTGAAGATCCAGTCATTGTGTTTCCGTCTGGAGCAGAGCCTGGATTCCCAGTCCCTCCACCGGCCCCCCAGCTCTCTCGATGAAGCCAAGGAGCGTCTGCGGTTCCTCATGCTGCGCAGATATCCGAGGTTGCCATGCTCAGAAAGTCCTGATGCACTTCCCAGCTAAATATTACTGTTCACCTTTATCTAATGCAGATTACCATTCCATTGAATTTTTTCTTGTTATTTTTAACATGGAATGATATTAAATACCACTCCGCTGGCATATATAACCATTAGACAGTGTTTTCTGCAGAATTAGTTGTAAATAACAAGATAAACACAGAAACAAAAACAAGCCATGGTACTGGGGCAAAGCGAAGTATCAAAATAGCGATAAAAAAATTGTTGGTTGTTGGTTTCTTTTCTGCTTTTTAGATCTCTGCTGATTCTAGATGACATCTGGGACAGTGGAGTGCTGAAAGTATTTGATATCCAGTGTCGGATACTTCTGACCACCAGAAACAGAAGCCTTACTGATTCAGTTAGTGGTATGTACCCTGTAGTTTATTCTGGTCGCTATACACATACAAACTTGAATCAATGAAACCTTCTGTTATTGACTTTACACTGGAAAAGTCTGCTGTGCCTATAAAATGTGTGCACTGTACTTGTGCTTTTATTTTGTAGGTGCTAAATATGAGGTGGAAGTGGAGAGTGGTCTGGATGAAAGCAAAGGACTGGAGATCCTTGCTCTGTATACTAAAACTAAACTCCACACACTACCTGAGGAGGCTCGCAGCATTGTCAGAGAATGTAAAGGTCCGCAAACTGAAATATGCAATCTGTCATTTAGTCATTGTTACGTGTACAAATTGGTGTACAGATTTAAAATATCTGATCGTTTCTCATTGGTTTAAGAAAGACACGGAAAATCTGATTATATTCGACGTTTAAAAATGTTAATGATGTAAATGAACATTTAACAGCATCAGAATATAATAGTAACATAGACTTAGTTGTTGTGTCATCCTCTTGCAGGCTCACATCTTTTAATGGGGTTATGCTTTTGCTTGCAAACTGTGCCTTAATACGCGCATTTTTCTGCCTCTCTGTGCCATAATCTCAGGCTCCCCTCTGGTAGTGTCCTTGATCGGGGCTCTGCTCAAAGAGAAACCCAACCGTTGGCGTTACTACCTCTGCCAGCTGCAGCAGAAGCAGTTCAAGCGTATACGGAAGTCATCATCTTATGACTACGATGCCCTGGACCAGGCCATGGCTGCGAGCATTGAGGTCCTGCCTGATGAACATCGAGAGCTCTACAAGGACCTCACTGTGATAGAGAAGGACATTAAAATCCCTGCTAAGGTTTGGCTACACAACAAACATGTTTGACATTACTCTGATGGCTCTTTATTTTATTCTGTGAGGCACTTAATTCTGTTTTGTTTGTTGTTAACATAACATCCCACTATGTTCCAGTATTTTGACATATTATCCCCAAATTGTCTTCTACAGAAAAAATATGGCTCTGGACTCCATCACTTCAAAGATTACACAGTATACAATGTTATTCCTCTTCTCAGATGCTGTCTGTTCTGTGGGACCTGGAGCCGGAGGAGGTGGAAGACATTCTCGAGGAGTTTGTCAACAAGTCTCTGCTTTTTGTGGACAGTAACAATAAACCCTACCTGTATTACCTCCATGACCTTCAGCTGGACTTCCTGGTGGAGCAGAACCGCACCCAGCTCGAGGTGAGTTCTCAAACTGTTGGAGTTCAGTCTTTTTGTTAAGTGGCCAGTGTTGTCAATTAAGCAAGTAGTGCCATACAAGCTGATTTACAGCTGTGTTTTAACAACAGCAAAAAGGTGCTGATAAGCAGAATATAAAGTGGGGATAATTAAAACATTAACAATTAACAAGTCGTTAATAAATACTTTCATTTTCAGGCCCTCCACACTAAAGTGGTGCGTCAGTATCAGCAGCACTACAGAGATGGTCCTCCCACCTCAGGAGATGAAGAATGTCTTTATTGGATCAGATTTTTGACCTACCACATGGCTAAAGCCAACCTTTCCCAGGTAACACACACACACACACACGGGTTTGTACAATATTTTAGCCTCTCAATTTTCAGAGGAATCGTATCTAAGCAATATCATCATTTTGTATAATCATTTTATAAAACTGCTCGTCATGACTGTCGCCCTGTATTTCTTTTTCATGGTATCTTGCTGTTTCTGTCTAGGAGCTCTACTCCCTCATGTTTTCTCTGGACTGGGTTAGCATCAAAGCCCAGATAATGGGTCCAGCCCACCTAATCAACGACTATGTGGAGTATGGACCAATTCTGGACAAAGAGGTCAGCCGATAACAAAACTTTTCTATGTATAAAAAAAAAAGCTAATTTGGCTTTTGTGTGTGTTGGCTGCTGATTTTCCACTGTAACAAGAAAGATTAAGATAATAGAAGGTAATGATATTATCTTCTTCATTAAAATGTGAAATGTGTAATATATAAATAATAATAAATGGGTCCTATCTCAGGAAAAATGCAGGTTCGTTGCCCTCTCCATGAAATTTTGTGAATTAAATATTTTGGCTGTCCCCTGGTCCCTTTCCAATTTTCATCATTGCCAGAGGGCAGATTTAATAATTGGCAAATGGCTTATCAGACACAAGCGAGGAAGCATGGGGTTACACACCTGTTTAACTTGGACATGTATTGTAAGAAGGCATCAAAATAGACATGAAATACAGACCACATGCAGTATAACTGCATTATTTAATTTATTTATTTATGGATGAACAATGAGTTTTGTATCTTTTTTAGCCAATCACAATGGAATAAATTTTTGAAAAGGCTGATTCACTCCTGTGTTTATGTAAAAGCAGTCCTTTAATAGCATCAGAAAACACTCATAACTTAAATTTAGAAATAGGATTTTAAGACGAAAGGTTTATCAAACAACTTACATAACAAACAAGGTTAGACAAGCAGAGAGGAGGACTAGGACATAACCTCAGGGTTAGGGTGACAAATATGAAAATGGGAATAAACATTATCATTACACAAAATTATGTGTTGGGATCAAGTGGTTATTTTAGCTTAAACATTAAACTTCTGCCATTAGAATCCTTTGTGAAGAATGGTTGTCCTAATGACAGGGAGTAAGTCTTGTGTAGTTTCCCTTTGCCATCCCCTATAGAGTGCAGTGGACTGATGTGTGCTTATTTTTCTGTCCTGCCAGAACAGTGAAGTGCGCAGTCAGTTCCAGGAGTTTCTGTCTCTGAACGGCCACCAGCTGGAGCAGCGTCCTTTCCCTGATGTGGTGCAGCTTGCTCTGTCTCAGCCGCACACCTCCGAGGTCTACAGGCAGGCTCTGCTGGAGGCACAGGACCGGGCCAGCACAGGGCAACTCTACTTTGACTGGACGTACGCAAGCAAGCAAACAATTTTTTATGATGTCTAATGTGTGACTTCAATAATGAAGTAAAAGTCAAGTAATGCATTAACTTTGTTGTGCACATATGGATCACTGCAACATTATTCTAGCAATGCAAACAAGCAGAATATTTTATCCTTATTAGTATCTCTTGCAGCTTTAAAATCACTGAGTTGAGTTTGAGTGTGTGTTTTTGTTTTTGTCCAGGAATAAGAACAGTGTAGAGAGCCTTTGCCGTCTGGTGATCCACCCCCACCAAGGTTCTGTCTACTCTGCCTGCTTCTCCCACGACGGATCCAAGATCGCCACCTGTGGAGCCAGTAAGACACTCAAGGTATCAAAGTAGAAGTATTTCTTTGAGTGTGTGTGTGTAAAATTATCAAAGTAAAAAAATACTGGATCATATGAAGTGTTATCCACCTTTACAGCTAAAAGTCTGTTTATTTAAAAAACAATCTAAGAATTACACAAAAGTTATAGCAAAAATTTAGAATCACTGAGCAGTCATTCTCTGTAAAATTTTAACAGTGAACATTCACACCTCTGAAACCAGAAGTGAATCAGTACTTCTTTTTTTTTTGCATACACGTATTGGCACGTAATTGCTGCAACTGCATTTCTGTGTGTGCTCAGGTGTTTAAAAGCACCTCAGGCGAGAAGCTCACGGAGATCCAGGCCCATGACGATGAGGTGCTCTGCTGTGCCTTCTCCCCCGATGACCGTCTCCTAGCAACCTGCTCTAGTGACAGGAAAGTAAAGGTAAATGGATAACGGTCCAGCTGTCCATTATAACCAACTTTATTACAGCAACAAACAAGCAAGTAAAATACATATTGATTTTAAAACTTTAAAAAAGTAATTTTTCTATCATTTTATCCTAAAATTCTCAAAACTGTGTATTGCCAAGGTGTGGAATGTGGAGCAAGCCATTCTGCGGAGGGTCTTTGCTGAGGAGCACGAAGAGCAGGTCAACCACTGTCAGTTTACAAACATGAAACGACACCTCCTCCTGGCCACCTGCTCCAACGACAAGTTCTTGAATGTCAAGGTGCGTTTGTGTGTTTTCTAGCAAGTTTTATTATTACCCGTTACTACCTACCTATGGATTTTTTTCATACATCGCACTAAAGGTGAATAAATAACCATGTATAGGAAATGAGAAGAGTAAGTTATATTTTATTTTAGTACTGTTTGCTGTGTTTCTAGTTCTTTCTCTGCTCCTATCTCTCTTCCTGCTTCATTCTTCTCTTGTCTTTCTCTCTCTTTCTCATTGTATTTTTCTGTTTCTGTAGCTGTGGAACCTCAACAAGCCATCCTCCCAGAACACCATGTTTGGCCACTTTGAGCCAGTCAACCACTGCTGTTTCTCCCCTGACGACACCTATTTATCCACCTCCTCCAGCGATGGCACTGTTAAAGTGAGTGCCATTAAACTAGATGCTTTTAAAGCTGTCCTTTTCTAAGGCAGTGTATTTTAAACTGTACATGACTGATGAGAATTGGATGCACTAATTTTTATTGTGATTTGTAACATCAATTAAAAAAAAATGTCCAGTACAGAAGTTATGGATTCTGACATTAAAAAAGACTATACTACTGTATACTGGTGCTACAGTACGTACAGCCTTATTCTGTGTTGACATGCTCCAACTTGTGTGTGTTTTTGTGTGTTGCTGTGTATGCAGCTATTTCAGGTGTCGTCTGCCAATGAGTGGAAGACGATCAATGTGAGCAGCATGTTTACAGAGGGCGATGAAGAGGTCCTTGTCAAGTGCAGCACCTGGACTGCAGACGGCAAACGTATCATATGTGCTGCCAGGAACGCTGTTTTGGTGAGTGTTTTGGAGTGTGAATATTTGTTTGAAAGGGTATATTTATATTTTAATGAGTAGAGATGCATGATATGATTTGATGTAGTGTGTTGCTTTGTGGGCAGTGCCGAATGTGTGACAAACACCAAAAGGTTCATCTCATCCTCCCTACCCTCGTTGTTGGTGTGCCATTTCATTGAAGGAGACAGGAATGAAAGGCTGTTCGTCAGTTTGTCTTCTAGGGAGTCTAAAGAGTGTGTGTCCTGGTTGTAAATGTGAGCAGCCCCTCCTCTCCTGAGCTTTACAAAATCAGTCAGTCTTGTCCTGTAATCAGTCTGTTGGCGTCCTCTACGTCTTTATTCGTTCATATTCTGGGAAACAACTCAAGCACTGCAGAGGTGTCTCAGCTTGTTTCTCTGCCTTTAAGCAAATGAAAAGGAGACTTTAATGATGCAATTTTGCCTTGGGTTTTAATGTTCCAGCATAAGATCATACTTTTTCATAATCCAATGCAAACTGCGGATATATTGTACAGCCCACCAGTAGATTGGTATGTTAGATATTATCTGCTGATGGTACCTTATTACAGACATTTTGGTATCAGTACACATTGCAGTATAAAAATGTTACAGTGCATGTTGGGGGAAAGCAGCGCAGCTTTTTAAATACAGAGCAGACACTGAATTGTTGTGTGTCTCCCGCTGTTTCTCAGGTGTTTGATGTGGAGACATCAGATATGTTGTTGGAGATCAGAACGAATCGTCGGAGCACCGTGCAATACTGTCACGCCTGTCCTACCAGTAACCTGCTGGCCATTGCGTTCTCAAACTACGCTGTGGAGGTTTAACACATTCCCTCACACACACACACACACACACACACACACACACACACACACACACACACCTCTTTTTTCTTGTTCTGCTATGTTGCACACAAGAGATCATACTTGTTTGCAGATTTTGCATTTTATTATATTGTATTGTTCTAAATAATATATTCTGTATGAGAAATATAAATTTCCTTCTGTATCTGGACTTGTTGCTTTGACCTTTTAAAGTCCTACATCAGACAATGGGTGTCTAAAAATATTTTGTTCTTGTTCTTGTTCTTTTTTGCATAGTTTATACTTGTGCATAGGAGTATAATTTATACGTTTATGTGTGTGTGTCTTCTAGCTGTGGGACCTGGAGGCCAATAAAAAGATGGCCGATTGCAGTGGGCACCTGAGTTGGGTCCAGCGTGTTCAGTTCTCTCCTGACGGCTCGGAGCTGCTGTCTTGCTCCGACGACCAGACTGTCAGAGTGAGTAAGACTGACTAAGTGTGTGTGTGATATAGTTACATTGGTGTGAGAACTTGCATATTGTTCTAATTAGGGTTAGATTACATTAAACATGAGAAAAGTAAAACACAATGTTGTTTTTTGCTCTGGTAAAGTACACAATAAATTCTACTCAGACTTTTGTTTTTCGTTTTGTAGTTATGGGAGACTAAGAAGGTCCACACCTCCTCAGCCATCTGCCTGAAGAGAGACTCTGATGTTCTCTTCAGCGATAAAGAAATCATTGTGTCAGCTGCAGACAACTGCAACAGACTGCAGGTGAACCGCAGGGAAAACAGAGGAGAGGGTTTGAATGAACAAATAAAAGGCAGTCGCCTAGTTGAAGCAGGAATTTGAAGCTGGGATGCTTCTTTGAGTATGAGATCAACTTCAGACAGGTATGACTTTACTATGCCCATATCAGGCTGTCATGTAAAACAATGTGTGTTTGGGTCAGGTGCGTGATGGCCAGACGGGATCAGTCCTGTTCCAGTCAGAAGAGAAGTCGTCCAGGATTCGGTGTACCTGTATGTGCAGACAGCCCTCTGCGGTTGCCCTTGGCCAAGAGGATGGCACCGTACAGGTACAAGGCACCTGATGAAGTGCAGTATATCTGTGTTTCCTCTTGCATCTCTAATTTATTGTACTGTCAAATGGCCAGACGCATTTCTGAAATCAAGGTTGTGAAATCTCACTTTGTTATGCGCAGGTATGTATGTGTGTGTGTCCGTATGCGTGAGGTTGTGTCTGTTCGTGCGTTCGTTTGCATGTGTGTATGACAGCAGGTTTGTGTGAACATCTGAGTAAATCTCCAATCTCCAGTCCACGTTGCTGTAGGAGGTGTTTTTCAGGACATGTTGAGTCATGAGATCTGACATTAGCACTGTGACCCTTCTTTATCTGTCCTGTCAGCTGTACATCAGGTCAAGTCTTTCATCTCTCTTCCTCCACACACTTGTTTTTTTTAACCTGTGATTTGTATTCTCAACGCTCTTCAATCTCTATTTTTATATTTCACATCTCTGTCACTTACTACCTTTTCTTTTATTTCCGCTTTTGTTTATCTTTCTTCCTCCTTGTGTTCTGTCTGTCCTCCTGCTCGCTGTGCTCCACTGCTCTTTGTCTTGGTGATAAATTGTTGTTTGCGGGCAGAGAATGAGTTCCTAGTCTGCTTTGTGGCAGGTCTTTGTTTGTGAGTGTATGTTTCTATTGCATGTTATGCACACGCGGCAATGGTAAAGGACATCCATGAAAGTTCTTGTCCTATATTAAAACAAAAACACTTACTCACTCACAGTCCCCTGACCCATCTATGCCGTGGCCAGGCCAGCACCCTACAGCAGAGGGTAACTAATTAAAAGGTCCTGCAGTCTTAATGAGTACAGGGTGGATTTTAATTACAGCTCTTCTCTCTCCTTCATGTGTCTCTCCTCTTGTTGCCTGGACCCAGAGATTTGAGTGGAAGGTTTATTGCATACAAGGACATAAAGGAGCACAGATGATTTGTGATCTGTGTTCTTACAACTAGAAGGAAATGAAAAGCAACATTAGATATTTGCTGCTGAGTAAGATTTTTTTTTTTGGTGCCAGCAATGATGCATGCAAAATACACACACAAATCTTTCTTATGTAAGGTTTTTCCTGTGTAGTAAAGGAACTCCTTTTCCTGTGAGTTGCCTCAGAAATTGGTGTGTGTGTGTGTGTATTACTTTGTTTTGGACTCACTGCCAAGCCATGATTTTTGCTCCAGTGCTGTTGAAGAATTAAAGGAGACATAGCATTGATCATACGTAATCAGATTACGTATCAGATACGTATCAGATTGTACAAAAATATTATGTGCGCAGTTTTAGATCAGTTGCCACCAACAACAGATTTAGATTCATTTTAAGTGCTTTTAATTCTCAGGGAGTTCACACTGTTTTTGCTATTGTAGTCCCCTTAGCTAACACCAAGGGGAGCCCTGGTGCTAGCTCAGGGGTGCTCCTGGTGCTGCTGACTGCTGCAGTGGACGGCATTCATTTCCTCTTCCCTCATCTGGGCTTATTTACAACAGTTTACTGGAGGAAAAAATGACTAATAATGCATCAGCTTCAGTGCAGGACCCACTCACAACTCCTAGTGCCACTCAGTATGACAAACCAGCTTTGTACTGCTAATGTGAATGTTGATGTCTTTATGGCAGATGTCCTGGAGAGAATAGGAAGTCATGTTTCTTCCTGATTGTGAAAGTATGCAGTTGTGAGTGTGTGTTTGTGTGCATGTGTGTGTTCTGTGCCAGGATAAAAGGCTGACAGCTTGTCAGGTACTGAGGATGGTTGGCTGCAGGATCCGACAGCTGTTGACCTCTTACAGGGGGTTGGTCCTGGCTGTAGGGCTAAGCACAGGCGACGTTCAGGTATGAGAGGGAAAGTGTAATATCTGTGTGCATGTCTTTGTGCCGCAGAATGTTCAAGAATCACTTAGGGTTGTTTGTGTGTGTTATTTTGGCAGTTTAATTAATTTTTCAAGGAGCATTTTAAGACTAACAACAGAATAGGCAGATTGTTGTCACGTCTCATCATGCAGGACCAGCCTCAACACTGGTCATCTCATTCCTTCAACACATCATCCATGTTTCTTTGGCTTTATATGAGTTCTGTAAAGCTCCAGTAGCGTGTTTACTCATTTGGCAGTGGTATTTAAAACAAGTCTTTTCTCTTTACATTAGCCTGCTTTTAAACTTGTCTATTTTTTTTAAGAACCTCAGGCATTTTCTTTACTGCAACATCCCAAAAATCCTTGAGCCGGATGTGTAAAGCTTGCCAAAGCGTTCTCTCGCAGGCTTTTATACTTGCGTCTCAGTGCTTAGAGCTTGGCAAACACGGTTGGCTTGCCCTGAGGCTTGTTCTGCTCAGACATTCAACCCTGTCCTCTGAGATGTAAATATTTTAGAGCCTGGTAAAATCCCAAGCGTCACAGACCTTTCTCTTATGCTTTAAAACTACAGGTGTCCCGTTGGACTAAAGATAATGTTGTGCTATACTTATTTACTTTTGTTTGTTTCATGTTTTGAATTTCATTTGTGCTCTCCAATTATGATTTTTGCATGACTATCAGTAATTTATTGTTTATGAAGTTTGCTGAGGTGCAGATCCAACTAAAGCAAAGCTTTGAGTTTTTTAATCACTGGATTGATCTGTCAGAAGGTTAATGAAGAACAGTTTTGCCACAGTAGGTGTTATAATTGCAGCTGTAATCTATGTTTTCACCTCATAATAATAATAACCACAAAGTGGCTCTAGAGGAACACAGTGTGCTGGAATGACTCATTGCCTTCTCTGCTGCCATGTTGCTACTGTGGCTAAAAGCTTTCACATTTTGCTAGAGACTTGCCTAAAACCCCATCTAAGACCTCTGGAAGTCCCCGGACCATAGTGTTAGCAGCCAACCAGTCAACCTTGAGGATGTCATGGAGATGTCACAAAATCTTCCATCTTTCTCAAAACTAGCCTTAAACAGACTGTGAAAGTTTCTCATCACTAGGGCTTATTATAACAGGGTTTTATGCTGGAGCAGCAAACCCAAGTGAGGATACACAATGACATTTTTTTTCTTAAAGTTGAATCTTTTGAGCTTCAAAGCTGTTTTGTTCTCTAACTCCCCCGGTAACATCTGCAGGCTGTCAGATGCCCTGGTAGCCCCCTGCCATCTTGACCTGACTGAACGGTTGCTCACACTTTTTCCCGCAACTCCACTTTCTTTTTGATGTGCTTATCGCCATAGAGCCAGCAGCGACACTTCACCTCTCTCCTCTTCAAGTACAACCAAGTACCCTCAAAATGTGACTTTTTGTCAGGATTTTTAAGGAAACTTTCTGGGACAGTTTTCCTTCCTGAGTATATCTTGGCAAACTCAGCTATCATTTGAGGCTTGTATAGAAATTCTAGAGACCAGGGGTGAACCTGATATGACTTTCTGTGGACCTGTTTTTTTTTTTTTTGTTGCTTTTTTTCGGCCAGGCACTAGCTTTTTTTTTTTTTTTTTTTTTTTTTTTTTTTTTTTTTCTCCCACACCCCCCACCAAACACGTCCTCCTTTTTTTTTTTTTTCT
>JBBMJY010000015.1:5128961-5145480 GCA_037833715.1 Toxotes lorentzi | reverse complement strand
GGGGGGGGGGGGAGGGCTGGGGAACAGGGGGGGACCATGGGTGGCTTTTTGGGGACCTTTTTTTTTTTTTTTGTTGTTTTTTGTTGGCCAGGGAGTGGGTTTTTTTTTTTTTTTTTTTTTTTTTTTTTTTTTTTTATACAAGCGCACCTGAGACACATGTGCTAATGTTTCTTTGCTTCTTCCTTTCAGGTGTTGGAGGTGCCCTCTGGGAAGCTTCTGACCACTTTGCTGGGACATACTAAGACAGTGCTGCATTGCCAGTTCAGCCAGAACGGCCAAACCCTCTTCACATCCTCCGAGGACACCACCATTAGGGTGTGCATCTCCTCCCTTCCTCTGTTTATGCTTTTTGTTTCCCTCTGTCTGCTTTGTTTTCCTGTTTTTGTTTCTCCCATTCATCACTTTCTCCCTTATATGGCATCTTTTCTCGCCTAATTCATGGTGTGCTCTTTCACCTCCTCCTCCAACCTGCTTCCCATTTTTCTTCTCCGTTATCGATTATTCTCCTCCCCCATTCCCCATTCCTCACCTCGAGTAAAACTGCCTGCTTTGCTAAATCGCTCATTCTCACAGTATTTCGGGTCTCTGTAGTGTCTTCACCTTCCCCTACCTGTTACACTCTACCAGCTTCTTTGTCGGCCTCTTCACCTCTCCATTCTTCATCCCCCTCTTTCGTCTCCTCTCCTTCCTTTTCCTTCTCTTTGCCTTCGGCTGTGCCTGTCTCGATAGCTCTTTATCTCCCTCCCTCTCTTGTGTTGACCGTGTGCAACTCTCCGTGTTTGTGTGTGAGTATGTGTGTGTGTATTTCAGGCCGTTACGCTCTGTCAACCCCCACTGGTCATGCTCCGTTGCTCATTTCCCCTTTCCTCTCCTCCTCTCTCATCTCGTCCTCCTCCTTCTTCATCTTTTCTCTTTGCCGACAGACCTGTCCACTGCAGCACTTCCTCCCCTCTCCGACAGTGCAGCACCTCATTCCGTATTCATGCTGCAGCTGCCTACACCATCACTTTTCTCGGACCATACGCCACTTATTCCAAAGCTTTTCAGATTCATGCTGTTTGACATATGCTTGCTAGGAATTGTGTATTTAGATATTTCTAGAGACACAGAGTGAATGTAAAGGGATATAATGATGCTTATTTTAGCTGGTGATGGATTCGAACCTTTAGACCCGTGACAGATTCTATTCAGAAGAAGAAAAGGTGCAACCCTGCACATAAGGGCATGATAAAATGATCTGGGTAATTCTGTCTGTCCTACCCTCTTTGAGCTCAGTTGAACTCCTGTCCCTACTGATTTACCTGCCTGCACACTGGCATAAAAAAGTACTCTGCAGACAGACCTAGAGTTTTAACTACAGAGTTACACTGGCATAAATTGAAGTTTAACTGGGCTGAATTGAAAAGCATGAGTTCTTAATCTTTCTGCTTCCCCCTGTAGGTGTGGAGGTGGCAGTCTGGGGAGGGCAGAGTACTTCGGGGTCACAAAGAGCAGGTCAGGTGCTTCTCTCTGCTCTCCAACTCACCGGCCGACACAAGACTGCTGTCCTGGTCCTTCGACGGTACTGTCAAGGTGAAGCTCAGACACATACCCCTCAAAACACAGTTGACAGCAGTGTAGAATCAAATATTAAATAATCTTTCTCTTCGTTTCCTTGCTTCGTTTCCTTGCTTACCATAAGGTGTGGGACATAGAAAGTGGAGAGAAGCTACAGGACATCGAGGCACATCAGGGAGCCATTCTGTCCTGTCATGTCTCACCAGATGGATGCTTCTTCGCCACCACCTCTGCTGACAAGACTGCTAAGGTTCAACACTTATATATACACACACAAACACACTCAGAGTCATATTCATGGGATGAGACATATTTGTTTGTGCTGCCAGTAATAACTTGACCTGTTACACATCAGCATCTTGCCTCTAACCTTCTTCCAAACTTAATATTCACAGCACATACACATGGATGCATTGCTGTGGGTGATATCTGAGGCTAAAAGTTTCTCCAGTAGTGAGGCGAAGGACCTTAGAGATTAGTGTGCAGAAGCTGGCCCAAGGCCTGGTGAGCTAGCTGCAGGTCAGCCTGTCCTCCTACACTCATGTTCAGTGATCATTTAGTCTGACTAAATGGCAGCCCATGGACCTGCTGAACCACCAGCCTGGCAGACAGTATGATTAGCAAATGACCCATCTCCCTGTCTGGATATAGTTTTTGCCAGGCTGCTGTTTACCAACACCACTGCGCTGAGTCTGGCTTGACTTTGACTGACTCAGTAGCCTGGAGATGCGGTTTTCCACAAGCACCTCTTAAATCATTGCTTTTTCCTACTTATCATCGACAGATGTCCACAGAAATTTGAACTGCGCTGCACATTACAGGCTGAACTGTGCTTAGACTGTACGCTCTTTGACTCTGGATTCTTGTCAGTGTCATCCATGTTCTTGGATCATAAATGCTTGTGGGTTCACCTTTTAGATTTATACTTATCCATCCAATAGTCAGCCATGGATTACAACTGGTGTTTCTGACTGTCCGGCATAAGAAACAATGCAAAGCCGCTCTCTCAGGCATTTGTTAAAGCAGTTGATCTAGAGCCACCGCCACAGAGTTTCACACGGGAATTTGGATTTGGTCGACGCTTGCTGTAGAGAACAGCCACTGGGTTGCCAGCCAACCTGGCTTCTGTCAGTGGATGGTAGTGAGAGAGAATGTGTGTTTTATGGATTTGGCAAAGATGATAATTGAGGTGTGTGTATATGTGTGCGTGTTGTGAGGCTGGTTAGCAGCCAGTCACATAGTCCTTGCTCTCTAGACCGAGTAGAGGCTTTGGTAGTTCAAAACACACACAAACACCAAAGTCCCCGATCTCCATCTATCTAGAGGCCAAACCAGAAGTCTCAGCCATGAGCACCACAAAAAGCTCATTTCTTTTCCTCCGTCTCTCTTTCTCTGTCCCCCATTTTTTTTTCTCCTTTTCTTTGTTTTTCCCCTGACCTTCAGATGAATGGGACTTTGTGTGCAGACATAGCTAGCCAGCTGCCAAATGAAGTGTCTAATTATGAGCTCTGTTATTTTCTGTGCAGCACAGGATGCAATGAGGGTAAGGAAGAAACACAGAGTGAAAGACTAGAATGGGAAGAGAAAGGAAGGAGGGAATACAAAGAGATCAATGGATGAAAGACAGATGGGAGGAAAGAGAAAAGGGAAATCCAAAAAGTGAGGGAAAGACAACAGCAGAGAGTGAGGGAGCACTCATTAACAGTAACAACGCTGTAACAACATTAACTCTGCATTTGGGACGATTATTTATACCTGTGACGACGAAATAATACTTCTTTTACATTTCTGTTTTTTGTCATCATTTAAAACAAAATGTATACACAACTGATATACTGATTTCTGCTTTTCAGTCTTCTTGATACATTACTTTCTGCTCCTAGTTGTGGCACTGTGAGTCCTGGCAGTGTGTCCATACACTGAGCGGCCACCAAGACTGTGTACGCAGCTGCCGATTCTCATGGGATGGCCGACGCCTCGCAACCGGAGATGATAACGGAGAGATCCGGGTATGTGTCCAAAGCAATTCAGCCATTCACCTTTATACTTTTACTTTTTTATTTCTTAACATTGGTTTTTGATCTAGGAATTTAAGCTCATAGGGCTTGTTTTGCTGTTAGAAATCACCCTCAGCAAAGTGCCTAAAGGCACAAAAGTGAAGTGGAGAGAGTGTGAAGTAGAATGTTTTAAGGAAGTATGAGGAAAACAAGGTGGTAAAGAGTATAGTGGAGGGACTGATGGAGCCAATTTTTAAAGAAAGGATAGAGGCAGCAGATGAGAGCTGAGGATAAACTTCCTACTGAGCCTCCTGCCTCAAGATACTCAAGATAATCAGTGTGTCCACACACCAAATGCTATTATGTTATTAGTATGAGAAGTAGCGACAGTGCCTTAAACTATCTAATTTACTGTGCAACACACAAAAACGCAATTACAGCAGTCAACACTTATTCCAGAGATCACCCCATAATTACATGTCATCACTCATTTAGATCAAGTGCTTACTAATACATCATGATTGCTGCAGTGTACTGGGGAGGGGTGAGATGAAAGAAGGTGGCAGGGCTCCTTCACAGGAGGGGGTACGGGAGCTGGAGGAGGTGCAGGTTGTGTGAGAAGTTGGGATGAAGGGAGCAGGAAGAGGAGGAGATGTCTGACAGTGGGAGGTGAGGGAGAGGGCTCAGGCTGCCAAATTGGATCCCCAAGGCTTTGGAATAGGCACCGTTCATCTACAAACACATGCACGCACACACACACACATACAAAGTAAATGGCAAAGTTTGACACTCTGTGAGAGATAGAAAGGAGGATGAGGAAAAGTCTTTCAGCGGCGTTTAGCCTGCAGTGACAAATGGTGGTGCAGCATCAGTGAACAAGGGGTTAATGCCCTCTGGTGGCCTCTGAGCTGAACCTGCACTGCTATCCAGAAATGGCCCAATCCATCAGATCCAATTACATAAACCACACTGAAATCTCACCCCTGTTTCTATGGAAACAAATCTGAGTCATTCAGTACAAAAGCATGCCAAGTGTTAAATATAGCTGTACGTGTGATGTGTCATTGTCAAAGGAGCATGGCATGTGAACAGTTGCATAACAGCTGCAGTAGACATGATGTGCTGCGCCAGTGATGTTAGAATCACAAACCATCATTTCATTACATATGTGGTGCATTATGGGTAATTTGTTGTTTAGCTTCACACTGTATATTTTTGTAAATTATTTTCCATTTTACTGAGCTTGAAGGTTCATTCTTGACTTCAGAAATTTGGTGGGGTCCATCTGCTGATGCAGGCCACAACATGTGGCTGAAAGCTCTGGAAACATCCACCAACTTAGTCAACCTTCTGGCAGCCAAATCTGCAAATGCCAATATTGCTGGTGTCTTTGTTTGTTTATCAGTGGCATTTATGTTATGTTTGGTTTATAATGTTTGCTGTTCGTCTCAGCTCTGGAGTGTCAAGGAAGGCTCGTTGCTGAAGATTTGTTCGCGGGAAGGTAAAGATGGTATGGACTCACTCCACGGAGGGTGGGTGACTGACATGCACTTCTCCCCAGACAACTCTCTTCTGGTCTCGACTGGCGGCTATATCAAGGTATGATAACACACAGGAATCATATGGTTAACCAGTGCCACGATGTGTTGATGATGAGGAGTTACAGGGAAGGAGAAGACACAGTTTGGGAGGAGATATTGTTCCAAGATAACAGATTAAACTCACCTTTTTTATAAAGATTTTCCAGAGGGAATTTTGCCTTTATTTTATAAGAGACGTAGGGGGTACTGATGGAAAATGTGGGGTGTTTTAGTTTTTATGGTTTGCATTTAGACCCCTTGTCCGTAAGGATGTCCCATAATACTATTTTCAAAGAATGTTTTTGTTTTCGGTCTACTAGGTTTTAATATTAAATGACAAAACTGCCACACATATATGAAATAACAAACTTAAAGTTAGTGAATTATTTAGTCCCAAAGGGACCGTAGAGTTTCAACTCAAGTGTATTTACTCATAAAGACACCTTTTGCTGTTAATGTAACATATGTGTGAAAACGTGTGTGTGAAGGAGAATTGTTGATTGAGAAAAAATCCAAAGATTCCCCAAACATTCACCCGTGTTACATTTACTAGAGGACTGTTGCTGTGGTTCAGGTTTACATAAATACACTCAATATCTTGGAGAATGATATCAATGCCTCCTTGTGACGTGACCGGAACAGAATGTGTGTGTGTGTGTGTGTGTGTGTGTGTGTGTGTGTGTGTGTGTGTGTGTGTGTGTATGCGCACCTCTTATTGCCTTTACTTTTACAGGAGATGGGGTCACAGAGCGGGCAGTCTCAGCTGGGCTCTGATTGGCTATTTGCTGAGCAATGATGTAATCCTCAAGAGAGAGCAGTTCTGATCGATGAGGCTTTATATCTCAGATTACTCCTGATACTGTGTGTGGGGTTGTGTTGTGTGCGTGATTATGCGCATGTGTGCCTTTGTTTATACCTGCCTGTGTGGGTCGACAGAGATGTTACTGTTGAAGCCAGTGGTTGCAATTGTTCAGGCTTTTTATAGACAGATGAACAAAAACACACTATAATCTCATCTACACCAGATTTCTGTTGACAAGATCACAAAGCCTGGAAATGAGCTCATACATAATGAGAGAGCCCCAAATGCGCTTCTTTTACTTAATACTATTACTTTATATTTTTTTATAGTAGTATCTGAAGATTTAAGTAAACATGCACAGCACATGTGGAGTAAAAGCTCTGAGAGAGCTTTTAAAACCAGACACAGCAGCGTGACATCATATGTGAGCGTATAGACATGAGGTTTGAATTCACTCCTTTTCTAATAGGTAATAGGGTAAAGTTGTACTTGAATCACTGTGAAGCAAACAAGCCACTTAATCAGAATGTAGATAATAGGGGAAACTTTTGACTGTATGGAAAACAGCCTCTCCACTAATATACACATCAGTTTGTTTTTTAGTAAACTTTGTACACAGGCCTGCTCTGATTGAAGCACTCGTCTAGCGCTCATCAGCTTCGTCTTCCATTACATCACCATGACGGCCATAATTATTCTGTGAATCAGCTTCCAGATCACTCCATTACTCCATTTCATAGACAATTTTCCCCTTTCTCTCTCTCTTCATCAGCAAAGCATGTTAACTTGATGGATCAGCATGTGGATGTGGGAAGCAGTGATGGATTATTATGCCTGTCTTAAAGGATAACCCCCCCCTCGCTGGGTGCTTTGATTGATTAATCTTACTGTGTGTCGGCCGGACAGCTATGAGAGGACATCCTGTCTGTGATAGTAATTACCATGACAGAGTGTGTACCTGTTAAGACAGATAATATAACCTGCAGAGTGAGGAAGCACGATGATAATCTAGCTGTCTGTTTTAATAATTATTGCCAGGGTGTGTCTCCAATCTTGCTTGTTCTACAGTTAGCAAATGTCTTGAAAATAAAACTTGGCAACTGCGCTGAAACTGTATTTTTAACAGACCCTCTCATACCTTAGCTTAGTTTCTGAGCCATAGATATGACAATGAAAAGGAAGTGGCATTTCCATATAAATATGGAGCAAGATTACCAGTGTGGTCAAATAAATTATTTACTGACATCTAAAAAAAATTCATGGAAAGCCGTAATTATATTTCTGTCAGTCTTGGAAAAAGGCTTGGCAATCATCTGAATGTCCTCATAAGGGTATTTGGTTAGTATTTATCCTCAGCTGGTGAAAGGGAGAGATTTCATTATGGAGGATCAGTGGGATTGTGCCTTTGAATCATAGATGCAGACTGATTGATATTGAAGTTTGGCTTGGATACCATAAAAACTATGAACAATGGGTTTGCTGAGTGGCAAAAACTTCTTTTGTTTTTAGAACATAGAAACTAAAGGTTAGGAACTCAATTTCAGCACATAACTTAACAGTTAAATAACAGGGCATGTTGAAAATGAAATGTTTAAAATTTTAAATGCTCTACAATGTTGTAATGTTTCATTGTGCACTATGGTTCGAGAGTTGCTATGTTTCAAGCCCAACTTTATTAGACTGCACAAATGAACAATAATCTGCAGCTCTGAGCTCCAGAAAATTGTTTTGCATAGACACAAGAACAAACAGAATTTGAAGGCTGTCGCAAATCCGTTTAAGGCTATTTGTAAATACTGGTGAGATAAGATTAATGTGGATTATGTGTTAGCAGAAACACAGCCCCTTTGAACCTTGTTTGTGTAATTACTGCGATGATAATTTCATTGATCATAATCTAGTTGCATTCAAATTCCCTCCTGTTTCTGAAACTTAAATAGACCCCATTCAGAAGAGGTACAACAGTTTTACAGCAGATCCTTACACAAAAAAACCAAACACTATAGGTTATGTCAAATATGATCTGACTATCATTGCTGTGACAGTGTTCCTGGAAGAGAATTGCTGGGGAATATAAATAAAAAGGAGCAGAACGGCGCAGAGAAGGCATGTTTTTCTTATCATGATGTGATTCATTGGAGAGTTTTCAGATCAGATCTTCTCTGAGCGCAGCTCTGAACATCAGAAGCCCTCATGCACAATGACTCAGTGTGTTCCTGTTGCTGCTAAACGGGATGATGTTGTTATTGGTCGGATAAGAGCGGGAAAAGTGACAGCGGGTGATGTCTCCCATGGTTCTCACTGAGTCGATCGGTTGATATGATGCTTGTAGTGTTAGGAGTCCTTATTGTTTGCCTCGTTCTGTTTGTCTCTTTGGCTCCCCGTGTAGAATCATGTTTTCTTGTTCGTCCCTGTGGTTTTTTTTTACTCATCTCTGTCAGTGTTTCTGCCTTAATCATCTCTCAACCTGCTTTTTTTTTTTTATTTGTCACTGCCTCTCTTGCTCTTTCTGTTTTATCACTCCCTCCCTCTCTGCATGGTCGGGTGAATGGTGTGAGTGTAATTAAAAGCAGCAGGCTGTTGTGTGGGGGTATATGTGCTTGTCTAATCCCTTGTTGTGTGTAGTTACCTGTGTAGAGTGTTTAATTAAACATTTCTTAGGCGTCTTATCACCAATTTTTCACTTTACATAATAAAAGCATAACATAAGCGCTTAGCATTAGGTGAGCCTGCATGCTTGCGAGCTGATAAATGTGTTTGTTATTGTGTAGTGTGTGTCAGGGTGTGATGAAGTGGTGCTGTCCAGCCCTCTGAAAGAGGCTGTTACATCCTACACTGATTCCTATCACTCCTCCATCCCTCTGATCCGGGTCCTGCCAGGAAATGCCGTACCTGTCTCACACCTGGCCTTGACTCACACACACACCACACACAAGGACAGACAAACGCACTCACCAAATGCCAACGAGTCGATCTGTCACAGTGCCATGATCCAAGAGGGAGGCGGCAGGTGTGAAAAGGCTCATCCTGACTGCAAGAACACACACACGCCCAGCAGCCCAGAATAATTCACACCAAGCTGTCACGAAAAACAAAAGCAATGGGAAAAAAATTGTGTCAGTATTAATAGAGAGGGTTTTTTTTTCAGTGCTTTTGTTTTTCCGTGATGTTCATAATGTAAAATGAAACTGTTCATTTTACATTATGAACAGTTTCTCAGATTCAAAAACCTCTTGTCCTTATTTAACCTTAATCAATATCACTCAGGTCTGTTTCACTAAGCCAGCTGTCAAAAGCCAGAGCGAGGTTCCATCTCATCAGCAGGGATGGCAAATCTGTTCTGATCTGTTAATCCTCCTTTTGCAGTCGGATCAGACTCACTGATGCACCCATCATACTGCTGCTGAATTTTAATAAAGTTCATTACCAGTGAATTACCACAAATTAAAAATTGAGGAGAGGAATCCTTTAACCATGTGGGAAAATCTGTGTGAGGGAAAATAATGAGAACCAAGGCTACTACATACAGACCACTGATTTGATTAGTTAACCTTGAGTAAGGCACTGAAGCCCCAGTTTCTTGCCCAGTAGTGAATGTGCTTGTAATGGGCAGCTGTCAGGTGTAAATTTAAATTTGGTTCATTAGAATTAGAGCGTCCAATCTACATTCACATCTATAGCATTATTAAACACAGGAATACTGTGGCCTAATGAATTGTACTTAGTATGAAGTGCACTTATTGTGAGTTGTGCTGTTTATTTTAGTCAGCTGCAGCAACAGTGTGTGTGATACCACTGTACTGAGCATCCCCAAGAGTCATATGGTAGAAAAAACCTATTTACTGTTGTGGAAATACGTGCTAACTGATTTCCACCTCAATACTTTTTGCTACCATGTGACCCCCAGGGGGAGTTTCGTACTTTATTTCAAAGAATGAAAATACAAATATAAACACTGAGTCCAAAATATGTTGTTGCCTCTGTTTTCAGTCTACTTTATTTGTATTGTCAGTTGGTACTGGTCCAACTAGACAGGCTATGAGAAGCTGATCAACTTCTCAGCAGCAGAGCACGCAGTGTCTCCATAAGGCGTAGAACTTACCTGGATATAGCCACAGTTCTCTGAGTATGTGAGTAAAGTAAGTAAATCTTTATTTAAACCAGGATTACAGAGTGCTTCAAAGGGAAATCAGAGGGCACACGCGGCATACAAAATGGAAAATACAAATTTGTTTGAGCACTGCAGTGTTTGTTGGAGAGTTGCTGCCGTCATCTGTCGATCAGTGTAAGGCCTTGATCACGGTAGCAATTAAAATGTTCTTCAACACAGGAAAGAACTCTGACCTGGAACAGGGCAGTAGTAACACAAATTTTCATATCCCCTCATGCACACACTCACACTAACTTACACACCCACATGTCCGCACGCTGACATTTGTAGCACACACACACACACACACTTCAAAACAGCGTATCCCCACATGGATGGGATTGTGTTTTAGATGACAGTTCTCCCCTGCCACCAGTGTTGTCAGACATCACTTATCAGCCGAGCCTGTGATGGAGGAGAAAGAGAGAAAGACAATCTCACCTTCTTACGCTCCCTTCGCTTTCTTTCCCTGCTTTCCCACCAGACCTCCACCTCCTGTTCTCCTCCTTTTGTTATCTCTTTCTTTTGCACCTTCATTTGTTTTTTTCTTTCTGCTGTCATTTTCTTCATCTGTCTACTCATGTTGAAAGGCTTTCTTGCTGGAAGCCAATACTCGCAAGCTGTTTTGATGTTTACAGTCACAAACCACTGTGGCTTTCTGTTTGATGCCGTGTTGTGTTGTTGTTTTGTTTTTTTTTTTCCAATGGTGCTGACTTTGTACAGTTGGTCCAACTAAAGCTCTCTGCGATCATTTGAGACCACTTTCACCCTCATCATCGTTAAGCGTATCCTAACAAGACCTCGGCAGCCAATGAACTATTATAGCCAGTCATCACTCTGGGCAAGACTCAAAGTGAAGCGGGGAAGGAGGGCAGGGAGACGTGATGAAATGAAGGAGTGAAGGTTGCACTGACCTTCCCCCAAGAGGCATTTGATGGACGGTGAATCTGTCAAAGATTAAGAAACAGTTGGTTAGCAGAGAGCAGGTTCATTTCCTCAGAGTGAGGAAATGAAGGAAAGGGACAGAGTAAATGCAGTCACCTCACTTAGGGATGGATGAGGTATCAAGCAGTCAAGTTTCTCGTATAATGAGACTGACTAAGCCATAAGTAAATGTGTCTCCATTTTCTCTCAACGGCAAGGCAGGTTGTAGTGTTTTCTCTCAAGGCTAAACATCAGTCAGTCCAGGTATTCATTCTTTTTTCTCAGGCTTAAGTTATGTTGCCTGTAGATGCCTCCACCTGAGGTCTGTTTTTGTTTCAGAAGACATAAATATAAGTTAAGGCATATGCAGGTTCTTGTGGCTGGGAATAACAACAAAGCATGTTATGTATGCACAAACATTTTGTATTTAAGAAACCAAGAATCACAGAGTTGGTTTATGTCGCAGTGTCAGAGCACAGAACGCAGAACAAACATCAGGAAATGTAGTTTGGTTTAAATGACTGATTTATTTTTAAGTGTGACAGCCTGTGTTTGAGGAAAAAGCTGAAATTAGAAACACAGAACAGAACTAACGACCTGCGAGACAATGCCGTGTGAAAAAATTCAAATATTTATCATCATTTTGCCATCACTTTTTTCACATGGGATGCGACTCCCACCCTCTGTACAGAATCTAATCAGAACAGTATCCTCACAGTACACTGTCTTGTTAAAATCCCATTTGCGCAAGAGGAAGTTACTTAACCAGCAAAATGCAGCTGTACATATACAGTTCTGTACTTGAACAACACCAGCTCACATTTAGATTTAAGTGGCCATGGCAGCTATACTGTAAAAGTGTCACATTTTCTGTGCACTTTTGCATTTGTAAAGACCACCTTCTTGGATATTACTGCTATTGTATCTTGGTTAACAGACATCAATGCGTCTTCTTCAAAGTTGGTCCAGAGATGGAAATAACACATTTTGATGACTGCTGTCTTCTGAGAGTGCGGGTATGTATATGAGCCAGCGTAACAGGCCATCGTGTTGGTTCAGGCAGCATTCGCAGTTTTGATTTCATTCAGTGCTTTTCTGTCTTCATGCTGTTTGAGAAGTAAGCACCCCGCAGTGCTGCTCCAGCGTAGCAGTGGACCTGCCTCTAAAAATAACTGCACACACTCATAAGATGCAAAACAGCTCCTGAAAGTGCATCTGTCTGTTTTCATAACCCATTCCACTATTTTTCACCATTTTATCTTTTTTCAGATTTTACAGATTATAAAAAATGCTCATCTAAACATGCACACATTCATCTTCATGTGGCTAAAATGCATCCAGGGTAGATGTAATTTCCATACTTCCTTGACTTACTGCTTTGGCATTTGCATTTTCTTTCTCAGATGAGACAAAGCAAGAGTGAGCAACTTTGAAAGAGTTTAGCTTGGAACGAATGTGGCCTGGTTTCTATGCTGTTGTTGTCAGGCTTGGGGTATAAACATAGGCTGGTGAAATATTTATCTGTCTCTGGGAGGCAGTTGTTTCCCCTGCATTGCTCATTAAGCCAGGGTTAATTGTCTCTCTGGCTGGAGAAGCAGGGCCCTTGTGTGCGAATCACACTGAAATGAAATGAGGCAGAGTGGAGATGGGAGATCAGTGATAGAGGACGAGGTGGAGGGAGATGTTGATGGTGTTTTCTTCACAAAGTATGAAAATACACACACACCAACCAACTTTCTTTTGCACTGCCTCTTTCTGCGTCTCGTCTTTCCTGCTTTTACACTTTTTGTCATAAACACTTTGCCCCTTTGTTTTGATCATATTAAATCCTGTTTCTGAGGCCATTTTCTGCATGATTTCATAAATTTGAATCTCAATCTTAAACCCTTCCAAACCCGCAGGTCTGCTTTCATCGATGTTTACTGTTGTTCTGAGCGATGGTTCATTTGCAGTACTTGCATTTACTACTGTTGCCAGAAAACAGTCACAGAGAAATTTATCATAAGATTTGTGACAAGTGTATGTTTTATGATTCACAAATAAAAACAATACTTACACGTTGTTTAACAATGTGTGAATAAATTATGGCATTCACATGTGCCTCTTCTTATCTACAATTTAATTAGCATAAATTTAAAATATTTCTTAAATTGCTTACCCTTTTTTATGGATTGTGGAGTCTGGTTGCACAGGTCACCTGACATGTGGAAGATATTACTATTTACTAATATTATTTGTTTGGATAGTTCTGAGACTCTTTTCACATCTTCCAATCCACAAACACATGTTGCGCTAAGAGGAATAGTTTGACATTTTTTGGCTGGCATCAGTTGCCAGGCAACCAGCAGAGAATCCAAGTTACTGGTCCCGGCCAAGAAATTGTTTTGGCACAGACCGTAACACAGTGTAAAGGAGCAAATTAAGATTTGTACATATAGGTTTTTTTTACAGATTAAACAAACAAGACGTAATGTGTCACTTCAACTTTAGAGGTGCTGTTGTCTATATTTCATTACCATGGGGTTTAGCCAGGCTAGTTGTTTCCCCTTGTTTCCAGTGTTTATGCTAAGCTAAACTAGGTGCCTGCTGGTTACAGCCACATATTCACCTTATAGATATGAGTGTGGTATTGATTTTTTTTTTTTAGCTGTTTCTCAGCAAGAAAGTGAAAAAGCATATTTCCCAAATTTTCCATGAGGTAAAACCGTTTTTCTCCAGACAATTAGAGTATTTAATCTACATTTTGATGTACGCAGCAGAAATGGACAGCAGAGAAGGAAAGCAACCACCTAGTGTAACAGTAAGATATAAAATTAGCAACCTTTCCCCAAACCCTACTAGGACAAATTTAATCTTTCATGTTTTTATGCCACCAATAATTTCATAACATGCGTTTCTCTTCCTGTGGTAGTAAGGATTGTGTTTTCAGTGGTCTGAGACCTGGTCTTCTTCTTATGATCTGCATCTGGGTTTTGAATAAGCGTTATTACCCAATTTCATATTGAGCTCTTACTCAGCACCTCATTGTCCTCTTTCTCTTCATCATTTGTTTCTGACTCACGTGATCATTTTTCTCTTCTTATATCTCTGTATCTCTTTTTGTTACTCCCCAGCTCCCCTTTTCTCCACCAGATCATTTTTTTCTCTCCCACTTTCTCTCTTGATGTCTCTTGTTCTCTCTCTCTGTTATGGTTTCTCTCTCAAATGTTTTTCTCTTCATGGATCTGCATCTTTCCTGCATGCGGTACAGATTGACAGAAAAGAGAGGTGTGTGAGAGAAAGGAAAAATAAATGGAAAGAGGAAGAATTTGTCGGATCTCTTGTTTCCTGCTCCTGCTTTCTTTTGTTTTTCGTGGTCACAACTGTGATGAACAAATAAGTTTCCAGTGGAAGTGAAGGATTGTGGATGAGAGAAAGTGAAGAAAGAAAGACAGTGTGTGAGGGAGAGATGTGTGGAGGATTGTCTGAGCATCAATATTTCAGTGGACGGAACCTTGGATGAATAATTCAACCTCAGTGTCACACTGTTTCCCTCTCAGCAAGACTCTTGGCTTGGTCACACACACACACACACACACACACACACACACACACACACACACACACACACACACATAAAATCCCTTGCCTTTTCTTTCTGAAATAGAGGTGGCCATACAAAATCGCCTGAATCTACTCCAGCTGGTATCCCCTCTTTCTTTAATCTCCCTCCCCTCCTGCCTCCATCTATTGTGTGCATCCTGCTGGCTGTATGATTTTTTTATAAAGTGTAGAAACTGTACCTATTCCCCCAGGACAGTATCTGAGCTATTTATGTAATAGGAAGATGAATTACTTCTCTCCACCTCTTCTGTAATACGCAACTGTGCACTCACTCACACCTAAGCATCTCTCTGGCCCTCACAAGAGCACATGGACACATGTTATGTAAGTGGTGCTGACTTTCCATCAGGTACCCTGAATAAGCAGACCTATTTAGCCTCACCAGAGCAAACGGTGAGGGCCTGTCAGAGCGGATTTGTTAGCTGAAATGAATTAAGGTTAATCACACTCACACGGCAGCAATCCCGCCTTCCCCAGATGTGATTTTTGACCCGTGTGTGTGTGAGTGTGACTTTGAGACAGAGCTTATCTGAACACACAGAATGGTGTGGCTTTATAGATAAGGGTTCAGCGGCCCTTGTTGTTTTGTATCACCAAGTCAAAGCAGGTGTAATATGTGTAGACACTTCACCCTCTACTTCAGATCTCCTTTTACTCCGTCACGTCATTGGCGTTTTTAGAAAGCAATGAATGGATAACAGTTCACATCTTAGGTGTTTCAAAACCCATCTGCCCTCATAGGGCTGATGATGGCAAAAAAAAAAAAGCAAAATCACATAAAATAAAATTGAAACCAGTATACCGTGGTAGCTATCTTTCGCAGGTGCACTTTTTTGCATTCTTAGATCTGCTGTTGTTGGACTTTTATTGCTGGGTGATTGAACATTCTTGTAAATACAAGAGTGTGTAATTCATGTCTAACAGTATTTCCACCTAGCCCCACCAGTGTCTGCTCCTTGCATTAGTATTCATGTAATGTGGAGCTAACGTCGTAACAACCCCATTTTCCACCCATTTTTTTGAGTTAATTTCAGCAACCTCAGCACAGAAGGAAGCGAGGAAGCTGCACTCTGTTTGGAAATATCTCTGGCCACCGCAGAGAAAAACCCTAGATGGTCGCACAAATACACACAGTAAACACGCCCAGGGGTATTGTGCTCTCACCGACAACTCAGAAATACACATATACTGTGTAGTCATTTAGCGTCTATGCGCATCGCTAGCTCCCCCATAAATCAATGGTCCCATAGTTATGGTGTTGATATCAGCACATCAGCCATCTGCTCAGAGGATATGGGCACTCTGTGTCACACACAAACACACAAAACACTGCTGTGTATTCCCATAAGAGACACAAACCCTTATGGAAACAAACTTGTGTGTAGCTCTTGTTATGATAAATGTGTAATGTGTTTCCACCCTTTACAGCGTCTTTAATCTGCATTTGTTCCTTTGTTTAGTGTACCTTTCTCTGTTTTACGTTCCCCTCGTGCACCTTCATTTGATCTCTCTCTTCTTTTCTGTCTTGAATTAAAGAAACTTCACTTTTCCTCCATTTTTCTGTCTTCTTATTTCTGTCTCCCTCTCATGCAAACCATAAATATGCATGCCATCCAGTCTGGTCTCATCACTGTCCTCTGGTGTAAATGATTCAACATAGTGATTTTCTGGCCTTTTTTCTCTTCATAGTAAATCCGGTCTCACTCTGGAGCTAACGCCATTTTCACACTTTGAGTCCACACATGTCCCTCCATTCCATACATTGCATCTCTCTGCTAATCCTTTTTTTTTTTTTTTTTTTTTTTTTTTTTCCAACGGTGGGGCGCTGGGGGGTTTTTTTCTCTTTTTTTTTTTTTTTTTTTTCGGGGTTTTTCCTCCTTCTTTTTTTCCTTTTAACATAAAAAGC
>JBBMJY010000015.1:5086643-5128861 GCA_037833715.1 Toxotes lorentzi | reverse complement strand
CGGGGGAAGTCCGTTTTCCGTTTGGGGGGAAAGCCGTTTTCAAACTTTGGGTCCAAACATGTCCCCCCGTTCCAGACTTTGCCTTTTTTTTCGGATCTTTTTTTTTTTTTTTTTTTTTTTTTTTTTTTATAACCGGTTGGCATTATGGAGTGTTTTTCCTCCTTTTATTTTCCGTTTCGTCATGGAGTTTCATCATTCGTCTGTTGCCCTTGTTTGTCGTGGGATTCTGTCTTGTTTTTCTTTGACTCTGCTTGTTCTCTTTCTCGTCTGTTTGGCTCTTTATTCCTGTATTTGTACGTATATGTGTGTGTGTGCATGTGTGTGTGTGCATGTGCACACCAGCATCTGAGCATTACTTCTTTGTTTGAGCTGTCAGTGCTTTGGCAGCCAGCAGCCATCTTTCCTTCCATTCAGATGCAATTACACTTCAGCCAAGTGTCTCATTCCCTCCTCTGGTATCTGCTCTGTGTATATCCTTGTTTCACCCCTCCACCACTCTATCGATCCCACCTTTATCGTGTCTTATCTTTCTTCATCCAGCCACACATCTCTCTTTCTCTCTTCACCCCTGCACAGAACAATCCAGATTTCATCTATAATGAATGACCTGTATAGAAAAGATTATATGTTGCAGTCTTTCATCTTCTGCTCATTCAGTCTTTTAAGACTGAGGTTGGTATCATGCTGCAGGTATGATTGTGTGACCTTGAAAAGTTCTTTGCTCAGGTAACAGATGCAAACTACCTATTATTTCTTTTTCAGAGCATCAGAACTTAATTTGTCAACAGTTTATTTTATGGGTCCTGTATTTTCGAGCTAATTTCCTGATAATTTTCTTAAAATTAGCTGATATTTAGCTGTGAATTACAAGAATATATCCAAGAAAACCCTGTGCAATTTGGTACCAAAGTACTGTATTTCTCCAATACATTTATATATATGTATGTACGTGTGCTGCCTCAGCTTGCAGAGGCAAAATATGAGATGCAAAGTTGTTGCTGCTGCCCTTTTATACATGAATTTTACTATGCATCTGTTTTGCATCTGTTTCTCATTATGTGTGAATCAAAATCCTCATAAAGTCCAGTAATCTTCAGGGGATAATGTTATATACCAAACAGTGATTTATGTTTATGTTATGTTATTCAGTCTCCATATGTTTATATCCTCAAACTCTATAGAAACACAAAATTAATTTGTTTGTTTAAATGTCTCGTCCGCTCACATTTGGCCTTGAGGGCAGCGGCACTTTACATAACATAGCAGATTTGTCATGGCACTGCAGACACAGAAGGAGGAGATAAGCAGTGGGTCTATACCAATGCCCATTATGTAAAGCAGTTTTTACATTAGTTACAATAAATTTAACATCATTCATTCAAGTATTTTTAGTTGCTCGTTGTGTAAAATGTTTCCCGGGTGATTCTGGTGATGGGCCAGAGGAGGACACATGTGCAAGGAGGGAAACCGTGATTTCTTTTTGTACAGTCAATTATTAATGACTGTAGGTTAGCAGGTCTCTGACTCTTACAGTTATCTAAGAACCTTTTAAAGAAAACGTTTATACTGGTTTATTGTTGGATCTGACCTGTGTCAAGAGTAGGGGTCAGATTTTACTTTCCACATAAACCTGCTCCCTCACCTGTAGAAACCATCTCATTTCACATCACAACAGATGTTCCGTACTACTGTACCTGGATGTTGGAGATGTAGGAGACCTGCAGTCAATTACCACCTTACTGAGGTGAGGGAGGAAATCCATATAAGCTTACTGCTGATTAGCAGGAGCGAGAGAAGAAAAAGCAAACGGAATGAAAAACAGTAATGAAAGACCTAATTTTAGAACGGAAAAGTAAACAAGTTAATGGGACTGTTAGACTACAGAATTAACTAAACTACTGAAGCACAGGTTAGCTGTCAGCGCTATTCATATTGTATTTCAAGAGCCATCTCTAATCTAAATGAGAATATATAACCTAGTTTTAAATTTAGATCACCCAGCAAACTATGAGATAAAGATGATTGACTCAAAGATCCCTCAGTTTCTAACCATTCTTCTTACAAATTAGACTCTTAGAGAAAAAGGAGAGCATCATTTTTCCTTTTAGAGTCCAGAATGTTGTTACTGGGGCAGTACCCTATACACTTTTATAAGGTATATTCTTGCGCCCCTACCATTTAAAACAATGGTTGTGGTTGAGGAAGTCCAATTCAGCAGAAGTATGGCCAACCCCCTGCAGCAACAGAAATATACTGGGCCAATTTTCAGTGTAAATATACACACACACACACACACACACAGACATACCCACACATGGACACACTGCAGTATGCACTGCAAGTAAACCAAAGACGTACATTGTGTTTTGATGCCTTATCAGGAATATGCAAATGAGCTCACCTTCATGCTGCTGAAGGGTTTGTGGTGTGATTAATGATCTTTTGTGTGTGTGTGTGTGTGTGTGTGTGTTGGGATTGTTCGATAAGCTAGACATCTGTTGCCACCACCTCTTCTGTCACAGTGTGTCTGTGCGCCTGTCGAGAGACTGAGGAGTTGGCCTGCTTTTCTTTCCCAAGTACACACACACACACACTCAAACACTTTTTTTTTAACAACATACACAACTAAAGCTTCAGCCTATTAAACTGACTCATGTTGTCTTTGATTTTATTATTTTATATTGTCAGCGTTAAAGGTGCACACACAAACACACACTCCTGCCAGGCCATAAATGATTGACTTTGATGTGCCTTTGATGATTCATCCCAGTGAGATGGAAAATGTCAACTTTAAACCGAGATTAAACGGAATCACTCAGGAAAGCTGCTGGGGGGTGGGGTACGCCCGTATCTGTGTGTCTGAGTGATCCTGTGGGTGTGTGCGAGTTTGAGTCTGGTAATATTATACTATTAAATTCATCGTGGTCTTCTTGGCAACCAATATAAAGTTCTCCGTCTGTCTCTTCTTCTGTGTTTGTCTCAAGGTCTGATTCAGATAAAGCCTCGTGCTTTCTATTTGACTTTTGCCATAATTTTTTAGATGTGAGACTAACAACCTCAAGTCAGCATGAAATTCACACTCATGCTTGTTACGATGGGTCATCTAGATCCACATCCTTATTATAAGCGGTCAGACGGATTTTAAGCATGTTTGAACTTACCATAGCCAAACAAACCTCAGAGACAAGAAAACGTGGCATAAGCAGCATCCAATGAGAGTGGATTTTGCTATCAAGCTGTTTCCCCCTGTTTCCAGCCTTTATGCTAAGCTAAGCTAACTTGTTGCTGGCTCCAGCTACATATTTACTGTACAGAAATTTCTTCCCAGATACTCTACAATAGTGTATTGTCTCAGAGCTTAAAACATTCCAACAGTCTTTCTTTCTATGTTGCATATGCAGTGGTGGGATGTGGAGAAAGGCGAGGCCCGGCAGACCTTCTATCCAACGGGGTGCACTTTGAAGAGAATCCACGTGTCGTCCGACTTCTCCACATTCGTCACCATCGACAGCATCGGGATCCTCTACATCCTCCAGAGGGTGGTGTGATGACAAACCCGCCAGCAGCACTCACAATACAACAACAAAAAAAAACATGACAGAAACAAAACACACGCAGTTTAAATTTCTGCTGCACTCTCTCTACATTTAGGCTGACACTAATCAGCATTACAACAGAGCATTACAGACATACACTTACAGTTCTGTGGGTTCAAATGACTCCGCTAAAAAAATGAAAGCTGCTCCAGTGACAATCACTTTTTGGGAGTGTAGATGCACCACGGAAGCAGCTCCAATCTCTGTGAAGATAGTAGATCTGAGTGCATGATTTTTGTATACAAATCCTATTGATCAGGTCTTCTCAAGTAGATATTTGAATCATTAATACCTAATAAAGATATGTGGTCTTCACATCAATTCAAATGTGAATAATAAAAGTTGAATCCATATTGCATTAGGTTTTTCCACTGCACTGTTTGTAATCGATATAAGTTAGCGTGCATGTCCGCCAAGCTGTTAGAAGTCATGAAGTGCTGTGATGTTTTTTAACTTAAATTTAAATTTAAATTTTTTTATACTTGTGTTTGAGGGTAAATCCTCTGCGTCAGGTCCAAACCATCGTTAGTGCAAACAGTTCTGAGCCTCTTATTTACACTGCAGCCTTAGTGTGAATGGGAATTCTGTAGCAACTAGAGGAAGTGTATGCTTTCTGTAAATGGGTTACGCCTTTCCAGTCCACCAGCATAGACACACAGAACATCTGGTGCGCTTTGATAAGCATTAAAAATTGATACGATTAAGTTTTAATGAGTATGCATTTAAAATTGAATCCAGAAATCTTTTGAAAGCCTGTGATTCTGTTTGTACATCCAAACTTTTGAACCTAGATCAAAGGTAAATGTTTTCTATTAAAAATCACACTAAGTGGTTTAGAATTTATAATCAAATTTCTACTTGCTAAAGTTAAAAGGTACTTTTTGGGCTTTATTAATTACTTAATTTTTTTTGTAGCACTTCTTTATGAACTCCACGTACCACTTTTTACATTTTTATCTGCACATTGTCTTACTACTGAGCCTTTTCCTGAGCACTTTGAAGCAGGAGTTACAATCTTTCATGAAGCTTTGTTCAGATCATTTAAAAATTCTTACTTTGACTTCACAATACAGGTGAGTGTTTATCCGCTCCATGTCCTGTAAATCTATCACACCTATTCATTACAGTGGTCACAATACAGTCTCCAGTAAATGGACAGAGTAAGGATGCATTTCAGAATTTCTGAACAATGCCGTTTTGTCATTTTCACATTGTGCTCTTCCTGATTGGTGCTTTTAGAGTCGGCATAAATTCAATCAACAGATTTCCTTCCTGCGTGGAGGTCTCTGTCAAACGTAATTGTTGAAATATTGATGTCTGCTCAGGATGTATTGATACTGTCGTACGGCATGGTGCAATGTGAGTGTAATTTATATACAGATTAAATTACATACAGTACGATGTCGTCGTGTGTCTGTCTTGATTTGGTTGCCTGTCCAACTCTTACTGATCTACTTTCTGTGATGATGCTGTCTGCGTGTAATGACGGTGGAATCTGGATTTAACCGTCTTCCCTCCTTCTCCAGTGTTTTAGCCGCTGCTTCACAAATGATTCACAAAAGGTTCAATAACCTGTTGAACAGAATAAAGCATACATTTTCAGCACTGCTCACACCTGGTCATCCTGATACTTTATGTAATGAAATATGAAAATAAAAGAAATATTTTGTCCTAACGTATGTTATTGTTAGTTTAAAAAGAAAACTGATGAAGCGTCGCCGTTCAATGATTAGAAAGATAAAACTCTTTGTACGCTCCCGTTTCATCTTCATAATTTTTTCCACCGTTTGAACCACTGAGCTATTTACAGTTGTTGACAAAAATATCTGCGTTTTGTGTGTGTGCATTTTTTTTTTTTTTTGTCCAGAGAGGAAAAACAAACATATTCTCCAGTTTAGTTTAGTTTTGTTGTCTAAATTTGACTCTGCAGATCAAAAGGTTAGCTGTCTCAATCTAACCCTTTAGAGGATCAGCCACAGTGTGAATTTTGGGAAGCAGACAGAAATAAATCAAAACATTCAAACATTTGGACCAAACAAGCTCATTTGACAGGTTTGACAGCTGTCATTCTGCTGCCGTACACAGCATGCGACAGATTCTCATTTTCATATCATCTTCAGATTGCAGAGTAACTTTCCTCTCAGGTCTCCTGTTCGTCACACAGCGTATGCAGCATCCTACATCCTAATTTACCAACAAGGTGGAGCACAGTGTGTACAGCAATCTCTAATGAGAAGGGGTGTTCACATTTAAGGAGGTAATGAAGTTGATTTATGTCTTTAACGTCTCCCTGTCATCACATCCATCAGTTGACCTTCATTGAGAGATCCAGCTCTCAGCTCAGAGTTATCTGAATGGAAACGTCTTATGTACAAAGTGAGTAATGACAGGTAAACACCTGAAGGCCACATCCTCATGCTTTTCCTCTCCCCGCCACTGGGCGGCACTGTTGCACACACACACACACACACGGTTAGCATAGCACCCGTTGCTGCTGAACGGTAATGGAGGGATAATGAAACTTCAGTTCGGCGAAAATAGGCTTAAAATGGTTCCATTTCTTGGAAAAAAAAAAACAAAACACAAGAAGCAAATGAAGACACCGACAGTTACAGCAGTGCTAGCTGAGCTAAGCTAACCAAATTTAAACTTTTATCGGCCTCTATCCGCTCACCTGTGCACACCTGTTCCAAATCGGATGTATGGCCTCAGGACTGAACTAACACCAAAACGAGGGATACTATTATTATATGAAGAAGGGATTAAATCCGCTCCTTTCCCTGGGATTTTTTTTTTTTTTTTTACCACGGTGAATGGTTCTGCGCAGAAGGACGAGAATAAACACCTGGTTTAAGGTAAGGCTGATTTGCTGTGTTACCTAATGTTTATTCATGTTTTAACTGCCAGTTATTGTAAAGTAACTAGGCTTTGATAAATGTGGCTAATGTGGTGGATTTAGATGGAAAACAGCTGATGATTTACTGGATAAAGTCTCCAACATGGACACTTATTCAATGGCGTGTTCACAGCGGTGCAGTTTCCTGTGTCTCCATCCATGCTCCTCTGCAGCTGAGGTTTAATTTGACTAATTAAATCCCGCATTGATGCATGCAGGTGCTTATGATTGAAGGTTTGCCTAATATTACTAGATGTGTGTTTGCAGTACACACCTGATACACCTGATTTTTGTTGGAAGAATAAAGAGGTTAGATCTCCACAGGCCTCCATGACCTCTGTTTTGTTTTTGTTTGTAAAAACAAACAAACACAGGCAGAGATAAATACAGATGTTTGTGTATTTCTGTGCATGTGTGTATATTCTGCACTCATGTATAGCTGTGCTGTGGCCATTCAGTTTTGCAGAAGTTTACATTGCTGCAATAGTGATGGTTTCTTGGCCTCTATATACATGTATGTACGTGTGTGTGTGGGTGTGTATACACACTGTGGGCTGCAGTCCATGATCACATTAGGTGGTTCACATCTACTGAGGCAATGCAGCTGATGTATGGCTTCAGCAGGTCACATCCATCTATTGACTTTGAGTAAACTTGCTGGGTGAAGTTGTGTGTTCTAGCAGTGATTGATAAAGCTGTAGTGTGATTCATCAGTGCTTAATTAATTGGATTCCTGTGTGACGACAGGCAGGTTTGGGCGGATAACGAGGGTTGTGACCATGACTGTCAGTAGTTACCACGTCTTACTGGAGCAAGTGCAATATCAGTGGTTGTTGCAGGACTTTTTATATGTTTTATATTTAAAACAAATAAGATTGATCCGAGCATAATCACAAATGTATACATTTATATTTTACAACATCAGTTTCATTTGAAAAATCACATCCGACCAATCAAGTATGTGACACTGTGTCGGTTCGAAATAAAACAGATTCCCAGCAGAAAACAGCAGGTCAGTCTGAATATCAGGCCACTGAAAAAAAGCAAACCCTTTTACCCATTACCAAGATCTTCCCTGGGTAAAATATGACTGTCATGACCTCACCATCTGTTTTTCATCTTTAGGACCAGCTTTGAATACTTGTGGTAAATCTGTCCTCTATATAAATTTAGAATAATGGCGTGCTCCAGCACACACAACAAGGGGCCTTGTTATCTGGCCAAAACAGGACGACATTACCTTCTTATCCTCTCACAGTAAACTTGAAACCATTTGTCTTGGGGTCTTTAGACTTTCTGGGCGCTGCATAGCATCATGGCTGCCAGTCAGATTTGGGAACTGGTCCAATCGTGGTACAAGACTTGGAGCAGCCACATGACACACTAATGCAGCGTTGCCAGCTGTCCGTCAGACTTCAGTACTTTCTATTTATGTACTGTCGTTTAGTGGTTGATGTAAAGGCGGCCTGTTTTTCTGCTGCGCAAGCCTGTTTATCGAGTTGTAAATTCTCAGGTCTGAACTGGATATTTCCAGGATTTGAAGCAGAAGAAAGAAACGATTGTGTCAAATTTAGGGTGTTGTCTTTCATAGGTGGTGGATTGGATGCCTGCTGCTTGAGACACAAATGATTTAGAGGAGGTTTTAGTCATGTTGCAGCTGCGATTACACACATTTGCATAAGCGCAAGGAAAGCTTAGCTGTCTGATTTTAAGTATGCGGTTAGCCATTGGCCTGTGCGAGGGAAGAATGAGCATCTTAAATTGTTGCTGATCTCATCTTTTCCACATTCCCACCTGTGCGTGTGGCTTTGCCAAGTTCATATAATTACTTGCGATCCTTTTGCCTTCAAGTGAAACTTAAACATATCTGATACTTTCAGCCCTTGAAGGTGGGATTAGCTTCAAGTATCTGGTTTGGTCTGGAACAGCCAATTCGTCTGGCTTTGTATAATTTAAAAAAAAATCTTTTTTTCCCCCTCAGAGTGCTTGCTTGTGTAACAACTTCTTATGTGGTCTTTTCCAAAATAAAAGAAAAACACAGGGAAATATTGAATTCCACAACTTGTTTCCTCTTCTTCTTGTGTGTAACTCCGTCACCATGTGCTTTTACAAACACCGTGCAAGTTTTTAGAGTCTGGTTGAGGTGAGCACTAACCTCATTAATTCTGCTCTCTCCTGCTTAATTAATCTTTGTCTGCTGCTGAAGTAATTACAGCTATCTGGTTGTCTCAGTGTCTACACACTACTGACACCACCTTCCCCTCTTGGCTGCAGGATTTCCTCTCTGCAGTCTCTGATGTTTGTCATACTGTAAATCTTAATCCACTGTGGCTGACTCTTTGTCCTTTCTACTCTTAAATAGTTTGCTTCTTCACTCCTGAGCGGCATGACATGTTTACATTAGATTCAGAGATAAATGATGAATTTTATTTGGGATATTTGATGGCTGCAGCACTGTTCAGAGTTTTCTATATAATGTTTGGGACCCGTTCTTGTTATAGACGAAGTTTGAACAGACAGTGCTGCACCAGCCTTGTCTGATATGGCACAGGATGACCCTGTTCAGATTGCAAACAGAATCCTGAGTAACAGCATCTGCTTGAGAAAGTCATGTGAAGTGTAAAGTTCAGGGGCCTACAACCCTAATTAGCCTGATTTAGCAGCAGTGTCTGTTTAGAAGTGCAGGCTAATGCGAAGCTGATATTTAAACCTTTATAGTTTCGCAGTCAGAGGTCTGCAGTTGCACGTGGACTCCCAGGAGATTTAAAAAGGTTCTGTTTCAAAAGAACTAAGCTCCCCTCCGGCGCTCTGTCTGCTGTCTAAGACTTTCATTTTGTTTTCGTTCTCTCTCTGCTCCTTTTCTCTGTTCTCCGTCTTCCCTCTCATTAATTTTTCACTTTGCTATTTTTCAAGCTGGTGGCTACGCACTGTGCAATTGTACTTGCAGATTTTCGGGTAGCCGCCCAAACACAGCGTTTTGGTCTTTGTGTGGGATTTGCTGACTATAAGTTCAATATAAAATATCTGAAGTATTAAATAATGAGAAAAGAAATCATTGCAGTTCTCCAGAGCCCAAGGTGGCATCTTCAGATGCTTTTGTCCGAGCAACAGTCCAAACACCAGAGATCATCAGGTTATAATGAAATAAAATGGTCAAAAGCAGCAAATCCTCATATTGATGAGGTAAAGCAGTGAATGATTGGTAATTTTGCTTGAAAAGTTACTTTAATCTCATTATTTAAATTTAAACTCTCATTTAAACTCATTTTCTGATTTTTGAAGATAAAATTGATACACAATCAGGCTTGCAACTGTTATTTATTTAGTCAATGAGTCTGCCAGTTATTCTCTCGATAAATGACAGAAAATAGTGAAAAATTCCCATTAGAATTTCCGACAGCCCAAGGCAACATACTTAAAATAAAACTGCTTATAAGATACCAGCCAATTTATCTGCCTTGCAGATTTATAAGTTGATTCTAAAACTAAACTTTTCAGTGCTAATTCTATTCATTAGCCCACATAAGAATAAGGCGTGCATTAAATGAGCAGTTGCTAAGTTTGGCATTAGAGGAAACTGAGCGAACTGAAAAAGGCCTCATCTACTGTGTGTGTGTGTGTGTGCGTGTGAGTGTGTGAGTGTGATCTCTACCTGCGGTCAGACCTGCCAACAGTAGCAGCACCTGTGATTACAGGGCTCTTTCAGTTGCCAGACCTCATACCCGACTCGACACACACAGAAGTGTCCCTCTGCTCTTTCACCATTAAATCTCTGACACCCCTTGAGTAGTGGGTCGCGACATTATCGTTCCCCTGTGTCGTTTGACCATGTTTTTCTGTTACATCCTCACCCCATGAGGATGTGTGAGTGTGTGTGTGCTGTCCCTCCTGACCTTGGCCAAACATTGGTTCCTGTTCCTGTCAGCTGTTGGCTCAGCTGCGCGCCACCTTTATTGCTTTCCCCTCGTCGAGCCAGAAGGCTGAGAGCCAGAACTGGTCCCGTGTTGGGCCGTTTCCCATTTCTCCTTCACTGCCTCACCTTCGCTCACCCATCTGCCCAGATGGTTTTTGGCTGATGTTGGAAACACAGCCGTAGCTACGTCACACAGAGCAGGACCGAGAAATCTTTAGGTATCGCGTTGTGGACTTGTTTGGACGCGAGTTTGAGGAGTGTAGTGGAAATTGAAATGGACGAAGGCCCAGGAAGAGCAGATGCTGTGTTCACCCGTGCCTCACCTTGTCCTGGAGCTCACCCACACTAACACGCCACAGGAAGAAGGGGGCAGCTTCATCCGTCCAGCTGGACGGCATCAGTGAATGAAGTAGATAATGATCATTGCGCCATTGGCCCACAATATATGTTTTAAGGCTAGGTTAACTAAACTTCTCATGCAGTTTTACTTGTTCAGGAGTTGAATTCAGATTGTAAATATCTAGGAATTGTGCAGAGTGAAAGTACTGTAACTCCGAGCTGCAGATGTGTTTCCATTTGCAAACATAAAACAGAAAGATAAGAAGATTTAACAGAAATACACTGAAGTACACACGTGATTATTTGTCCTCTTTAGTTTCATTGTCAGTTCTTTCATCATCGTGGGTCTCACACACACTTTTGATCCATGCCCTCTCTTTGTGTAGCAGGTTTTCTTATTTATTTCCTCTGTTTGGTGTTTTCAGTCCCATTAAAACCTGGGGTTTGCTGTGAGTGTTGGATGATGTGTTATGAAAGCAGCAGTAGAATAGAATAGAATAGAATAGAATAGAATAGAATAGCCTTTATTGTCATTGAACAGTGTCCAACAAAATTACAGTGGGACTTCCCTCTAAGGTGCTTGTGCGTAATAAATACAAAAATTATATATTGCACATTTTGTAGTTGGAACATATTGCACGGTGGTGTATATTGCACGTATGAGTTCAAGTTTGTATTTTATTGCATATTATGATCATTTAGCAGCCTGATGGCACTGGGAAAAAAATTCCTTGAGGCGGTGTCTGTGGTTTTATTGTCGTTGGCCCAGTCATCTTTCACATAAATACACAGACCACCTCCTCTGCTCTTACCGGAGTCTTTGTTCCTATCCCAGCGGTGGAGTGTGCAGCCTGCTTGCTGAACTGCTGCTTCAGAGCTGACAGCAATCCACGGGGCTCCCGGTGTTCTCGCTATTTTGTCTGGGATGTTGTAAGGGCAGCGAGCTTCTTCCATAATGGGTATTTCTGACTTGAGACCGATTAAGCTCAGGCTGCTGTAGCTTCGAGTAACAGTGGGGAAAAATAAGGAAAAAAGTTGAAAAAAGCACCTTAACTTTATCAGTAAGTAGGCATTTAGGTCTCACTTATTGAGGGCAAAGGGTTCATTGTCTTGCTCAAGAGCACTTCAACCAGCCTGTTGACGACGTGTTTACATGCACTGACTGTTTTGCAGGGAAAGACACAGATTCTCTCGCCACACGACCACCCCGCAATCACACATTACGCAACGTGCTTTTGAAGCAGACAATCAAACTGTCTTGCTTGACAACTCATTTCTCCCCATTGTGTCCCCGCTTCCTCTTCAATCACGCAGTCACTGTCACTCGTCCAGCTGCAGCATGGCACCAAATGCATTTCAGCTCAGACGCGTCGAAGAATTATGAGGCCGGAATCATCCAAACCCTCACAGCAGCTGTTTTTAGGATTTGACGTAAGGTGCTGCTCCCAACAGATAAAACCCTAAATGCACATATGCACACACACAAACTACTCCAGACAGAGCTTTATGCTTTAATCTGGTTTTGTACAGGTGAACAAGATTCGTGGCAGCAGGGAAAGTGCAGGCCACTGAAAGTTGAGCAGCAGTTTTTAAAAGCCTCTTATGGCTCAGTGGAGTGACAGTGAGTTTTTATCTTAACAGCATTATGGCTGGGTTATGCATATTGTGTACTGATCAGATTCTAAGGTCCCAAGATGCATTTTCTAATGTTTTACAGCGGGTGTGTGGCGTCTTAGGGAAAGCTGAACCAAACTACTCTTTAATATAAAATCCTAGCTTTCTAAGTTTTTCATCGTGGTTACATAAAGAGCTCTCAGAGGAAAAAAAAAAAAAATCTTATTTCTAAAATCAGATCTTTAGGTTTCAAAAATTATTATTAGGAGAAACTAAAGTATGAGCAAGTGACAAGTTAAATTATGAATCAGTCTCATCCCAAAATGCTATTCATGCATTTAGAAAAATTAATTAAGTCTCAAAAATCCAAACAACACTTAACCTTTATGCACGCTTTCCTGGGCGTGTAATACAGTGGTGCACATAGGTCACTGTAAGTTACTGGCACTTACCAAACAGAGATGAGTCAGCACAGTAATCACAAGTAACAATTGGTGTGTGGCCATTTCAACATGACTGTGCTCACTGTGTTCAGTGCTGTGCTGAAGTCAAGCTTGCGTCCTCTGAGTTTGCATGAAGTGTTGTTCTGTTACTCTGAAGTAACAGCTACAACACACTGACTTCTACTCCTGATTTTTCTCAAACCACTTGATCCAAATAATTTAAGGCCTGATTCAGCACTTTGAGGGAAATGAGCTCAAAATATTGATTGGATTCGCATGAAAAGTTTAACTTTATGAGAAAAAAATGTTAGAGAAATGATCATTTTCACCAATTCTGACATTTTGGAAACACAGAAAACTTAAAGCAAATAGTTTAAGGAATAAAAGGGACTTGTGTGCTTAATTCAGTAAAATGCATGAATCGAGCAGGTTTTATTATGGTCCTGGATCTTAAAGACCCTAGATGTGCATTTAAGGATTAAAGTCATTTTCTCCCTGTGCAGTCACTCGTGATGACAAGGGCTTAATCTGTACAAATGGTGGATTTTTCAGCCTGGGATAAATCTCGTATGGTCTGCTTTTTGTCATGGGACATTTAATTCTAATTCTTTAGGACTCCACTGGCTGTGGGCACACTGGCAGCTTTCAGGATGATTCCTTATGAATGCAGCAACACACTGTAGTTCAGACCTCACTGAAAGCTTTTTACTCGACTTCATGAAGGTGAAACACTGAATCCAACCCAAGCAAACTTTCCAAATATTAAATATTAATGCTGATTTATTTAAAAAATCCTTTTTCGTTAAACATCTGTCAACAAGTTTTTAAATCTGTGCCGGTATCACAGTTCTCACAACTTGACTCTTTTCAATACTTTGGTTGGTATCAATTTGTTAAACCTGCCAAATAAATCACTTTATATAACCAGTTAGCGATCCTCATGGCCGTCTGTGCTGCGTTTCAGTTTGACCGAGCTGCAAACTGAGTCATTTTTAACATGGTTTTGTAAGGAAGCCATTATTGTATTAACTTGTGCCAGGGCTCTTGCACCATTTAGCTTTAAACATTGGTTGTCCCAAACAATTAGTGCTGCTGCTGCTGAGCTCAAATGAAGGCAGACAGATCTGGAGCAGAGTGACTGGAGCAGGCTGATGAGCTGTGTGGGCTTGTAGTCTGTCTAGCCTCAGGAAGCTTCTGTGTCTGTGCGTTCGTGCAGTTTATCTGCTTATCTTTCTTCAGCTTTTTTCTTTAGGGAAAAAACAAAACAAAACATTTGTTCATTCATTTGTTGCACCACTAAAAACAGCCATGTGAACACAGAAACTAGACGTCGTGTTGGTTTTGACTTGAAGGGCTGAGATGACTTGAAGGTCGGTTTAAATGTTTATTACAACGAATGGCTAAATTTGGCCTCTGTTCAAAGAAGCTCCTCTCCGTCCATCCAACGCAGCTTTCACAAGGAGGAGTCTCTTCAAAGATAAAAATCTGTTTGAATAAACTGGAGGCTCTGCTGTGGTCAGCTGACTGTGTGGCCTGTGAGCTCCAGATAGAGATTGCACAGGTTAATGAATTTCATTTTTGTTTTGGAGTCACGGAAACCCTGACGTCAGTAACCGATGATGCAGAGATCAGCTTTTTCTGGATGGTGTGTGAACTTGCTTTGCCGAACAGAGTGTTTTTATTTTTCAGTTTTAGATTTTATTATGGGACAGGAGCATTTCACTGGGCTCTTTAGAGGCAGCTTGTGTGTTTGTTAGTTTATTGGCTTGTTTATAGAGAGGAGGTGAGTACAGTCAAATGTTATGCCTAAATGCCTAAAACAGATATGCTGCTTTGCATATAAGTAAACAAACAACTGGATAACACCACTACTAGAGTGCTCTCCTCTGTTGCAGGTTCACATTGTAATTAAGGCTAAAGATAAGAGTTTTTCTTTTCTTTTTTTTTTTTTTTTTTAAATATTAACATCTTTCCTGGTGCATCTTAAGCTTTTACTCCTCTTCCCTTGGTGTTAACTCCTCATCTCCTGTTTTTCTTAATTCTTCATAAAAGATAGGTTTGTGATCTCTGCCTTGACGATCCTCGTGCACAGGAAAGGTGACATAAGCAGCTTTGTGTGACGGCTCGGCTTCACCGCTGTCATTTTGGTTGACTGCTGGAAGACGACGTGCCGTGAGCCCCGCGGCGTCGTCTCAGCTTTAGGTGTTTTGGGAGCAGACGTCAAGCTCAGATACGCCGGCCAGGATGGCTAGCAAGAGCCCGTCAGCTCTTATTGACATCATGCCTGTTGTAGTGTTTGTGTTCTCCGGGGTAGATCACCACGCAGCTCTCCCACATGCCTCTACATCACCTACCTTACATGAAACATTTCCGCTCAGCATTGAGATGCACAAAACGTGGCAAATTGTCGTTATGTAAAATACTCCCCCTGAGCCTTTTGCAGCGCTGTCAAATCTCATTTTGCTGTAGCACTTAACCTACATGCCCTGCATCCTCTGCCCGTTTGGCACTCTGAGCAGACCCAAGCAAACAAACACACATTTAAATTCTGTTCGATGGAGGCCTTCGACACAAACGTGCAAATTCAGTGAACGCAAACTCGACGCACATCTGAGGTGAGTCTCTGTTTCCACCCTCGACCTCCAACCTCAGGCCACGTTCCAACTCTATTTTGACCAATTCTCCTTGGTTTGAATGCAGGCCAGCAGCGCTGGTTGTTGTTACGTAAACCTTCAGAGTCATGCAGCCGCAGCCACATCTGTGTATATGAATAAATACATTATACAAGAATAAAAAATCTAGGCTCAGTTAACGGACACATCATCTGTTTCATGGCAGTCTTACCGCACCACTGATGTTTATCCACAGACAATCTTTATGTTGAAGGTTCCTCCGACTGTTGAGCTGCCGTCTTCTGTGCTGACACCTCAGAGGAAGCGCTCGTCTCTCCTGACTAACTGTCTGACTTACCATGCCAAAACGTTAGCATGTGGTGTGGTGCCAACTCAACCAACCCTGTTGTGCCTAGTTTGGCAAGGAGGACGGCCCTCTCCTAAAGGACTGCCATGAGATTAGTGAAGAGTTTCATTTCTGTGCTGCGATTGGGTTTTTAGTATGTTGTATGTCTTTTTTTCTGTCACAGTCAGTGTTTATAATGTTTATATGAAATGATTTTTGCAGCCAGTATTGATTTTGGTATTTGGGAGTTAAAAAAAACAAACAAAACTCAGTAATGATTTGTCAGCAGATTTTTGCTGAAGGAGAAACTGTGTTAGGGTGACTTCTTCTAAATGACCTGTTCTGCAGTTTCCTGTTAATTATCAGCCAACATGTACACTCATAGTCATCTATCTTAAATAAGCTGATACTGGCCCAGTGATTGTAGACTGTAGTGATGGAAATGTGGGTTTCACTACCCTTGAAAGCAGAGGCAGTAACAGTCTGCGGCTGTGTCTCAGTGTGTTTCTTTTAAAGGACAGTGGAGGATTGTTTTGTCCAAGTTGTTTCTTTTTACCCGACAGAGATAAAATCTGCCAGAGTCCACTGTGAATGTGTATGTTCAAGTGTTTGTGCCTATAACACAGAGAGAGGAGAGAGAGACTTTTATTTTTTTTGGCCAGCTCTCCTCACTGTGTCCAGCTTTATCAGGCTGCACATCGTGAGCCAAGCCCAGCAGGCCGTGTGTGTGTGTGTGTGTGTGTGTGTGTGTGTGTGTGTGTGTGTGTGTGTGTGTGTGTGTGTGCGTGCGTGTGTGCGTGGGTGGGTGTGTGTGCTTACCTTACCTTTTGTTCAAGTCTTTTGCAGAGGCAGTTGATTCCTCTATCACCCACTTCCCAGCCAGTTTCCATGTTGGACTCTTTCAGTATGTTATGATAATGTGAGTGCTGTTGCACCACATCTGCCAGTTGCACAGAGAACAGTGTTATGTTGTTCAGCCAGTCATTTGTCTCTGTGAACAGTTCCTCAGTGCAGATGAGTTTATAACTCTCTGGTTGAACCTGTCCCTATTGAATGAATGCCAGATATTGTTATTATTATTGCTGCAGTGTTTTTTTTTTTTTTTTTACATAGTCGTCTCATTTAGCCGGTAGCCGTGGGCAGTACACACCATCTGGAACTTTGGCCCTCTCTCGCAGTCTGACACAGACGGTGAAACAAAGCTTCTACTCTTCCTGTCTTACACTTCACTGCAGACGGTAGAAATCTAATTAGTGTCCGTTAACAGACTCTCATCGTGCCATTATCGGTTATTTTATTTTCATGTTGTAAGAAAAAAAAAAATCCACAGCGCTCCTCCCTGTATTCCTGTCTTCCTTCATTATCGTCTCCTCATTGTCCCTCTCTTTGTTAAGTCCTGCTCGTCCACCTCTGCCAGCACTAGAAATAAAATCGAGCTGTTGGAGCTTTGGGAAGCCTAAATACAGCAGCCACTGGACCGCTCCTCACTTGTGGCCTAATCTCCCACAGATAATGTCTTGAATTACCTCCCACTCTCGTCCTTCAGTGATCTGCTCTTTACAAACGATGAAATGTTTTGTCTGTTTTCAGCACAATGTGCTGAAGTGTAGCCGCGGTCCTTTCTCCTCCGATCTCAGGAAACAGCCCGGTGGTCACTTTTACTGGCTGCAGATTTTAACTGTCCAACCTGCGAGCAGATTGTCAGCCTTTTCATTCAGTGGTTTTATGGCTCATGACAAATGCTTGTTCAGCCTTTCAGATGCTCACTGTAAATGTCAGTCCGCTGTAGTTTAGTAGACTCTCATCCTTTTTTCTTCTTCTTTCTGTTCAGTTTTATAAGGCTTGGTGAAAGACGGTGATGGTGCGTAAAACAAGCTACCAGTGGTATAAATCTTACAGTAATGTCAGGGTTGTTGTGGAGGGTAACTTGTGTATACAGTGTATATGAGAAAGTAATTTTTCAAGTAAAAATGACAAACATTTGATGGTTTCAGCCTCTCGAAAGTGAGATTTTGCTGCTTTTTCTTGTCTTAATATAACAGTAAATCGAATATCTTTAGCTTTTTATTAATATATAGGTTAAATTGATATGATGTTGTGGCTGATTCTGCAGTTTTGACGACATGGTCTGATATAAATTAATAAAAAAGCCCCCGATGACCTGAGATGCAGTTGACCTTGCTGTAGATCCTTTTAAATCTGTAACAGTGAACATGGTTGGGTTTATTTTCTGGCTGGAAGTTCTGTCAGTGAAATCCGGGCGGACCATGTGGTGAGAACAGCCAGAGGGGCTCCAGCTCCCAAACCCTGCCAGCCTCTTCATGTTTGTTTAATTAAATCCTGCATCGCTAAGCTTTGTTTGATAGTTGTTTTTTTTTTTTTTTTATTGCGTAAACAGTTCTATTGAGTTGTCTCGACGACTTATTAAATGTTCATATGTGAGCTTTCATCTGAAATTTAAACTCCCTTAATATTTCATTCATATATTTGTGCGTATGCAAACTGGAGCTGCACCTTGCTTTCATTTTGCACCTGTGCTTTTAGTGTCTGATTTACAAAGCATCAAGGAAAGAGATGTTGCATCTAAGCTGACGGGTTACGTGTGCTGCCAGGGTGGTACATTTGTTAGAGGAATAACATGAATCTCTTTAGGTGCAGAATCTGTTTGAAATTATGTGCAAACAGATTAACGTCTGGCCTAAAGTCTCCTGTTGTTTGCCTGGAAATATCCAAGTGAAACACGCTCAGTCAGCAGAGAACTTGGAGTCCTGGTTGTTTCAGAGAGTCATTCTGTGCATTGTATTGGCAGAAGTTTGTTGCATATTCAGATTTTATATTGTGGCCTCTTGTACAGCAGCCGAGCGAAGTCCCTTCGCTCAGTAAACAGCTGCTGTGATGGTTTTGCTGTCTATTTGTCACGGCGGTGTCACCGCATGTTTGTGCTTTTTCCAACATTACCTAGAGGCTTATGGGTCAAACTGTGTGGGGATTTGGTCGCCATGGAAACAAGCGACACTACAGCCTGGTCTATCATTACCAAAGGTATCAAAGTGTCAGTCGGGCCGTCTGCAGACCAGTGGAGGAAGTCGATTGACCAAATGAGGAGGCAGTGAACCGCTGACCCAGAGGAGACCTTTCTGTCGGAGTCGATGTACTCCTGAGTCTAGCAGTAGTAAGCCACTAATTGTATTTGGTGTGTTGTATTGAATAGGTTTTCCCACTCTTATGATCATCACTCTTAGTGTGATATATTTTTGTTTGACATGTGACCTTAATGGCTCTCACAACCTGAAGGTGTGAATCAGTCACTAGGATCCGATGTGAGGGAACTTTGGCACAAACCAGCTAAAACAAGAGTAACACGGTGAACAGTTCTTTAATGTTCGATTCTTAATGTTTTGAAGCGTGCAGAAGAAAAATAACCGTCCTGTCTCTGTGTTAAGGTGTTGCCCAAGGAGCCAGGCCTGGGGCAGCGAAGGAGGGTGAGCTCTGGAGTCACTGCCAACACAGACCGGTGCCAGGTGTAACACGAGGTATGTGACTCACTACAAACTGCACATACACCATAGTATTTAAGGTTAGTTTGACATTAGATGGCTTTGATTGCAACCATTATTTTTTGGCTTGTAGCTGACCTGAGATGTCAGAATAGTTTTGGCTGTTCTGTCTGTAATTTAACGGCTGAGATGTGGGAACACAGCAATGTCACAAAACACATTAGCAACCAGACTATTAGAAAACAAACTCTCAGCTTGACGGTAAAGTTATTAACCAGACTGTACATTGTAAACATACGTCAGTTTGCAGACAGACTTCCTGGTCTAACTTTGATCTAGTGTACTAGTACCAACATTTCTGTTGCACTCACTTTTGGTTTCACCTCCAAATTATAATGAGTCGATTAGTCAATTGGCAACTATTTTTATAATCTGTTAATTGACAAATTGCTGTTCTCAGCAGTTTTGCATGTAAACTGAATAGCTTGAGTTTTAAAACATTTAAAACTGGAATTATTTTCAGTATTTTCTGATATTTAATAGACTAAATGATTAACCAGCAGATTAATCTTTCATCACAGTCCTAGTGTACAACCATTCTGATGTCTGACTGATGTTTTCTTGGATTTGTTCTGAAGCTGACATGTTCCCAAATTTCTGCAGTTACTTTGCCAAGTACAGTTTTATCATAACTGAAAAAGGGGAAGGCCAAAACTATGAAAGTGAGGCAAGTTGTAATAATCTGTAATAATCTTTTCAAACTTGATCAGATTCCATAAAACACTGCCGTCAAACTGCTGTACAAAGACCTGTTCTGTAGAGGCGGCTGAGAGAGGAAAATAACTTATGACAGCTTTATCTCAAGGATAAATAATGGTTGTACAAGTCATATTTTATTCCATGTGCTTTACAAGGATATAAATAATGGCCAAAATTACAAAAATCAGTGTGCTGGAAGCCCAAAGCCTATGTACATTAGTTGGTCAGCAGTGATGTAACCAAATAACCCATTTCAGTTTTCACTCAAAATACAATCTCTACAATCCACCATTAGTTTTTTTGTTGTTGTTTTTATTTTCAACTGTTATTTTGGTACCTTGTTTCCAGTGCCATGTACTGCAAATCCTTTATTCTTTTCTCTTTTACATTACATGTATGAACAATGAGTTGGCAAAATATCTATGTACATTTTATAATTGGACAATGTCTCATCCAAATAATACAGTAATACTGCGTTTAAAATAGTACATCTGCTAGATAAGAGTAGAGCCCCATGAGAAATGATGGAGGGTTGACCTGACAAGAGTTAGCTAGCCATCTGCAACATTCGCTCTCTGCGTACGAGTACGATCATTTAGTCTGAGATTTCTTTTTTTTTTTTTAAAGGATGGCCTTCATTCTCACGCCCAAGGTTTTCATCTCAGCATATCATAGAAAAATAATGTAACATTAAGACAACAGTAGACAAGAATTGCACAAGAATAATCATAATCATCATGGTAATATAATACTCTCATATTAAACATTAAAATGTCGGGCAATACGAATAGAATACTTTTTTTTTTTTTTTTTTTAATATCAGATGCAGTTTTGTTCACATAGGTTCATCATCCGTTATGATGGCGCACCTGTTGCAGCTTAAGCGTGTTGCAGCTTGTCCAATCACATTTACACGCTTGTGCATATATCTTTGTATTATTTTCTGACTTTAAGGGAAATATAAAGACCAAAAGAGCCAGCCAGACGTCCTCGAACCCATGCCCATTCCAACACTGACACATGCCCAGTGGTGCCTTTAGCGAGCCCATTGTCTGTTACCAACGGATGCCCTGTAACCTCCCAAAAGTTCAAAGATCATGCCTCCCAGCTGGCTGCATAACAGATCCTGCTGTAGTTGCAGAAAGTTGAGGCTGCTTTCAAATAAGTGTACATTCAGAGCAGACTGTTGTCTGTCAAGATGCAGTCCTGTTAGTGTGTGTATGTGTGTGTGTGTGTGTAAATGTCTATTGGTCCAATGTTTACTGTGTCAAGCATCATGTAGATGAGTGATGTTAGAATTTTAGTAGTCAACCATAAACACTGGAGTGGCGTCCACGTTTGTAGTCCTTTGAAAAGTGAGCAAGAGGGTCCTTTGTAGTCCTTTTTGCATTGTATGTGTGAAAAGGTCCGTGTTTAGGGCTGGCTACATTCTTTGCATTCCACAGTAATAGACATGAGCGTCCGGCATTGCCCTGCAAATGAGATGACATCACTTATCGAGAGAGCCCTCACACCCCGCCTCTCCACCGGCCCCCCTGCGCAGCAAATCCAAAATGGCCACCATGCGTCTCACAAGCCACATGCTAAACCTTTTACATACAAGATTTTCTTCCCCCAAATAAAATTAGGTTTTATGGCCACAGAAAAAAAATCCATGTGGTTAAAATAACTCTGAACATATACACACACGTGCTGAAAAAGAAAAAAAAAAAAAATCACCTACGCCTTCCTGTGTCACAGGTCAAGTTTCAAAGAAATTCACAAGTTTGTTAGTATTTAAAAAAAAAACTAATCTGATATAAAGAATCAAAATGTTGAAATACATTCTAGTAGCCTGCTGGATGAACCAGTTTGAGTCAAAGTTAGACTGCGCTACATCACCTCTCCTCTTTGATTAAAAAAGTGTTTAAAAAGTCTAAACTTTCCTCCGGTTGTCATGTGTAGACAACATCCCTCAACATTATCAGCTCCCACACTGGGCTCAACAGACAGCTAAAACACTGTTACAGCTCTTAGCAGTATTCTGGTTTCATATCTCATTCAAGTTGTCAGGGGCAGTTGGACAGAGGGGCTGTAATGTAGAGAAAAGTGAGGGATGAGGCAGTTGGAGGATAAAAAAAAAAAGGAGAGAGACTAAGCCAAACGGTTACACCCATCAACAGGAAGCAAAAACAAAAAAGTAGAACAACCGACTGGTTGACTACGGACTGACCGACAAACAGGAAGTGGAAAAATGGAGCAGACCATTCCCCCTACAGGTGGAGACAGAAGTGCACCACAACCCTGGGTTGAAAGGTCATGCGCCAGCCCTGCAGGCAGGAGGATGGGACCCGGGCCAAAGAGGGGGAGAGCAGAAACGAAAGAGAGAAGAAGAGACAAGGAGAAAGAAGAGAGACAGCACAGCGCCAAACGTCATCATGCAGTGGACAGGCTCGGCTAACGGGGGCGGGGCGGGATGTTTTGTTTTTTTATTTTTCAGCCGGTGAGGTGACGCGGCGGCGTGCGTCGCTCGAGCCCAACTCCGGGGCGGGGCCCCAGTACAGGGCAACCTCTGAAAGGCACACACACACAGGAGTGGACAAGGCGGGTGTATGTTAGAAAATAGTGGTCTCGTACTTGGTGTTGACTCCTCTCTTGGCCTCCTGACCCGGCTCCACAATCCACGGCACGTTGGCGTGGCCCTTCTGGTCCATGGACGGCTGCTCCATCTGACACAGGAAGAGAAGGACGGAGAGTGGAAACAGAAAAAAAAAAAAACATTAATATAAAGAACAAGAAGCAGAGAGAGAAGTGGGACAAGGAGACGATTTATTTTCAGTGACCTGCGTATTCATTTTTTAAGCACTAGTTTCTATTTTATTGATTCTGTATTTCCTTGGGGATGCATGTTTTCAAACCAAACAATTCATCGTGCCATTTTTTTGAACGCCATCGGATGTTTCCTGGTTTTGAAAATGGACATTTTGCACACTTTAGGGGCAATTTCATGCTAATAAAGTCAGTGAAAACAGTGATATGATAGAATGAAAGACTGGAGGATGTGCTGCTTACAGAGTAATGTAATGGAAAATAATGCAGATGTGAGAGGGAGATGAGATACAGATGAGGAAGCAGAACAGAGAGCACGAACACAGGCTCAGTGGGACATTACAAAGAACCTCCTTACAGATCTATGCATTTCTAAATACAGTATCCTGCTGGTCCTGTACGTTTGCTATTATAATGCACTGTCTATGCAGCAGTCACTTTCTGTACAGCTAGCAGTTTTCGGAGTCAAAGAACAGGGGACTGTCTGTTGCTGCCACCGTGAAGCTATTGTGGCTTCAAAGCTGAGAAACAAACCAAACAAACTACACTGTTTTCAAAAAGAACCCCACGCCAACCAATCAAGCGGCTGGGTTTTGTTGCCGAGGGTGCTTTTCCTCCCTCCAATCTATTGGTTTATTTTCAGCTGATTTGGGGGGAGGGGAGACTTTACTGAACGCTGCAGTTTAAACAGTAGAAGATTAAATTAGTCCTTGCACACTCTGTTTTTAATTCTTATATATGTAGAGTGTACATTTTCTACAGAAGAGCATTAGAGCTGTAGGTATTTAAAGTGTTATTGGAGTAAACAGAATTAATCTCAGAGTTGTGCAGGACACTAACGGAGCCATGTTTCTCTTATCTTCTCTCAACACACTGCTACAGCAACAATACGCAAACTACCTATAGTATTAATCCAGTTCTCTATCCTCTCCCTCGCCTGCTCAAACACACACACACCCACACACTCGGACAACGACAGCAAGACCTTATAATCTTGTTATGGGGTTACAGGATTAAGGACAGACACACTTTCGATCTCACAGCACCACAACATCATATTAGTTAGTGAAGAACTCTGCCAGAGCACCACCAGATCAGATTCATCACCCACACACGAAGCCACTGACAGAATGATGTCCGCCTTCATAATAAGTTTTATATCAACATCCTTTTAAAAAAAAAAAAAAAAAGTCCTGCAGAATCGTCTGAACAGGAGCATTATATGAATTAATGCTGCAGAGACATCCACTGCATGATCTGCCTCAGCAAACTCTCCAGCTACAGCAACCTCAACGACTCAAGCTGATGCTGAAGATGCCGTATGCGATGAAGGCTCATTTCTTGGTGCACTGTGTATGCTCTGCTAAAGCAGCCCTCTTTTGATGACCCTCTAAAAATTCAGCTGCCTTGTTTATGGCTTGAAGATGTGGGTGAGGGAGGAAGAGCGTGGGTCAGAAGTAAAAACACTCCAAGAGTAAAAGCTCATTCAAAGCATGCAATGAAGGATTTAATGGACTGAGGTGGTTTAAGTGTTTTTATAAACATTTAGCAAATTTTGAAGTACTGGTTATTGCTCCAAGCACTTTTTATTTATACATTTACCACCTAAATGTACATCTATAGAGAGACAGTGTGTCCCTATCGAGGGGCTGAATCAGTGCAGTGGGGCACATAAAAACTGACTGAGGTAGTAAAGTGGAGGTTTACATTCGTTGCTGTATTAGCCATAAAAAAATGAAGTGGGTTGGCTTTGCAGGACTGGCTGTAGCGTCGCATCTGTCTTTTTTAATAGCAATGCTACTAACTCTTAACATGGAGATAGAGCCAGTAAATGAAGAATGAGACACAAATACTCACTGCAAACAGGACACACAGGGGATGCAGAGTCAGTTGGAAAAAAAAAAGTGACAGAAAAAAATGGAAGCACTTACAGACGATGCTTTGTCCTTGACTAAAAGAAAAGTCATGTGGAAATAAAGGATAAGAGAAGGAAAAGCGTGGAGGACCTGTGACTGAGCTTTGTGAGGAAGATGGAAGAGTCGAGGGGGAGGAAGAGAAGGGTGGAGAGGAGGCCGGTGAGGGGTGTAAATGTGACCCAGTGACCAGCGGCTGGAGGGGGACATGATGACCTACAGGGGCAGAGGTCACATAGAGGTCAAAGTGGGCCCGCATGGCGACACCAAACACAACAAAGCAGCAAAGCAAAACCACAGCGAGGACAGAGTAGCTGCACGGCAACAGGGAAAGGCACAACACTCCAAAACCAAAGCAAAAACCATGGCAACAACATGGCAGCAGTCATCGCCCTGGCAACAGCGTGGGACACATTACTGCAATACAGCAAAACTCAAGCCGGAGTAGGCCACGTTACACCACATTTATATAGCAACTCCTGCATGGCAACAACACAGCCAGCAAGATGAATATGGCACAGCAACTTTACAAAACATCACCCTGCAAAGCATCTTCACAAACCAGACTCGTGTTCAAATTTCAATTTTTTTTCCCCCAAAGTCATGAAAAACTCTGCCAGCGAGGTGAGACAGCTTGTGGCTGCACTCAGCTGTTTTTACGTTTAAATTCAGAGTTAAGTTGGCTCGAAATTTCTAAAAATGAATCAGCTGCTTGGAAACAAGCTATTTTCATACGACTGGCAGGCAGTCTTCACTCCCATTAATAAACATGGAATTTCTTAAACGGTCAATCTTATACGGTTTGGGTCATTCATTTCAATACCATTTTATAGCTTCACTCAGATTACACTAACATGCTGACGCTGATCAAAGACAACACAGTCGCACTCATAAGGGTAAGTTAAGTGGCTGTTGAGGGAGATTTACAAGCAGATGCGCTCTGATAATACACACACACACACACACAACATAAAAATGATAATGAGAGGATGTGAAAGAAAGTGATACTTGTGGGCAGAGAAACAAAGCAACCGTATTTTAAAGCGCAGGGGCTTCAGAGGTGCTGCAGGATGGAAATTATGGCTGGCAGGTGGCAGGAATATTAAGTGAATCCTGCAGTATCTTAGCCTTGCTGCACACCACACACACACACACAAGCACATGAGAGGAAAAAGGCAATTAATGGTTAATGTAACGGTAGTCGAGTCAGCAGATTGTGTGTACACATGCCATCGTCCATCATCTCCATAGGCACAGGACCACACACAAGCTTTGCAAAAACACACACACTCAGGAGGAGAGCAAACACACAAATACTGCACGTCCTCTTTTTATATCTTTGCTCCTCATCTGTCACTCTGTCTTTCCTCACTGTCTCACGTCTTGCTCTAACTTTAGAAAGTGAGACCATTCCTCCAAAGCCACTGATTCTCCTTCATCACCGTCTCTTTCCTCCATGACTCACACTACGTAAATGAAATGGACTTAAATCTGGTCCAAGCACACTGATATAGCAGCTACCGTAACTCTATACAGGTCCCTGTACACACATATGTGCTTCTGTGCCAGCCGGAGCGTGTCAGTGGAGGGAAGTGTGCGTAGACTGGGTTAGCGTGACTATTTTAAAGCTGTCAGAGGTTAATGGGAGGTTGACAGGTTTACAGACAGACGTTGTGACGCTGTGGTTGGAGGAGGCATGAAGAAAGGCCACGCGCGTCTGCACACATACACACAAGTTCAAAACAGAATGAGGGACACGAGGATCTAATATCACAAAGCTCGGGTTGGGTATCAAACAGAAATACTTAATGGGTACCAACTGAAATGAGACAGCTGTTAAAGGTACCCTGTGGTGTTTTTGACCACTCATAATGCAGAAGAGGAGTATTTGTATGGGTCGGTTGCATGATTACAAGAAAACTCCAAAGGGCCTCTTTAAGTACTGAAAGCTGGCATCAAATCTCTGATCAGTCTCGTAGTCTTGTTAACTTATTCTTTGATCAGATAGCTCCTCATTAAAGCATAATCAAGCCAATAACGGGCTCTTTTTTTAAGGGAAAGTTCCTGTACGACTACTTGTGCTTCTGTGACTGCTTTTGTTAAATCTGAAGAGAAGTGGGTTTGTAGAAAAAAGAAAAGCATGTTCTTATTTCTCAAAATGTTTTCTATTGGTCCTAAGGCTGTATCTGAAACTGTTTTTTTTTTCAAGTGGAGTCTGCAGCAGTGGAGTTTGAAGTCTGGGAAGAAATATTTGACTTGACAAATAGGAGGAGCACAGAAAGACTGTATTTTAGCATTGGTTTTGTCGCAGGCAAACATTTTAGCATTCTGGGCAGAGCATCAGTGAGATCATGATGCAACCTACTGCTACATAATAGGTACAAAAAATGTATATGTTTTCATTTCCTTTTTCCTTGAATAGGAAAAGTTATGTGACCAAATGACTGAGTAAGGTATGAAGTGCTGAGGTGAGGAGGTGCCGAATTTTTTCATTCTACGATTATTGCGGCCAGAAATATCACTGTAAAAAAAACAAAAACAAAAAACAGATTCTAAGCACGCATTGCTGTGTGGATGTTACTCAGACACATACCTAAACTCATCAGAGACTCCTACAAACGACAGCATTTTTGGTGAGGGTCTGACGGACCGAAATGTCAATAAATTTATTTTCCAAACACAGATGCAGTGTGCAGGAGTCTTCCACATGAGGATTCTTTATCTTCTTACACACACTCACACACACACACAGAGTGAGGCGGGCCAAGAAAAGCCTCCCCGGAGCCCTATGCAAACAGGCCTCATCAATCAGCCCAGTGTGTAAGAGACTGCAGGGACAGCAAGACCGAAAGGACGCTTAACAGATCAAATATCCACCTACACCTCTGCCATGATCTCCGCTGGGCCAAGACTCACACACATACAAAACACACGCATTCCAGGATAATCCCAGTAAACCAAACTGAGTTAGAAACAACATCAGTGAGCAGGGATGAGAGACTGTGACAAATCAGAGCAGAGGGATGAAGATTATGGATAGATTTCAGTGTAAATAGGTTAATGCTGGTTAGGACTGGTTAGAAACAGTGAAGCTAAATTTAAGTTTAGTTTAGAGTTGAGTGGTGAGATCAGAGGTTAAGGTGAAAATCCATCACAAAAACAGTTCTTCTAGTCTTCTCAACTAAAACAATGTTGTATTGTGTATCAGTCTTGGAAAGAGCACTGAAAACCACATGTAGAGCTCCAGTTCATAACAATGTTATCATCTGTTCTGAAGGGTTTGCTTTTAAAAGCTGTCACAGTTCTTTGAATCCAGACCATCAAAAACAGCAACTGGAGTTGCTGATGTGAGTTTCAGTTTTGGATGGATTTTCCCTTCGAACCGTTGTGCGGCTGTGCGGCTGCGATGCTTACAGATTTGCGGATGTTGACGCGGGGTTTGGGGACAGGTTTGCTCGGCTTGCTGTCGAAGCTCTCGGGCAGTGTGGACGAGCCGTGGCCACTCTTTCTGGCCTGCAGAGCCAGCTGGTAGGCCACCTCGAAGGCCTGGCCGAGCGTAAGGATGATCTCATACGCCAGGTTCTGACAAGAAGAGGTTACAGTAAACAGGAATAAGAATGCAGTATAATATTACAAGTTTAATGAATATGATATTTACAGACACAGTGTCAGTACTGACCACATCAAAAGCAGTGAAGACGTGGCAGTAGTGGTGACTGGACTTGAGGTCTTTGGTGATGTAGGCAAATGTGGACAGATCCTCCGGATCCTGAGCCGCGCATGAGATATTACGAATCTCATGCTCTGCAATGATATTCTGCAGAAAGAGAAAACGAAGAAAGAGAACAACAGAGGGAGAAAGATAAAGATGTGCAGAGAGAGATCGTTGATTATCTGCACTGATCCACTCAATGGAAACATAAATCTGATTTATTATTCATCACATTTCTCATATCCCAAAACCATAATCACTGTGGCTCAATTTTGGTTTGACAGTTTTCTGGAGTCGCTGAGTTGGAATTTGTCCTCTGGTAACATCACTGGAGAACACTCAGCCTGTGTGTTGTGTTAATTAAAGCACATCTCAGTGCTACGAATTACAAAACATCAAAGCCCCAAAAGAAAGTTTTAGTGAGCTCTAACACAATGAAAACATCATTTTTAAGATGCAATTGGCTTTGTACTAAATAAAGAAAATATTGGTCTGATCTCTTTACTTGTTTATGTATACATATGTACACAATACTATATTTAATAATACACATTATTATATTATATTTTGCGTTATTATATTTTGCTTTTGAATGAGAAAAGGTGGTAATCTGAAGGACAACACATCAAGTTTTCATAACAAAACATTGGGGCAGAAACCAGTGTGAAGCAGATGATTTCACCATAGGAAAGAACAAAGAGGAGTTACATAACAAACACTGGATAAAATGCCTGTTTAGTCATACTGGACCCTCTCTGTATCATCTTTGTCTTTGATTTTATAAAAAGATATCTGCCTATTGATTGTTTTTGTAAGGTGTGTGAGAAACCCACTCCCCATTGTTCTTGTTTGTGTTTTCCTTTTTGTCCACAGGGACAGTAAATAAGCTGAGGAGAAGAAGGGAGATTTTACTAGTTCCATTGATTTTCCTCTTTAGTGTATCTTACACTCTTAATTGATTTTGGCACAGTTACCCTCATTATTATTTCTTCCCTTATATTATTATGTCTTCGGTACATTAGTTACATCTGGATCTGAGGACTTGGACACACCTGAGATGTAGATTTTGCTGCTAAATATCAGAACTGCACAGGGACATGTCTCTGAGCGATGCGAAATGAGTTATGATTGCCTGATGGCCATGTTAGAGGCAGCACCAGCACATTTAATCCCATATCTGTGCTCCGTAACCACGCAGAGCCTAAAGAAGAGAAAAGTACATCTGACTTATTGGAAAACTGAATTGGCAGAAACACCCAGCACACACTTGAATTAAAAACAAAAGAAGTGATTTTATAGGTAAGCGTCAACAGCTTCTCCCCATTTCATAACTGTTGGCTAATTTTAATATCTAAATCTGTCTGTGTATTTTTTATGTACTGTGGCCGACTTACTTTAGTCTGTGCTCTGTGCAGCGCTGCCTGAGGAAAAGCACTGAACTTTCTATCTGCAAATTATGCTTATCTTGTGCTGTGGCTGTGCTTTGTGCATAACAGAGGCTTAAATAAATACATTGCCTTTTTGCAAGCAAGCAGCTTGTAATTATCTTAAAATTGTTTCTCACTGTGCCACTTTTTTTTTTTTTTTGTCGACTTGGAAGTGGATAAGATTCTGTTGTCTTACATGTGTGCACGCATTTTTATAACATTAAATCCTTGAAAGTTTCCAGTTAGGATTGAGTGGACTGGTATTATGTTGTTACTGATTTTCCTTACCATTCAGCTCATCTATTCCATACTGATACTGTTTGTGTTTTGGCCTTCTGTCACACCTTATTAATTTTTAATTTTTACACCATATAGTTTTCAATCTGCCAGGCTGCAGCAGAAGCAGACAGCAGTGCTGCGATGCCAACCAGACGTGACACCTCAGTGAATGTCACTGATGTTAGTGCTCAGAAGCCTGACCTTTAATGTGTTATTTAATAGGCATCACAGGAAGTGAGGCATGAGTGTTACCTTATTTGTGGCGTCGATGAACTTCACTCCTTTGTAGGACACGGACAGCACGATGGTCGGGACCTTCTTCATCTGTTCTGTCGACTTCTTGGAGTGCACAAAAAACCAAAGAGAGACAGAAAGAGGAGGGGCAGCAATGACTTTTAAGTCATTTCATACATAAATTACAAAAAACAGGAATCAGCTGCAGTTTTGAAATTTCAACACTTTCAAATATTAAAATTAGTCACAGATTAATGAACTTCTGCTGGCCAAGATCTCCACTGAATTTAATAACCTTTTAGTTTTATGCAAGACTTAATCCATGTCTCTGAAGCTGCCTCAGGTCTACAAGCATTTGAGAAAAATAATGAAAATCTAAACAAAATTTGAATGAATAAAAGAAGCATGAGATAAATGAGCTAAGTGAACATTAACTCGAGCACTCGAGTCAATTCAAATCGTCTTCAAAGGTCAAGGGCTGTTAGCTGCCTCGTAAGAAAAACAAATGCCTCTAAGTAGTCTCCGAATCCATTCGACTACAACGCTACATATCTAATGAGTCTGTTAGCTGTTAAACCATATCAGGCTCCTACAGTATATCTCAGCTCATTGCTTTTAATTACATACTGTCACTTTAACGTGTCTAAATTACCTACATTTGAACTCATTATTCAGTGAGGGCCTGAGGAGAATCGTGTGATTTACAGACGTGAGATAAGTCCCTTTCCTACTTCCTCGCTTGTCACCTCCTTCTCTCAGTATCCATATTTCTGTCTCACTCTGTCCTTTCTTTCTACCCCTGTCGAATCTACTCGCTGCTATCCTTTCCACATCTGTGTCGTTTCTTTGTTCTGTTCTTTCCTCCCCGCTCACGGTGTGTTGCTGCTGCAGTTCAGCCCTGTCAGGATCAGGTAGTGCTGAAAAGCTGACAAAGGCAGCGCTGCCTGGATCTGCTGGCAGCTAGAGGCTGTGAAGTTGGGATTTAAACATCCACATCTACCTCCACAGCAGCGGGATGGAGTGACAGATGAAAGAAGGGATGCTGTGAACAGGGGCAAGCAGGTAAAGGCGGAAGGTACGTTCACACAGTAATAAAAGCCAGAATGATTTGATGCGAATCTCATTGCACTTAATTACAACCTTGGTGCGTTTGAAAGGTGTGTCAGACTGCGGACAGACGGACGTGAAGGAAAGAAAGAAGGATGCCTTCTGATGTGGCAGGAGACAGAAGAAAAGAGGGAGGAGGGGAGAGGAACAGAAAGCTTTGCTCATGAATATTACAATTTATCTTCACACTGCAGCAGCTTGGGATGAAAATGGGAGATATGAACTGAGGGCCAGAGGAGAGAGGTAGTTACAGTAAAATACAGAAAAAAATGAGAGGAAGCAGAAAGAAAAGACATGGATAGCAAGAGACAGATAACGGCAGGGAGAAAAAGAAGGAGAGCAAGAAAAAGAGTGACCAGTGGAACGACACCAAGTGAGAGGAGGAGATAGGGTGATTTAAGGTAAAAAGGGGATCGTGGGGTATTGAGCCACCCAGGCGAGAATATTAAAAATAAATCCCTCAATATACTTAATCCACAGTCATGATATTTTAAGTTTGTTTAAATTCTAGTGAGTGTGAGGGCACTCAGACTGTGAGAATGTGTCCCAGATTTAAAGGTTCAGTAAGGTTTTCTTGGGAGAAAAACACACTATATTAAAGCCACATGCACGCACGTTGAGTCATTAAACACCAGAAGGGGTTTGGTTTGTATGAAAATGGATCAGTGGCACATGTTATGAGAGTAATCATACTCAATTGGTCCCATTTAGAAAAAGGGAAAATAAAAGATTATAATAATTTACTACTACTTATTATTATTATTATCTTCATAGCTTCTTTCAGACTGTGTTGCCAGTAACCCTGTAGCATCAAATGGCCAAAACTATAAAAGTAAGATCCAAGTTGTAATAAAATGTATGATGAACAAGACTTCAAGGAAGTTGCAGAAGTAAACTGTTTTAGTCTGTGCTTTACCCTCATTTTGGCACAGGCATCTTGTGTGGACTCCGTTCCTCTCAGCTCCTTCACCAGCATCGACCCCAGGTACTGTGGAAAAGACACAAACAAGCATGTTTGGTAAATTCAACCAGCAGAGACTTTATTTACAGTGCACAGTTCCAGAAGTACTGACCCTGCTTCATGCCTTGATTATGATATAAATGGTCTGAGCCTCCCTGGCAGCCGAATCCTGAACTAATTCTTGTGGAAGACGTCACTGATGTCTCCCCCACACCACTCCTGTCCTGGCCCTGACTGCTGACAGCTGCTTTGCCGCTGCTTCAAGCAGTCACGTCTGTCCTAACCACAAGCACCAGTTGCCCGGGATTCACAATCACTTGGACTTTACTGTCCAAGTATGTTTTACAAACACGGGAAATCTGACCTCTGGATTTAATCCATCTGCAAGTAGTGTTTCTCTAACCTCTAGGCCACGGCTGCCCACAACAACACACATGTTGACAGCAGCTGTAATAAACCAGCTGCACATGACTTCAGTCTCTATTCACGCACACTAAGCTCCGGGAACACCGGACACAGTATCATGAATCAATCAATCTTTAGTGATCATTTAACACCAGAGCATTTCCTTCCTTATCACATCTGTCCAGGTCTTGATTGCCAGCCAGCTCAGCCTGGACTTTAACAGTATGAACAGTGTATAGCTCAGCAGCATGTCCTCCACATGAAGATGGAGCCTGTTGACATTGCCACACATATGGATTCAGAAAGCTGGGTTTTTGTTTTGGTTTTGTTTTTATTGTCTTAAAATAAACATTAAAAATGGAGAATCTGTGTGTTTTTTATTTATAATATTATTTGTCTTGTATATACTTCTCTGTGACAAATACCAACTCCATGATTTCTGATATTGAGAGGGGTTTCATTAAATACACACACACATGCACAAAGCAGTGATTACATCAACCTTGAGAGGCTCCTGGAGGGACATTAACACCAGAGTCTGGCTCATCCTTCTGTCTGGACGTGACTTTGTGGTCAGACATTCTGCACACGTAGTATGTGATTTAATAAAGAAGCTACTAATGGTGACAGTGTTTGACAGGGACAATGTTTATGTCGACATTAGAGCACTTGATGGGTGTGACATTCACCACCTCACAGTGCCCTTCCAGCTTATGGAAGGGGCCTTATTTCCTAAAGTGGGACCCTAACAAGGCTTTTAGTGAATTAGAAGAGAAATATTTACAGCCTCTTTACCTCATTTGTTTGACTCTACAGAGAATGACTCCAAAATCAAGAATCAAAGAATTTTATATATCAACCTCAGAGGATTTATCTCACATTCCATTAACGACACATTTGATTGCGGAGGCAAAACAAACTTTTGGGCAAACTGCTTTGCGTGATGGGTTACTTTTTATGTAGCACTGACTGTGACTCCGTCATATTTTCAGTTAGGGAGTCTGGTCCTTGGCGGATGAGAAGGAGGTCGTCTGAGCATGTTAATACTTTAGTCTTGACTCAAGATAACAACGTTAAATCACTGTTAGAGCCAGGGGTGCGCATAACTGGTACACAGGTACACCTGCGCGACAAAAATCAGGAATGCGTAAAGCGCTTCTGCGTACTTTACCGTCACGACATCACTATCTCCTTTTCGTTACACATGTTGTCAACTACCGTCGGAGATGTCCAAAAAACAACAGACATTAAGCAGCTTCTTTGGCGATTTTTCAGAAAAGTGTCTCTAAGATGTGCCGTGGCTTGAAGCTAACGACGAGCGCACTGAAATGTGGTGCAAGATTTGCCGCTCGCATCCACATCTAGCAGACAAAACGGGTGCGTTTTATAAAGGCTCAAAGGAGCACTTGAATGTAGTGCTAGTCATTGCTAATAGTGCTTTATTAGTGCTTGCTCTGTGGCTCTGGGTCTCTGTGAAGCGCTTTGAGACAATTTTGATAGTGGAAGGCGCTATATAAATAACACTGAATTGAATTAATAAACAAGCTAGCCGAGAAGAAATGTCCATCGCCACGTACCAGGTGGCGAGACGCTGAATAAAGAACAGCGGCAAGCTCTGTTTAATATTTTTCTCCTCGCCTTCCATAAAGCAACACATGCGCGTCCCATGTCTTCCTATTCTGAGGATATTCCTTTACTGAAGCAGCTGGGAGTAAATGTCGGAGGTGCGTATCATTCACGTGAAGGGGCCACACGGATCGTGCAGAGCATCGCGCACACCATCAGTAGGGACGTCACAAAAACTGAGCAGGAAATTGTTTACATCGTGTCTGTGTCCTGCAACGGAGAGTTCACCTCGGACTTTCTTGGACTGACTGAACTGGGTGCTGACCGCACCGCGCAGGCCATATCAGACGGACTTGTGAGACTGTTCCAGGACACATGCCTGGATGACTGGACAAAAGGTGGAGCAAAAAAACAAAACAAAAAACTGCTGCACCGAAGAAGCTGTGTGAAGAAAATGGGATCTCCTTTGTGAAACTGGGTAAGTTTCATAATATCATGGAGGCATGAAACACTGTTAAAAATATCAAGACTATTGCCAGCCATTAAAATGCAACTGGCTACGAGTGATAACGGTGGCTTGCAGCATATCATTCAGAAGAAAAAGCTGACCATTGGAGAATGTAAGGATGAATTTATGGTGGAGGCCACTACAGGGCTCACACTGTTTCTCACATCTCAACATAATAAAAACCAAGTACAGATCTCGTCTGTCACATGCTCGTCTCTCAGCCCTGATGCACATTCACCTGTCAAAGCAGACCACTAGGGCTGATTATTGTTCAAAAATTTCAATACCAATACCGTCATCATCTACATTTTTCGATATAGTATCGAGGCACTTGGGTTGATACCTTAGGAAGTATTGAATTCGATACCCAGCCCCACAGACCACAGTATAAGGACTCTGACGACAAAGTCACTAGTTTTGCAGGGTTTTAGTCACAAACCAAACTATTCAGTGAAACTGAAATTTAAATAAGTCACCACTGTGATTACAACACATCCTAAGGGGGTGTAATAACAATCCATACAATAGTTGCTGAGAAATTTCAGTAAAAACCAAAGATGTCACACATCATCCTCTGAGGACCACAAATGTCTGTACCAACCCAGTCAACCTCTAGGTACAATTGATATCTGCACCAAGGGAAAATAAGGGAACTGATGTGTTTGAGAATTGAAGATTTGTATATTTGTATATTGAATGTAATGTATCTGCAGAAGCTTCTAGAACAATATGATAGAGCACAATGTTGAGATAACACCGGCTGCTAATGATGTAGACTGTGGTAATGACGTTAGAATGTCTGCGGGGTTTTACAGGAAATGGATTTGTAATAACTTCAGATAATATTTTCAAGCTCTGGTTGTAAAGCCGACATAATAAAGTTACGGTGTCATTCGAGGTGCTGCTGAAAGTGGAGGAGAGGATATTTATTTAGAGCCTGTGATGAAAATGAGAACAGTGCTGATACATCTTTTATTCTGTCCTTTTGGCTTATTACCATCCCCCTTTCTTTATTAACACAAACACAATGCACTCTTCTCTTTCCTCTCTCCCTCTCATCAGTGTCTTATCCATCTAATTTATTCTTATTCACTCTCCATCTTCCCTCAGCTTGCCAATATTCATGCTGAGCGCTCTGCCTTCTTCCCCTCTGTTGTGGCTCCCGCTCATTTATCTCACTTTCTGAGCTTTCTGGAGCCTGTTGTCCTGGGACAGCGAGTGTGAGAGAAGTTCTCATAAATGACTCTGTGAAAGCACCTCTATATTTTCCCTTGGTGGCCCACCCGTTGCGTGTTCCCCCTCATCTACCTGAAACACATTGGCTGTGTAGTTGTACATCTGTCTGGAGCCGCGTGGTCCACGCTGTTGCTATTAATCTTCAGAGGTGAGAGAACGAAGAAGGGAACATTTTGGACAGAGGGAAGACAAGCTCTCTGAGATACTTATCTCTTATTCACTGCCTCTATCTCATCTTTTCCTGTTTTCATTCATATTTGATTTCGGCATCACATTTAATTTCTTATCTCCCGGTTCTATTTGTTCGAACCTGAATTTTTGATTTTTCTCCAACCATCTCTTTCCTTTCCTTCTCCCACTCTCTCTTACTTAATAATCTGACTCATATCTAATCCACGTCTTCATCAACATGCCTCGAAACCACTCAGCATGTGCATTTTTGAGATACCCAATTACATCCCCTCTCAATGTTTCTGAGAACCAGTCGTATCTCAAATTGCTTTTCTGGAGTGTTTTACCTGCTCCGAGTAAGTAATCACTGCAGTTTGGCTGCTGAGCATATAACCAATCAAAGGTGCAAGGCTGTATCCGTGGTAACATGGATATATGACATCCTTTATGTAACTGGCAAAGGTCTAAATTTACCAAAGTGCTGAGAATAACTGAGTGAAGTATTGACTGAAAGGTGAAGCTGAGGGTCACTGATCTTTCGTATTATTACATTCAGCGTGTATTAACAGCCTTGAAAGTAGAGCTGAAATGATTGTTGCGAGTCCATCGACAGAAGATGATGGCAACTGCTTTAATAATTGATTAACTAACTGTAATGAGAATAATTACAAGAGTGAAGTGGAAGGGTGGCACTCACATAGGCTTCATAGTCACAGGACTGAAAGATGAGCTTCTCGGGATGATGCTGCCAGTACTGCACCGGAGTGGACGAGGTGGCCTCGTTGGGTGGACGCAACGTGATTGGCTCGCACCACTCGCCTGCCTGAAACAACAACCAATCGCACGTTAGGATACAAACAGGATCACACAAGATTACAAGATGGGACATGACATCAAGGCTTGTGCTATGCATCCCATGTTGACATAACTCGTTGGCCTGAGTTTAGGTTCATCATGTAACAGCTTTCCTGACTGAACAGGAACATGGCTTCAAAGGGACATGCCTCAGAGAACATCCAAGAGGAAATTAAACTTTAACCAATTATGCTCGCGGCTTCTAAATGTTCCCAGACTCTTTGCTGCTGCTCACCACTTTTTCACCCAGTGAACTTTCACCTTTCAAACAAAGGAAATGCCTAAATCCTATCTGCATACTTCTCAAATGTCTATGGATAACAATTAAGCTTGTTTTATGGTGTCTCATGCTTCGGTAAACGTAACCAGATGCTTTTTTGCGAGAGGAGGTGAGCACACATCCTGCGCCAAAGGCTGCGTGTTTATGTGTCTGTCCACATCTGATTGCTTGTGGGTGTAATCACTGTCAAAAACTTGGTGAGGGACTGTGGAGGTGAGATCTTAGTCAGATGCAAAGATGTTGTATAAACAGCTTGGTTTAAGCCTTTAGAAACAGGCCAAATCTATGCTAAACTCCACCAGCTTAACAATATTACACCCGTTTTTCCCACACACTTTGACCTCACGGAGGGGCTCAGCTGGAAATCTTCAGTTGCGTAAAGCCTTTTATTTTTGGTGCTAACTTAGGTCCAGAAAATGGCTTCACTTGTGTTTTGTTTTCTTAAAAAAAAAAAGAAAGAAAGAAAAAGAAAAAGAGAGAACAGAAGGTGATGGAAGAGCCAAGGGGAGAAACATCTGTGAGGTAAGCAATCACAGTAATGCAGTGACAGTCAGAGAAGAGAGGTAATGAAACAGAGTAAAGACTTTTCCTATTTTCTCTAGTAGTTATTCCTCTATTCTGGCAAAGCTGACACATCAGTGCCACCTCAGAGTGTTTCTATCTGGAAACGGGGATTCACTGTGCTCTGTGACGCACACACTTAAGAGATTCAGCAGGATAACCATAAGTGTGTGATAATCTACGCTGATAAGCTCTGTGATTCACACAGAGACACAAAAAGACCCTAATCACACTAAATCAAAACACAGCTGCTGCTTCAGAAGCGTGCACGTGTGTGAATGTGTGTGTGCCTGAGTCATTGTGCTGCTGTTGATTGGAAGTCAAAGTTCTAATTTAGCATTTTGATGACAGTAAAATTGGCTGGAAAGTTGAGACGCTTATTTGGAAAAGTATGTCTTGTTCATGCAGAACTATGAAGTGTTACATCTTTTGATAAAGAAGTTGAAAACGCTGTTTTCTACAATGACAAGCACCGTGTGTGCACTAAACACAGACTGCTGGTGATAAACATGTATTTCCTAAGGCAGCAGATTATGTCTTATTCCATTTGTAAGGATGCCAAAATAACTGTTGCACTTCGCCCACTGAACAGTGGTTTGCATATTTGATCATTTTATAGCACAAAGTTTCAGGTATACATTTCCTGTTTCCTTATGTGCCACATTTATATGAGCTCTAGACAGCAAAGACGACTGCTGGTGTCAGATGGCCTGCCTGCTGCAGATTATTAATGCTGGATTTTAAACAACCAAACAGGCAGATAAAACACATTTGGCTGGCATCTTGTTTCTATTAGAGACCAGCATTTAATTACTTCGATTTTTCAGCAGTGATTAAATTATATCCCACTGCCCTGATAAGAAATGTGATACTGCCTGGAAGCTTATTAGTTTATTATGTCTTTGAATTTTGAAAAATTACAGGACACAGCTTTGAAATATTACTAAAACCTGCGGATCATATAATGAGTGAGCCTGAGGATGTCAGTGCCAAACACGCGACATCTCTTATGCGCATATAAATTTCTACGGAATGAATATTATTATATTATACATGATATTTTATTATAATTAGATTACATCAAAGAAAATGTGGTACTTTGGCAATTTATTTTTCTTATTATCAACAAATTCCATGAAAAGACCAAAAGGCAACAAAGCATTAGTCTCTCTCTTTCTTAATACTTCGTGACCTTCCTACACTGTGTTGGGCTCTCAGCCCCCATGTACACTGGTTCTTACCGAAGATATAAATCTTCAAAATGCCTTAAGAAGATATCGGTTCTTTTTTAAAAGAGGTTCCCCAATCTCCTGAAACAGCAGGGCAGTGGAGTTTTTTAGCAAACATTAGTCAAACAGGAGTATTTGTTGGGGACTGTTTTCAACCGTAGATTAATACACATTTGGTACTCCAGTGAATATTTATGGCAGCAGGATGGTGTGTGTGCAGTTACTGAAAATAAACAGCAGCGCCCATGTTCACTGTAAAGTAGGAACATGTCACCTGGTGTGTGTTTAATAGTTTATGGACAACAATGGACCTCTATAGCACAAAAAAAGCTGTATCAGGCTTTGAATACATAGACAATACGTGTCCAGCAAAGTTCACATCTCTATGACCATTCATAACACTCCCCTTGAGTCTATCTCTCTCTCCTCCTCCCTGCCTCCATTCATCCCTCCATCCTCTCCTCCCTTCCTCACCATGCTGACTTGGGCCATCTGTCGTTCCAGCTTGGATCGCGGCACGTCCTCGAAGTAGTTGTCATTGCTGCGCTGCCTGCGCCGGGCGTCTGCTTGCATGATGAGGTGCTGCACGTCCAGAGATCCACCCGGGACCCCCGCTGTGTACGCTGCCTGGCCCACCGATGGGCTGAGCTGTGGAGGAGTGTGGTTCCCGCCGGGCTCCTGGGACAGAGTGGGCGGGTAGGGAGATTGCAGGGGTTGAAGGAAGCAAGAGAGGGTTCATTCATCATTTCATAATGTGCTGTGTCACTGCTGCAAGTACAATAAGTAGGGCAATTGCATTCACTGTGCACTGTCACATTTTATTTTTCAGCTACAGTACTGCCATTTTGCTGTGTACTAGTGTCTAAAATTGCTTTGTGAAGTTGGGGGGAAAAGATGATGCACTGTGACCAGAAGGTCTCAGCAGGTCCATCAGAGTGTCCTTAAACACAGCACTGAAGCGGTGTCAGTGCTAAGAGAAAGCATCGGCTAGATCCTTTAAGTGGAAAAGGATGTTCATTTAGCAGGTTTTTCGAGCTGAGTGGAGACTAAAATTCCCCAAAGAATTGGGACTCTTATGTGTTTTAATGGTGTAATGGTCTTATTTGCTAGAAGCTTAAGTAGAGGTGTCAAACTTTTGCTTGTTTTATCTTCTCAAATGTGAATATTTGCTGCTTTCCTCTGTTTTGCACATAATTAGCAAACTTTTGGGTTTTTGACAGTTAGATGGCCAAAACATGCTATGTGAAGATGTCACCGTTGCCCTGGGAAATTATGAGGGGCATTCTGGTAATATTCAACATTCATCAACTAGAACTGACTGATCACTAAGAAAAACAATCATGGAAAGTGAAATTGCAGGGAAATTTTTGCTGAAAAAGTCGCCTGCATCCTATTTTAGTATAACGTCACTTGCTCCAGGAAACAGGAGATTTTTTTCTTGAGTACGTAACTCCAATTCTCAGATGGACATGTTAAGACTCAGTGGACAGTTCTGGCTGCTTGGACCTACAGAAATGAGCTGAATCAACCAGGCACACACACATGCCTTCCTTGGATCAACAGCACAAAGAGCAAGAGACTATTATAGGGACATTAGAGCGTAGCCCCGATGGGAGAGGGAAAGCAAGTTCCTTGTGATTAGTATCCAGGACAAGCTGGCAGGGAGGAAACTGCAATGGGTCGGCCATTTTGTGCCTGCCTGAGAGATTTGGGTAATCAGCTGGGTGGTAACAGCAGCAGTGGGGAGGCTGTATTTCCCTCAGAGAAATACACAGTCATCTGGGGAGGGGCCAGTGCTTTTCTCTGTCTGATGAATTCATAATAATTTGAATCCATGTTGGTTTAAATGTTGCTGAGGGTTATCATGGTTCATACAACAAACTGTCTGCTCACTGAGACTCACTCACCCTTAAGGAGATGGCCCGCGGAGGTTTCTGTGGGGTGTCTTCGTGTAGCCGGTCCCCCAACGAGGCCAGGATCCGTTTTCTGTGTCCGATAAGACTGATTTTCAATACCTGAATGAACACACAGATATGAGAAAAAAGTGAGATGACATGCAGAGTAGTCTACGTGTATTGTGCATGAAAATGCACGATTGGTTGATTTGTATTAAAATGAATCATTCAAGTCATTTAAAAAGCAAAAATACCAAACACTTGCGGGTTTCAGCTTCTGAAATGTGAGGATTTTCTGGTTTTCTCTGTTTTATATAGTTTAAAATTTTTATGTTTGGGATTTGGAAAGTTGGTTGGACAAAAAAAACAACGTGAAGAGATCACCTAAATATTGTGAAAGCCATTTTTTTTCAAATTATGACTTTCTCTTGACAACAATTTATTGTTTAATAAAAAAAAAAAAAAAAGAATGAATTAGGATGCCTGCTTTTTGTTCTCGCTGCAGATTCACAAGAAATGCTGGATCAACAGCGACTGCGCTGGTAAAAAAAAAATAAAGAAAAATAAAATGGCGACTTACTTTCATTTGCATAATTTAAAACAGCTTTTATAGAGAGTAAGAGTTCAAAGGCTTTCAGACAGGATAATAAAATTATGTCTGCAAAAAAAACTGCATAAAGGTAACAGATTATCATCATCATCAGTTGCTGCCTTAAATGGAGGATAATCTGCTATCCAGTAAGCAATTTCACAGGGAAAAACACCAGAGAGCACTCAGGGCAGTACTAATGAGTGCATAATGATATAAAACACCCCTGAGCACATGCATACATTATGTCATTATTATTATTACATAATCAACATGGCTTGGACAGCTGTGTGCAATAGAGTTATATAACCCCGCCGGTCAAAATGTCAGGTGAAAATATTCCCTACAAGTACAACTTGAATTTTGAATCAAAGACATTACAAGTGAGGGCGAGTCGGCTGCAGCTACAGCTCCGCTCATAGATGCCACAAGTGCGCAACAAGACGCCGTCGCTTCTCCGTGATTGT
>JBBMJY010000015.1:5069173-5080046 GCA_037833715.1 Toxotes lorentzi | reverse complement strand
TATATATATTGGGGGGCTCACTGGAGGGAAACCAGAGACCACTGGTTGCTTAGCAACCACAGAGCAGATGGGAGTTGCAGCTAAGGGTGATGTGTTAAAAATGATGTCCAACAGGGACCAATAGGACGACTCGTTTCATTGCTAAGAAAAAAGGCAGCCAATGAGAGTGGGCCATTAATAAGCCCGCCTCCATGGAGACAGATACTGTACATCTCCATTAATAGCAAGAGAACTGTAACTATGACTGGAAGCACAGGCTGGGCGTGTATGTGTGTGTTTATGTGTGTCAAATGCTGCACGATCAAGGTTGAAACAAGATCTCTCAAAGCTCGTCTTCTGCACACACATGCACACACACATGCTCTTTATCACACACAAAGAAGCTCACAAATTGAACTGAATTCCCAATAAGATGAGAGAAAAAAATCATTTGTGATATATTCCTCTAAATAAAATCTTTAAAGCCTCAAGATGGAACTGATTTTCACACTGTAGAGGAGCACAAGCTCTCCTGAGGCACCAGGCTGTGTGTTAACATGCATGTGTATGAGTGTGCATTTATGACTGTACAATACTATCTGGATGTGGGTGCTTCAAAGAGTTTATCCACCTCTGGTCTTCTGGAGTGTCAGAATGCTAAAAATGCAGAGGGAGATGTATATTTCATAACACAGAAACAATAATAAATATTAAATTAAAAGTCAGATGTATTTGTTTTAAATTTCAAATGTTTGGTTTTTACAGAACCAAATTTAATAAGATCTGTGTGTAACCTGTGCAGCTTGTATGATGTGCATACAAGACATAACACGGTTAAAAGGTTGACATAGCAACAGAAAGAGACCAGCTCAATGACGTTTATGTTGTTGTTATGTTGTTTGGTACTGTGCACTTCAGAGGTACATTAGTGCTTACATACAACAGCTGCTCATGGTCAGAGTCTGTGAAGCGTGCAACATACAGTACAGGTACTATTTGGGGAAAAAAAGGCCACAGATACAACATCAGGTTAATAGGATGCTTGTAGCAGCCATATGTGCATCTGTGAACTCGCTGCTGAGGGAATGCTTCGGATGGGACTCTGCTGTGTAGCGGAAAAACTAAACTTAAAATGTGAAGAGCTAAATATTTGTGCTATAATATCCAATTATGCTAATCTAAAAGACAGTAATTTAGGCTAAAATTATCAGCATAACGTTTTGTATCGTGATATATAATGTGTTATTTTTGTGAACTGTATTTTAAAATCCCAGTTTTTCGACAACATCTGATGAAGTCTTTTATGCTTCAGTCTAACATATTAGAAAGCTAACGTTCAGTTATCTAGTTCTAGCAGCTTCTAGCACCTGATCAGTTACTGGGTGTAAACATTTGATAACTAATCTCTAGATAAGAACTACTTTGTGTTTATACTGATGAAGAGCTGATGCAACCTGCTCCTCATCCGTATCAGATATGGCAAAAAAAAATCTCAATTTAGCCACATCAGAGCAGTAATGTAGATGTAGCCGAATATTACAGCGACCAATGAGGTCAAAGCTGTGGTGCTAAAGATAGACCGACCAAAACCTGAAGCAAAATACCATGTCCTTCCTGCTTTGAGGTTATTCAAGATGTCACTCGTGTTTATACACACATATACACAGGAATTTCAAGACCTCTGCACCTCGGCCACCTTACTCAACAATGAGGACAAATGTTTCAGATTTAAAAAAAAGAAAGAAAGAAAAAAAGATCAGATGATTTACTGTGTACAAAAACAGGTGTCCGGCAACGGTTCCTGCTTTGTGACCCAGTTCAGTCCCAAAAATAAGATGTGAACACTTTGAAAATAAACTCTCCCCTCCTCATGTAAATAACAGACGGGTGTGGAAAAGAAGTGTTAATTGTATGAATCACTTGAGGATTTGCTTAAAAAAAAAAAAAAGACATGGCAGAACAAAATAGAATAAAACCAGTTGTGTTTCTCAAAATGCTGGTAGCATAAACAAAATGACTAAATGACGGTTTAGAATTTAAACCCTCTGCATCATTACCCCAGTTACTGAATGTTAAAAGCCTCTGTCCACAAAATGTCTTTCACAGGATCATCCATCATGCTGTGGTTTCTCTGGGCTGCCTCCTGATTAATGCTGGTCACTGAAGAGGAATCTATTGCAATGACTCGCCGTGGTGACGATTCAATGAACAGGAGGCTGGATTATGATTGATCGACTGGCGTCTCAAGTAAACAGCATCTGGCAGGATTTCAAACTCAATCTTTCTGTCTGTCCGGTTTGTTCCTCAGCAGCTGGGAGAAGAAAAAATACTTCTCTTTCCTCCGTCCTGCTGGGACCTGTCCTGTTCTTTCCCTCCTGCAAGGTCTTCACTTGTGTACATGCCTTGCACTGTCACCGCTGCCTTGTTTTACTTCATCATTTTCAGAAAACAAGTTCATACAGGCTAGGAATTATTAACTTACCATCCTGGGTGCTCGATTCTTAGTTGCCACCAACAACCTTCAACTAAAGCTAAAGGGAAAATAATAAGGCAAACACTTGAACAGGTTCTTTGAATGATTTTGAAATGCAACACTGTCTTACATAAAAGTGGGTGTAGAAAATTAAGACCACGAAATCTTATATTTAAAAAAACAAAACAAAACCTTAACACAGTCATCATGTTACAACAGAGTAGTCCTCCTTGTGAAACATGTTTACAGATTCTCTCATACATAGTGATTACTAGTTAAATATACAGTATATAATTAAGTTGTCAGTCTTTACACCTGAACAGACTCTTCCCAAGTAACTTACAACATCCCTCTCTTCAGGTACTACATTTTCCCCTCTGTCTTGTCCCAGATTTCACTTCTCTTGCCATCTTCTAAGAGTATGTTAGTGCATGCAAATGAGGATAGGACACAAATTAGGACAGCAATTGGATTCAAATGGATTTAACTCCAGTAGTAATACAGTAGCTTTTCCCCCTCTGCTTCACTTGACTCAGTCTAGAACAAGAGACAACAGCTGGCTTGTGGTTGGTTTTTTTTTTTGTATTTCTTTTTTTTTTTTTTAGCTGAAACCTGACATGAGATTTGGACCTTATGCCTTTGAGGAAGTCCTGTGATATTTACAAATACAACAACTTGGTCCAATCTCTGGATGATGGCATGGACTACAAAAGTCAAAGAATATACAATACACACATGCACACAAGTCAAGTGAATTTCTCACCATCAGTGCTGCCTATCATGCAGCTGAGAAAAGTAACTTAATTTTCCAGAAAGAGACAAGAAAGAAGAGACGTTACCCTCTCTGTTTCTCTACTTGTGGAATAAAGAGACTTTGCAGCAAACTTATATTTTATCAAAACACAATCGATGCTTCAACACTGAACTGAACTCTCAGGTGGCTCAGGATCAGACTCCTACACACTAAATGCACAAAAACCATTTATCTCCAACTCCTGCACACACACACACACACACACACACACACACACACACACACACACACACACATACACACACACACAGCCAGTGAATTAGCCTAGTCAGCAGTGTTGATTGAGCACCATAGAAGTGTTTCGTATATTGTGATCACCTCAGCCCCACAGAGCATCTAGATGAAAGGTGCATAAATAAAACAGCAAGCGAAGAACAAAAGGATCAGTGATCATCATCGTATCTCTTCCCTTTTACACCTATCCCTTCTCTTCCCCAACCCAGTAGGCTCACCTTTCCCCAAGACTGGACTTGTTCCAAATAAAAGGTTGAGAAGTCGTCTTCAATTTGATCTCCTCCGGTGCGGTGTTTTTTTTTTTTGTCCCTCACAGTCTCTTCCTCGGCTCTGTACTGTAGCTTTGTTGCTGTCCAAGACAAGTGTTTCTTCTTCCCTTCTGCCTCTCTCTCCTCTTTATCCACGCTTTCCTAGCTTTACTCCTCGCCTCCTCACCACCAGCTTTTGTCTCCCTTTCTCACACACTCACTCTGTCTGCAGATTCCCAGCGCTCACCAACTCCTCCTCTTTCTTCAGCTTGCGGCAGCCAGACTACATCTCCTACATGTCTCTGCCTGAGCGCTCTCTCTCTCTCCACACACACTCCCTCTCTCTGCGCTCTCTCTCTTTCTACCCAGTTTACATTTCCCCCTCCTCCTCCTCTCCATCTCGTCACTATGGAGACGCTGGGCTCGTACAGAGACGAGCTCGTGCTGGCTCACCAGGAGCGTAAATGTGTGTTTGTGTGCTGCATGAGTTAAGAACAGCAGCAGTATCGTCATCATAATCTGGGAGCAGCTGGTGCCTGAAGCATTTTTTGCCCACTCTTAAGAAGTAGTTCAAGAATTTGACAAATACATTTAAACAATAACTTAATGAACTTTTTAGATGCTGACAGGCAGATTTTCTAGTCAGGCTAGCTGTTTGCCCCCTGTTTCCGGTCCTCATGCTAAGCTAAGCTAACAAGCAGATGGATGTAGCTTGACCATACAGACATGCATGTGATCGACCCTCTCATTAAATTCTTGGCAAGAAAACGAATAAGTGTTTTTTCTCCAAATGTCAGCTATTCCTTTAACTGATTCCAATGTCGTTTTCCTCCACATAGAATCACACGAGTCTCTTGGATAATTTATCAGTGCTATAGGTTTATGTCATAGCCATCAGTTTTAACTATTTTAAGCTTGTTTCTGAGAAGTATGAGTCAGTTTGGTTTGCCAACAGGCTCTAATATGACACCCATAAGCCTCACTAGCTGTTGCTATAGAGAAGCCTGTGAGAGGTGTGAATCATTCTGTAGCAAATTCAGAACTCATTGTTGTTGCAATTTGGCACCAAACACCTCCTGATAATTACTGAATTCCTTCAAAACTGACCCAGAATCCAAAAGAAAACTGATTTAAACTGTTATTAAATATAATATTTTAAAACGTTTCTACAAAATTTGATTGTTAGGTTCTGCTCACTGGGAATCATCATTCAACTTCTCTCCTTATGTTTTCATGTACACAAGCTTGTACCTTTGATATTTGATCAAAGAATCAGATACTGTCTGAGGCAGTTTCTTATCTTTGGTATTCGAGCAGGAGTGTTTTTTCAATTATTTTCCTAGCATTTTATTCCTTTGTTAGGTAGCCAGCAGTGGACAGTTTAAAAGAGATAAGCGAAGAGAGAGAGGAGGAGTGACATACAAGAAACATCCTGAGATGGATGCGAACCGAGGACACTGCAGTTCTTGATCGTTGCCCTAACCCCAAGGTCACCATGACAACCAGAAGACTTTGATGCCAGTCCAAGTCTTGGAAGTGCTCCAACTGTAAGTCACCTAACATTATCTTTGTAGAGAACTAATGGGACTTTTACTTCTGGAGCCCTTACAGATGCCCAAAATACAGCCTTTTACTTTGCAGTTCTGTGTTACTCGTCTTTACTGTATCACATTTTTCTGTTTAACTACCAGCGCAGACATGTTTAGACAGGAAATGGCTCAGAGAAGAAATTCCCATTTATCTGTTTCTAATGACTCGTTTGCATTGTTCCCTTTGGCCATGTGCTTAAGAGCAACGTCATCACTGAGCAGGTTTGTGTAACATATGAATAAGTGCAGAACATTTAACTATAAAACCCAAACATCCTTATCTGGGTGAGAAATTAAACATGTTTGAAATCTGACTCACTCACTTTCAGAATGTGCTCTTGGCTTATCTATCAACTGACTGTAAGACACAGCTAGGACACCACCAGTGCTTATGTGAGTGAATGTTTGGTGCTTTATATTAAGCATGTACATGTGTTTATGTACGAACGTTTATATTTGCATGTATGTGAGTGCAAGTGTCACATAAATGAAATCCAACCCACAAAGACTGACGTCATTCTGACTATTTCTGTCTTTACAGAAGTCTACTAATGTGATCCAGCAGGATTAACCAAAGATAGTGCATGACTTCTTCTTATTGTTGCCTCTCTGTGAAAACACTTTTAAACAACTGCACTGCAGATTTTAATATGTAAATATAACTTTAATGTCTAATGTGAGAAAATGTACACATGAACTTGAATGTGAAGATGAAAATGCAGAAAACTGTTTGATCAATTATAGTAACTGACCATAAATTTGAAGAGAAATGTCCAGAAGTCTTTGAAAACCATTTCATAAGAAATGGACCAGTCAACACACTGGATTTCAGTAACTATTAAACCATTAAATCCACACCCTTATTACATATATATTATTTATATTTAGTCAGCTGGTCTAAAGCTTTTGATCATATCACATGATCTTCACGAGGAGATACTTGGCTGTCATGAAATTGTAAATGTTCAAACTTCCATGTTTTGAGCACTTTAATCACTTTTCATTGTCGTTGTCATTACCCTTTAACAATGGAAACAGCAGATGAAGAAGGTGTGATATGATCATAAGCTCAGGAACAAACACTAAATGGATTTCAGAGTTGCTGCCACTCCAATTCAACATAACTTATAAGCACACTGAGGATGCTTTTACTGATTCTACTGATTCAAAGTTCAACAGCATTTACAAAATGTGTCCTTTTTTACAGCCAAGAATCATGAAAATTAATCTCTTTAGCCTTAAACTGATTAATTCATCATTGGCCTATTGCTTTCACTATCACATAAGGGAGAAACAAAAGGAAATCAGTAATTCAATTTCACTTAAGTTTCATACAAACTAAAATACTAAACATATTCAGTCCATCTCCATCAGTGAACATAGACCCTGAGCAAACACCTAAGAAGGGATTAATCCCTGTTAACAACTGAGGGTGTCTGGTTGTGAAGCAGCAGACCAGCAGCTACAGCTCTACAAGTGAGCCACAGGTTCAGGGTGTGCTCGGGGGGGTCACACACATTCTCTCCTGACACCTCCCACACTATCTCCAGCACTGTGAGCACTACAACAGGAAGTCCAAAAGCCACATAAGGCTGCAGGAGAGCGATATCGGCAAGCAGGGACGGTGAAGTACACTGCAGTCCTGAGGCAAATCCACCCACACGAAAATTAACACCAGCTACTACTCACTCCCCTTTTCACACATGCTGGATGTGAACGTACTGTATCTTCATATTTGAGTCTATGAAAACCTACAGTACAAAAAAGGTGTGTGACAGCCGCAATTACATATGTTAACGCATGTAGACGTCTTTTTGGTGTGAAAACTCATGAATGTGCGAATGGGTAAACTAACTAACCGAAGTGTGGATGCATGTGTGCGTAGGTACTATTGTGCGATGTATAGAGTTTAATCCTGCAGTGTTTAACGAAGGCAGGAACCATTTGGTGTTGGGATGTGAGACAATCTGTCCATTTGGAGAGGTGACAAAGAAGGTGATAAGCACAGGAACAGGACACACACACACACAGACACACACATATTCAGAGTATTTTGAGTAGTGTGAGGAAAAGGCAATCCAGTACACACACACATGCACATAAACACATTCCAATTCATTTATACCAAGAGCACATATCTCTAGTCTCTATGGTAACTAGTAGCCGCCATGGCAACCAAGTACAAGCTGTAGAAGAAAGGATGAAATCTCATGAGTGTCCTCAATTTATTTTGGACCCCTTGTATAGTTACACACGCACACACAGTCATTTTGAGGTATTCAGAACACTTTCCCATTTCTGAGTGAGAAGTGGCATGTTGTAATAACAGAGGGGAATGCAGGGACAAGTTAGGCCCTGTAGGGAAATCACACACACACACATACATACACCCACACACACTCCTACACCATGTGAACACACACGCAGGTCTTCACATGCAAGAGAATGGCACGAAGTCACAAAAGTATTTCCAGTTTTTTACATATGATATGATGATACACCAGTGACGCAATGAAGATTCATCATCCTTTATGTTTTCTACCACATTACTCTTAAGAGGAAAGTGCTGATGTTTTTACTCCACTACATTTGAATGCATTGCTTTTATTTGTTACTGAGTGATTTCAGATTGTTACTGAAATTAAAGATATGAATACACAACAACTCTAATCTTTTTTTATGGTGGAAATATGGACACTTTTCCTTTCCAGGCCTCTAAATACTATTCAGATTACACAGCTGGAGAGAGATTATGACTCTTTGACTGGACTGCTCACAACACATTGACATACAGTGTAGGAAACCATAATGGGGGACTGCAAACAACTGGTTTATAGGGTCACAAGCCAAACCAGTAAAGAAGAATCACTTATCGGGTCATTCTAGTGGGCAGGTCAGCTTTATGTAATGATAATGTGATAAAGTACCTTTCTCTGTCAAATAATTACTGTAGTTTGGAAATGTATTAGCCTAAAAACAACACATTCTCAAATATATTATAATGTAAATCACCATGGAAACAAGTTTTCATAGACGATGTTTGAAAACTTTACTACAAAGAGTTCAGACTCCTTTCGTAGATTAAGGTAGCTACATGTACTCACATCCAGTGAAAAATATATACGCAAGACCAGAAAAAACTTTCTATCCTCTCTGACCTTCAGTCAGCACAATACACAGGTAACCAAGTACACACAGTACACACACTCATACACACAAACACACAGAGTCCTCTGATATCAGGGTCCACTCATCTAGAAAACATTAAGGGAATTGTTCCTTGAGGACCAGAGACTATCTGCACTCTACTGTGGTGAACGTGACTTTCCAAAACAAAATCCATTTCTAATTGCTCTGCTCTGGGCTCTCTGAGGACTCACTTGAAATGAGAGCAATTTGCAGCCTTGACGCAGTTATTTTGTACTTTCCTGCTTTCCTCGCCTCAAGACAAGGTGGTCTGACTGAACTAAGAGGCAGCAGCACCACCATGTGGATTTTTACATGATGTGTCCGTAGCACTGCAGGGAAATGAATATGTAAATCAGGAGTCTATTCATATATCACCAGGTAAGAGAGACAGGCTTTTAAACTGTCAAAAAATAGCAATTGTGAAGTTATTAGGAACAAAACCTATACACAATTCTTTCAATATTTCAGCCCAACAGTATTATTATTGTTTAGTTTTCATGTTGCACAATGAAGCTTTTCATTTGTCAACATGTCAGTCTAGATCCAGCTTAGATGCTACCAAACAAGCCTTTTTCATTGCCCGGCTTGAGGCTCAAAGCTCTGTACAATGAAGAATATGACAGTAAATTATTCTTGAGACAGCTGACAGATTTTACCAGGAGACTTGTGATATTAAAAACAGGCTGATGGAGGCATAATGTTTTCCCATTATTACATTCTCAAGAACCTGTCATGGCCTTCTAAATTAGTTTGGGCTAGGGGGAAAATTAAGGGCGCAAAGCAGCTTAAATGGCGGCTCCCCAAAGACAAAGACGTTCAAGAGTCACAGCCCTCACACACAACCATTTACAATCATCTGAGACGAAGGAAATAAAGAAAATACTCATTTAGCACACTGTGACCACCAAATGTCTCATATTTTAACTTGATTAATTACTTAGAGATTAATTGGTGATCATTTGCTGTCAATCTACTGATCCATTAATCTTAGCACTGCCTATGAATAACAGCACTACAGGTGAAGGTACATCACCTCAGTACATTCAGTGGACAGTGATTAGTTAAATCAGTAAAAAAACAAAAAAGGAAAAACCTCAAATTATGAGTAGTGTGTGTACACAACCATTTTTAATAATGAATTCCTATAAATTATAAATGTTAATTTAATAATTTAAAAATAAAAGTCTGACTTAATGAGTTTTCATTTCAGGTCTTAAGACTTTCAATTCCCACTTTACTATACAAGGCTTTTCTTTTTTTTCTTTTCTTTTTTTAACTGTCATGTCACAACTGTGACAGCGACTGTACTGCCTGTAAATACACACTTGGCTTGATGTTGACTCAGGTTCTTTTTGCTCTGAAAGATATGTTAAAGGATTATTACAACTTGGATTTAAATCCTTTCACAATAACAACAATATACCCAACAAGTTACTTGCTGAGTTCTGAATAACATACAAATAACAAAGGAAATGAATGTGCAGGGAGAGGAAAAAAAAGTAAAAGTCTTATTGACTACCTCTGCCTACTATAAAGAGTATCAAAGATACTCACACTAAGTGAGTATCTTTGATACTCCGGGGGGATGATGATCACGTCCGTGGGGATGATGATCAGATGATATTTTCACCAATATAAATCACGGCCAAAACCACAAAAATAAGACCCAAGTTATAATAAAAAGGATTTATCCATTAATATTCTTCCTGAGGACTAAATGTATCAGTTAGCCTGGACCAGGTGTGACTCAGATGAATCAAACTACTCCGATGACATAAACCCTAAGAGCCACAGGTACACAAACACACACATACACACACCATATATACTGCAGAGAGAGGTGCACCTGCTCTCTGTCTGCTGTATATTGTGTGTGAGTGTGTGTGTGTGTGTGCAGACATGCAGGATTAAAAGGTGTTTTGAGAGTGCTCCTCTAATCCCAAAACTGCAGGCCTGCACATATGTGCCCCATCAAAAGGACACACACACACACACACACACACCTATATATCCACACACACACACACACACACACACTTGTATCCTTCTATTTTAAAATGCTCCAGCAATGCTTGACACTCCTCCCTTGTCTCCCTAGACTCCACAGCCTCTGTTGCCCATAGCGATTATCTGGTCATTACATGAAAGCAGTGGCCAAAGTCTATTTTTAAAAGATTCATTCTCCTCTTTCTCTCCCTCTCCGTCTCTATCCCATCCTTTCCTTGCATCGCTCTATTTTATTCTACCACAACCATATCTCTGTCCACCATCTCTTCTCACACACACACACACACACACACACACACACACACACACACACACACACACACACACACACACACACACA
>JBBMJY010000015.1:5037780-5069073 GCA_037833715.1 Toxotes lorentzi | reverse complement strand
CACACACACACACACACACACACACACACACACACACACACACACACACACACACACACACACACAAACACACACCTCTCTCAGGTGAGCAGTGACCTCTCCATCACCTCAGAGACTACTTCAGTGTACTGCTGCAGTGGTATGCAGTCATTATACGACAGCTTGTACACACACACACACACACACACACACACACACACACACACACACACACTTTAACATGTAGTCATATACGGTCGATAAGATCTGCTTCAAATTACACTACATGGCCAAAAGTAGACAAAAATATGTGGACATACTTAATGCACATTTAGTGTACTTGTGCAGCCTCTTGTGGCCTCAGTCTGAACTACAGCTGTTTTGTTACCACAGAGAAGGTGAATTAGTTAATTACCATAAGCCTATATGTTTTATATTATATTATTTACATGCATGGCTAAATTGAGCACTTAGAGGATTATATAATATATAGACCCTTCATATACATCATCGTTTAGATAATTTAGACTTTGAGGCTCTTGAATTGCCAGAAAGGGAGGAATATAGCCTGGCTTGTGTTTGAGAGGTCAAACATTTAAACACATACATAAACACATAAGCATGTATTAACACTTTCTCTATCTCACATATGCATGAAGAAACACATACCTCCACACACACGCACACACATATATACACACACAAGCACAGCAGTGTGGGTGGTATTCCCAGCCCTGTGAAACATCTTGCATCCCACATGCTTATATAACTCCCTCTCCACCTCCTCCAGCTGATCACTCATCACTTTATCACTTTATCCTCCACTGGGAAGGAAAAACACCCCTTCTCTCTCCCCTCTTTTTCCTCTCTCTCATTGAAATAAGCCAGGCGGGCGTCCTCTGCAATCGAGCGTGATTTCGTTACACTCAGAGTATCAAAGGAGCACATCACTCCGATGAGATCAGGCTGCAGTAAATCCCATCTTTAGTAAAGATTTCATGTTGGTAAAAACTGAATCATAAACCTGCAGTACTTGTGACAACATAGGCGCTCATATGTCAAACCTTGTTATCATCCACTATCACTGATATTTGTAGGAGAGATTCAATCAAGGGAAAGCTGCTGCAAACTCTACTTTTGCTCTTTCTTACTGCAAATTTTCAGCCACAAACAAGTACAGCAGGACGAAGAGCTGTTATGACAAGAAGGAAAACAGAGAAAAAGCAAGAAAAAAAAGATGCGGTAAGGTTATGATATAACAGGAGAAATGCATCTCCTTCCTGTTTGTATTCTCAGCACGCACTGCACAGTAATGAGAAGAAATGCCTGATGGGCATTCTGCACAGTATGGCCTCGGCGTCCTTCCCACAAAGGAAACTTTCACATCCAGTTCAGCCTTATTTCGGGTAAAAAGCCAAAGGACAAAGCTTGTGCGAATACTGATGTGTGGGTCTGAAGTGCCATACACTGTGTAGGACATACAAGATGAGAGGACACAGACCAACAAGCTCCACAAAGCTCCTGCTGTGGCACCACTGCCTTTATCGCAAAGAAAAATGATCTGCTATAACTCATCATTTATGCTTAAAATTAGTTTCTCTGTGCCTGAAGGTGGAGGAAGCATCGTGAGAAAAATGTTTCAGACAAGTGAAATCTGTTCCGACTGCAGATATCTGCCTTGTAACAAGAATAAAGCTGGCTTTATTCCATATTTTTCTTATTGTAAACTTATTGTCCCTACAAAAAACAGGTCATTTTTTTTAGTAAAGCTCAGTGATTTCCTCAAGCAGCTGGAAACTGTATTTTTCAGCAAATGTTAATGGAGTGAAAAGTAAAATTTGGTGGAGACTATTTTCAGCCATGGATTAATACACACACTGTGCTCTTTAAGTATTTCTGGCAGCAAGACTGTGTATGTGGGATTGAGTCAAAAATTAACTACAGTGCTTATGTTCATTGTTATGAAGGAACATGTCACACACTACAACTGTGAGTTTTTGCACAAAGTGTCACAGACAAATAAGCTGTATAAGATTTTGGATAAACCAGGAATATTTTAATCTTTTCTTTAGATTTGTTGACATCAAGAAAAAATATAAAATAATAACCAGCCTTATCGTGGACATTTTTCAGCAGTGCACATGGGAAGGAGGTGGTGAAAAAAAAAGAGGTGTGAGACTCACATTGATGAGCTCGATCTCCCAGATCTTCTTGACAAGCTCCATGGAGGTGTAACCGTTGATGAGGAAAGACTTGGTGTAGTCACCAAGCTCCAATGACTCCAGCCACTCCGCCACTGACGTTGGGTTATTGCCATCATAACCGATAGGCCGCACCTGCGGTTCAAAGAGGACGGAGACAGAGATTAGGGGGAAAAGAGTGGTCTTTCAAGTTCTGTATTTTTCTTTTTATTACTTTTTTCCAGTTCTTTACAAAACTCTGTAAGATATCCTGTAGTGCTAAGCATATTTCTACCAGCCCACTTTCACTTATTGGGATGTTTCATGGTATTTATTTGTTCTCCACGTTCTCATGAATAGAACGATACTGTGAGAAAACACTGGATGTGTTCTGCTGTTTTGCACATACGGTGCAGTAACTTTGACCTGGAGCTTTGCAGCGTAAAAGAGCTGCTATCAAAATGTACACTCTGTACAAATGGTAACTACAATAATAAACACCCTAAATACCTGTTTCTTATATAACATGACAGCTGTTTAAATACTATTCACATTAAACTTGAATGCTGCGCTGCACTTTTTTCATTTTCTCTCTTGATTCTGCTGCAACAGCCTAATTTCTACGTGGGGAACATTAAAGATTTATCCTAAGTCAAAGACCTTTTCCAATTCAGCAGCGTACAGAAGAAAAGAGGCGAGGAAGTTAGCGTAAAGGAACTCAAACAGAGCAGATTCTTCAAACAACTTCACAACTACATCCTGGGTTCATATTTTCGCAGTGTAAACAAGTAAACACGAGCCTAACTTTTGAGAAAGACCAAATAGGACGCCCACAGCAGGGGGTTATTGCTTAGAGTAAGATACTCTACGTGTGAAGCAAATTCGGTTCATAATTCATTCGCTTTTATTTTGACAGTCAAAACAGCTTCAGAGAGTTTGTGGTGCTTCAAACGAGCATCCCACATCCTTCACCTTAAGTTGTGTGCGTTTGCCTACATACGTCTGTAATTTTTTACAGTGTTTTGAAAAGTTTAGTGCTGACTGGAGATCAAAGTTTTCTGGGTGTCTGTATGAAACCTGCTTATCTCTGAGCTCAGAGTCTCCCTTTTCTGTGTGTCCTCTCTTTTGCAGACTCATTTTTTCTGCTCTTACTCCATCGCACACCTTTGATCTGACTTTCAGTCTCTCTCTCACACACACGCACAGACACACACACCTAACATGCCTAATATATAGCAGCAGCCTGCACAAACTTTCCTTTGACTCTTTTCTTTATATTATTCCACACTTCTAAAGTTTTTACTGATGAACTAAGGAGGAGCAGAAGCTTTTCTGCCTGCTCTGCAACATATGAGAGTTCAAAGTGTGTGTCTAGAGCTAATTGTGTGTATTTTTGTGTGAATTCTATTACTACTAAATGAGATTTTAGCAGTTTCCTCTGTCATCTAATTTCATGTGATTTAAGGGCTGTGATCTGTAGTAATGTGGAATTCATGTTGAGTTCCTTTTCCTGAATTCCCCTACTTTTTGGGGCCTTGTTCAAGTAATCAGCATAAGATGCAGGGAGAAACCCAACCACCCACAGAGAGAGTTATATTACACAGAAATACAGATGGAGCAGGAGATTTGAGGAGTTTTGTACCAAACAAAGCCAACTGGATGGCTTTAAAAGTGAAGATGAGCTCTTTTTCTCAAAAAGGAAATTTCAATAACAATGACATTTATGTAACTTGCATGACACTGACACTACAATAAATCGAGATTAGAAAGCTCAGATGTACTTTATGTCTTATTTGAGCTGTCTAAATTGTTCTGGCTGGATTGTTTGATTAGCTGCAGTACTGACCCTTGGCAGGAGCCGTATGGCCTGAAGGAGACGTTGTCTGTGGGCCGAGTTCAAGATCCCAATCTCCAGCAGGTCCTGGTCCTCCACCACATTGCTGCCCTGCAGAGCAACAAAACAACAGTCAAGGTTAGAATATCTGCAAACTAGGGCTCCACATGACATGGTTTTTGTGGCAAAATAACAATTCAACAGCTACAGTCACATCTCCAATAAAAAATAAAATACAAAAACCAACAGTAGCACCTGGAATTTGGCTTTTTCCCAGTAAGGTTTGTGATAGCAGCTTTAGATTACTCTAAAAATGACTATAACACTGTGACGGTTTTTGAATGCCTGCTGTACAGTGTTAGATGCTTGGATGTGTTTTCCCACTGTTCCAGATGAGTTCATTTCATTTAATTCATTTAAGTACAGTGTGAAAGTCTATGCACAGACGGTTTAGGCTCAGCTGAATTTTGTAAGCGTCAATTACTTTTTTCAGAGTTTAATTACTGTTGTAGGGCAATGCAAGTGAAGATGAATGGGACTAATCTGCACTGCTTTATATTAGTATATCAAAAAAACACATGCAAGAGTGAGGTAACTGAACATTATCGTAGAGGAAAAACCCTCTTGGCTTTAATGAGTTTTATTTTGCCAGTTCAGTCGGTTCTCCAACTCAGGCATTTGTTTGCCACTGTAATGTGGCTGCTGTGGGGGGAAATACTTTAGTCACACTTGAAAACTGTCAGTGTAATATTTATCTTTAAAAAAAGCATACTGCTACCTCGTTCCCAAAATCTTGTTTATTTCTACATAGACATGACAACATCATTCTCAGGTGGTCGAATGGCTGTCATCTAGGATTAAAGAAGATTTTGGAACGTGATGACAATTGTTTATTTATGTATGTGCATGTACCTCCTGATGAGTTATACCACTAACACAACCTTACCAGTAAACTCACACCAAAGGAAATTAGTTTATAATGCTCTGCTCATAATTTAGCACAACATCCTCACTACTACAGCTGCACTATTGGGATATTGATATCTGTGAAACTTGGAATACTGCAACAGTAACTGCTGTGTCAAACAAGGCTTAGCATATCCTCTCTAGCTCATTTTATTGAACAATAAGGCAGTAAAAACAGTGGTCTTTTGGATTAATTAAAGGTGAAACTCTGTACGATACACACACAGCAGCCTGTATGGGTATCGTACAGAGTTTCACCTTTAATTAATCCAATGGGAAACCCAAAGAGATAGATCTCTCCCTCCAGAGAGAGAGTCCTCATTCAGACAGCTAATGAGAGGAAAGGAGGAACTGCAGGAAGGGATGGGAAGAGATGCAGTGTGCAGGTAGACAGCTGCAGCATAGAGAAAGGCCAACTCAGGCAGAAATACCATCAGAAATACAGATTGTGCCCGAAGTGAAAAGCGAAGTAAGGCAATCACCAAAATGATGGTCAAGAAATGCTGTAGGAAGAAAGGGACAGTGTGACCAGCCTGTAGGCAGTCTCAGGACCATCCACACACACAGCACATACACACACTGGTGTAGGATTGAAGGATCACACTTGTCAGTCCCTCTGCATCTCCTCCCTGTCAAACTAATAACAGTAATAAACATCCAAGAGATGAAGAAAAAGAAAGAAGGAGGATACCAGATATCTGTTTTTTTTTTCCTCCATTTATTTCACTTCAGTCCAGAGGTCGACTCTGGGGACCGCTGTGCCCTCGTAAAGGACATTTTGCTCCGAGGCTGTGACATTTTAATTCTAGATAGGAGACAGAGTAGCTGTCGTGTAGTTTTCGCCCTGGCAGTCCTAAAGAACATTCACCAGAGAAATTTGTCTCGGTGGTTTTACTTTTGAGACGTTTTTAACAGCTGATCTGCTGCAACCATCTAAATCACATACTGAATAAAATAGTTCTGTTGCATTTCCTAAATCTTCTATGAGGTTGTGAGTGTGTTGCAAAATAACTGTAAATGTTTCACTTCCACCAGTACCTAAAAGACTGAAAATTCAACTAGATGTCTTTTATCTATTAGAGTACTTCTTCAGTGCTTACATCTATGCAGGAATTACTATTGTTTAAGTCTGTGTCCTGCATCTACCAACTGTATCTGCTTGCACTTTCCATTAATAGGAAGATAGGAATGTTCTGTACTGTATGTTTAAGGTGTTATATATAGCCTGCAGTGCTGTGCGCTGACTACGGCAGAAAAAAAAACTGGTATTGAAGTCCAAGCACAGGGATATCTAAATCATGCACTCAGTTAAACAATTCATGTGCTTGGATGAATAAATCACACTAACGGATTAATAAAGTGTGTGAGCTGATTGCTAAACTGTACACAGTTTATGGGAAACTTTTAATCAGGACTTATACTATTACATACTGAAATATGCATTCAGAATAAAAGCAGATAAGTCTAAAAAAAACATCCTGATAAAATCAAATCCTTAAAAACTTTTACACCTGCCCTTTGATTCACAAAGTTTGAGGTCCATATTGGAAGTCTTTCCATGAACGTCTTTACTTTGCTCTTCCAACATGTTTTCACCTCAGTGTATTAATCCATGTGTACGGACTGCTAAACCAAACACATGGTCTAATAATCCATGCTCTCAGTTTATTAATCCATGCACTTGCTTACTTTCCATGTCAGTATTAGCTTCCTAATAGGATTCTCTACACTTTACCTGATGAATCAATGTTTAAAATGTCAACACACTTTGGACAAAAAAGCCCCTTAAACCTGAGCGATGCTGCAGCAGGCTTATTAGTTAAAGTTGACTTTAGAGCTCCACTATTCTGTCCCTGCAGCTTATTGGACTCATCCTGTGGCTACACTTACTCTTTCCACCTTCTCCACACCAACCTGTATGCCAGGGCCTCTGTGAGGATAGTGCAGTTCATAGATCAGCTCCCAGGCTGATTAATAGAGCGAAGAGTAGAGCCGATGTTGTAGTTGCTACAACTTCACAGCAGAGTAATGACTCACAGATTCAGTGCAGAGTAGATTGTGGGGGGATTCAAAGGCATGACTAATTGCTCCCTGTTGGGCTCCAGATAGAGCAAGATGGAGTTCCTTAATGTTTGTTCTTCCTCTCTCCAAACATATATCTGTTTCACTTTCTGTCCTAACATTATGTTTGCCCCATATCTGCCATTTCCATGTGCTCATGATGGATCATGCGATAAATTTCACATGGATGCATCAATATAACTAGAATTAGCATAAATTAGAGAGTAACAGAAACCTAACAGTAACTATATGTTATCCAGGCTCAGCTTTATCTACTAAAGCCTACACTGTTTATTTTTTATTCTGGAAGTAAACAGTTATTGTATCATGCATTTATCTGATAAATTGCTAACCATGCAGTATGCAGCACTGGTATGAATACTAACACTCCATTTTGCTGGTGCTGAAGGTTTCTAGTGTCCACAGCGTTGATACAATCACCATGGCCTGTGGTTTGCTGTGATACTTGGACCACATGGCTTAATGACGGCACGGCAGTGGGTCACTAACACTCTGAACGCAGAAATTAAAATTCATGCACAACTGCAGGGGGCTGAGGCAAGAATAGAGATGGAGGGAAAATTGATATTCAGTGATGGTAGTGAAGGCCATTATCGGCACCAACAGGTTTAGGCAAGTACTACTAATCATGCTCAGCCTACTGTATCTCTTACTCTTTCTCTGTTCTGTTCCTTTCATGCCTGTGTTCATCCTTCGCCTTTTCTTCTTTTTTTTTTTTTTTTGCTTGTGTGAAGAATCAGTGACTTAAGTTCCTCTTAAAGCAGAGGTCCCCAACTCAGTGACAGTTTCCTATTCATAACAACTTCCCCTCCAGAATAATAAGTTCCTTTTTAAGGAGGATTAGAGGTGTCACCTTGGAACAAAATATGACTTCTGACAGTAGTTTACTTCTAATATTGTTGTTTCCCTGAATCCCTCGGAAAAACAAGTCTGATTAATTTCACTGGCCGTTCATTCTCTGCATGAACCAAAATAAAAAAAAAAAAACAAAGACACAAGAAATTCTTTCCTTTAACATCAGTCTGTGTTTGTATGCCTGTCTCTCCATATGAGAGTTGCTCTAGTATTTCTCTTTCAAGTGAGCAACAACAAATCATGCTTAATCTTGTCATCTCCATTATCGGCCTCCTTCCCTCCTCTTTTTTCACTCCTATATTCTGGTCACATACCTGAGTGTCTGTGCTGATGTGCCATGTATGGTGTCTATGTTTGATGGCAGTAATGAGTGTTAACAAGGACAAACATAACTGCAGTCAGAGGACTAGCCAAGGTGGATGGGCTCTTTGCTGCCCTGTCAACAATTAATATACAATATATGTACAATGGAATAAATGAAAAAATGATGGAATACTTGACGTGAAAGAGATTTCTAGTAAAGACAACAAAATGGAGAGCTCCAGTTTCACCCAACTCCGCACTTCCCTCCAATTCTATGGAGCAGAGAAAGAAACTGAGCTAACAGGAGAGTAAAAATCAGGCTTATGTTTGCCACAAATTCAGCTCCAAATAAATGCTAATATCTGCTTGTTGAGTGAACAGACAAATTCTTGCTTAAGTTCACTGTATCAACTTTTTCAGCTGATGTCGTTGTTGTTTGCAGCCTGTTGTGCTGCCACAAAAGAAAAATCAATTCATGCGGGTAATTTTTTTTTCCATTGAAAGAAAGAAACAAATATCAGTAGCCTTCAAGCTTGTGCCACAGGTGACTAGCTAATTAGCTGCCTACCCTACCTTCCCTGGTACATTGTTTGGAAGCGTCTTCAGCAAGCCAAATTAAAATGTAAGACACGTGGCTTTGCTTACATCTAAACAGGCATTAGCTAGAAAACTAATTGGGGTTTTGGCTCAAAGTCTGTGGCTCTTTTTGTGCTGTGTCGCAGCTTCTGCTTTTAGACAGCGTCATTTCAGTTGCTCTTTAAATATACACACCGAACACACACTATACAATCTCTCTATGTCAATCTTTGTTCTGCTTCACTGTCTGTCCTCTGCTTTTCCTCTTTTTCTCACTCACATATACATGTATGCATAATCATTTAAAATGGATGTGATTAGTCTCCATCCAGCGTCCTTCATGTTAATGCTGTTTCCATAACAACCGCTCCACCCTTTTGCCATTTGTCCATCAGTCTAGCCATACTTGCCCTCTACTGGATGGTTAAGGTGACAAGACGCCCACTCTAATGTTCCTCATTAGTGTTAAATGGTAATGTGGATGGGAATTGTCCATGTTTACATATATGTGTGCATGTCTACATTCATTCCTGCACGCTACATAGTACCTTTTCACTGTCAAACACTGATCCACATCAGGCTCCAGGTCAAATTCATTTGCAAACCAATCAGTCCTACAGATTAACTTGAACTGTTCTTGACATTAAAAAAAAAAAAAAAAGTGTGTATTTTCTAATGCAGCAACAGGTTCTGAGTTTGAAGTTTCCCATACGGAGTGGTGCTGATGTGAATTTGACCCACACCTCTCCTTGAAGGATCCACAGCCAATAGTGAAAAGGAGTGCTACAAATACCAGCGTAATCCCTGTAGCTTGTGCCTCAACTGCATTAACATCAATTTACCATAGTCACAGAGTTTCCCCAAGGTCGGAAAACATCAACTGTCTTCTCTTTAGTCACGAACAACAAAAAGAGGATAAAACTCCACTCAGCAAGTGGGACACCAGAGAAACTTTAAACAGAGAGAGACTCAGAGAGAGGCCCACTCACAAAAAGGACTTTGAAGTCACCATGATGTTTGCAAGGCTGTTTCATCTCAGTTCTTTTCAATATTAATTGTATCTAAAGGCATTTCAGAGGAGGCAACTGAGATATTGAAAAACACTTTTAGACAAGAGGGGCGAGGCCATGAGAGCAGAGAATCCCCAAGTCTCTCAGAAGCGCTGCCAAAAACTGTTAGCAACTTTAAACTAGGTGCAAATGAGAGTAAAATACGTTGGCACGCTGATATGATGGCATGTATGTGTGTAAGTGTGTGCCAGAGTAAGAGGAGGTAGTGCAAACGAACGGAGGGTTCACCTGGGGACATCAATAATACGGAAAAGACATTCTGAGCAAAAATGAAATACTGCTTATGTGAACAGGTTATGTGTGACGTTAATGGTTGCCTGGACACCTCCTCCTATTATATCTCTGCTCGTGCATTTTAAAGTGAAAAACTAAGGAATCCTGTCAACTGTGCCCAGTGACTTCTGTTTGAAGTAACGTTTGAATTTAAAGCTGGACTAAAGTATGTTAGGCATTATTGTATTACGCATTAAGAAGCAGTTTCTCTCAGCTCTACAGTTTGTTTTTTTTTAGCTCTTTCAGCTCGTTGTTTTGGTTTTATGGCCTGTAGCATTACTGTTGTTTCAGCCTCTGCACTCTCATCAGCACTGTCACCACCTGTAGGAAGCAGCTGTTTTCAGCAAACAGCTTTGTACACTGTACTGTACTTGTACAATAATAAACTAATTATGGCTAATGAACAAGAGAATTAGGTGGCACTCCAATTAATTTGGTTGAAAAGGTGAGTTGGATAAGGCTGCTACTCTACTGCAATCCTATACCTCTTAATTTAGCCTGAAAAAAAAATGTTATATATATATGGTATATATATATATATAATTTCAATAATAATAATAATATAAAATTTATTAAAAATCTTAAAGGAAATTGATGTGATATTCTGGAAAACAAACCATGCTAAATATGTACAAAAACAGATAAATAATATACATATGCTTAAGACATTATCATACACTGCAAGGATTTAGAGAGAGGAAGGAAAATACAGTATCACTCTGATACACTGATTTTTTTCCCCTCTATTTTATGAGTAACTAGCTGACATGGTGAAGAAGGTGAAGAAAAACAACAGGACAATAGAAGGAAGGAGACAGGGAGGAACAGAATAAGAGACTGCATGCTGGTGTTTTAGTAGCAGCTGCTAATACGGAAAAATGATAATTAGCCATTGCAGCGATCTGAGGTTTTTAAAAGTAGATGAATAAACATAGAGAGAGGAGCATGAGTGTCCTCTCACGCACACACAGACTGTCCATCAGCGCCAGAACCAATCGACTAATTCATGTTAAACTCTTAAGGATGCTTGTGACCAAAAAACAGAAATACAGATACGCACTGACCACGTGTGGGAGAGACACACAAAGGACTAAACAGAGAGATTCTGTGATTTCTTCCTGTTGCCAGGGTAACCAAAGCAACAGATGCGGGTCACACTGAGTGGAGGACTGGAACACACACACACACACACACTTACACACCTACATAAATAAATTTACAAATGCCTACATACACTGTTCGTTGTAGTCATGTCAGGAAAGAACATTTAACTGCCTTCTCTCCTATATTCTGGATGTGACGTCAAATTAACATAACTGAACAAAAATAAAAGACGAGAAACCTTATCTCAATAGCACAGTGTTACGTATCATCATGTGAAAGCCTTCTAAGTTAAGGATGAACCCCAAAACAATGTTCTGTTTTTCTTACAGTTCCTGAAAAGTTGCCATTTTGGAGATATGAGGTTTGTCCCCAAATAGTGACAACCTGAAACTCTGGATAAACTCATCCAGTCAGCATCTCTCTGCTTTATCGCCCATCTTTCTGCCTTCGGTGCAGTTTCTCTCAATTTGACTTCACCGCTTCTCTTCCTCTTTCTCACTTTCTCCTCACCTCCTACTTTATCATTCACTGAGCCCCTCTTCCTGTGTATGTATGTTTTACTCACACACATGCGCACACACACCCACACCAACATCAAAAGACTTTCTGAATGCGAAATGACCCAGCGAGTTCCTCTTCCTACGTCACTGTAGATGAGCGAACCACTAGGTATAAGGATCACATTGCATCTTAATCCACAGGCTACAGGTGGTCGTACCTGCAATATTTGTTCCTGTGCATGCACAAGTGTATGCAAAAACCATGAAACAAGCACTGTTGCGACATGCTTTTTCAGTACAGCATGAGCATGTATGTGTGTAGCTCGATGCTGTAGTTGGATTTTTGCTGTGGTGGAGATGTGGCGTAGGATTTCTGTGCGTAGGAGGACCTCACATGGCATCAGAAGGGAGAGGCAGCGATGATGGGAAAGGAAGAATGAGAGAGCAAGGGAGAAAGGGAGAGAAGATCATTCAAAGAGGAGGAAATCCAGAAATGAAAGACATCACAGTGCAATAGAAAAAAATAGTCTCGCTAATCACTGCAAAGAAAATGTTTAGAGATGATGTGTTACACCTAGGTGGGCAGAGAGAGCTTAGAGGGAGGTGGGACAAACAGAGAGAGGAGAATACATTTAAGAGCCAAAGAAAAGATAAAAAAGAACAGGAAGGGAAGAGAAATGTATGATCACATCACATCCTAAACTCACAGCATCAAGATCTCTACTGCCTCCTTCTTTTCCCCAAAAACACTTGTGAAAACACTCACCATAAACTGGACATTGTCAAATCCATTGGCCAGCAGGTGGTTCTCATACTGGACCAGGCCGATGGAGTCGAGCCACTGGCCCACAGACTGCAGCGGGCAGCGGGGACCTATGAGGGGGTGGAGGGGCAAACGCTTCAGTAGGGAGTAGCCGTCCACGCGGTAGCAGCGGCAGTCCGGCTGAGACAGCTGGCACTGCCACATCATGTTATGGCGGGCAAAGTGGCTGTCGAAGGAGCCCGCCATGCTTTTGAGGAGTCTTTTGGCAAGGCAGCAGGAGGAGGAGAAAAGAGGGGATGCAGGCAGAAGGGGTGGGGGGAGGTGAAGAAAGAAGGAAGAGGAAAAGGAGGAAGGGAAGGCTAGGCTAGAGGCATGGTGAGGATGGAGGGGGTCAGCATGCAAGGGTGCAAGCAAGTAAAGGGTAGGTTAAGGCGTCCAGATGCTGCTTTCTCTGAATCCAGCCAGGAGGAGGATGGCAAGGGAGTGAAGACTGAAGTTGTATCCAGAAAAGAGCTTCCGTCCTGGGGTTAAAATCCAGCCAGAGATGGGTGTTGGATCAGACTGGAGTTACAGATCCGCAAGCAAAAGCGACTGACTGTGTGTTTGTCGCGCACAGCAGCCGCTTTCTTTTTCAGCTGTTGCACTTGCTTGGCTGCTCCCCTGAGCGTGTGTGTATGTGAGAGTGTGTGTGTGAGTGTGTGTGTGTGAGTGTGTGCGTGAGTGAGAGAGAGAGAGAGAGAGAGCGAGAGCTGCCTGCGCTGTAGATTTCTCTTTATCAAGTACTCCCACTCTCATCTGTATGCTTCTGCAGCCTCCTCTCTCTCTTTCTCTCTCTCTCCTTTCTGAGCGCTGCCTTCCTCCCTCCTTCCCTCACTCTCTCTCTCTGCCTCGCTTTCTCGCTCACTTTCCTCTGTCTACCTCCTGTCTCTATCTTCTCTCAGGGTGTCGATCGTCGCCCTGCTCTCTCTGCCGCTCTACATATATCTGGCTCGCTCTGCTGATAATAGCCATCACAACAGCTCCAGCTTCTTTGTCTGCAAGAAGCCAAGCTCCCTCCCACTCACGCATACACACACACACCACACTGAGTGTATGTATGTAGTGGCGTCTATATGTACATGTTTGTCTGTGTGTGTGGTATGCTGTGGGTATGCGTGTGTTGGTGGGTTTGGGGTGAGGGTGGGGGGGTTGAGCTGGTTTGGCACAAACAGGATTTCTCCCTCTGGTAACCATGGTTAGCAGAGGCTTTGCATTCACAGATGAAAAGAGAAAAGGGAGAGAAGGAGAAGGGAGGGGATCAGGAGGTGGAGGATGGGGGAGTGAACACAGGGAGAGGGGGATGAACGTAATAAACAGAGATGAGTAGCAGAGGATTTGAGGTACGCAGGTGAAGAAACTGGCATAAACAGGGATTTGAGGCGCTCAACAAAGTCAAAATTGACTTCATGAAAGATCTTATACACCACAGAGAGACACTCAGAAACACACAGCCATACAAACACACACGCGCACGCAAGTAAGATAATTACTGATTATTACAATTTAGGTCTCATTTTTATAGTAATAATAGTAATAGCCATCTTTCCTATCAGCGATATAAAAGATGCTTTTTGCACAAGTTCAGGCAGGAAGACAATTATCGTTGTAATTTCATCACTTCTCTAGGGCTCCACCTCTTCAGTGAATCCACCTGGACTTTATGTTTTCTCTATCAACCAAGGGGAAAATAAATTTTAGGTGCATTCAGTTTTGGCTGTACCTTCAGATAAAGTGGTTTAGATAATCTGGTCACAATGTTGACTTCTTTACAACTTCTTGTGTTTCTTGACCCGACAGACTGTCACAGTGTTCTCAGGTTTCAGAAATTAATTTGGTGAGGTCAGTGTTATCATAACTAATAGTAATGGTGGCTAAAACTACTAGAATAAGACCCAATTTGTTATCAACCAGAAGTGTCCAAATTTACTCACACATATACACTTGTGTGTGTTTTACCTGAGGCGTCCTCCTTGATGTCCAATCCACTGCCTATTCCTGCCCCAATAGAGCTCATAATCTTGTCGATCTGTACAAATGGGAGAGAGAAAGAGAGAGAGGACCAGTGTTGGAGAGATATACAGCATGTGCAAGGGAAAGTCATTTCCCAGTAATAAGGCTAACCCCTATTTCTGGATTCAAGTGTCACATAAAATGATCATTACGCAAGCCAGCACACTGAATGTCAATCATTCCCCCAGTGAATTTAAAAGCATGGAGAACAGGCAGAGGGAGACTGGATTGAAGAGAGCTACTCTGGCTTCATTAGTGTGGCTGCTGGCTGCTGACCACTCATCCCTGACCCTGGACCTGCTGCTAAGCACTGATCTCTGTGACTGGCACATCCACTTGTCAGGACCCTGGGCTCACCATGGGTCAGAAAAACCTGTCCTTGCCGCAGCTGGTCCAGACTTGCACTTTAAGGGCCAGGTCTGACAAATGCAAACAGTGTTTACAAGCTGACAGACCATGAAGTCGGCCTTACCTTTGGAGCAGGATAAACAGGCGTCATATGATGCACTAGTTCACATTTTAGTACTATTTTAGTGATTTCAGGCTAAACACTTTACTGTTTTGATTCAGTCTCACTGAGACAAGTAGGCAAAACTACAAAAATAAGTAGAATACGTTGGAATTATCCTTTAAGGGTCTACCGTAGATATAGTTTTCTAGATTTCTTGCTGGAAAAAGTCTTTTTGAATTTGACTACTAGCTATTAAGTACCATCCAAATAACCACAAATTACCTAAACACTTCAGTGATTTTCAAAGGTAAAGCCAGATGAAAGCACAAATTTGTAACATATATTGGACTAACTCTTCTAGACTGCAGCACTAATGAGTATGGATATCTTCAGATCATTGACTGTTGTGGGACATCCCTTGTGATTCGTCTCTTGCTAATAACGCAACTCTTTCTCGAGCATGTGCTGCAAATAGAGCAACTTTGTTATTTTTTGCCACAATTCCCTGAAGCCATCTTATCTCATCCTCCCGTAGCATGCAATTAAACAGGAAAGGTCACCTTAATTGCTCAGAATTATGGGAAATTCCATATGGTGATTCATCACCATCAGCAAGTTATGAGCTGTGTTGAGGAACTAATGAACATGCAAATGTGCATGCACAGATGTACTTTCACTCACATGCATAAGAATTATTTTAGTCTCCATCATTATTACAATTTTCTCCAAGGAAGTGTTATGAAAAATGAGATTCTTCTTTTCCAGGGTGTAAACTCACATACGCATCAGTTTTTCAAAGTGTGTGAATGATGATCAGTGAGCTGAGGCTACAGTGACCTACAGTGTTTATAAAGGGGCGAGATCCAACAGTGCTATCCAGGCAGTGGATCACATTCGTGTCAGAGACCCTTTCATATCGAAGAAGCCCCAGGCACAGACGAACCAAAAAACACAGCACCCTTGACCTCCGCTCTTTAACCTCCATAACAGAAAGTGCTTTCTCTGTGATATCTGGTCTTCCCTGCAGCTTCAGTGCTGGTTACAGAGCAGAGGAAAATCGATGCACGAGCATGTTAAATTAGCACTGGGGCTCCTTCTGTACTGTAGTAACTGAGTGGATTTCAAAGGGAGAGAAAACTGAAGTAGCTCACAGCTGTGGGTGCAGAGATTTCAACTGTCCCCTGCTGAGACAGTTCACTTTGAAAAGCATGCTGGTTTTAATCAATTTTGTTACGGAAACACATGTAGAGTCACAGCACACGGACTAATTGATCACTCTTCTTCCTCTACAAAATCTTGATTGATCCCAAACATCAGATAAAAAGCTGACACAGAAAATGTCTTCTTACCTCTTCCCACTCAGCAGTGAAGGACGGCGTTCTCTCCAGTCGTCCCCCTGGGCTGGCACCCTCTCCTGGGCTTGGACTTCCAGGCCCCTGACCCCGAGATCCAGACCCCCAACTGTGCTCCTCCTGGACAGGACAAACCATCTTGTTTTCAAGTAGTAAGTACAAACAACACGAAGGTTACCAAATATTTTAACCTTAAAAATATGGACAACTAAGCACTAAAAACTGTTTAGAGAATAACCAAGTTCTTTCGTGGCTCATCAAAGTTTCAGTTATAATGAAGCTATTTTCATCAAACAGACTATGTATTTAGCTTATGATTTATTTACAATGAATTAGAGAAGCCGTCTCATAAAATGTGCTGCACAGCAGGGAGCACTGTGGCCCAGATTAGTGAGTTACCTAATTGGTTGGATCGGCTTCTGTGCTGTTTCTGATGTCACACTGCATGATGCAGCACGATGCACATTACCTCCATGACTGCTTAATGTATGCAACTAAATATTTAGAATAAATGTATCTGCTTTCATTGCTAACTGAGATCTTGGTACTGATCTAAACTCTTATTAAAAGAGAAACTTTTTTTTTTAATAAAAGTTTTAATAAAAGAGGCTTTTATGTTATCCTTGTCCTCTTACATAAATGATTCAGAGGAACGAAGCAGTATCAGGAAAAAAACATAGTGCCAAAGTTTTAACTTGCCTTCATAATGCAACACAAATGCTGGGCACTATTTTATTAATCAGTGTCATAGTTACTGCTACTACTACTGACAGAAAATCTTAACAGTTAGATTACTTACAACAACTTACCTGTATGGGTGACACAGCTACAAGGTTGGAATCAGACTTGGACAGAGACTTGGACAACTGCAAGTCCAACACACTGCGGGGCATGGACCTCATCCTCCCCAGGGTGCAAGCCCTCTCTTCGTAGCCAGGCCCAGATGAACTGTCCTTGTGTACACCTACTGTCTGGTTCCCCCTTGACTCTGGAACTTCCCTGTTTTGACCAGACGAGTAAGAGGGCGGGCGGTCAAGTGTAGACCATCCACGAGGTGAATCTACCTGCTCGCAGTTCTTGGGTCGAGCCTGGTCCTGGTTTACCCTTGTGTGGAAGATAGTCCGGTACACCACCTGTGGCTTTTGGGGATCGTTGGCAGTCCTCTGAGGCGACGACTCGCTCCCTGTCCTGGAAAAGACCTGAGTGGGTCCTCCTCCAATCACGATGCTGAACTCTGGGGTTTGTAACAAACTGCTCTGGACATCTGTAGAGGCATATTTGCGAGGTTTAGAGCTGTAAAGATGGTAAGGCGTGTCAGGGGTCTCACAGGCTGGGGAAGATCCATGAAGAAGGCCAGCAAACTCCTCTGGGATGTGGCTCTTCCTTCGCTCCTCCAACAGAGCGTTTGATGTGGACGAAGAACAGAGAGGAGGAGGAGGAGGCGGGTCTCGCTGGTACGGCCCGTCGTCTACAAGTAGGACACACACAAAAACATTGACTAGGATGAAATCATACAGATCTGCACAAAATGTTCCGTCAAAACAATGATACACACTAATGAATTTACAAGAAAGCAAGACAGAGATGAGATTTACACTCACTGCACATATAAAGCACACTATAATATTTAAGTTGCTGAGCAAAATGCTCAGTAAACAGAGAACAGAGACAGGGAAAAAAAAGCAATGGGGCTAAAACAAAAAATACTGCAAAACAACCAAAGCTTAGAAGGAAGATAAGAATGAGGTAATACATCTTCTGCTTCCCTGTGGAAAAGTTGTTTGTTTCTCTGAGGAGTAATGAAAGAAACTCCTGACTTGGATTTTACACCTCTGTTCCTCCACTGTCTGGATGGACGTGTGTGTTTGAACTTGTGCATGTATGTATGTTCTCATTGGGGAAGATGTTCTTACACCACTGACTGTTCTCTGTTCTCTTTTGCTTCCAGAAGGGGAATATATTGAAGAGGAAAGGAAATGAAATGAAGGTTTTCTTCAAAAAAAAAAAAAAAAACCCACTAAATTACAGCATTAGTCTCATTATTTAACAGCCAGACCATGTGAGAGTGTAATTATAGAGGCGTGTGTGTGTGTGTCTGTGAGACTCCTCTCTCGTCAGATTATGTATGCTTATGTTCACATCTGCAAATACGTTACACCTGAGGTCACAGCAGCTGTCTTGCATGTTAAAGAGATGTACGCCTCATGATACAAGATGCAGAATAACAGGTGCCTTATTCATCTTCTATCATGATTATTTATTACTCTTCACCAGAGCAGTGCCACTCTCAAATTCATAATAAGAAATCTTCAACTCAATACAAGACTGTAACAAAGGAGCAACATTATGTTCCAGTGAGATTCAGGTTGTAGCTTTGCTCCACAGGGAACTGCTTTGCTCTTATTAAATCACAGTTTTACAGATTCTCTCACACAGTGTGACTAAAACTAAATGTTATACTGGTGGAGTTAGAATGATTAGTAGAGGTGTAAACTAAGCAAGAGACACAGACGGGCATGTAGCCTGGTGGAAGGAACTGGTAAAGGAATTGTAAACTTTAGATGAACGACTAGATGAAGGACAAATCTACACAGAATCATCACCTGACTGTGGAGCATTTCACAGTTAAAGAGTCAAAACAATTACCCGCATATTGGAACTTCTTAAGTCAAAATTACATAAAGTCTCATTGCATGTTGACATAAGAAGATTATGAGAAAGGTCAGCAGTGTATTACCTAACTCTAATATCTCTTATAACTGGAACCATAATGTTGAATGTTCATTGTGATGGATTACACAAACTACTGTAGCCATGCAAATTGTAGGTAATTTGCAAAAACATGCAGAACCCCCGGTGTGGTCCTTTAATGTCGTGCTTGATAATTCATCAGCAGGTAAAATATACATAAACATGACAACCCCCTGATCTGCCCAAACACACCCACCCATCTGAGAGCTGCAATAATGTGTATGTATGTGTGCGCGCGTGTGTGTGTTTGTGTGGCAAGCCCAGGACTCTTTACTCTGTTTCTTGTCACTCTGTATTAAGATTGTGTACCAGGCCATGCAAACAGTTTCACCACTGATAAAAATCACACAGACACATATTCGCTCTAAACAGTCTCACGATCACATACCCAATAAACAGAGGACATAGAAACATTGCCTGTCCACACTCACATAAATGCAAACTCCACAGTCTTGTAATTAAAACTGTCAGTTGAATAATTGCATGTACTCCCACTGCCCCACACAGACACTGAATTTACAATGTTGTTGTTTGATCACATACTCCCTCTGCCTGCCACCTCCTCACCCTACACACACGGTCTCTGCTGTCAGCCAGTTTTAGCTAGGACCTCTTGACTGTCCTTGGCACATCCAAAAACATTTCCATATACAACAGTTACATAGTGCAAGCCAACAACACAGAGTAAAGCCAGGTAGCACGGCACAGAACAGACGTTCATAAGAAAATGTAGGTCTGAGGAAGCTACCTGCCTTTTCCGAGAAAAACCCCACAAAGAGTGACTAACTGGAATCATTCACAGTGACTTAAAATGGGGATGTTTGAGTTCTTTGTTTTGTGAATGAATAAAAGTGGGCAAAAGTGGAACAATATTAACGTCAGTCCTCGAACGGAGAAGGGTCTCATCTCAGTTGGAAGGTGAATGTTTTTTTACTGCATTTTACTGCGCCTCAACTGTGTTGTCTCTGTGTTTAAAAGTACGCCACACACCCATTAACAGTCTACAGGTAATGAAGGTTGAAAGCATGACTCATCCCCACGTGTTACGTGGACTGAAATTGTCATTATTTCCTACACAAGCTGAAAGCTCTTTAGTTATGACTAATCCTCAGGATTTTAGAGGATAAACAGGACTAAGTGGCTCAAAGATCAGTATAAAAACACACCATGTCAACATTTGTTCTCAGCCCTCAACTTGTCTTTTTTGCCTGTATTGTTCTCTAGGTGGTGGGGTTTTTTTGGAGATAATGAACCAAGCCCTGGACTGGGTGAAATCCTACATTTTGACTGCACCTTTAAGGCATCATTAAGTTACATCATGTTTTTCATTTACTCATTGTTCTTCCTGTATGTGCTTCTCTAAGCCCTACTGTGCATTTCTTTTGAAATTCTTTATCGCTCTCTCTATGCTTCTCCTCTTTTAAAAGATGAGGACCATTGGCAACAGGTGAGCCTGTTGGTCGCTATGGCAACAGAGAGCCCCAGCACCGGCATCTCTCCTAGTTTTTTTCTTTTTTTGGGCGAGTGTGTGAGTGTGAGTGAGTGTCTTCGGCCTTCGAGAAAGCGAGGGAAAAGTGTACAGCTGATGAACGCAGCAATCAAACCAGCAGGTGTGTGTGTGTTTGTCTAGACAGAAGCGTTACAGAGGTAGAGCTGAAATATCAGCGAGAGCAAAACTAAAGGTCTGAGGAGAGGCCGGAACGAAACTTACATGCAAGAAACAAGGTTCTTGGAAAAATTTTCGGGGAAAAAAATATATAAAAAATCTCAGGTAAAGACAGAGAAAGAAACCTAACATCAGTTGAGTTAATGAGAACATATGACATACTGTGACCAAATTAACACAGCAGAAAAGTAATCTGGCTCAACTCAGGCAGGACAAGCTCTCATTTCTCTTCTTCTGTCTTCCCCTGTAAACAATCCTTAGTCTTCCTCTCTGTGTTGTTTTAACCTACATTACTTATCCATTCCTAGGCTCTGCAGCTTCACTTCACCGACTGTCTCCTGTGAGTGTGTGTGTGTGTGTATCTTACCTGGGAATCCGAGGCAGTATAACAGCTCAAACTAAGGCACAATCACACTATCTACACACATTTACAGTAAGTCACCACCCTTCTGCTTCTGCTGAAATGCAGCACAGCTCTAAGAATCACATGGTGAAACAGCGTCTGCATCATTCAGGATACCTGCATTTTTATTGCGAAACTACTCTGCAAACACACACACACACACAAGTTGTAGCATGCAGCAGGACACCCTAGAAACTGATTGGTATTTGGATAAGTTATGTTCGTCCCAAGGAAAACAACCATAGTAATGTATGGGATTGTTTGTGCAACAAGACTTATTTCACAATAGTTCCCACAGGTATCCTGCCTGTATCATTAAAACTTCCTCAAAACTGTGAGAGGCAAATTCAGTTGTGAACATCCATCCACCACCCACCTATCAGTGGAAGACGAGCAGAGAAGAAGAGGGTGGGTGGTAAAGAAACAGACTTGATATTGAGTTTTTATTCAGTGTACCTAAACACTATATCTTTTTATAGAAAACAATAAATGAAATTCATCACTCGTGGGGTGTCATGCTGGTCCAGCGATGTAAGATACATCAGCTCTGTTGCAACTCCACACTCCATACTATTTCTAAGTAAGTTCTGAGTAAGACTGAAACGATTTCTCAATAACACTCAACACGGCATCATTGCACAATACAATGTTCAAAGGAAAGGGTAAGCAACTCACAAGTGGAAAACAAATTCTTTCATTGCAGATAATGAATTAGCTGCAGGGGAATCTGAGAAAAAAAATAATTATAAAAAAGTACTTGAGACACAGCTCATGTAAGCTAGTATCCTGCATTACACTGAAGTATATTACATATATATAAAGTTGTTCTGTTACATACACTGCATTCAATATGTGCTACTGTACACACTTATCGTACACTGTCCCTTGCAGTCAGTAGTCAGGAAAACTGTTATTTACTGGTATGTGCTAACAGACATTTTGAGTTGTTATTTGTTGGAGGAAAAGCATTAACGATGTCTCTGTTCTATTCAGGGACCCCAGTAAGCCATGACAGTGAGCTTGCAAGCACACTTTCAAAGGCCTGGAACGTGTACACCTAAATGCAACACAGGCATAATTAACACCATTAGTTACACCTGTGCTAATCCTGCTGTCACATGTCATAATGTCATGAGAAAAGGTCTATACAGTAGGTACACAAATGTCAGTCCTGCTAGGACCTTGGAACAGCACTGCTTATTAAACTTCACAAAGAGAAGACAAAATGTTTTTCCTGAGATTTTTATATGTTTGTTTTGTGAGATCTTCCTTGAGCTCTCTCACTACCACCAGCAGTTTGCACCAGCAGCCCAGTTCACAACGCACCGAAGTCCTACGGCACCACCCACAGGTGGTGGGCCCATGGGAGGCGGTGCCGCCCAGACCCCGTGAGATTGAGTCTCGGACTCTACCAACTGAGCTAACCGGGTAAATGCTCTTGCAAAAGTGTTTTTTACTCTCTTGCCAGCGATCACTTTACAGCAGTAAGATTTAATTTCAGAGTGGTGAATTGTGAATCTGTATTCTCAGTGAAGACCATCATACAGTATCTAAATCCAGGAAAGGATGAAAAGGATGGAAGGTAAAATGCATCAAGATTTAAAGGTGTGATCAAGTGCTAATTAGTAAATGTTTGCCAGCGGTCACCGCCAATGGTGTCTTGCCCAGTAGTTAGGATCGAGAAAAAAATAAAGTTCAGGAGAATACGGTGGAGAAAGAAAAGGACAACACTGAACTGAACACTGAAATACAGAGAGAAATAGAGAGGCAGAGTAAACGAAATCTGACTGAATGGAAAAAAGAGTTTAAGTGGAAGGGCAAATGAGTTACGGTGACCATGCAAACTGCAGCAAAACACTGCAAAACCAAAAAGCCGAACAAAGGCTTCGGCTGAGGTGTGTATAGGGAGCATGTACCAGTGCATGACAGGCAGAAAGAGAGGCAGAGGAGCGAATGAGCACTTGTGAAAGTGGCTAGAGAAATAAAGGAGTGACAGAATGAGGGATTGAATGACAGAGGGGGGCAGGAGGTAGAGAAATGAAAGAGTGGGGATATAGAGCTGGGGGTTATATGTCAAAATGGGAGCGAAGAGAAACTGGGGAGATGGGAATAAGGCTTGATCTGCCATAGTAAAGCCAGTCAGTCCACACAGTAGCACAGCAGCCCACTAGAGGCTGGCTTTCTACTGAAGATTTTGAAGACTTGTATCAAAAACCTAATAAAACCTCATTTATTATTGATTTTCACACTGACTGAAGGTCATGAAATTATTTAAATTTCCATAAAAATAAATTAGATAACCACAAACTATCATATGAAATGTATATAAACCAAACCTTATTGTCTGCATCTTTATCGTGTCTCCACATTTTGTGGTGACTAAAATGAACTGTGATCATGTGTATGCAGAGAGACACACAAACACTATAAATACAATACAAGCTATCTCTCATACGCTGGGATGTTTTCATATATGTGTGTGTGTGTGTGTGGGGTAGCGTGAGGGAATGGGAAATGATCCAAACATCTGATAGCGCCATGTTCATTGCTCCGTCTCTTGTGGCGCAGCACTGACTGTTATTAAAAACTACAGAGTACTATCTGAGCTGTCAGTCATCCCCAAGATTAAAGACGGAGCCCTGTTTCTTAACCACCACAGGCCTGGATAAATCATTATCAGTTCCCTGAACCTCAGGTGCTAAGCTATCACTCGGTTAGTGCTAGGCTATGCTAACAAACCCCCATCAGGATTGTACCGTAGGACTCTGGTGGGCCACTGCTGGGACTGATCATCACAGGACATGAATTCAAGTCTGGATTGTTGATTTGAGAAAATGTTAAGGCAACATGAAATTCAGTGAATTACTTGTGAGAGCTGCAGTGCCATTGGAAATGTCACAATCATTAGCTAAGGGAACAAAAGTACTCTTAAGTAGCACTGAGGAAAGAGAGTTTCAGTCATACCCAAAATGTGATGTGATCAGTCCCAGCAAATACCAGCTTTCCACTCACTGTTTAAGTAAGGCTTAAGTCTCTTGACCTCGATGGAGTTAGAAAGATTCGTGACATTGTTTGACTGGATTAAAGCATGAATAAATTGACTTTGAGTTAAGATTTTTATTGTGACACTTATTTTCACCTTGTTGTTAAGTGGTTATGAGGCTGTTGTAAATGCAGAACCTCACAGGTTTCACTGATTAGTTTTAAAACAAAATATATAAATAAAATAAAAGTAATGTTGAGACATTTTATCATTGACCAAAGTGGTGAACTGAATGTGTGGCTAAATGCCATCAAACACACAGCACTCCCAAATTTCCTGAACCTGTCTTGTTAGCGGAATTGCCTGAGGTTAAATCCAAATGAAACAAGCACACAGTATGTGTGATCAAAACCATCCTGCTCATTAATGAAACTGTGCTGTTAATTAGAGCTACATCTCTGAGGGCAGGATAATTTGGAGAGGACACTTTACTACAAAGACTGACAATGTCCGAAGGCGCAAGACTGTTCATCCACTCTATATCAGAGAGTTGTTAATTCAGCTCTACAGTAGTTTTTTTAATATACAAGGAGGACAGAATATTAGAAACAACAGTCAGTATATACCGCCACAGACAACAGCCTCAAAAATGCACCAAGAATGAAATCAGAACTTCTACATAATCAACAACTGAATATTATTAGGATTCACAAAGTTAGAAAATGCTGCAAGGCTTTTCACCGGACTGCATTTGATTGTACAGGTGTAGCTGATGAACACGTACTCGATCCAGGCGTGTATGTACAGTACACAACCACACAGACAAAACAGAACTGCATACACAACGGCTACATGTTTTCAACTGTTCTCCTCTTCTCACCTATCAAATCTGACTTAAGCTTTCATCCTTGATTGATTCTCTCTCACCCTCGAGAGAAAAAGTAGTGAGACGAGAGCCATAATTTCATCATGTCTACCATCTGCCACACGACAGGGGGCACACATTCAGCACATTCAACCTGGGTAGAACAGCAGGGAAAATTCCTGTCATTTTATTTAAGTGGAGAGCGAGTCTGCAGACAGCACTGCTGCTTTTCTGCTTCAATGTAAAACATGGGAAGAAACAAGAAAAAGCTGCACCATGAAGCTTGCTCATTCCTGTTAAGATATGATTACAATTAAACATGTTAATGTACAATATCAGTGGTCACTAATTGAAGGTTTATTTCACTCAGCCTCATGCTATGCTGAACACACACATAAAAAGGAAATGGCCTCAAATGGGATTGTGTATAACAAAGACAGCAAAGGCCAGAGGTGTCAATTGGATGGAAATCAAGAAAAAGCATGAGCCTGTGTGTGTGTGTTTGAGTATCAAATTAATGCTGCAAACAAAGGCACTGCCGACTTTGAGGATGACTTAATGATCAAGCACAGCAGGATGACAGATGCATTGTGCATTTGTGCAGAAGAGTGTTACTGTAGTTGTGAGCTGATGTCAATGTACAAGTGAAGTGTGTGATATTTGAGAACAAGGGACCAAATTAAGCAACAGAGGTCTAATGAATTTAACTCTTTCAAGTAAACACACAGCCAGTGCCGCTTTAACACACACAGTGCAGCCGATTGTTTTGCCATTTATGGCTCATTAACTGTTAGAGCTCATCGATCACTCAGCCCCTCTGTGGCCATTTGCATTATGAAGAAAGTATGACGGAAGGAAAAATAGAATCAAGAGTCTAAAAACTGGCTTATGTGACAGAAAACACATGGGGAACACTTTATATTATGTATGTGGTTATGTAGGATGTTCCTGCCTGTAATGCAAAAACAAATATACATAAATGCTGCTGATTAAATTTAGGTCCAATATTCACTCTTTTTAGCTCTGCTTTTGATCTCCGCCGAATCCTAGCGCTTTAGCTTCTAAATGTTCCCCTATGTTCATCAGCTGGTGGTTAACTTTGTTTGTCGACTGGTGCTGGGTGGGTAATGTACAGTGGGTATTTCAGAGAGTATTTCATTAATCACTATGAGACACATTTCCCCCAATTTCACATTTACGAGTAATTTGACCTAAAGAAAGAAGAATTAGCGCAAGTGTAAAAGTTATCCTGACCAAAACCATTAGAGTAAGATGCAGATTGACAAATACTTGGATTTCCATTTAATCAACATTAAAATAAAATGTGATGTATGTTATGTTATGTAAGCATTTGCACATGAGCAGCAAAAAAACTGCTTGTGTTTACGTTTGGGGTGTATAAGAAGCTGTGAAGTGTTTCAGCACCCACAGGAATAAACAAAGACCTGCAGATTTGTGCCTGTTTGTTACTGACTTGTCGCAGGGGGCACTGCATAATCCGCGGAGGACAACTGCGTCAACTGTTGCACTGCTTTTACGTAACATTGAATTGCACTTGCCACTCTGCACTGAGGGCACGGAGGGAATATTTTCTCGAGCGATGTCCAACATTATGTAAACCGTCGGTCCGCACCATCAACAGCAGCCACAGTGATGGATTGGGTTATAAATAGGCCTCCTTTTTATCCGACTGCCCACGCAGGTGGCTGACACCTGCATACTTTGCTGCAGGGCCGGAGATTTATTGTATAAATGTTAGGACGGTGTCAAAGAACCATCCTAACAGCGCAGGATTTTTAGGGAGAGAACGAGAGGAATAAGAAGAGGAGAGACAGATGTGGAGAGGAAGGAAGAGACGACCTTTTATGGTGTGCAGAGGGAAAAAAAAAGTGTTCCCATCCATTTCTTGTCCTCATTTCTCAATCCAACCCCCTGAAATCTCACATTTCATTCTCTCCATTCTCCTGATTCCCCATGTTAGACTCTCATTCTCTCTCTCTCCCACTCCCTTTTTCATTGGCATCCTTTGAATTCTGTGACTCTTTGCCTTCTGTACCCACATACATATATATACTCCCTCTTTCTCTCATTCTCTCTCTCTCTCTCTGTAAGCCACTTGTTACCATGGCAACCCCACAATGGGCCTTATAAAGCTAATAAGTAGAGAGAGCAGGAGGGATGAGCAGAGTAGAAGAAGAAGGAGAGGGAAAAATAGAGAAAAAATTAAATGGAAATATAAATGGCTGCCAATCTATTCTTGGTGTTGGAGTTTCAGACAGGGAGAGTGAGGACAGACACATAAAGAGAAATACACAGAGAGTGTGAAACAAATGGAGGTACGCTTATTAAGAATACATAATAAGTTGTATCTATAATGTGCGGTGAGTGCTTATTTAATGTGTTTCTGTCGTAGATAATGCATTATGTGTACGTTACGCCTGCATTATGCTCTTTTTTTTACTATAAATGTACTTTTTTACCTCTTTTGGCAATACTGTTACAGTTAATCATTGTCGCTTCATATTTATGCAAACATAAGAGTGGAATCAACAGTTTTATCTAACTCTCGGCAAGAGAGCAACAAAGCTTATCTCTAAAAGTATTGATTAATAAACTAAAACACAAAGACTGATATTACTATTTACATCATTAACACCAAATCAATATAAAGCATGAAGGTCAAATTCAGGTTTTGTAACTCTACAAATTGTCTGTTGTTCATTTCTCTAAGTAGAGATGAAGCTAATGGGTTAAAGATAAAACACGAGCTTTTCAACACTGTGATCAAAAATTGCTCCCCAGTCTTTGTCCTCAGAAGACATCAGACATCAGTGTCAGACTCAAGGCTCATTATGTAGGTTCAAGAAGGAAATAACCCGCTCTTGTTACATAAATACCACAGAAGCGCTTCAATAGGAATAGAAGATGAAGTTGTCTCATTCAGTTTTATGTCTGTGTGTCTGTATGTGCATGCACCTGTGGATTGATAATGAAAGTGTTTTTCGTTTGAGGCACTACACAGATCAAAGTCTAGCTGGGCCTCTGAACAGCTCCTGGATGAAACAGAGACACACACACACACACACACACACACACACACACACACAGAAATTGCCTCCCGCCTGGTCGACTTCCCCTGCTTTTCCTTTTCTGTTGGTGGCTGATAGCAGCGGGTGAGAGGGACAGTTTGACTGAAACCCAGGTGAGAGAGGGAAGTATTCACATCCATGTCACCCGCTAACTATTGCCAGGGCGCCACTTCGCCATGACAACAGGGAATTTCATTGCTATGGTAACACAAGAAGCAAGTGACTGGGAGATGACACCAAGGAAATAAGGATCAGGAGTAAACCAGGCTGTAAACCAGGCTGTAAACCAGTGCTTCCCATGGCCCAGTTCCCTTCAGAAGTGTTCCAGTAAGGTAGACTAAAGTCTATATAACAACAAAATTTATGGAAATCACTATTATCTGATCATATACAGTGTAGACAGTTCAGTACAAAATCAGAAAGAACGATATTTGAAAGAAAGATAAATATATTTCTTATATTTGTAAGCATAAAATCTTAGTAAAAAAGGTGAATCACAGGGACTCATACGTTATTTTAGGGTTCATGATATAGATTGACAGATTGTTGACAAGTATGTAATCACATTAAAAATGCATGTGAATAGAAAACATGCTTGCATTATTTAGTATTTATGTTTCATTTTTATCATGTGAACAAAATAAAAGTACTGAATGTGTGTCTATGCAGATTTGAGACTTAACTGCCCTCATTATGAGATTCTTATGAGAAAACACCTCTTTCATTACATGGAATATTCCTCTTGGAGGACCAACTTATAAACTTGGCAGGGGGATGTCATTAGTTGAAACAAACAGTGCTTCATCTGGTGTGACAAAGGGACTACCTGCGGGAGTAACAGGGGCATCTTTTGCTGATGTTTTGGAGCCTAGTTTTAAGTATATCTGGTACAGTTTTTCCCCTTCAAAGAGCTTGACTGCATCCCAATTTTGAGACAAACAGACTTGAGACTTATAAGTTATACAAGCTGAGAATAGTTTTCAAAAATGTTTTCAAATGTCCCTCAACAGCAAAATTCTCCTCATGACCAGATCCTCTTCAGCATTTCCAGACACACCAGTAGGTCTACCATTAATTAAACATGATGTGCACTCGTCCAGTTCAGTTCTCAAACCCACATGACTATACAAAAGGTCAGAGCCTTTTGTTGAATAATTCTTGGTGCTTGTTTCAAGGGCCCTCAGTTTCTAGACAGGTGGGATTCACAATTTATCATACCAGACTAAAATCAGCAATTCATCAATGCCGCAATGTGTGTGAAACAAAACACAAAAATATCTCCAAAGACTATTTCACTGAGGTATCAGCTGTAAAACGCAGGCTTATATGACTCGACAGATTTGATCTTGTACAGAATCAGCTCACACAGATTCTAGTGTTACAACCTGCCAGAGGGTTCGGCCTACTTGCCAATTCAGCATTCATCTACTCATCCTTGCAGGCTTTGCCTTAAATCTTCTTCAAGGTTTCTAGAGCAATGGTAAAATAATGGAAAAGAAGAGCAAACTAAAGGTAGATTAAAGGTACTCTTACCACTCACAAAAAGCTGCAGTCCACATGTACACTGACACTACATTAAAATGTGTGTAGATGTACACAATGCATTTGTTTTGTGGAACTAACATTGCATAATTTAATTTCTTCATATCCCTAATTCTCTCTTAGACTGAAATGTTCCAGCTGTCAGCTACAGTCAGCTCTCTCACTCCTTCTGCCTCTTGGCTTTGGTCACCAGTATGACAGGAGCAGAAATATGATTTCATTTTCCTGGGACCCAGGGCAAAAGGTTTGAAGTTTCATTTGAGCCCAGTTTAAACAACACCTGCACTAAAGCAACAAAGGTGAAAAGAAGGAGGAAGCGTGAACACACAATGAAAAACGATGGGTTGAGTGGTGTTATGACAGTTCACTAAAATGTAAATAAATTAATTCACAAGGGCAAAGGTACTATACAGGCATTCAGCATAATGAATTTCAGAGTGAATTTGTGCTTCATGCATTATTGATGCCATAAGTGAGTAGGGCTGAAATAACCCAACCACTCAATAAGTCACCAGCTGGCTAATGTACATGATAGATGGGGTATTTTAAGTATTTTCCAAAGATTTTCCACATTGAATTAACTCATTTCCATTCATTCCAACTGTAACTATTTCCAGTCCAGACAGTCCATAGAGAAAATGACAGTTTTAAGCTACACTATACTACTACCGTATTCCACAGACCTTGAACATACAGCATGTTTCTTCACAAACCACTGTGTTGAACTTAGTCGAATAACACGTGTAGACAGACAAAAAAAGAAATATAAAGTATAGCGTGTATCCCACCAGGGCCGATGCACACTATGACCCCTGGCTAAGAGCCAGCATTTAACACTAATTGAGCTCCCACCCTCCTGTCCATTTGCATGAGCCTTACCTGTGAGGTGACAGTCGTCGTTGGAGCCCGCAGAGTCTTCCTGGTTGGGGCTGAGAGGAGGGCTTGCAGGGGGGCTTGTGCTGAAGCTGGCGTAGCCCAGGGATGAGCTCACTTCACTGGGCTCACAGCTGTGGTTGACTGGCCTCTGGACATCCAGAGATGAGGACAGAGAGGTACGCTGCTTAGGCTGAATGCAAGACAGGAAGAAGAAAAGGACAATGATTTGAGAGATATCAAACTTTTATATTGTTTGGGTAGAGCAATATGTAACCTGCCATATCCTCTGCAGTGTCACGTGAGGAATTTATGACTATGACCAGTGATCACCTTGAAAAGTTAAAATGTGTAAATGTGTGTGTGTGTATCTGCACCTGTGTGAAGTTTAGACTTATTAATTCTGACACCTGAATACAAACATAAAGATGTCAACACGGTTTATGTAACATGCAAAAATGGTGCAAGGATGAAAAAAGAGAGGGATGAATGTAAATAGGGAGAGGTGATAAAGAGACAGAGAAATGAACAAAAGAGAGAGACAGCTGTAATGACTGCTTACAGCCAAGTGAGAGAGTGAGAAAGTGAGGCAGAGGACAACTGGAACTGTAGACTGGCATCTGGTAAACACATCTTACATAATGAGGCATTTGCAGCTCTCAACAACCTGCTGCTATGCTTCACAAACAGCTCAGGCAGTCAAAACCCTGCTGGTGTGTGTGTGTGTGTGTGTGTGTGTGTGTGTGTGTGTGTGTGTGTGTGTGTGTGTGTGTGTGTGTGTGTG
>JBBMJY010000015.1:5018130-5037680 GCA_037833715.1 Toxotes lorentzi | reverse complement strand
TGTGTGTGTGTGTGTGTGTGTGTGTGTGTGTGTGTGTGTGTGTGTGTGTGTGTGTGTGTGTGTGTGTGAGCACAAATCAGAGGATGTAGGCAAAGTGAATCAATACAGTGAACCATAAAGGCAAAATAACATCCTGCAACACTGAGAGAAACGGACACATGACAGGGACAACCTTCATAAGACCTTCGCTGTCTTGTGTGTGACTCAAAGCACAAAAACCGAACCTTGAGTGAGGAAGGGGGTGGGAGATATGAAAGGATATGAAAGCAAAGGAGGAGAGAATGCTTTTTTCTATGCAGGGCGCACTCAAATTGGGCTTTGAAACATCTTCAGATGGACTGAACTAAAGTGAGATGAAAACAAAAGCAAAACGGGAGCAGGGAAAGAGGTTGAACAAGGAAAGGGCATAAAAAATGAAAAGAGGAATGGATGAAGAGAAACTGAAAAGAGGGAAAATGGCAGCGTTGAAGAAAGAACAAAAAACAGAAAAAACAAAGAATGGGAAGAGGTGAGAATTTTAAGCAGGACTGGAACGAGTTGGGCAAGAAAGAGTGACACTATGGAGAAAATAATAAGAGAAGGCATAGTTTAGGATAACGACTTAAAACAGTGATAAACAGCTTGCCCTGCACAGTCACTGCTCCCAACCAAGAACAAGCTACAGTTAATAATCCCTCCTAAAACTACAACCTGACATTTTTAGATCACAGAGGTGATACGACATGTTTACTACTGAGCCTTAAACAGGCTGGTAAGTGGATTTTATTACTTGTGGTCAGGGTCAGGCTAGCTGCTTCCCTGTGTCCGGTGTTTCTGTTAAGCTAAGATAACTTTCTCCTTGCTCTGTCGTCATATTTTTCATACAGACCGGTATCGATCTCATCTAACTCTGGCCAAGAAAGCAGATAATGTCTTTCCCAAAATGTCAAACTAGTTCTTTAATATTAAAAGACAAACACACCCAAAAATACTGAAACCACAGCTGTTGTACATTACTTTAAAGGTCACTTTGTTCTGCGGTGTGTTTTTTCTCTGTGAGTAAGTGGATGACCAAAGGTCACATCAAGACATTTTCACACACACAATTTGATATTAGCCAATAAAAGAGAGTGCTTTTTGGAAACTGTAAATTATGCATAAATCTAACATAGAAGAGACACAGATACTGTACTAATGTCCTGACCAGAGCGGCCTCAACAGACCAGAACACAGCACAGTCACAGCAGCAGTAAGATCGACTTTTTTGACTGGTCAGTGGGGAATAACACCACAGCAGCCACATCCCCCAAAGACTGCAGATCTTTACAGGACCAATGCATCAACCAGACAAGATCACAGCAGCACAGGAAGGCAACAGGGAATAAAGACACTGATGCATGAGCCCAAAAGGGAATCACCCTGACAGGGCAAGGAGAGACATTACATGACCTAGCTGTCAAAAGTGTGTTATTTTTCTTTTTTTAAATAATTTTTTAATTTAACTTTGGTCATGTTACAAGAAATACAAAAACAACAAAAACTATGTAATCAAAATCACTGATGAGAGAAGTAAGAGGTAACCAGAAGTGACACCTCGTGGTTGTTCGCCTCAGCCAACCTGTTTCAGTTTACAATGATGTCTGTCCAGTATTTTGTGATTTGTGAGGTCACAGTGACCTTGACCTTTGACCACCAAAATCTAATCAGTTCATCGTTGAGCCCACATACAAAAAAAACCAAATATAGTAAACTAAAACACATAAAAACAGAACGTATAGTGTTTACTTTGCCGACGGCTTAACAACCAACAAAAATGGAGAAAAAATAAAGGAGATGAAACGGAATTCAACCCAGAGTGACGGAGCTGCTGTTATGTGACTCTGCCTGCATTTCAAATTGGGAGGTTGAGGCTGTGTGTGTGTGTGTGTGTGTGTGTGTGTGTGTGTGTGTGTGTGTGTGTGTGTGTGTGTGTGTGTGTTTGTGAGCCATCTCACGTTTAATGAGTTTAATGGGAACTTCAACTTCTCCTATTCATTGTTTAAGCATCTCTTTATTCCTGCTCTTATCGCTGCCTTGTCTCAGTGTATTTTGCTTCTGCTATTTTCTAACAACTAAAGGCGTCTTCTCTCTGGACTCGTGCTTATTAAGTGCTCACATAGGCACACACACATACACACACATGCACACACCACAAAATGTACACACATACTGTAGATCTGGCTGAGGCTTAGCGTTAACAATGTGAACGGGCGGCAGGCTAATGAACATGTCATGGCCGATTGGAAGAGGATTAATGAGCACAGATGCACAGATGCACACACAGAGACGCACACGTACACAAGGAGGGAGGTCCTCCATGCCTGACTAAACTAGAGCAAAAACCATTTTCCCTGCCTGCAACAGCATCCCTGGGGGAAAACATGTTAACACTTCACTAATGTGTTTAGGTGTTAATAAACGACATTCCCATTAGCTAAAAATGGGTAAGTCGAGGTGAGATGTGCTTTTGCAGTTTGAGTTTGCCCGCATGTGCCGAAAAATGCTTATTTCTGTGTGAAACTGAGGGAAATTGTGTGTTAATTTAGGAATAATGTGATAATCAGTTATCATAAAATTATCACGATTACCAGATCAGATACTGTAGAGTTCAGGAACAAATGTGTCCACTGTTGACGAATGGAACTTGAACAGAAGCAGAATTCAACTGTGCAAACCGTTAGCAATGCTAAAAAAAACATAACGTATGTTAATTGTACCAAAGAGTGGGGGGTATTTATTCTGAATTGATGCCATTTCGCATTAAGTCTCTTTACTGGCTAACTCACTTAGCAATTTAACATGGGCTGGGGAGTGAAAGATAATTATCATAATGGTTGTAATTGATATTATCAGCTGCTGGAGCCACTTTTTCTGTTAACAGTAGCTTAGAGTTAATGATGTTGAATATGGAGCAATGCATGTGTCTTTTGTAGCCAGCATTTTTATTTCTTTTCCGTTCTCATCCCTTTTTCCTCTGCCTTTTATTTCAGCTGCCTCACACGACCACGCAAAGATGTAAACACAAAAAACTCAGACAGCAAAAAGCTCAGAAGAGCGGAGCAGACAGCACGTCAGCATGCAGAGGGAGCAAAAGAACAAGAGAATAGAAAATAAAAGGAGTAAACATCCAGACCCTCTTCCCCCACATCCAGAACAAACTCTTAACTCAAACCCTTAAACTATTATTCCACTATTCAGCTCTCGACTCTGCATTCCCACTTTCTTCTGATACATTTTACCTCTCGTCTCTTTCATCTTTTTCTTTTGATGATCTTCCAGAAACATTTTTAGAAAGTTTCAACACAGATGTGCCTCTCAGGTGATGACACAGTTTGAGCGAATTTCAGCGACATAAACATCTGTAGTGACCCTCGCCCACGCTCCATCCACTATCACTGAAATGCAGAGATTCGCTGTGCTCTCATCCCTCCGCTTTAATAGAAAAAGCTGTTGTTCTCAGAAAGAAATGCTGACATGGTGCTTTAAAGAACCTCTTTTTCCCATCTAGTATAGTGTTGGAGAAATATATGCTTACAATCCAAACTGCTCCTCGATAAGTGATCATAAATGTGGTAGGAGGAGCACTTGTGGGTAATATCTGAAGTCGCCTTTAATGTTTGGGCACAGTGTGATTTGTGTAATAAAACATGTGCCAACTTTTGTCTAAGGAATACTGCAAGGTTTTAGTCTCTCAGTAAAATTTTCATGTATGTTTGGGTCACTTTGAACTGCAAGTGATTTACCTTCTGTCTGTTAAACAGGACTGAAGCAGTTTTCCTGTCATATTTTTAATGGCACACATTTTAAAATGCAGTGCAGAGAGCAGTCCACTTGGCTCATAACTAACGAGGTGAATGAACAGGATGATTTATTGAAATCAACAAAATGCTACATACAAATCCTTTTAATTCAGAAGGGGAAATGCCAGGAAACAGCTCAGATGTGTAACTCTCACTAGAGAGCTTTTAGCATTAGCTTGAGTCAGTTCAATTAGCAGTCTATGACCCACATCTCTCCTCTGGGGCCACAGGCATCCTGTTGACTGGGAAAGCAAATCTCTCTCAGAACCACACACATGCATGTAAAGGTTCACATGGAGTGCAATGAGCCGCCAGATATTATGAGAGGAATGAGCTGACCAACGAAATTGAAATTAAATGAATCTTTGTTTCCCTCTCACCTTGTGGTCCATCTCTCTCTCTATTTTCACTCTTTTTGCTCCTTGGTTCCCTCCTTTCTTGCTGCCCGTCTCTGAAGCCAAACAACTGCCATGACTGTTTTATTGATTCTGTGTGCAAGTGTGAATTTCTGCATGTGTAGCCTCAGCAGCAGTACCATATGGACTTTATACAGAGCTGGCGCAAATGCAAAGTCATATTCCTAGAGCTGTACACCGCACACATGTACTGCAATTACGCACAGAGCCGAGCAAATTTGCTGGAAGATTAACTGACTAGAGCAACACTGTCAGTGAGGGATCATCAAGTGACTGTGTGTGTGTGTGTATTCAGCACAAACAGTCACAGCGGCTAGGTGATTGATGTGTGTGAACAGATTAATGAGCTCTAAATGCCACAGTGATTAGTGATGTGTCTTACTAAAGAATCTGGAGATTTTCTGGTGAAAAAAATGTCTCACAGCTCCTCAAGTGCCACCAATGGAAAACATATTGACAAAAATATCTAGAAGCAGGTTTAACATAGGATAAACTCCACAAATAAAAATATACTGAAAGGCTGATGAAACGAAACTGCAATACGCCTTGATGTTGAGAACTTTAGCTCTGTTTGCAGTGAAGAAAGTACCCATTCACTGTTGAATTCCAAGAGACTTACCATAAAAAAACCTATCTTTGCACTGGTAGAGCCTGCCAGTCTTTTTTGTTTGTTTACTATAATTATGTTGTCATCTCAAAATTTCTCCACAGTGATACTACAATTACAAGTATCACCTTTAAGGTTACTTGATCTGTGTTGGTTAAAACCAACCATCGTTACTCCAAGAATCGCACTAAAATCGATTCCCCTTTTTTTCCCTCTTGAAGCAAGACTGATCAACGACTACGCTCTTTAAGTGCACTGCTCAAGAGCACCTTGACGGCACTAAACTGGGGAGCTGAGAGGGTTACTCACAATGGAGTACGATCAAGCCAACTGGCTACCAGCCCTCTTCTTAAAGCTCTGATAGGCTGCAGCTTCCTCTTACAGTATGTGATAGCTGTGTCATATTCGGTACATTTACCATCAAGTGCTTTAAGTGTGTCTCTGCTTCCTCTCAACCTCTGCATGGAAAAAATATCTATTATCTTTACGCCTCTGTAAAGCAACAGAAATCAGTTAGTCTGCCTTATCTGCAATCCACTCTGAGTGTGTGTCTGACTGTGCGTCTGTGGTCAGGGAAGATATAAGCTTTATCAGTCCGTTGTGTGCATTCTTGTATGTGTTCATATATGTAAGAGTGTGTTCATGTATGACAGGAGATCTGAATGTGTGCAATTCATACTATTCCCCTCATCCACATGCATGCATATGTCTGTGTCCCCCAATGTGACACTCAGTCACACTTGGGAGGAAACGACAAGAAGAGGCTGTTCTCTATCACTGTGCCGCAGACAGAGACTCACACATTTGTACCTCTATACTTGTGAGGACTGTAACACTAAACGCAAAACCCTATGCTGCATGCAATGTACCCACCTTATAACGCCATTCTGTTTATCTGCCTACTCTGTACAGGCAATATCTATTGCATCATTTCTCTGCTGTTGTTCTACCTGAGGTTTCTTCCCTTTCTTTCCTCATTAGAAGGGATTTTTTTGGAGGCTTTAACTTATGTGAACCAAAGATAGACGGTGTCATTTGTTGTGCAGATTGTAAAACCCTTAAAGTTAATTCTGACTTTTCCTGAACATTTTTTACAAAGGCTGCGCTCAGACTTAAAAAAAGCATGGGGCTAAAACAAACAACCACCAAACACAAGTTAACACAGTGGGTACCGTGGATGTGTTGCTACAGGTACATGTGAGAAAATAAAATATGAACCAGAAAGTCAGTTTTAAATAACACACCCATGGCTTTGAAGGCTTATCAGATGCAGCGCAGCAGGAGACATTAGTTAGGGTTTTATTACACTGGAAATTTATTACAGCAGCATTTTCTCCTGCATCCTGAAGACTGCAAAGGAAAAAATGAGTACCGCAATGATATATACTACTTACACGTATTTCATTGCCCAACACACTTCACTGCCTGATGTGCAATGTGTTGTGGGGTAAAAGATTGACTTTTATTTAGCTGACAACCCTCTGCGGGCTGCAAACACAGTGCCATGTGCCATCATTACACTCAACTCATGAAGCTAAACATCCATTTTTTAAAAGATGAAACCGTGACAAAAAAATAATTCCAGAAGGCTCTTTAACAACAGTAACCTCTGTTCTCCTCCTTTTCAAAGACTGTATTTTCCAAGGTTTGACTCTGTGTCTGAACATGAGATCCAGAAATTACATGTTTGGTCCATTTTGTTCAACACAAGAAAAACTAAAACAGGTTAATGTTTATGAGTGAAATTAACACAGAAAACATTAATGATAACAAAACTTTTCAATGTTGGTTTGCGTTGCACAAAACAAGCAAGGGCATCTTATTTCCAGCTTTCACACCTTTAGAAAAATTTGCTTGTGAAACAGGTTAAAAACCTTATTTAATGTACAGAAACAAAACCCTTGGTTTTATCCAGATGGTTAGATGAGTCTTTCAGAATTTTGGACAGATCTTCAAGTGTTGCTATATGAAGTCCTGGGTTTTTCAAACCACCAGGGATCCACCTTTCAGAAAAACAGATGCTTTGCTCCGTGACTCAAATGTGATGAAAACACATGAGGGGCACAAAGTGGGACTATGCCAATGCAATGGAGAAGTTGCTTTTAGATACAGTGCTAAAGTTGATCCAAAGCAGCCTTAACCCTCAAACAGTATTTAGAAGAAGTGAAGACTCTGAGGGTAAAAATGTCTTTGCATCTTTTTAGATGTGAAACACAAATTGGTCTTCACAAAGACAGCAAAATTGCAAGATGGTATGTAGATGTGTTTGTTTTGTTACGTCTTCTGTAACCATGTGATTGTCTTTAGCCTTTGTGAGCACAAACACGAGTTCTATCATGTGTTCGCTGTGACCAAGAAGCTCTCTTAAGAAAGCAATGGCTACTAAACTTCACTGTTAAGATACACACACAATCACTCTCTCTCTCACACACACACACAAGCAGCAAAGTAGGACACTGAGCCAGTGGGTATGAAACCGATAACCCCATGATGCAGTGTATGCATCTCTATCCATGATGGCATTATACTGCCAAAATCGTTTGCGAGTGTTTTCACAGCGTACAGAACATCTCGGCTTGCCTGAGCAATATTTCAGCCTGTGAGGAGAAAACCTTTGAGCTTGCACCGAATCTGAATGAGTGCATGACTGTTATCCTCTGAATCTGTACCTGTATTTATTATGTTAAGACAGAGCTCAGTCCAACACATACAAGTCAATTTTATTTACATAGTGGCAAATCACTCGTTATCTCAGGGCACTTTCCATACTGGTCTATGTGGTTTGTCCAACTGGTGCTGCTGTACTTAGCTGTCCAGGATGACGGATCCGTTCAACTGGTTATGTTTAGGGATACGATGGTGACTGAGTCCGCCCACTTACTGGCAAAAAGAAAATCCAGTCAAGAGCGAGCAGGTGAAAGTTTTGTATTTTGGATTCTGCATGCGCTCAAAGCATGGTTTGCTCCTCTCAGGCTCCTCTACATCCACGAGCATGGATTTTATTTGCGCTTGCAGATTTTGGCAGTATAATACTGTCTTATCTGTCCTTTTTGCTTTCCCTCTTCCTACATCTTTGCATTCATTTGATTCCTCCCTTATTCTTTCTGTGTTTCACATCCCATCTGCCCATGAGAGTGATCAAGAGCTTGTGGAGATCTAACACGTCCAGCTTACAGTTTGGACAAGAAGCAAAGAAAAGAGAAATAAAAGCGACCCAAACATTAAGCCCATGGATTTCAGTCAACATAGCCTGTGTGATCTCTTCCAGCTTTTACAAAGTGATCACATGCGTTTTTTTGGCTTTTTTTATCAGTGACTGACACGTGGTCAATACTGCAGCAGCACACAAGTTGAATAATTTCTTTTAAACCCGGATTTAAAGAGAAAAATTACTCAGAACACGTTTATTTAGAGCAACAGCCTTGAGGAGCCTTGTGACTGGGGGAGGGAGGGTTACACACTGCAAAAAAAATCCATGGTAGCAAGTGACTGAGTCTCACGCCAGTCCCCACTTCTTACTTTTACCTGTTCAATGAGAAATACATCAATGTGAGTTTGTGAAGTGTATGTTTTACAGTAGTTTCCTGATATTATAGTATGAAAGTCCCCAGAGAGATCCCATCACATGGATGATTTTTTTCTGGGTAACCTATCCGAGTCAATTTTATGGCTAGATATTACTTAACATACAATTATATGACTGTTTCCAATATGGCAGAGAACCATCTGATCGAATCCACCTTACAAAGCATCATCATGTTCACAAACAACAGTGGGATCTAATCCCCCGACCCCACAAAAACCCCCTGTGGAAGCCTGTAGGCACCACATTAATATTCTAATACTTCTATAACAGGAAGGACTATGGAGCTATACTAGACTCTTATACACATTCTAAGCTTCAGACATTGTGTATGTGTTTGTGTGCATGTTGGCCTGGGTGTTCGGCGTACAGTGTGTACTGATGAAATAGCCAGCGGGAGCACTAAAATGAAATGAAATGAATTCCAGAGAATTAATTAGGAGCTATAAAATTGAACTCTGGTGCTCCTTGATTATGTGCGCTTCAAGCTGAGTGGAGGCCCCGCTGGGCAGCACCATGTGATCCCTCTACACACATTAGTTGACATGCCAAAGATAGGCCCATGATGAAGGGGGGATGATGGGAGAGGAGGTGAAGTAAGGAAACAAGGGGGGAAGTTGAGGATGTTGAGGTTAGTAAAGTTAAAGGAAGGTGGAGTTGTGTTGATTTAAGGAAGCTGTTTAGCCTCTTTAACTCTAAAATTTACTAAAGGAAACAAGTGTCTATCTTGGAAGAAGATAGACAGAAGCTGATTCAAGAACATTTTTGAAAAAATATAAACAAAAGGTAATTATTTCTCCCCACTGTGAGAGCTTTTGCTTCTGCTTCAGAAAACTCGTATTTTATGAATCATCACTGCACTAAACAAGCAGTTTGAGGTGGATTTTTTTTCAGTATTATGTCACACATCATCCGCTGACTGAGAAAACAACTGCCTTTAATTATCAAGGTGCGAAGCATTCGCGCTTTAATGATGAGCCTGATACTATCTTCCCAGTGAGAAGAAGTGAGAGGACTAAATTAATCTCAAGTCATTAATTAGGTTGATTTGTTGCTGCATTTGAATTTCTGAATGTTGATTTGAAGTTATTCATGATCAGTGACATATTATTAATCTATTCTGATGTTGCTGTACAAGTTTTCTGAGCATTTTGTTTGTGTACAGGGTTTAGAAGAGAGGGAGTGTTGTTCACTTCTCATTTGACTATAGTGATACATATTTATTGCATATTTCTTTGACACTACACTGGTTGCCCAGGAGATTCGGTCCTGAAATAATCCTAATGCAGCACTTTTATTAGATTCCTCACAAATCCGCATGAGTCATTTCTGTATCGTCATTTCAGCAGTATAGATGATGAACCAACTTTAGCTTCAGGCTGCCTGGACACTGAATTTTAACAGTCTGCTGGATTTGGCTTCTCCCTCTGGATCACCCTAGACTCTGTATATCCTCCATGTTATCCATACTGGATGTGATTTGATTCTGTTTCATTCTGAATCAGTTCATAAAATTAAAAATGAAATTCTTGTGTGCTAATAACTGCTAATCACAGTTTCTCCTCGCCAAATACACTACACCTATTTCTAGGCTCTTTGTGTAGTGTGTTGTGCGGTAATACAGGAGGGAATATACTCGTGTTTTTAATCCACTGAAATACAAAAAAATGGTGGCTAAGAGGTGGTTAGGCTAACCAGCAAATGTTTGACTAAAACACTGACAAGCAGTTACTTTTCATTTTTGAAAAAGTTAAGGTAACTGCAGTAATTTGTCAAAAATAAGCTGCAGTTCAACGACTCATCATATCAGGACCGAGCATGGTCCCTGCACCATCTCTGTCTGCACGCTGTCTGATGTGAACACACTTTTGTTCTCAATCTTTCAATAGTTGCAGTTGCTCTAGGACACTTTAGTGGGCGTTTACAGAAAGCACAAGATCGAAAGTCGTCAAAAGCGGGAAAAGCTGAAAGCAATGTCTATTTTTTAGAACCTTCACAATGGCCGCATATCACCATTGTACAGCACGTGTTGTTTTATTCCACTTGCTTACTCATTCTTCTTGAAAATACCTTGGCTATCTGGCTGTTGGTGTGTTTTTGGAAGAGATGGAAGAGCAAGATGGGCCTGGAGGTAACATAGACCAACAACCCAGTCCTTAACAAGCATGGAGATGGGCGACCGCAGACCACAATATTTCAAAGCCATAATCATACAATTGTAGAGGTTTGTGTGTGTGGTTACAAGAGACTGAGGAGAACTGACAATGCAGTCTTGATATAAATCTTTCATTATACAAAAATACACTTTGCACTTAAAAGTAAACACTTGTACTGACAAAACTGGCAGCAGATTTAGTGAATCAGCGATTGAGGTAATTAAGGCTTTTGAATCTAATCACAGCACCAATATTGGATATCAAACTAATTTCCATTCCTAATAGGAGACATTGTTCAGGAGGCTGTCTGTCTGTGTTGTTTACATCCACTGCATTACAGCTTCTTTCACAGTAGCAGGCTCTGAAACTCAGGATATGTGCTCCTCTGGGTTTCTGTAACCGGTATTCAATATTTAGATGAACAAACATAATGGGAAACTTCAAACTCTAATGTACTGTAAGAATGACTGACAAAGCAATAGAAACAGAGAGAGGAGTGTAGATGAAATGAAACAGGCAGAGAAACAGACAGGCATGTTTACCATTGTGTGTGTGTGTGTGTGTGTGTGTGTGTGTGTGTGGGTGCTGGTGTTTAAGCTACTTGTGGGTGGATACTGTGATGTTCAATAATGCATCAGGTGCCTCTCCAGCACATTCATTAGTGCGTGTATCTGTGTGCACTCACCTGTGGGCGGATGACTCTCTCGATGTTCTTCAGGGCCGTGTCGGGAGAGGGGGGTGAGCAGTCTGGAGTGGGGCCCGTTGAGCAGTTGCCATGGTTACCGTGCTCCCCTTCACTCACCGTTACATGGGACAAGTGACCTTGAAGAGAGAGACAAGAAGAGAAAGAGAGAAGGGGGAGATTTGTTTCTTCTTTACAGTTTTCCATTTTTCCACATATTAGGATAAAGTTCCAAAGAAGGACAAAAGCACGGAGGCATTTCTATCAAGCTTTCAGTTTTACTTTAAAACCATCATCAGAGCACGCAGAGATGACAAGGAAACAACAGCAGACCAACATGAGGGGGGCCACCTGATTGCTCAGGTGCGTCAGTTAGCTTGGTGATGCCACAGGCCTACACAGCTTGTAAGATTTAACAACAACACAAATTAAACGGTGCTCACAAAATTATGCAGCTCTTTAGAGACTTTTAAAACACTGTTAAAGGAACGTTTATATCTACGGATAGCAAAAGCTTCTTTAAGAAGTAATATATCCCAACATTTGCTCTGATCAGTTGTTTATCATGTTCATCATCTTACTTTAGCCCGTTAGCATGCTAACATTTGTTAATTAGCTCTAACCACAGAGTAAAGCTGAGGCTCATGGGAATGTCATTCGTTCTGCAGGTATTTGGACATAAATCAAAGTGGACGGAGACAAAATTTTGACCTGATGATGGCACAAGTAGAAAAGTCAGAGTATCACCAAAGTTATTGCATGTCATCATGAAAACCTGAATAATTAGACTAAGCATCTTGTTAAAATTTTTTTCAATTTTTTTTTTTTCAATAGTGCTACAAATACAATGTAAAAACTATAATCCCTTTTCAGACATTTATATCATTACGACATGTCTGAGTATTAGTATCACCTACAACAGTATTACCCGAAACATCATTTCAGTCTCCTCCAAAACAACTGAAGTAGCTGGTGACCTGTTTCATTAGTTCCAAAAAGACACAGATTGAATGCAGTATTACTCCAAAGAGCTTGTGCAGCATAATCCCAGCTCTGAAGCCACTGTGCTCACCCCAATTATCCTTTTTAAACTTTATTAAAACTTTCTCAGTCACATTAGTTATGAAGGGCTACTATGGAGCTGCACCAGCCATTTAATTTTTTATGCTATGCTGGCATAAAAATGACTCCTTAGTGCAATTTTGAGGAAAAAGAGAAATGAAAAAGAAAGTTGTGTGTCGCACAGAATATTTCCACCTAACAATGCGTATGCCATCATCAAGATGTGCTAGCATGAGAGAGAGGTGAGCAGAGTGGATTTTGTAAATTGACAAGCCTCAGCAACAACCACAGCAGGGAAATATGTCGGTTGCCCACTGCAGTTTGATGTCTATCTCAGTTTTCCAGCCACAGACACACACAACTGTGTGTGTAGCTGAGTGCAGATCCGAGTGTCTGCGCTAATTTCCCCAGCGTATGATCATTTAACAGAGCAGAGGAAGAAAAAAAACACAAAAAGTAAAGAAGAAGGGAAGAAAAGAGGAGGAAGTGCTGACGTAGCCCGAATTAAATTTCAGAGGGAGAAAGCATCTGTCTTAATCAACTGAAGGAGACACACACACCACCTTTCTGTCAGCTGCCACCTGCCTACATGGATCCTATCAGACGCCAGAATGTCATCCAATTACAGAGTGAGACCCAGCCAGGACACACACACACACACACACACACACACAAACACACATCAGTAATTTTATTTTTTTGGAGCCATTGTTGCTTAAAGACACAGTATCAGTGATCCATTATCGTATATGATGTGGCTAAATCTGGGATTTTTCACAATTCCCACAAAACCTCTTCACGTATTCAGAAAGAGCAAAGCCAATACAGGAAAAAAATGTGCTGCCGCTGCTGCTGATGTTATAGACAATTACATGACAACACCTCTACATTATATTTGCCAGAATGTTAGGGATGTTGAGGAGGTCTCATAAAACAACCAAATGGGCGACAGAGCAGACGAGAGATTATTTGCTGTCAACACACTGGACAAAGTCAGAAGAAAGTTTACTGTGGTATCCAAATTTCAATTTCCCATAATTGTGTTTGCTTAGCTGACACAACACCTTTCCCAACTCTCAGTGATTTTTTGGATCTTCTGCTCATTTGTTGCTGGTGGATCATTACATCTGAATGACTAAAGAGACGAGTGGAACATTAAAAGAACAGCTCATACGCTTTCCAATCCTAATTCTATCTTTGCTTGTGTCAATGACTTCATATCCTTGTCCCTTTCCAAAAAAAAAAAAAATTAAAAAAATTCAAATTGCTCTGCTCTTTGGTCAGCACTATTCATGCAACTTGCCTTGCAGTATGAAGTCAACTTTAAAAGGTCTGTCAAATAGCATTTTAATTACAGTTAATTTTCAGACATTTAAATCTGTTAAGACCTTTTGCAAGGACTTTGGAGAATCTCATTCCGACTCACTCCTTCAATAAAGTGAATAACGAAGAAAATAAATTCATGCAGAAAAAACGCAGCAGCAAGGGCACATCCTATTTGCAACAGAAAGCAGAGGGAGTTATGGGAGATGCAATCATAACCTTGAGACACTAGCGCTAGCAGCAACAATATATTAGCGCGAGACAGAGAGAGAAGGACCAAGGTTCATCCAGGTGTATGTCTCATGAAGCACATTTAAGGGCACAACAAAGAGTCTAGAAACATAATTTAATGACTAAAACTCAGCCTAAAAACATTTTATTAAAATTTAAATAAATCAACCTTGGATTTCTTTTTCACAGAAGATTTCAGAAGATTTCTGCCCTTCCTCCATTCTTACACCTCCATCATGAAGCTGCTGTAAAACTGAAAACTCCTGTTCCTGCTTCAGAATATCCATCTTCCACCATATATTTATTTTGAATTTCAACAGTCGGGCTGCAGATGTGGAGACACGCAATCACACACACGTTATTCCTTCAGGGAAAGTGACACAGCTTCGCAGCATGCTCTCACATCTGCCAACACACGTGTGTGTGTGTGTGTGTGTCTTCAAGTGTTTCCATGTATGTGCAAACACAGACACAAAAACTCACCAGATTCTACCTCAGGTTGTGGAAGCACACACAGCTGCAGACACACGCACAAACAGGCGAACCATAAAGGAACTGCCTGGAGCTGAACCAATGATTAAATGTGGGCGTAAATAGATAAAATAAAAACTGGAAAAATGAGAGAACGAGAGAAGAAAAGAGGGATGCAACAGAGGGATATATATAGATAGAGAATGAGGTTTTGTCCTATTGAGTAAACAAGCCTGTCAACACTGAGGCTTTGATGATGGATGTGAGATGTGTGTGTCTCTCTGTGATTGTGTGTTTGTGTGTGTGCACTTGCGACTATGCTTCCTTCAGATCTTCCTTAGGCTCACTCCGGGGAAACACTCCCAGTCCTCTCCTTGCCAAAGGGAATGTGCTTGTGTGTGTAAATGCATATTTTGGTGCATATACATAACACATGCAAGATCATCATGATAACTGTGGGGTATTACACTCAACTGTTTACATCCATGTGTTCAGGTTTATGTGTGTGTGAGACAGTAAGAAAATGTGAAACTTTGAAATACTTGTTTCATGGGATTCAGACTGTCTGTGCATGCCAACACTTTACATACATAGTACAGTATGTGTGTGTTGATACATAGCATGATGGAGCCTGGACTTTCACAAACCTATCTGTGTGCATCCAAGGCCAGCTGCATAGCTTGTTACTGCAGCCATGCAGCAGTGTGTTCGGCAGGAGTGTGTTTAAGTGAATGCTTGGTGTGAGCAAGTGTTCAAATCAGCAGTGCTCTCCCTACCCGCCTAACAAGACAAGAACTGTCAATTTCAGACGTGTTCTTCAGGCTGTCAGTTCTGCCTCCACGCCACTCTGACAAGCAGCATTTTATGTGTCCTGTCCTGTATGTGTGTGTGTGTGCAGCTCCTCTCATATGCTCTCCTCTATGTCAGAGTGGCAAAAAGGGACAGCAGAACTTTTGACATGATCTCTCCATAACACATTGTTGGTTTTGGTCTGTTCATGGGATTTGTTGATTAATAGAAAAATATAGAATGACACCATGAAAAAGACAGTGAAAATAAAACTATAAAAATGACACAAACTAAAAGTGTACAAGCATCTTGAAAACTAAAAAATCGATCTTTAAAGGAAATCTAAGGTCCAAAAATGAAAGGGAAAAAAACAAAAAGAAAAACTGCGAGTGTGAGAGTGTGCAAACCAGTTCTCAACACTGATTTCCTCTGGCTGTCAAAGTCGGAGACACTCTATTGGCTCTCTTTCAACAAGTCACTGGGCCTCAACCCTTATAATGGCAAAGCCCTAGAGTTACTACTTGCTGCCATTAGCCACTCTAAGCCTCCAGTGCCAACCAAAGTGGGATAAATGGGGCGAGACACAACAACATCACAGCTTCATTCACTCGAGAGAACTGAGGATGGAAGATAAAACTGAAGGAAGAGCAAGAAACTAAGACTGAGGCCTTTATTCATAAATCTCATAGGAACTAACACTGCCGCCGCCTCAGACTCAATCTCTAGGCGTCGTGGGTTTGAGCCCGACTCTGGGCGGCACCACCTCCCATGGACCCACCACCTCTGTGAAGTGCTATGAGACTTCAGTGCATTGTGGACTGGGTGGCAGTTGCCCCCGCAACCTGGGTCCCGACCCAGATAAGCGGCAGATGATAGCATGACCCATACACTGCCATGTGCAGACCTGTGACTGGCTGATTTTAACTCATTCAAAGATGAAACACATTATGATTCAGTGTTGAGAACTACACATTTTTTTCACACTGCAAATCTGCAGTCATAAGAAAACAAGCCAATATTCAGTAAATCACTATGAAAATGTAAGAAAAAGACCAGTTAAAGAAATTGGAAATTCAAGCTCTCAACCTGTGTATTGACCTATATTGTCAAAAGAAAGTTCACCAGGATATGCAGTACAAAATGTAGTACTTTCTAAGTATTTTAGAGGACACACAAATGCACACAGACACACAGGCTCACACTTTCAAGCAGTGGCTTGTTTACCAGATGAAGACAAGTGTGTGTTTATCTCAGGAGGAGTCGGTCGATAGCAGAACAGAAACACGTTTGCTCAAACCACTTGGCAACGCTCTGCGCTTCACGTATGCACCATACGTGACTAGAGGCTATGAGGCTTCGCCTGCAGGTCCCTCCTCACCCCTCCACCGCCTGTCTCCACACCTCCTGGATCATACCTCACATCTGGCTGTCAGCACTGCAATCCTGTGGTTCAAACCTACTGCGGTAGAACTGATTTTAACAGCAATTTCACAATTACAAATGCTGAGTTATTTGTTAAGGATTTTTGCTTTTTAACAGCAAAAAAACTTAAATATCTCCAGGTTAAAACAAATACTGAGCAATGGAGAGAAAAAAAAAGTTAAAAAGTTCAGTTTGTCAGTGACAAGATTAAGGTAAAGGTGATCACTACTTGCACAGGCTGTGTTCTACATGTATTTATGTACAGGCCCCTCGGGCTTTGTCAACTTCCTCTCCTCTCAGAATTAGAAAAAAATATGCCCACTTCTCAAACTAAAACCAGAGCCTTTCCCTTGGTTACTAACAGCTGACGTGTTGAATAAATGAAACGAATCTGATAGATGAACACTAAATGTATCTGCAGCAAAGTGTTGCAGCAGACATGGATTTGATTCATTTGAAACAAATTAAATTCCATCAGAAAGGAATTCATCCACTACAATATGTATAATCCTGAGATATTGTACAAAATGACTGCCGTAGGACTCACTGAGTCGAGGGATTATGCACATAAGTCCGTACTCAACGTACTTCATGTGATAAAGAAGAGAATTCCATGCTCTCATTGTCAGGAATGACAGTCATGTCAGTGGACATGTGGTGCAATGGGATATGCATAATATTTCCATGTGGCAGTGTCAAAAGTGGGAAGATGCCTCTAACAGGTTGTGGAGAATCTCAGGACAACAGCTGCAGAAAGACAAAAGGAAAAGAAAGAAAGTAAAAAAAATAAAAAAAAAGAGAAGGAGGGCGAGTGAGATATCCAAGAAGCACAGACATGAAAAAGTTGTTTGGGGCAGTAGTTTCAGTGACAATGGGCTTTGAAGAGCGCTGTAGTGTCTTGGTCTCTTCAACTGTGAGACTGCAGCAGCACACAGCTGCAGACAACTAGCCAGCAGCACAGGACAGACGCTTACACGGCTTACACTGCAAAAAAGAGAAGTCATCTTCACAATACTTCAGTCGCACATTCAGTTTTTAAGATTTTTTTTTTCCTCTTAAACCAAGAGACACATTCCGCTGAAGAAAGTTTATTATGCAGTTCACAAACTTCTTGAAACAGCTTGATGGCCTCTTGTTGCAGGACAGTGTGATACTGTAGTGAAACGCTGTGATGGTGTGGGGCGAAGCCAGCGGTTAGAGACAGAAAAGGTAGGGCATGAGTCGTCCCTGCACCAGGCATGTCTGCCACTGATATCATGAGCCTCATCGTATTATAACATTACATTTTAATCACTGAGAACAATCAGTCTTCACACAAACTCCTGACGGAAATCTCTTGGAGAAAATGCTTTAAACATCTATGTGACCCTGCCCTGTACCACCAATGACGAAGCCATGATGGGATCAACATCACATGATCACACAGGATCTCATTTTGTTTAAAAAACTTATTTATATACATAGGCGATGTATAAACAGCATCTCAAATGATAATATGTCACTTCTATACCATCAAATTAGTATTGTGTAGCTTGTGAGTGTGTAGCCTGTGATATTAAGTGTGTTATTGATTATGCCTATCAATTTTTGCATCATGAAAGCAGCAGGAGATGTGTTTTACAGTTCAGCAGGACTGCATGAAAAATGAAGGTGTAGTATGGTAGCATAGGTAGGAAACAACAAGCACTGAATCATTAAGTCATTAAAGTCCTGATTCAATTAAGTCATTACATCAGGATCACCACACCTAATGCAGCAGTGTGGACCAGCACCAGCAGAGAATCCATTAAGGCCACAGTGAACGCCTGCAGTGTTGTCAGCCGAACTTGAGCATTTTATTGCTTTGAAACAAATGCTAAACAGTCATATTCCTTTGGTTTTGTATGTTACAACATATTTAACTAATTTTAAACCTCTTTTCATCCATTTCTACTTGCTCTGTTCTTGACACACCAGGATAATCAAGTGCATTGTGTGTACTGACCTTATGTTTTTGCAAAATAATATGTATTTTTTTCTTGGTATATTCTTTTTTTCCATTAAATGTCCTGTAACTACTGAATTGTATCTTGTTGTTTCATCTTAACCTAACAACAAGAAAATGGCATCTAATCTTGAAACGTGATACTAAAACAAGTTAATTTGCATTGAAAAAAAAATGTAATCATCTCAAGCACAATATAACACTAACCACAGGAAGGATTTTAAGACTCAATAGCACACCAGATGACTTATCAGGAAAGACCATTTTTTGCAGTGTAATGCACCAAGTCTCTCTCTGCTCTTCCCTTTCACCGTTCTCTCTTCCCTCTCATCTCAGTCCCTCTTTCTCCATGTTTCTTCATCATCGTTGCCTTCCTCTTGGAGTCAGATAAAGAAAGACTGACTCACACCCATGTCCAATTAGCCTGACATGTGACTGGACTCAAAAAAAGAAATCCAGGATTTTCCCTCCTGCTGCGTCACACAGATTCACATTCATGTATATGGCTTAGCCTGAGACGACCCTCTAACTCCGTTGACTGAATATGTAATCTGTCCAGTCTGAGATCTCTCCATCTCAGACTCTTTCTCACCTTTCGTTACAGTCTGTAACAAGACAGTATCTGCAGCTTGTAAGGCATAATACATATATAATCATTTTTACCAGTGACAGGGGAATGTATGGAGCTGCTGCTCACCTCTTCTCTCTTCTCTGACTTTAGCATTTTGTATTTTCTTGCCTCTTTTGGTCCCTCATTATCTGTTTATATCTCGCTCACTCTAATTTCCATTCTCCCTCTATGGCTCTCTCACATTTGGCCAGGTAACAGGGCTCAGAGATTTGAGAGCAAACACAACACCCACACTGTTCACTTACGTCAGTGGAGCAATTTACACTCACACTCACACACACACACACACACACACACACACACATGCGCACACACACACACACACACACACACACACACACACACACACACACACACACACACACACACACACAC
>JBBMJY010000015.1:5001329-5018030 GCA_037833715.1 Toxotes lorentzi | reverse complement strand
ACACACACACACACACACACACACACACACACACACACACACACACACACACACACACACACACACACACAGAGTCTACACTGTATATTGACAGTTCAGCTCTCCTCTCCTCTACAGCCAATCACAGATGAGATTAAACAGCAAAACGTGGGCTGAGACACACATGAACACACACAAAAACAAGCCTCTACAGTAGCCTGGCCTCACTCCACTCCTGTTAGGGGTGGTGGTGGTGGTGGGGGTTGATGGGGAAGGAGTGTGGGGTGTCACTAGCACGGCAGTTCCCATGGAAACATACAGGTGACTCACCAACTGGTGATGCAGTTGCCGTGACAACCTGCAGTGTGTAGCATCGCTAAGGGAGCTGAGTGAAAGGGAAGAACACATTGTGGGTGTTTGTTGTTGTGGGAGTCGAGGTATAAGGCCACAGACCAAACAAGTGATGAGCAAACAGAATCGACTCAAAGGCTGGAGCAGTAGCTCACACTGAGTCCAACACTAAAACCAGGTTTTGAAGACCGTGTGGATGGCAGTTAAAAAGTTAAATGAATCAGGAATGAAGTGCTGAACAGTTACTTTAGTAATGAATCCCTATTTAAACTTGTATTTTTGTGCAAGGGAGTACATTATTTATTTCTCTTATTAGATTGTACATTTTCTGTCACACAGGTATCTGTGGCCTTTATTAAACTGACTGAATACTGTCTGACAGAAAAGCTGATTAAGAAAACTAAATCAATACTGTAATCTGTGATTTAAAAAGATGAGTTTTCAGTTTTCAGTTGCTGAACGAAAGCACACCTCACTTTGCAGTGTTTCCCACCTTACTATCACAAGACAGAGAGAGAGAGAGCAACTGAACACCCCCCAGAAAATCTTGTTTTTGCTGACTCCAGTGGTTTTACATCGCACCATGCTGCAGTGATGCAAGGGTGTATTCCAGGATCTTGTGGTGCTCGGTATGGACACAGGTAAAACAGACTTGAAACAATCAGTGAGACGCTGTTTTCCTGAGTGATTGAAAGATGAGTTTGATACTTTGTCCTACCATTGCGGGGGCAGGCGTTGAGCCGTTGGCTGATGTCGAGTGAGCAGGGTTTGCGTGTGACGGCGGTTGTCACAGACTCGTACGGGTTATCTTCATCCTCTGGAAGGAAAACATCCAGAGATGGCGATGTGACGATCTCTGCTGAATGTTTTGAGTCCTGGGAGAGGGACAGAGGGAAAACACAGAAAGTGAAATACGAGGGCAAAGTGTGAAATATACCATCATCCAGTAACACAGGGTTTATAATTTGATAGCCAAAGCTGTTTTCCAAACATAAATGTGCAAATTTAATTTGAATGAGTGAAGTGAACGAAATGAAAGAAGTTTTTATTGAGCTAAACACAAATGCACCACTAATTACATTATCAATTATGTACTGCAGCCTATTATCCCTTCACGTAGACCCATACATGATGCATTATGTTAATTCATTGGAAAGCAAAGTGAAGAGGCCTCTCACTGAGTCCAGATGCACAATGTGTGAGTTATTTAGATTTTATGAGCTGAACAGAGACAACAGCAATACAAAATTCAGCAAAAGAAAAAGTCGAAAAAAGGATGTGAACCTTTAAATGTGTGGCCGATCTTCGCACAAGGTGCATGATAAGAAACAACATCAACAACAACCAGCTCAGTTATCTCTCAGCTTGACTTAAGACTGCCATTCAAGTCCAACCAGGTTCATAAAGCTCAATTATCATGAAAGATTTAGGCCGATGTTATAAGAAAACACTGAAAATAAAGGGTTGTAAAAAAGTTTTCTTCTTTCCAGTCCTGGAAAATTTATTGTACAATTACTTAGTGGCCCCTTCAGGACTTCTGGGTTTTGTTCCCTGTGATTACTGTGATCAACATGGTTTTGCTGCAGCTTTTCTTGAAAGGAAAAAAAAGATCAGTTCTCAGCTTTCATCTGCTATAAAATTGTTGAGACTAGGAAAGATTAAGGATAAGTCACAGGCAATCTCATGTTGATTTGCTAGTCAAGTGTTTTTAATGAAAAATAGATTGTAGTGAAACTGCAATTTGTGGAAAATCAGTCCATCGTTACGTTAAGGGTTTTCTGTGGTAAATGTGCTATCTACACTTCAAAATCTTGTAATAGTTTTCAGATTTTTTTTAAATAAAGAACTTTAAAATATGAGATACCAAGGCTTTACTTCAATTTATTAAATCTCTAACTGATAAAAGAGGTGGCTGTTAAAATCTATCCTTTGACGATGCAATAGCTTCAGGGTCTCATCACATGGTGTGAATGAATTTTAGAGCAAAGAGCAAAACAGCTGCTGGGAAACAGCAGCAGCAGTTGAAAGGCCTGATAAATTTATCAAAACAGTGTGTATTTTGTCTCCAGCAGGCAGCTGGAATCGTTTTACAGCCAGGTGTTTTTGTTTGAAATATATATTAAGAGCTTAATTCCTAACATATCTACCACTGAGGTTGAGAAAAAAGTGGCACAAAGAGCACATAACTAAGACAAAGTATGCTGCCTTTTGTTCGACATTAAAGCACTGTCTTAAGAAAACTACCCAAAGACCTGCAGGCAGGTATACTGGGGTCCAAGCACCCAACCAATCTCACAGCCAAAAGTGTGCCATCTCCAGAGGCCAGCAGCAGCAGAGACATCTCTAACTCAGGTGTAAACAGGTGGTTTAATAGGGATTTGTTTGAAAAATTAGACAGGACAAATATTCCACTTTTTATCATTTAATATTTTTTAAATCTCACTCACAAGCATTGAAGTGCCTCCTAGTTTAGGTTTGGTTCTCAGCAACACACAAAACGTATGAAATATATTAAAAAAATATATATATACTCAGCAAAACGTGAAATATACAGATAGTAGTTGACGGACAGCTGATTTTATATTTATAATCTTTATAAAAGTAAACAATACATCATCTTAAAAAATATATATATCAATTTTATGATACAGAGAGCCTTCACCACTCCTCCATCAAGCTCTAGCTCTTACCAAAAAGTGATTACAAATGCCAACACACACAAGGAGAAAAGCGTTTGTTGTTATTCTTGATAATATGTTATTAGTCTGTTAATAGGAAGGGTGCTCTTCTTTTCTCATTCACATTCTAATTGATGCTGTTGCACCATTTGTTTGTGTAGCTTATTGTAAGTCACTCTGAAGAGAGTCTGCCAAACACCCAAATTGTAATTTGCATACTAAATGAAATACATCAGTGGTTTTCACCAAAAGGGATTTGCAGCATCTTTATTTGGAGACAATTGACTCATAGTTACAAGTAAGGAAATGTTTCTTTGGGACCTTTATATAACAGAGTTCTCTCTGGGTATTTGAGGAGAATTTCAGATTGCATTTTGTTGCAGCACTGGTGAAAAGGTTGAGCCCCAAAGGGCTCAGAGAGAGAGCTGAGGACCAAAAGGTCCTTTATCTCCGAGGCAGATGTGTACCCAGAAAGAATGAAAAACAAGAGTGAGTGATGTGAAGCAGGGGAAAAGGTTACAGGGGCGACCGTCATTTCAGCCAGACAGACAAAATATTTCTTTCCAGCAACGCAACCTCTGGATGTCTGCCTGTTTCCCATAACGCAACACTCTATCATCATTTCTGAAGTGTCACTTGGCAACCGGCCCCTGGTTGTACCCTCCCTAAGGGGATCACTGGTATACTTGTCACCATGGTGATAAGTTGTGGGTGTGGACATACCTGCTGTCAACCCCACTCCAAATGTATTTCTCAAAGCTCTGACTCCATGTTTCTCCCAGCCTTCTTTTCTCTTTCAGCAGCCATTACTCTTCCTGTCATCATCTGCTACTACATTACCCAGACTGCACCAGGCCATCAATCACACACTGAGCACACTCAAAATGGATTAATCATTCTGGCTGATAGGGCAATCAGTCTCTTGATGATTTCTCTCACTCGCACCACACTTTATTAAAAGGCCCACGAACTAACCCCCCCTCTCTTCACCCCCCCTCTCCTTTTTCTATCTCCATCAGCACTCAATTAGACTGCCATTACAAGCTAATGGAGATCCAGTCAGTCTTTTATGCCTTCACTCTGCAGGTGGCCCGGCCTCGACTGACACTGATTTGACGTGACAGCCTGGTTAGCTGCAGATTTCACTCACACAGCTGAAGGAAGGGCTGAGAGCTCTCTGATAGAGTCATGAAGAGCTGCTGCTGCTTCACTGCTGCTTTCAGGGACATAAAAACTCTGCTCTGAATTATAAACTCATCTGACAACTCAGATTAAAGGTGCAATGAATCATCTTCACATTAATTTTGAGACTGTAGCATAAATGTAATAAAAAAGCAAAACTGTGAGTAGGGGAGTTCATAGTCTCTACAAGTAATTACACCGTTATCTCACACAGTCTGTTTACATGCTCTTAAGAAGTGCTGGTTACAATCGGATTTCTGCAGGAAGATAATTTCTGAACTGTCATGTAAAGCCATGTCATGTAAAGACAGCATTTCTGTAACAAAGAGGTTGAATGAGGGGACAGTCCATTACTGTAAAGATGCAATCTTTTATTCAGAATAAATGCATCTAAAGTCCAATTAAAACTAAAACTAAAACTAACAAAAAGTTTTCTGCAAAAGTACAACTTTGTTTTCACTTTTAAAAATTCAGACACACTGTAAGGAATGCTTCAAACAGTGTGTTGTATCACTACTTCAGCTAAGGTAAATAAGCTATGCTTTCTAAATAAAGTCGGGGGTCCTGGAGAAATATATTATGTATTTTTCATATTAGTTTGTTTAACAAGGACAATGCATATTAATAAACACTGCTGCTAAATGTGCCAGAGTTAACGAAGAGGCTATTTTTCATCTGTGGTCCCTGGGCTCTGAACTGCTGCATGTGTACATGGATTTATAGTAAGTCACTCCTTGATTTCTCCTGAGAAACCTGGTTTCTTGTGTGTATGTAAGCACACTCACAGTGTGAGTTACCAGGAAATTGACTACACTGCTTTATAGCAAGACGATGGAAGAGGGTGCAGTTCCTCAGAACTAATGGAGATGGAAGCATTGTCTTTGCGAGAGGAGATGACAAGGTTAATGGGAAACACAGTAGTGATTTGAAAATTCAGCACTATCATATCTGATGAAAGAGAAATGTGAGATTGAGGCAACCGATCATCTCCATGGTCTCATTTGTTCACAGTAATTACCACGATGCCAATGTGAATTAACAATGAATTTTGTTTTTAAAATGCCATAGGTAGAGAAACTTTATTAACAAATGAACTGAAGAAAGCGCAGGAGAAAAGCTCACAGACAAACGCACTCAGGAAACAGATGTCTACAGGGAGACAAAAATGTAATGAAGAGGAGTGACGGGAAAAGAGATAGTGATTGAGTGTGATTATGTTTAAAAGAACCGAGAGACAAGGAATTACCCACAGCATGTACTGTACTAATTTCTCATTCTCCTACTGTATGCTCTTGCTTTTCTCCCCTATCGTTTATCTCTACTTCTACCTCTTACCTCTCTCCTTCACCTCTACATCATCTCTCATTATTCTTTTCGTCCTAAATCTCCAGCTTCCAGCCAAACAGCTTAGGAAGAAAGAGAAAGGGAAAGCGTGAGGCCAAAGCTGACAGGGGTAACAAAAACCTATCGCCTGGCATAAAGACAGAGGCAGAGAGAGGGAAAAAGAAGGGAGAAGAAAACAGGTAGATCAAAGGATGCCAGTATCCAACTCAACACTTACTTTGGAGTTTGTGTCAATGAATCCCGAGGAGACGAGCACAAGACAGGGCGGAAAGAGGAAAATGAGCTCGTACTGAGGAAGGGAAGCAGAGGAAGTGGGAGTGCAAGGCAGTTTGGAGTAGAGATTTCCTCACTCACACAAAAAATAGGAAAGACACACAGAAACAGGAATCAAGTACAGGCAACATGGTTGATTTCTCACACAGAAAAAAGCAAGAAAGAGAAAGGAAAACCAGCCAATTCAGCCGCATGGAAGAGAGCAACAAGCTTTAAATCTGAGCAGTTCCCTTGCTGTCTTTGCACTTGATCTCAAACAGGACAGTCACTGCGAGAAAATCCCTCATACTCAAGTCCACAGTGAAGCCTGGGAGCACAGAAATTTGGAGATGAAATTAATCCTGCAGTGTGACAACAGGTTTAGCTACCTGATCCTTTGATGGTATCCTCGCTCCCCGTCCCTCTCAGCTCTGGAGGGGTCAGAAGGCTTTAGAAAATGGGAGAAAAAGCTTCACGGGGTGCGATGAGAGCAGTCCCTCCAACAAACACACACACTAGGTCTTCATTTCCCTCCCTCTACCCTCCACCCTCCTTCCCTCTCTATCTTTTAGGGCTGAGATAGCACACAGAGAAACTTGTGTCTGAGCTGAACAGGAAGAGAGCAGACAAACAGAGGCCTCCTCTGGCCACTAATTAGCAGGTCGCATGCAGCTCCCGTCCAACTGCAGAGGCCAGATTAAAAGTTTTACTGCGTGTATATGAGCGTGTGACAGTGCCCGCACATGTGACTGAAGGATTGTATGCAACGGTGATTATATCTGTGGAATAATGCTGTGTGGTGTTTAAACGTGTCTGTCTGCTCACAGCAGATATCAGTTTATATATGTCATCATGTGAGAGCTTATGTGCTTGCTTCCTCGTCTGAGAAAGAGTTCAATATTTGTGCATAGCTGAGTTTGCTGGTGTTATATACAGTATGTGTGTGTGTGTTCATGTGCAAAGCTGATAACAGAAATAGGAAATATGTTGTTGCTGAGGTCACGTCCGAGGAACTTCTATCTTAATCCTGTAACTTTTTTTCCTCCGTCTGTCTCTGTCTAACTCTAAACTCTACTGTAAGTCACAACCCAGCCCACTGCTCCACACACTGTACACTGAGTTCATAGGCCATCAGATATGAATAGAGGCTATAATTTGCTGGCATTTCCTCATGGAGGTTATTTGATTAGAGAGAAAAGGGGCGGGGGGGGCTGGACACCAGAGAGGACAATGGACCCTCTGAGGGCCTCTGTGAGGGGTGAGAGGGGAGGTGCAGTAATTAGATGACAGTAATGGAGAGACTTACTGACCAAAAACAAGACATGAAAAATCAAAAAGGATTGGCGCAATTGAAAATAAAAGAACCAAAACAGGCAAAACAAAGACCACTCCCCAACTTAAGCTAAGAAGCAAGAAAATACACACTCTCTCTGAGGGCGAGACAAGCAGATAAGTATCAATCTCATACTGTGCGATAATAAACCTAGCTTAACGTGAAGACTGGAAGCAGGGGGGGACCCGCTAGCCTGGCTCTAGCTAGAGTCAACAGCCATGCTAGCTGAGTCACTGGCTATATTGCAGGTTGCCAAATACTGTTGGTGAGCTCAGGTTGTCTTTTTACAGGTACAATGTTATGTAATCTGGTTGATCTCACTGTTACAACAAGTCTTTGGGATGCCAGGTTAGCAGTTTCCATTCCTTTTTTGCAAGAAAGCAAATAAATGTATCCCAAAATCTTGATCTATTCCTTTAACTGTTAATGGGAGGGAGATAACGGGAGAGATGAAAATAACAGTGGCAGAAAAAAAACATGAGATGAGAAACAGAGAGCAGTCGGTTGATCTACATGAGAAGTGAGAGAGAGAGGGGGATCTAAGTGTGAAACTGGGAATAAGAAAGAGAGGGAAGACGAGAGAAAGAAAAACAGATAGTAAGACAGGTGCAGACTGGTCAGAGCACTGAGCAGGGACTGCCTTGCAGAATTGGATTTTCCTCCATGGCTGGCTAATCCCACAGAAATCGGCTAGCTGAGCCACCCATGGGACACCAACAGTCACTCCTCAGAAAATAACACCCTTCACATTCCCCATGATGGCTGCTGTGTTGAGCAAAGCTCAAACTGTGGCTTCCCCTGGCTCCATGCTTAATCCCACAGACCCGGCAACCAGCCAGAGCAAGAGGCTGCTGACAGAGAGCCGCTGCCCTGTGACCGAACTGGGACGCAATCCACATCAAGTCAAGTTTGTATTCTGACTGTGAGTTTAACTTGTGATAATTTCTGTGAAACATAAGAATGATTTTCAAACATCCTATATCATTGGTATTTATTATTATTATTATTATTTCTAATGTAAATTAGTATATATAGTATAGTTTATTAAAATATTTGTTTCACGCTGGAATAACACTGTTTACTACAGTGTATGCTGCTTATTTAAATTCAAAGCAACTACAGAAAATTTATTTCACTTGTTTTCAGAAAAGTGAAAACAATAAAATAATGGAATAAAACAAGACTCAGTGGCTCAGTTGTGCTGAATGAGTTTCCTTGTTCTTTACAGTACATTTAGTCGTGGCTCACAGTGCTAAAAACGACTTCCCATTTATTATTTTTATGGGCACTCTGCTTTTTATATCTCAATCATGATACGGGGAATTGCTTTAGAGGATGCTTATTACTCCCATCGGTTTCACATCAGCCTGGAACACACACACACATTCACACACCTAACTGATGTGCCAACAGCACAGCATTACAGCTGATCTGCCCTTGTTTTTGATGGGCTTTGCTTTGGGGATAGTAAAAGCTGGGGCTCCAAATTATTGTATAGTATAGTCTTTATGTTAAGCTAAGCAGCTGCTCAGTGTAGCTTCAAATTCACTGTACAAACACGAGAGCGGCACCAATCTTCTCATTTAACTTTCAGAAAGAAGGCAAACAAGTCGCAAAATGCTGAACTGCTTTATAAGTGACCCGCTCTTTTTCAGTGACTCATAATCTCGATAACAGATTAAATTAAATTTATTGATCCCTGTAGGGTGACGCTACATTGAACTACTGCTGTCTCAGTAACTTTCAACAATAACACATAACTATGTTATAAGTGAATAAATCACTCAAGATGACAAAAACCTGTTACAATAAGCTTCTTTTTCAAATCATCTTTCCATAAATTTGTTGCCAGGAGGGAAATGAGGAGGAGAGACAGCAACTGTGTGACAACAACATTAGCTCTGAATATTTTCAAGTCCTCTGGGGCCACAATGCAGTGTTTCATACGAAAAATTAACACCATATTTAAATCCAGACTGAAGCAAGATGTTACACACATCTGTATGAGAGCAGTGAACTTTCTTTAAGGATGAACCGCTCATCTTGTTTGTCCCTCTTTTAAACATGAGGGACAGAAAAACTGAGTTATCACATCTTAAGTTGACTCATACATGAATAAACACCAACTTTAACTTTAGAAAAGGAGGTTGCATTTGTACATTAGGCAGTGAGCGATCAATATCAAACGTAAACTATGCCATTAATTATGGCACAAACTAATACTCTGATTTAATGCAGTGGTTACAACTACTTGGACAATACAGCAAATAATCTATGCGTTTGCGAATCCAGTTTCCTTGTTACTGCACAAACTGTGGCTAATTTATTTAGCGAATCATATTGTTTTGTAATCAATAGCACTGAGTTTGTTGTACACTATCGTTTTGACACTTTCACAATTGCTTACAGCGAAAGCTTCAAAGGCCGACTGCATCTTCAACATTTACTGGAAGCGTGTTTAGCTTGATTCATAGTAGTACACAGGCACAGTCAGGAAAGAAGAAACTGCATGTTTTAAGTTTCAACTTCAACTTTGTTTTTTTTTTTTGTTTTGTTTTTTTACTTCATTTGTCACAAGAATAGTTTGACATTTTGGGAAATACACTTTCCCAAATACACTTTCTTGCCAACAGATAAGAAGATCGATATCACTCTCGTGTCTGCTGCCTAAATATAAAGCTTCAACCAGCAGCAGTTTAACTTAAGGTCTGCAAGCAGCTACTCCAACTATTCCTTTAAAATATCATAGCATTGTTACAGCCCAACTCTCACCAACATTGAACCATTCGAATTAAACATTAAAACTTGACATCAAACTCAAACTGTTTAACATACAAAATCAAAAACCCCCACTCATTCTCCCACAGAGCACGTTCGGTCCTTCATTTACAGGCTTATAAAGCTCTCCACATAAGCCCTGCCCTCTCTGATACGGCTGCCTTTGATGTTCCCTAACATCTTCAAGAGCCCTCATGGGTTCCTGATCTTAACCTGTGCCAGCGTGACACAGACCTGCTCCCCCTCAACTCCTTAAAATCACCAGGGCTGAGAACATTAAAGGTCAGCAGCCACCTACTCTGGAAAGGGAAAGAGAGCTGGAGAAAGAGAGAAAACTAACAGGGACGCCTGGGTGAGTGTGGGGACAGAGCGAGATGGAGGAACAACAGGAAGGAAGAGGTAAAGGTGGTGAAATCAGGGGAAGCTCAGAGACACAGTCGGGAAACGCTGACGTGTGTGTTTGTGTGCAGCACTGTGACGCACCTGTGCTGATGGTGACTGAGATTTGTCAATGGTGGACATCCCACGCTTGACATCTCATGAATTTCTGTGTTGCCTGGCAACCCTGCCCACCTCTCTTCGTCTGTATCTTTCTCTTCCATTCGTTCATTATCTTTCACCCTTTTCTTTCTCTCTGTTTTGCTTTTCCACCGGTGAGGTCTGAACTTCTTTTTTAAAGTCAACATTGCAGAGGAAACCTCCTCCACACACGTCAGTTGGCGTTCACATGGCAATGGTGGGAGGAAACCCGTGGCTGGTGACGAAAATTCACAACAGGGGAAGCTTCCTTATGCAGGCATTTAAGCCCACATGTGTGTACACATACATAAACATAAACATGTGACAGGCAGTAATAGCATGCTAAATTCATTAGCTTGGAACAAAGTGCACCATTTCTGTTTTTCTGGACAATCTAATACAAAGTACAATCTCAATCATGTGTACTGTTTACACAAAGGCACACAAACACACAGACGCTAAAACAACCACTAATGATCACATTTATGTAATCAGGCATGTGCACACTCAGAGACACACAAAACAAAAACAGGAGCATCCTCAGCCTGAGCCTTCCTCAGTTAAGACAAAACTTACTTGATTTAGACACTTTAGAATTTTAAACCTTAAAGATGGTATAATCAATATTTTTATATAATATTAAATTAAATTACTAGATTAAATTACTGTGTGTGTGAAAGGGGTCACTCTTAGATAAGTTAGATAAACTGTGTTTCTCTTTTAATGCTAGAGTCTACACTCTGGTTCATGGAAATATTAACCCACGTCAAACCAGTGCACAGACAAACAAAACACATTCAGAAAATCTACCAAGTGAAATAACAAAAGCTGTACTTTTTGATAAAAATCTGTATTTATGCAGGACCCTATCACTTGCCGTTAAAAACTGGGGGCAGTTAAAAAGGGCCTACATGTGCACAATATAAATAAAAACTATAAAATAATGAAGCCAATAATAATCCAAACTTGATCTAACCTGCTGATAAAGAGTGAAAATCTTAAAGTTTTTAGTATCTTACTTTTTTCTATATCACTTGTTAGAGTCAGTCCCGTTCTTTGACTGACAGTCTTGAGTGACAGCTCAACAACCAGGACACTCGATACAAAGGTTAACACTCTTCTGCAGAAATATAAAGTGAAAGATAAATGAGGCAGAGAGCGAGATAAACATGGGATAGAGAGTGCTGATAGAAAACAATCTGAAGAAGAAATAGTTTGACAGATCTCTTGTGGGATGATAAGAAGAAAGGATGACATGGGGACGATAGGAACGGCTGCAGCACAGAAATGTTTCACTTGGTCCATTCTTCCTCAGGGGGGATTCACAGGCTTCTATCTTTGTGTTAACTCTGTTTATTTCCAATTACAGAGAGCAAATTAGCACGGTGCTAACTTAATTATGCAATAACAACTCAATTTCTCTTTCCTCTCCCACTCTGTTCCTTCCTTCTCATATCCCCTCTATAAAACACACACACACACACACACACACACACACACACACACACAAACCTACCCACACAAACTCAAGATGATGACACCAAATTCAGACACTCATTCGCACAGACACACACAAAGCTGTTGCCACCAAATATGCTGCATATACCCACATGCTTACAGCCATACTCAAACATTTAAAATTCACAGAGGTTTTTTTTTTCTATGCACCAACAAATCAGTATACATACACACACACACGCTCACACTCTTCCAGGTGCGGAGCTCACCAGGCAGTGTGCCAGTCAGGCAGGCAGGCTGCCAGTATTCAAGACAGAGGGTCTGTTGTGTTGTAAATGTCAGATGTCCTGCTGTTTGAGCCAACACGCGTCTCAACGCTAAACACTTTCATCTGCACACACTTAACCACACTTAGACACACAGCACGAGGGGCTGAGGGGGCAGGAAGAAAGGAAGGAAGAAGAAAAGATGGAGCAGGAATACTAGGAAGTAGGGCAGAGTTTGGATTAAGCTTGCTTTTCTAGAGTTTTGGCTGAATGTGCAAACTTCACACACTGGCAACGAGAGGCAACAGGTGAAGGATTCCTGGTCATTCAAACTTAAACACCCACATCAATGACAATGAAATATGATCAGGAAACAACATGGTCATATTTAAGAATCCAGCAAGTCCAGAATACCCAGGAGAAAGATCTGACCGTAACAAGATATATATCAATATTTTTGAACTTTTTTCCCTTTTGACATTAGAAAAATTATAAAGAATTTAACAATATATTCTTTAATAGCACACAGACATAGAAACTGATTTACATAACTGAATTAAGAACAAAATTTAAATATAGAAAATAAAAACATAACGACTAACAGTAACTACAGAAATAGATATGATCCCAATGATTAAAGGATGTAACAGATGTACAAAACGTGAATGCTATGCAAGCAGTGTGTAACGGGCATTAAGTTTTGATTTTTCTCTTTTTGTTGGTAGGTACATGAGCACAGCAAACAGAAATATTTCCTCTAGGCAAAGAAGGCAGATAAATGGAGTTGAAAAGAGCGGGCACAGGACACTCATGTTGCAGCCTCACAAGTCTTTTAAAGCACAACTTAGGCCTTAAGCTTATAAATATGGAGAAGACTATACATTTTTCCATGTTTTTTTTGTCAATCCTTTCTTCGTACACCCTTGATGTAAAGTAATTCCTCCTTTCTCATACAGTACTTCCATTTGTACATTTGTTTTTATTTCTCTGGTTTTAAATTGGTAGATGCACATGATAGTTTGTAATTACTGGATATTGTGTCTGCAGTAAACACAGTAACAACTACAGTCATATCAACATGGAGCCTGCAGTCATACCCCCCATTGTAATTAAGCTGCCTATTTAAGCTGTCAAATGCTGCGTCACGGCTGCAGATGTACGATGCTGTAAGGAAGGATGCTGTGTGCTCACATGACTTGTTGAGATCAAAGATCATACACTATAATATAAGCTCTCTATATACTTTGTACATGTAACTGTATCAGCTAACTTTTCTTACAGGATAATCAATGCTGGTATTGGTCCTTGAAGAGATATGATTATAGTCAAACACTAAAACCCACATTTATATTCTACTGTATATTCTTCTGCTACTTGCTGCTGCAAGATTCACATTTCCCCCACAGGGATGATTAACCTTTCATGTGATCCCTTGGTATCAGATATTTCAGTAGAACGTTATTCATTCAAGGTTCAGGAACTAAATCCTACTCATAAAAGGTAACGGCTTCAAAAACTGGAGAGATTTGGAGATTTTTTTTCCGGAAGTTTCTTTTAAGGACAGAGAAGGTGAAGATGTAAGATAGACAGAATGAGCATGAGAGCAAGAAAGAGACAGATACTGAACAGAGTCTCCAGAGCTGCCAGGAGAGCCAGTCTCTCTAGTGACAGCTCATTCACTGTGTTCCCAAGGTAACCAGTGAAAGTATTCACTCAGAACAATGGCAATATCACTAGCCTGTAATTTCACTGTAGTGAATCAGCGTGTGTGTGTGTGTATGTATGTGTGCTGCATTAAGCTCCACATCATGTGATAAACTTATCTGTTGATTATGAACTGATTCAATGATTACGTTATGTACTGTGAGTTCCATCATGAGACTGAAAATGCATTTTAATTAAAAAATTAGCAGTGAAAATATTCTGTGCGATTTAAGTGATGGCTGTCCAATTAGAGTAGGCTCATTCAGGCTTTACTTGCGTGCGTGTGTGTGTGAAGAGTATGTGTGTACCTGTGAGAGGCTGGAGAAGCCTAGGTTGCGGCATCCATTGCAGGGTGTCAGGGCCTCCCAGAATCCTGTGGGGCCGCAACTTTTTTCAGCCTCGTCTTCCTCCATGGCTGGAGCAAGAGGCGGGGTTGGCCGCTGTGAGTTCAAACGCAGAAAACAAATCAAATTCCTAGAACATAACATACCCAACATAACAAACAAACAAACAAGTGTTAGCTTTATAAGCTGATATTTATGTCACTGTTGTCTTTAGAGTTGGAGCTGCTTTTTCTTGCAGTTTTCATTTAGCTTTTTCTTAAAAGCCAAATGAAAACTGCAGATTGGGTAAGAAAACTGAATTTGTTCCAAATGCAAAGAAACAAACAAGAGTTTCATTTTCAGTCTGAATCTCCCTTTTTTGGGATTTTTTTCTAATTTTAAAACAACTCCTGAAGTGACAAGTGACACAGAATTTAATACAAGTACAAATATAACTGCACTGAGGGCCACATAGGAAAGGGTTAACCCGAAAGAAGGAAGGTGCAGAAACAGCAAAACAACTTTAATGCACAAACATGCACACTGTGTCCTTTCCTGGGGCTCTTTGGCTCCCAGGAAGCAGGTGTTTGGATGAGCTCTGTGGCGTGAGTGTCAGAGGGCAGATACAGCCCACCTGATTTCTCAGTGAACCATATGAAGCAACAGAGGACACAGGTCACAGCAGATTACATAGACAGAGCAAAATCACTGCAGTATCTGATATGTAGCTTTAACAAGTAGCAATAGGAGGAGCACAGAGACCACGGCAAAGAGCTGAGGGAGGTCTAATGTGGAGAGGGAGAGGATCAGGAGCGGAAGGAATTTGGAGGACATGTCAAAGACAGGAGGACATGTTCAAAGAAAAGGCTTCAGCAGGAAGAAAATTGAGAGAGAATAAATCCCAGAGAAGTTGCAGAGGGAGGGAGGGAGGGAGGGAGGGAGGGAGGGACAGATGGGAAGAGCAGAACAGCAGTGAGACTGGAGACGGAGCCACAAAGTGAGGCTAAAACCAAAAGGTCACCGATCGCTCCAGATTGCAAAGGGCCCTCTGCAACGCTGGAATATTGATTGATGTAAAACAGACTGCAGTCCCCACATGCACATACTGTACTGTAGGCATGAACAATAGACAGATACATCCTTTCATTATAGTGAAAATCAGATATCAGCCAGTGGTCGATAGAAAGGACACCATTAATTATTCATTACCGAGGACTGCATGACTGATCAATACTACACAAGTAGTCTATGGGAAACCCTTAAAGGGATAGATTACTGCGTAGGGAATTTATTCTACTCAACTACATTAGGATGTTTTTATGGCTGTGTGTACATCTTAAAGGCTTGTTAACAAGTTGCCTTAGTTCATTTGATGTAGAAAACTAAAAATCTGATCAATTCTGTGACCTGAACTGACTCTACTGCAATACATTATTTTAAATTTTACTGATTTTGACAGAAAACTACCTTTATTTTTAAAGAAAATCTATTTTTAATTAATGTTCAGATTTATATTCCCACACCCTCAAGAGTTCCCCTCCTGCCAAAAGACCCCATTAACCCCAGTTTACTGTTAACATGGTTTCAGAGTGAAATATCTTAACAGCTGCATGGATTTTTAACTAAAAACACAATAAGTTCAAAACAAAAACAAACAAATCCACAGATTTTTTTCATTTTAACTGAATGTAGAAATTTGTTTTTCTACTTATATTTCCACTCTGCAAAAGTTTCAGTTCAAAGAAAATAATGAATGTTCCTGGTGAGTTTACACAATACTGAGATTCAATGTTTCCAGCTTTACAAATTACATTAAAAAACACTATTGCGAGATTAACTGATAATGAAAATAATATTTAGTTGCAGCTGTAGGACACGCGCACACACACAACCATGCGCAATGGGTACCAAGGTAATGTGAGAAGCCTGCATTCTTCCTATGTGTGTGTGTGTTGTCCTGGCTTTTGCATGTTTTACTCATGTGTAACAGACACATCGAATCACATACTAATGGCTCTGGCCACATGTACAGACAGTAGCCTGGGGGCACATAAATACACACAGACACAGCGATGGCAGTAACAGAATACAAATTGGTACTTATAGAGAGAGAAGGGGGAGAGGGGCACAAGATGGATTGAGATAATTACAGCTTAAGTGAGCAACAGTGTGCATGTTCAATGCATATGCACATGTGTGTAAGCCTCTGCAGGTCCTCTCTGCTGCCCTGTGCACAAACATGCTTCAGCTTGCTTCCATACGGAGCTTATTACAGAAATGGAAAAGATAATAAGCTATTGATCAGTGTCACAATATTCTTCAGTGAGGTGCGTTTAAGGTATGTGTGTGTGTTGCTGCTGGTGAGTGAGGAGGAGAGAAATAGAAAGGAAAATAGAAACTGACATGCTGTAATAAGCAAGCGAGAAGCACAGACACAAACAGTCACATTTCTTTGGATGCTTCTGTGTGTGTGTGTGTGTGTGTGTGTGTGTGTGTGTGTGTGTGTGTGTGTGTGTGTGTGTGTGTGTGTGTGT
>JBBMJY010000015.1:4928559-5001229 GCA_037833715.1 Toxotes lorentzi | reverse complement strand
GTGTGTGTGTGTGTGTGTGTGTGTGTGTGTGTGTGTGTGTGTGTGTGTGTGTGTGTGTGTGTGTGTGTGTGTGGTCTAAAGGCTCAGGTGGGAGGTCACTGTGATAGATGACCTCTGTGTCCTTAGGTGCATCTGACTTTTTGGACAGAGAAAATGATAAACCCCAGAGCCTTGTTGTCAAGCTGCGCCAGCTGTTAGAAATAAACTGCAGGTAATACTGATAAAAGTCAGCTATTTCCCCCAAAGTGGTTTTCAAAAAATAAGGTCTGATCAGTTTCCCTCTCTGGTGTGTCTGGGTGTGTGATTGAGGGAGTGTGGAGAGACAAAGTGAGTGTGAGAACAGGTGAAGTAGATGCCTCGAACAGCATTTCAAACAAGAAGAAACAAGGTCAAGAAAAAAAAAATGTTGACAGGCTGTAAACGGCTGGTTTAGCACAAATAACAATTACAATTCTAAACATATTCATGCAAACAACAAACAGCAGCAACAACAAGTGAATACTGAATTGGACAAGCCAGCTTGGCGGCATCAGTCTATCTGATACTGCCCTCTGTTGTCACGATAGACAAAGTACAGACGTTTATTAAAGCAAGGAAAATTCCCCTACACATATACAGTACTATAACACATTTAGACACATTGCGGTGTGATAACACTTAATTTAACACTAAAAATATACATATATAAAAGAGACATAAAAAAAAAACATTTGAAAATGTGTCCAATTGTGACTCATCAAGTGCGTCTTTATGAGGCGCAGTTGAAAACATTTCTCCAGCAGACCAAACTTTAAAACACTTTCAAATGCACCAACCCTAAGTCGTAACTGTGCTCTGTACCTTGTTGACTCGAGTCAGGGTGCCATTGGGTCGATCTGGACGGTCCTCATCAGAGAGCCGTCCGCTCCCGAAGCTGTCCATGGAGTGGGAGGAGATGGTGTGGCAGAGCTCCTCGAAGGAGTAGTCCCTGTCCCGGCACTTTTTGATCTCGTGGAGCAGTTTGGACAGCTCGCTTGTCACAGCATCATCTAGGGAGAATGAGAAGGAGGGAGAAGAGTACGAAATATTTCCCCTGCAGCATCAGTATGAAGCCAGTTCCTATTACTGCTGGAAAAAAGTGATAAAATAAACGTATATAAATAACACAAGCACACACCCATCCCTCAAAATGACTATGTACTGTGCGGGTTATTTCTTTGATTTCTAAACCACCAAAACCAGCCGTACAGTTCAAAGGCGTTTAAAATATATTAGATTCCTCTATCCTGTTCGCCTGATTTAACACCAGCCTCAGACAGAACTAATGGCTGCAAAACACTTCCTCGGTTTCCCCTCTGAGCTGCTGATGCATTCAAAGTTGCATTCAGGCACATTCTGAGGAGCAAACCGTGCTAATCACTTTCTCTTGCCTCCCTCCAAGAGTCCCGGAGGTAATCAAGGTAATTATGGTATCTGCTGACTGTCACTGAGAGAGGAGAACGGATCGACTGGAAGTCAGCTCATTGCAATGTCACATTCATAACACAGGGGGCAGCGCTGGACAGGGAAAATGCATGGCTGCTAGGAAAGGCAGTAAGGGCTTTCCTCCACTGAAGGAGCTGCTCTCCATGGCTGCATTTACAGTATATTGTATTGTTCGCCCATATTGCAAAAGCAAATAATAGTTCAAATCATGTTTAGAGGTATATTCTCTAAAAAAAAAAAAACAACACAAACATCAACTTGGAAAAACAGTTTGGATGAAAGCTAAATTCTTCCTCTAGGCTGCTGAGTTGATCTGCAGTATATTTCCTTTACTTGTATGAATGAATTTTTTATGCTGATTCTTTCAGAGATGTTGAGGCATACTTTAAAATGTATTCTAAAACTCATGCAAAATGTATTTTTTCCCGTATGGGTTGTTTTTTCACATCTCGGCGGTCCCTTTCTCAAATAGGAAATTCTATTTTCTACCACTTTCTTTCGATTGAAACCCTTCTGGTCAGAAAACAATAAAGAGTCTCTTTAATCACCTGAATAACAAATGTTAAGCCATTTGGTCGCATTGTGGTTATTAAATCATTGTGTAAGTGTGCGTACTCACTCTTGTGTCTGAGAGAGGGGGAGGCAGAGGGCGAAGGGACAGAGGTTCGAGGTGCTGGGATGGGACACTTGCGAACAGGCTCGTCCACGATACTCCTCTTCTCCATCTCATCCACTATATACTCTACAGAGATGTGGACACAAAGGGGGAGGAGGGGATGAGAAGGTGGGGGATGAGACGTGATGAAAGACAAGAAAGAGCAGGCAAAGAATCGGAAACATGTTGGGAAAACAGGAAGAAAGCGGAGAAAGAGGCACAGGCCGGAAGAAAAGTTGGGAAGAAAATGTGATGGCAGCAGGAGGGGGGAGGGGGAGAGGGAGGAGGGAGGTGAGGGGCAGAGGAAAAGCATTTCAGAGGCATTTTACCAGATCAATATAATAGTACGGCCATCAGCATGGTGAACAGATTGTACTGCATTCAATTTGCACTTTTCCCCTGCACCACAAATTCACTTCACAGCTTCTGCTAATAGAGCACTCTGCTGTTCATAAAAGCTATGGAGAAGAATTATGTGCGAAAAGGAAAAGGGGGCGGGAGGAAGGAGGACGAAGAGAGAAAGCAGGTTCAGGTGTGTGGGGGCAGGAACTAAATCGAAGGCTGGATAATAAACTTGCTTAAGTGAGGCATTAGGTGCTGAAAACACACAAGCGCACATACACAGGGAAATCATGTGGCAGCTTCCCTGCAGAGTCCTAATGAGGAACCCTGTTAATGTCCGGAAAGTGGTGTGTGTGTGTGTGTGAGTCTGTGTGTGTATTTCTACTACTATGAATCCTGGCATTCGGCTTAATAATTATGATACACAACCACATTTGCATACAATTATACAGAGTATGGGAATGTGTATCAGAGTCAAAAAGGAGGGATTAAAATACTTTGACAGATTTGTTCCTCTGTACTGATACATCAGCAGAGTCTTCATAAGCAACAGAGGACACACAGCTTGGCGTCTAAGTATTACGGCTAAACTACTGCACAGCACTGTGGTACATAACCAGTTGCTGCTGGGCAGTAAAAAGTGAACTGTTAATGAATTCAAACAGTGGGATGAATCATGCGCTGTAAATCAAATGAGAATCTATTCATAACGAGGTGCCTGTGGCAACCACAAAGCCCCTCAGCTGGTACAATTGAGTAAATGACAGGTCTTTTGCTCTTTGTGTGTGTGTGTATATGTGTGTCCTTTTCCATCTCCTCTCCAACAGGAAATGGCATGCAGCTGATCTTTTCACTAAGTCACAGCTGTGTCCTTTCTCTCCCTCTGTCTCTCTTTCTTCCTCACTCACACACAGACTTTCATCCCTTATTTATGCTGAAGTCCAAATATCTGTTTCCAGCTCTGGTTTACTGTGATGAGATTTTGATGGCTGCTATTCCTGACCGATATCTACTATCACATGGTTTTTGACATTTAAACAGCTACAAGTGGTCCATTCAAGTCTATAGAAGTGGTTTCATTGATTCTGGACATTTTATAGTCTTTCAGTTACGTAAGTGCAGTGTTCACTGCATATTTTTGAATATTCCAGGAAACAAAAATGCACAAGATTTGAGACACTGCTCAAGATTTGAGTAGCAGAATCAGTTTAATCTGGATTAAACTCAGGTAAAAAAGACATTTAACAGTGGCAGATTCAGATGGTTTTCCCTTCCCAATATACCAGATTCTTTCAGTGCTACACATCAAACTGGAAACTGGACTCACCAATTACAACTAAATGGATCTGCCTGTTGCATCACTGTGTTTTCCCTGGTTTCACATAAGCTTTATGTCTGTTATTTTCTAGTTGTGGCCATTTTGTAACATTCCTGGGACTCAGTCTATGTTCCCCTTTCTATCTTTGCCTCCTTGTTAAGATCGATTCCCTGTTAATTTTGGCTCTGACAAACTCTCCTCATCTTTCTATCCCTCTATTTCTGTCTGCCTTTATATCACTCTCTGTAAATCATCTGTAACTACATGCCTTACAAACACCCACAGATGACACAAGGACAGATAGCGAAAGCCTCCAAGCCACAGATTACAGCATTCATACTGAGCCTCATAATCACGTCAGGACAACACTGTCTTTAGAAGGTGCAATCTGGGGGAATCTTTGGGTCCCTGGGGACTGCGGAACAAGCTCACACCAACAATCACTGGTCACAGAAAATACGCTGCAGTAAACATGAGAGCAAAATAAGGCCTTTAATGGCAGGTGAAAAACAAAGATGAGTAAGACTGAGGGAAGAAAGTGAAAATGTTAAAACTAAACATATTTTTCTATTGCTGAAATAAACTGATTAGCGGTATCTGTAGTAGAAAAGTGCTGTTATGAAACTGTGACATTGTGGGTGTATTTTGGAAAGTTGCAAACTTGTCTAAATAAATTCAATGTACAGCATAAGCAAAAAGTGTCTCGTGTCAAAGCAATCTATGTACGCATTAAACTCAAACACTTTAACAAAACGATCAGCAGCTGTTAATTTTGTCACACTTTTCAGGAGGTACTTGACAAATTCAAGTCCCAGCTCAGCCTGTAAGACAATACAGGATATGAAACAACCCTGTATTGTGTGTATATCAAGGACAACATTTACAGGGCTTGAGTTATAACTGTGCACTCTCCCACTGTACCAACTAAACACATACAAGAGCTTCCATTGTTTCCCAATGGAAGATAAACTTCCTGGAAAACAAAATTTCTCGATTGGATCACATCCGCTCGCAACAGCAGTCACAATATCATATTCTTCATTTGAATGCTAAAAACATCTGAAAAAGAAGACAGCCAACTGTGTACATCTGTACATCATATACCGCATGTCATCAACTCACACAATGAAGTGCTCTGATTCTGCTCTTGCAAGTTTCAACACTGTACAGTACATGAAAAAACCCACAAATCTGTGTATTACATTGAACTACATTTACATGAGTATTCTATTTTTTTTTTTTTTGCTCATGCAATGACCCAATTTCTCAAGTGAAATTAATCTAAATCTAGAAGTAAGCATGTGTGTTTGTTTGTATGTGTGTGTGTGTGTGTGTGTGTGTGTGTGTGTGTGTGTGTGTGTGTCTTACCTTGGATAAGAGCAGTAATCTGCTGGGATTTCGGTGCAGGATGTTCTCTCAGGATCTCCAGAGCTGTTCTCCCCTGACTATCTCTCACATTGGTGTCGATCCCTGAATCACACACGGACACACAAAATACAGTATAAGCATTGACACACATAAACAGCAGGGTGAAGGTCACACAATACCCATGTTGTTGAACAAGATAAACCTATGCAAACTTGCTCGAAGCCAAAATCAACTACACCACAGACACACTGAACTACACATGTAACACAACACACACATACAATACGCTCATGTACACACACAGACTTAGACCCAAGATCTCAGTGACAAAACTCCAGCTAGCAAAAAATGAATGAGTTGCAGGCACCAGAGGATGAATATGGGATTTTATTAATTCATGAAGTCTCTTCATTAACAGCTAACATGCTTTTCATCAAGTTTTAGGAGATGTTTGTGCACAGAGGACAATACACTGACTCTCACACTTGACAAGGCTACACTGCAATCCCAGACAGTGACACACTCATGAACGCACAAAACACACAGAGAGACGCACTCACACACAAATTCAAGTGCATGTACTCACAAGACACACACACAAAACAAACTCAGACAGTTACACACAAAGACTTACAGAGAATCACACAAACAGGCTCAATAGTGTGCTGGAAAATAAGGCTATTAGAATTGAGAGAAAGAACATTTGAACCTGGTGTAATGTGCCAGTTTTCTGTCTTCCTTGCTCATGTTTTACACAATTGTTTTTGTCTTATTTGGTAGAATTACCAAATAGAACTATTCCTTTAAGCCAAACACAGACAAGATTTTCTAAAAGTGCTATGATTAAATTCCAACATCTACTGAGCTCACATATCTCCATGATACATAAGCAAAAACCTTCAGCGGATAAAAACCATATGATGTGGTTGAAAGACCCAGAAAACACTTTGATACTATATATACTACTATTTCCACTGTCAAGAATGAACTTTGATGCAAATTAATTGGAAACAGAAGGAGCACCAGTTCTCACCATTAAATCCAAAACATGATGGGTGCCCATTCTGAACCCCCCACCCCCCAAACCAACTTTGAACAGATATGTACAGTGTGAGCTGTGATGGGTTAAAGTTCAGTGAATCAGGCCAGTTGTTGTTGTCACCCCCTTGTTGATCTAGGAAGTTAATAAAATCGAAGCCAAAAGAACATGGCCACCCAGAGGAAGTCCTGCAGGAAACAGGAACTGCTGAAGGAAATCGGGTGGGGGATAGCAATGGTATCAAAGGACAACAGTGTCCAGACTCTATCCACTTTGAGTGTGAAGAGTGCAAATGTACAAAATGTAAATTATACCCTTTTTTTTTATTATTTAATCATTATGTGCTGTTCGTTTTTTCTTTTATGCTAACAATAATAATAATAATAATAATAATAATAATAATAATAATAATAATAATAAAATGATATAATGATACTCATACACTTTCGTATTTGTGTTCTTGAATAATTTGAGAAAATCACTAGCGCTTTATTAGGGACACCACCATCCTCATACTGGGTAGTTCTTCCCTTTGCTCTTTGCAAAACTGCCTCAGTTCTTTGTGGCTTATATTCCACAACATGTTGGAAACATTCCAATCTCTCATTCTACCACATCCCACAGGTCTTTCATCGCTCAGCACACTGAGCTCATTGTCATGTTTATGAAACCAGTTTGAGATTACTTTAGAAGATGGCAAATTGTGGTTATAAAGGGATGCACATGGTTGGCAACAATACTCAGGCTGCGGCACTCAGACAATGACTGATTGGTATTAAGAGGCCAAGAAAATATTCTCCACACCATCACACCACCACCACCAGCCTGGACTGCTGACACAAGGCCACGGATCATGATGTTGACGCCAAAGTCTGACCTTACCATCTGCCTCAGCAGAAATCCAGATTCATCAGACCACACCATGTTTTTCCAGTCTTCACCTGTCCGGTTTTGGCGAGCCTGTGCCCACTGCAGCCTCAGATTTCTGTTCTTGGCTGACAGCCGTGGAACCCAACATGGTCTTCTGCTGTTGTTACTCATTCGCCTCAAGGTTGGACGTGTTGTGCATTCTAAGATGTCTTTCTGCTCACCACAGTTGTACAGAGTGGTTATCTGAGGTACAATAGCCTTTCTGCCATCTCCAACGAGCCTGGAAATTCTCCTCTCTCTGACTTCTCTCATCAACAAGGTGCTTCCATCCACTGAACTGCTGCTCACTGATGTTTTTTGTTTTTTTGCACCATTCTGAGTTAAACTCAAGAGACTGTTGTGAGTGAAAATCCCAGAAGATCAGCAGTACGAGCCCGTATGACACCAACAATCAGGACACGGCCAAAGTCACTGAGATCACATTTTTTTCCCTATTCAGATGTTTGGTGTGAACATTAAGTGAAGCTCTGGACCTGTATCGGCATGATTTTATGGACTGCACTGCTGCAATTGCATGAATAAGCAGGTGTACAGGTGTTCCTAATAAAGTGCTTGGTCGGCGTATGCAGACATGACTCCTCTGTGTAAGTGAATAATTCAAACAGTGGCTGTCACACCCCCAGGAGCTGCTTTTTATCGTTACTTATCACCATGACCCCTGACCACGTTATGAAGTCGAGCGATTATCAAAATGAGACACAAGATAACATTTCCTGCTGGTTGGACTGAAGGGGGAAAATAGCCAAAACAATAATAAAACGGAAAGTTCAGGTTTTTCTAACAGCGTGAAAAAATGCAGCAGACAGATGCCCCGAGTTTACCTGAGGGCAATTTCATTCCACAATCTGGGAAAACAAAAAAAAAAGAAACGTGGTGCATCTAGCTGCAGGTTAAAATAGGAAGGGAAAACAAGGCAAACACACACACACTAACACACACACACACAAGCAAACAGTCAGAGGTTTTGTTTTGCGGGGATACATTTATAGACGCACCTGAGTCAAGCAGAAGGCGAACTACATCCATCTTCCCAAAGAGGGCTGCTTCATGGAGGGCACTGCCATTCTCTGTCTGAGAGAGAGAGGGGGAGAGGGAGCGAGCATGTGAGTGTTAATATTCTATCACTTTAACAATTGAAAACAGAGACAAAAATAGACATCAAAAACAGAAGAGGACTGGGAGAATGAATGGCATTACAGCAAAGGCACAGGAATAAAAAAGGGAGGAAGACGACAATGGCTTGATTTGATACAATCACTCCTTCACTCTGGCAGTTAAATGAAAGAGATTCAGCCAGATTTTAAAGTCACTTTTTTTTGCCTGCAAACAGCATGTGGCCACAGTGAGTCAAACCATTACACAAGCAGAGGGAGCCTGTGTGGAAATGTCCCAATTTCCCACACCATACGCCGGCCCATATCAGCCTCCAGTGCTACTAATGGGGATATTATAGATATGATGCAACACATGGAAACTACAGAGGGGAGGGCACTGCTAAGTGCCTCATCTCGGATCAGCAGTGATGAGAGAGAAGATTACTCTGACAAGGCCACATTTAACAGAGCAAAACTCAGGAGCCACAAAATAAAAAAATAAAAAACACAGCTTTTAATTACCTTGCATGGGCAGAAAGAGAACAAAAACACATGACACAAGGGGTCACCATGGAATGGCAGTGAAGAAGAAGGTTGCTAGCAAGTCAGCATGAATGAAAACAATGTAAGCTTACAAAAAAACGGCTCTGAATAATAACTTGAAGAATACACTCATTGCATTTTGATTAATGCTGAATGAGCACATAACTTTTGTAACTTCACTGTTCACTACACATTATATATTGTAGGGAATTAGATGCAAAGGGTCTTTACACTGTTTCTTGTCATAGGTTTATCTATCTTAAACCACTGCAGTCTAACCCACCAGCCCTGCAATCCATCATCCCTTCATGAGTCACCCTCACTGATTTAAAGAGGGCGGACCAAATATCAGAAACACCTCAGTATAATACACTATAATTCATCCACTCCATTAAGGTGAATCAACACCACTCCAAACAGCTTCATCAAAAAACTGAACCTTATGACTGTCATGAATTTACTGTGGGGGTGTGCATTAGACTGCACTGCCATCATACAGTAACCCTCTAAATTTGCCCTTTTTCTCACCTCTCAGCACTGATAAGCACTGGTTGTTCACTACTCTGTGGGTCCACTATATAGATATAATAGTTCTCACGAGACATTCAAACAAACAGATTACCTAAACTCTCAAGGTCAAAGATCATGACTGTAGAATTGATTTCAAACTAACATTAATGACATCTAAGACACGAAATGATTATGGCCATATCAGTTCATGCTGTTCATTCAGTTATTGCTCTAAAGCTTTGGGGACGATATATTTCTCGGTGTCTCAATTACGCACTGAAACAGTGCCCCATGTACCTTGCTGGAGGCAAAAACACCCATCAGGAACACTAAAGACATGAACTTGAACCCACACTCATCCTTACATGCAAGCATTATAATAAAAACACACACACAGGCAGCAACATATATAATATGCTGAATCCATTGCATCCTTCACGGTTGAACCAAACTCCCGGGCTTAATGAAGACAAATTATCTGGACGACAGCCAGGTCTGCTGATACATACGCAGCCGGGAATTTCATCTCAACGCGACACTGCACCAGATCAACACCCACTGCGGGGAATACTAAACTTACTTCAGCCGTTCTGTTTCCTCTAAAACAAAACCGTCATCACCACAGAGAGGCTGATGGAGAAACAAGGCAATATGCCAGATGCAGCAACACCCTTGAAAGGTCAAACGCCAATAGTCCGGTTAGCTTAAGAGATTATTTCAGGTGTAAATCCCAAGTTAACAAAGAGGTGAGTGGTCACATTTGCAGAGTCACTGAGAGTATCAGCGTTTTACACACATGTAACGGAGAGGAGGTGGGAGCACAGGAAATGACCCAACCCCTTTTCCTCACACACACCCACACACCACTTGCCCTCCTAACCTTCGCCCTTATGGACATCTCTATACCACTTCCTGTCCTGTTTCCCATGGTGATTGTGCAGTGGTGTCACGAGGAAAAGAGGAAGGTGATTCTAACTCACTAAGAGTTTCCGGGAATTGAAAGGTATGTGACTTTCTGTTTCAGAACTCCTGGCAGAAACGTAGCAGTCGCTCGCTGGTGCTGGGATGAATGTAAATTCTGAAGTCAACTTAAAAAAATACAGCCGTGTGTTTGTGTGTGTATGTGTGTGAGAGTGTGTGTATGTTTATACTAAACTTTGGACTTGTGCTGGCTACCTGCCCACCCAGCAGCAGGTTCCTCCAGAGGGATTTCCCCTCACATTTAGTGAAAAAGAAAATGAGAGAGATACATAGAAAGAGACAGAGAGAAAAGAGAGAGTGACTGTGCTGCTTCTATAAATTATTAATTCACACTCAGATAGACCTATATGGCTTGACTCCAATTACTGACCTGTACTATCATTCTCTCTCTCTCACACACACAAGTGCTTTCAGCTCGTGAGAATTTAAGAGGTGGCCATCTGTGAGTAGCCAGCACCATCCACTCTGTACTCTCAAATGTATAGCTCTGATACTGCAGCCTTCCAGAATATGCTACAGAAAGAAAGAAGGGGAGGGATAGACCAGAAGAGGAGATGGAGAGAAAGACAGGATAAAAGTGGGAAAAAGAGGATAAAAAAAGAGGATCCCAACAGTGTTTACAATGACCCGGCTGTACTGATCGACTTTAGTCCAGCCCAGATTTAGCCCCATTCATATGATACTGCTGACACAGGTGAATCTCTGGCCAAAAAAAAAGCACACTAGTATCTTGAGTCTTGCCCTCGTAGCAGTTATTTGTATCGTTATCATGCAGTTAGCTGTCCCTTCTCCATCTAACCATCAGTAATGGAATTCAAGATCAACAGGGCAACCTGTCACCTTAATTGCCAGCAAACTGTCACTTCGGCATGTAGACCATGACATATGACTTACCATCACATATTTTAACTGATCAGAAAACAAAAACATACCAGAACACATTGCAGAGAATGACCACAAACCTGCATAAGGTTACATGTCACACCCTTCCAGTTTCTATCAGAGTAATCCTGCTAATAGTTAATTAATAGTTTACTCTATCATGCACACATATAGGGTCCCCAAATACAGTTGCAGTTGTAAAACATTGTGAAATGTCTGTTCACCAAAGCCAAGTAGTGCTGAACTCATGTCCAACCAAATATAAGATCATAAAGCCAAATTGACCAGATAGTTTATCCCACCCAGAGGGCAATTCCACTCATCAAGTGAGCAATAGTTTCAGTCATATCGTTATGTAATATGTGCTAGTCCTTACTGTGTCAGTCTTAAAGGAGTAAGAATGTGTAGTTTCTACACATTATTTTCAGCCGAGAAGAGACAGAGCAAAATAAGAGCGAAGGGTAAATTGCAGAGACGATTTGAGGCATCAAAGACTTGCAATGCTCATCATCACTGGGTAGAGAGACACAACAAGAGAGAAAGGGAGAGAGAGAAAGAGATTTGCAGCAGCATGTAGAGTGGAGAAGATGAGGCAAATCAAAGGGGTGTAGTGTTCATCTTCACTAGACACATGGAGCCTGAGGCCAAATCCCTGCAGAGAAACACAACCCTCCTCTTCAGATCAGAGCACACAAGCACACACAAACACACACACACATCCCCTGCAACAAGGACAGAAGGCAGAGAGGATAGGCGCAATGCCGCTGAGTCATGCATCTCCTCACTGTGAGAGCGCCAGATCGACTCCCCATGTCCAACAGGTCAAGTTGTTTCTGTCTTTCCAGAGATGAAATCCACACACGTCCATATCCAGCAAGCTGCACTTGCAATATGTTTGTGACAGCTTTGAACATACTGTATTTTGGAGGGCAGAATGTGATAAAGTGTTCTCCTCAACAGATTTGTTTTCTTGCAGTCAAGCACTCCTCAGCCTTTAACTGTGCTGAGAAAGCCATTAGACATGCTCCATATACTGTATTTAAACTGTACTTACATGGTCAGGTGAAGGACAGATGTAGCACCTGTTATCATATCACATATTATCGTAGCGTATGAACATCAAGTCAGCTCATATTTGCGCACCAGTTGAGGTGAACCTACAGTCACAGATTTATCCAATTTTTTTCAGACTGTACAGTAATAAAACTTTCAGTGTCAAACTTTCAGTACAAGGGGAGTTTTCTTCATAGAGATTTTGCGGGATTTGTTTATCCTCATGTTTGCTGAGCAAACCCTGATATCGATTGCCCCCTGCCTCTGTGGCTCCTTAGCATCTGAACTGCCTTGTTTCTTGATTCAGACTCAGCAGCTTCCAGAGTCTGACTGAGCCCTGAAACAACTGAAGCTGGCTTTCTTTCAATCCCATGATCATGAAACAGCACTGACTTGATTAAAGCATCTACGTGTGAAATAAGGCCTCACTACAGGAATCCAAGCGTATTCAAAGTCAAAGTCAAAGACAAAAGTCACAGCCCGCTTTATTGTCAAAAAACCATATGTACAGGTCATACACAGGATTTTGAAATTGCAGCGCTCCCTAGGCCCACAGTGTTACACTAAACTAAACTAAACATCTTGTATAGAGTTCGTGTGTGTGGGGGTTCACAGGGGGAGGGACGGCAGTGAAGTTTGGTTGTTTACTGAATTGGAAGACAAATTCCTGGAAATTTGTTTACTACAAATGTGTAGCAGTCTTAACAGCTTCAGTGAATCACATTGGAAAATTAATATGATAAAAAACTGTGCTCCCCCCCCTCAACATAACAGTCTTTGAGAGAAAAAAAAAGTCTTGTACTGTGAGCAGAACAGTTCGCATGACCAGAAAGGATCCAATTGAAATAGTCTTAAGAGACTTATTAGTACAGCAAATGGATGTTTTTCGTCACATTCAAGAAGAGTGAGTCAAATAGTTTTGTTTGTCAAAGAAAGTCATCTCAAGAGTAAGAAAGCAGTGAGGAAGAAAGCAGCAAAGCCTGGCTGCACTTTGACAAGGCTTCACAAAAACAAATGGCCCAGAAAAGGTCGGGACTAAGCTGTGTTTGAATCGTCCAGGCAACCCAGAATACACAATAAGACAAATGTAAATGAACGAAGAGAAGAACAGTCCAAACAGCGTGACAGAAACTGGGGAGAAATGAAGCACCACATACTGTAAGTGTCTCTGCATTTCTGTTTTGCTGACTGATGATGTAGCATATGTAAAGAGAAAGAGGAGACAGTGAACTCTCAGGACCTCTCAGGAACACCCTGTCCACCCTTCCTCCTCCTCTTCCTCCTCCTCCAGCACTCTCAGTCTTTTCTCTCAATCAATTATTCATCTCTCTCCACCACCACACCATGGGAGGCACACACCACATATACATACTCTCTTATTAACAAACACACACACACACACACACACACAAAAGGGAATCTGCCAAGCATTTACGCCTGTGGTGGATTGCACACACAAAAAAAAAACAAAGCTGTACTCTCTTTCATTAAAAACACAAGACAACAGCCTTGAAAATATTCACATACAGCAGAGATGGGAGGAGCATGGAGATTGAGAGTCACAGAGATGTTGAAAGATATCTTTCTAGTCACCTTCTCCACTCGCAGTTACATGACCAAACAAAGTGTGAAAGATAAGTCCTAATTTATTACTCAATTTTGATTTAAGAACTGGCACCTACCGGAAAAATGTTTCTTTAACTTGCTTATGAGCCTTGTGTACACATACGTTCCCCTAAAACCCACAAACTTTTAACTGAAGTACGTTCATACAGGGTTGTTCCTGTTTTTAAATGTTGGCTTCCCACAGCACAACAATAGTTTTTGGTTTGTGGTGCACAAAAACGTATGTGTGTACAACTCAAAAGCACGATCCACAAATCACAAAACACCTGCTGTTTATCTCCACGGACAAAGATACAGCTTACACCAAATTGCGCGGACTAGCATGAGTAAAATTGTCTTTTTCAAATCCAATTTCGTCCAAAGGATGGTAGTTTCAGTCAAACAAGAAATGAAAATTGATATTTTTGTCCATAACACGTTACTATAAATTTGTGACAGAAATCTGTCCTTGGATGCTGACAGAGGAACTTTTTCTTACCACACAGTTGACATCCATGCCGGCCTCGAGTAGGGTCTGGACGGTGCTGTGGTGCCCGTTACGCGCAGCCAGGTGAAGCGGAGTGTGTCGGCGAGTGTGGCTGGTCATGAGGTTGGGGTGAGCGCTTACCAGCATGCGCACCACCTGCACACAAAGATACAACGACATGTCAACGGCAAAACAAAAAACTGGGCCCTTTGTCACCTTTTGGACACACTGAAGAAAAATCATGGTGAACAGAAGCAAAGAGAAAGGGCCTCTTTAATTTTACAGCAATGTTATGTAATCACACTCCAAGAACTCATTTATGGAGAAGATACAGTGGAAATAGTGGACCATTATTTTCATATCACTGTCACAGACAGTATATCTTTGGATTTTTCTTTTTGGTTTATTTTAAATGATCATAAATCAAAATATACTGCAGGTCTGTTTAATTAATGCCTTTGTAATGTAAGTACTTGTGTTAAAAGATCTGTCAATCAACTTGAGTGTAGTGGGTTGCTCTGAGTTGCAGTAGTGGAGCTACCCTTATGTTTGATCATGGATGGTGCTTTTAATAACTCAGCTCAACAACAGGCAGTTCTCTCAAAAGCTTCCTCCTGTAATGTGTGTCTTTGTGTGTGCGCCGTATGTGTGTATATACTAAACTTTTGCCCTGTGTTAGTTACATCTCCATGCAGCAGCAGCTTACACCATAGGGATTTCCCTTCATTATTATGCAGAATGAGAGAGAGAGAGAAATAAAGAGCTGCCTTTATAAATTATTCATTCATACTCAGACAAACCTGTATGGCTTGACTGCAATTACTCACTACCTTAGCAGAGTGTGTGATTGCATTTGAACATCAGGCATTTGTAGCATATGCCTCTCAGTGTGTGTGTGCCCATGTGCGTGTGTGTGTGTCTCTTTTCTCACATTTCTGACAAAAGAGTAAAGTCACAGTTCTAAATATGTGTACCTGCCTGCCTGTCTAGCACTGTATTTGAGGAAGTTTTCTTTTTATCATATTTCCACCACATTAAAAATACAGCAGCTCCCAGGTTGGAATGAGTGATTGCCATGCACTGTGGTCCTTAACACTGATAACACCCACTGTTATCCTGGGGAAATGCAGATGGAATCACCAGCTGCTGGTTTTCGCCTGCCAGCAAGGAGATTCACCGGGATACAGTACATAATGCATGCGGTTCACATATACGCCCAAGATCCCACCATCCCAGCCAGGATAAGTAGTTGGTGCAACAATAAAAACATGATCCCTCTCTGGCTTCCCAACTTGTCAACACAGCCAGTTTGTTCTGATGGGGCCATGGACAAACACAAATAACAAGCCTTTTTCTATTCCTACTGTGCCACCTTAAGCTTTGATTTTTTTTATTAATGTCATTGGAGTTACAATTAAATATTTATTGCATATTAAATGTTATTAGGGGTACAAGTTTATCATAGGGGATGATTCTAAAAGCTGAAAGTGTTCAGCTCAAAAAAGCCCTTAAACCATAGCCCTTCTAAAAATTTTATTTTATTTTTTTTTTTCACAAAACTAATACGATGTGTCAGTGTCACTGACCTGCAGGCGTCCATACAGCGCCGCCAGGTCCAGAGGTGTCTCCTGTCGGCTGTTTCTCATAGTGGGGTCCGTCAGCTCCTGAAGCAGCACTGAAACCACCTCAGAGTGTCCATACTGAGCTGCACAGTGAAGCGCTGTTTCCCTCTCATGGTTCTGTGAAAGAATGAAAGGGAAAAAAGGATTGACAGTGGACAGGGTGAAAGGAGGAGAGAGAGGGATGACAGATGGAGTAGGAGTGGATGTAAGAATTATGGGAATGATGAAGAGTGGGCAGGGAGACACAAAGTGAAGCGAGCAAGAGAAGGAAAATGTGACAGAAGAAGGATGGAGCGATGCAGGGAGGCAGCAGAGGCAAGCAATGGGATTAGAGGGCAAAGAGGCAAAGGATGGAAAAACAGATGACGGAAGAAGATTTGAGAAGAAGCAGGATAAGAAAGAGGAATATGAGTGGATGGTGATCAGCAGCATAGAACACAATAAGGTGGTGATTTAGAAGTAGAGCAAATAGAGAGAGAAGGGAAGAGAAGGAGGAAGAAAAAGCAGTTAGTTGCAATCAGAAGTGTGATCTGGCTAACAGAGATGCATATATGGGTAATTCCATCTGGATTTGATCCAGATATGAGACACTTATTATACAATACTGCCGATGGTCCCTGAGGATCAGTGGCTCTGGGTGAAAAAAGCCCAGTAATGACTAGAAAACTGGGCAAAGAGACACACATGAAGGAGAGAGATGTGTGATGGATAGCCGTACAGGGGAGAAGAGAGAGAAGGTAGAGAGAGAACAAGTGGGAGCCCTCAGAGATTAAATCTGTTTATGTTCCTATAAACTTGAAAATTGATAATGTGGCAACCATATATTGTGGGTTCATGTGGATATCATCAAAGGGAATTTTTTTGAAGGGCATGCATGTTTGTCTGTGTTGTTCCTGGCAGATCTTTGCCTTTTTCATGAGAACATTGAGTAATTCTGTACCCTAAAAGAAAAAAATCTGGGATGTTTTGCTGTACAAGCAAAGCCCCTTCAGTACACATTCATGTCACATTCAATCTGATCTAAGCAACACCCACTGTCAAGACAGATAAAACCAGAAATCAACACTTGCCGGTGCAGGATTTTAGTAAGTTATGGATTAAAATGGTGAAATTTTCTTCCATAATACCTAACAAACTAAGCAAATGAAATATTACCATAAAAATAGAGATAAACGTGTGTGGTATCAACACAGCTGTACAAGTTGTTGTAAGCCAACATATTTCTTTGATCTTAGCAGCAACAACATTTCCTGCCTCTAATGCACCTCTCAAACTTCCATGATAAAATTCCAACACACCATGACCATGCTCCACCGCTCAGATCTCATCTCATGCCTTTCCTTACTCTCCTTCTCCCCAGAGACACCACACTCCCCCCCTTTCCCTCCTCATATCACTCCTGTCCCTACTTTCATTTATCCCTCTGAGCAGCGAGTGAGAGAGGTGAAGAGATACTGTATGTGGAAATAACAGGAGCCCCTATATGAAGACATACACACACACACATGTGTGATCTAGCTGCAAAAACACCACATCGTGCTTGAGAGCTCTCCTCTCTCAGCCAATCAGATCCATCTGTTTCCCCACTGGAATGCACACCCCTCCATTCATAATGGAGTGGAACCTTCCAGGGCAGGTCTGATTGCAGGTCCACTGTACTGTAAGCACAATGATCACACACTCATGCACACTGTAATTCACATTTATCACAGTTTACTGGTGTAATTGTTGGTTGCATTATGTTTAATAAACTCCATTTGCTCTGTTCCGTATTCTACCTATTTTCCACTGGAGTGACTAAATTTCCAAAGGGATCATTTAAGTTTCATCTTATCTAATCTAATGCATACACTGTCATCATGAAGGAGTAATATACTCCTGCCCAGTCACAAACCACCAGAAATGCAAAGCAATCAGTCATCATTTGCTACTAACAGTATTTAGTGTACAACTGCAATGCAGTGTCTGGAGAATAGGTCATTCATCTATCAATCATCAATCAATCATCAAAAGAGAAGTTAAAGATGCAATGTGTAATATATTTGAACAAATCAATCACAGTTATTTCTGTAAACACAACAACAGTAGTGTCTCCTGATACAGAAAATGTGTACAGTTATTATTTCCATTCTGATGTAGGTCCTAGCGTCCTACTTTGCTGCTTGGTGGGGTTACGTGGTGCACTTAATTCTAAATACCACCTCTCTCAAACTATGCAGCTGAGCAGAACTTGTGGTGAGACTGTTCTGTCAATATTTGATAATCTACATTTATCACGGATTATGCAACAGACATTCACCAACAGGATGATAATAACTACATTTTCAGATTCAATGCATAACAAGCATTCAAAAGTAATGAAGCAAACTGATCACACATACACAGACATAAATCAACATGGATATGATAACCACTGGGACAAAGATTGCTGTCATTCTTGTTGGAGCCACTGACCGATTCTGTCTCTGCAGTCTTAAATGAATAATAAAGCTTTGTCAGTCCAATCCGCTGTGCCTCACTCACACTGCTTAAGATAGGGAAAACGCAATTCCCTGACAGAGCGAAGAGTGACAAAGAGGTGAACAGACACACAGAGTGACAGGACGAGGGAGGCAGAGCAGAAGAGAAGGAGAGAGAGAGAGCAGGAAAAGGAAAAAAAAAAACCCTACCGGTGTTCTCACATTGGGCTATATATTTCCATTACGCTCGCTCTGACAGCTTTCCGATATCATCTAGCACTTGGTGTATTGTTGCTGATTAGGCTCTGAGCAACAGCCATCTACTAATGCCACATCAACAGGCATGGCCGCACATTATTGGCATGCCCATACAAATGGATGTCAATGCTTTTCTATCAGTGACAGTTAATGTCACAAACATAAAGAGGCTGAGTAATGAAAAGTTTTGGCTTGTCCTAGCTCTTTCTGTCAGGACAGCTGCACGTTTTTATCACTGTTTAAGGAGGAATTCATTTTCATTTTTTATGATCTAACTTTGTTATAAGTGCAGCCTGCATCTCCTTCATTATCTTTCTGAAAAGGACACACACATCTACTTAAGCTTGTAGCATTACAGTACATTTACCTGCACACACAGACACACACACCTCCCATGGTAAACACTATCAGTACAGTCTCAGTTCAACTGCATGGGAACAATCAGCGACATCCATGCAAATAAGCGAGTCTTATCAGACAGACTGGGGCTGAAATGAAACGAGAGCGGGTGAAGCGCAGAGGTATTTGTTTGAACATACACCGTGTTAATGCTGATGGACTGATATGCAGAATGAGCTCCGTCTATGTTACAGCGTCTCATAATCCCAGCAGCTCAGCCTGCCGCCTGGGGAGAGCTCGGTAAATAAATGGAGAATGAAAAAGAGGAGACACTCAAGGGGGAAAGCTTTTTTTTTTTTTTAACTTCTCGCTCATCTCCTATTATGTATGTGAATCTATCTCCCCATTTTCATGTTTAGTATGCAGAATGATATATAGTGCATTAAGGGAATAGTTTGACATTTTCGGAAAAGTGCTTGTCTGTTTTCTTGCCAAAAGTCAGATGAGAAGATCAATACCACTCATGTCTCTATAGTGAACAAATAAAATAGCAGAACCAGGCTAACCAATATCTACTGTAAGATAAGAGACCGAGGAGATGAGAGAAAAAAAATGGCAGACATTCTTCACATTTGAAAATCTGGGACCAGAGAATATGGGTTAAACCTGGTGGTTAAAGAGGTGATCTGAATGACCAAGGTCCCATCTTGGAAAGAATTCTCATTGGTGCAGTGCCCTTGAGCAAGATACAAAATCCCTCACAGCTCCAGGGTTGCCACTGTATGGAATGAATTTATACCCTGACCTCTGTATAGAGATAGCAGCTTAAAGAGGAATTTCTTTGTGGGGTAAATAAAGCACCGTATATTTTTTGTCAAAGTAGCACAAAATAAAATCCTGCAAATGGTTTTCTGTGTCTCCAAATAACACCTCAATTAACACACTCGCACACAATCTGCTCTCAGCTTGCAATAATCACTCAGTGCTATAGTTTGTTTTGATTCATGAAAAGATGAATCAGATTTTCTTTTACTGAACTTTAATTAGAAACTCCACTGCTGAGTGTCAGGCTGTGGAAAAGATATGACATAGCATTTAAAAAAAAAACAAAACAAAACAGATTACTCATAAGAAAACATCCTATGGCGCAGTTTGACAGTGTGTGTTTTGGCAGCAGCAAGCATGGCGGCGAGGACTTTCCCAGAGTGGGTTCTCGTGGTAGCATGTGTTCTCAGGGAGGCCGTGTTCACATGCTGATAATCAGGAAACATACGGTTTCATTTTAGAGTGTGGAAGCAACATGTATACATGGAACTACCAAAACTGTGAGATGAATACACACTAGCAGAGAGACTATTGTGGGAACATGCACAGCAGGTGAGCAGTCTCCTGACCTTTCACCCTTGCCTTAGTAAGTTTACAGATTCCTAGAACCTTGCTGCACCTGGACCAAGGCCTGCAGGACGTTTTTCACGCATGCATGTGTCCACATATGTGCACAAAAAAAATATTACACACTTGAAGCTAAGAAATAGCAGTTCCAGGGTGTACCATCCTTCGAATCTCACTTATCTCTCTTAATTTTCTTCTTCTTTCATCTCCTTTGGGAGAACAAAGGGGGAGTTAAAAAGGGAGGAGGACAAAGAGGGTAGAGAGAGAAAGGAATAGCATAACCCTCCGTCCTTCTGTTGGTGGAAAAGAAAACATTCCTGGGATATATCTGCGGCACAGGGGGACATGCGTGACCTAGTCAGTCACCCACAGACACACAAATACACACAAAATAGGCCTTAAATTGACTAGCCCAGAGGCCCCATGCAGAAGAAGCCCAAAGGTTGTGTGCTGGTTCCCACACACACACACATCATATCTGCTCTACATCAGTGGGACTAACAATATGCAAGACACAACTGTCACTCACAAACACACAGTCAGACAAAACAGCCTTTACAATCCCACTTTGCTCTGGGTAAGTACCCTGAAGCAAAATATGTCATCATTAGTCAACATACACTGCCTTTTCGTAAGTTATTCTACTGTAAGTGCTGCTGGTTCAAAAAGTGATGTAACCTGCATCTATCCTGGAACAATACTGGACCATATCTCAACTCAAGGGCAACACAACAGAACCAAAACAGAACATTTTAAAAGATCAAGGTTTTTTTTTATTATTATGTCTTAAGGGCTGATTTGAAGGCCTCCTAATGAGATGGTAAACATTTTGTTCCTGTTTTTGCTGAACATTATGTATTATGCACCTGTATAAATACCTGCCATGGAATTGTTCTTAGAGTTCAGTCAGTTACCAAAGAGCAACCTTTTTAAAAGCTAAATTTTGTTCCCAACAGCAGAGCTTGTGAATGCAATTCTTTGCAGTGGCTGGTTTCAAAGATTAGAGCATCCTTGAATGTGCCACCAAGAAGAGTTTCTCAAAATGATCCCTACAGCTCAGTCCCACTCAGTATGCCCCCATGAAGGCCAAATGGAGGAACTGTGACATTAACGTGTCTGAAAGGGTTTCAATAAGACGTTTTCTTAATATTGTTTAGTAGGTGGAACCTGCCAATAACTTTAGCCTTGGTCCATGGGCAATTTACTTCCTCAGTTTACCTTTATAAAGTCCAGACAGACCCTTGGCTTACTGTTTTTATGATGGAGAACAATTAGGCTGCTCCACACTCCGAGGAAAGACTCTGCCACTCCCATCTCTCTAATCATTTCCAGCTCATTTCAGGTCAGCACAGGTAATAAACACTGTGCGACTCCATGATCCTTTAAAGGGATGTGATGATCCCAGCTGTGTGCAAAAATAGGTCAAAGGGAAACCTCTCTTTCGTATCTGTGAGATGACTTAAGTCCACTTGTATGTCTTCTGTCTTAAAAGCTAAAATTTACAAAAACTGACCTACTGAAGCTAACAGGCCATTCTCTGCAACATCTTATAGTTGAAGATAATATGAACTTCTAATTGATTTCAGTTATTTAAAAATAGAAATCTGTTATCGCTGTTATCTATAGGTACAGACCTAAAGTGAAGCATCAGTTTATGAGTCAGTCTGAGTGGGAGAAAGAGAGATCACAACAAACAACGCCTCAGTCCTCAAAACATGCATTTGGCCCTGACAGCAGAGTGCAAGCCTTGAGTAAACAAGCAATCTTTCACCATCAATCACTGTCTCACTGTCTCTCACACATAAAAACACACACATAAACATGCACACACAGTATGTAAAATCACCTTCTCCATCTCAGACGGCTTTCACCTCTCTCATACACACACGTTCCCACAATAAACAAAAACAGCTGTGAATGCGAACTACTGGGACCAATTAGGCAGTAAACAGTGGGCTGGAACTGGTTTACCGCCAACTAATAACATCCACTAACCTCAAATAATACTCTGTTGGCTGCAGCATGGTACAGGCCCACCTACACACTTCCACCACTTCTCTTTCTGTCGATCTCTTCACTTTTTCTTTACACTCTCAGGACCTTTGAAGCTCATTACAGCTCCCCCCTTTCCACACTCTCATGTCACTATGTGTCACCTCGTGCACAACAAATGTTGTGTTTCTCTCTCTCATGTGAGAAATAAGCAGACATTAAGACAAAGAGCATGCTCCTCTGGAGTCAACCAATAAAATCAAGCTGTGCACACAGATTCACAGATATACGCACACATACTCAACCTCTGACACGAGTAATGGTGTGCGTGGGCAGAGTAATATCATTGAGAAAGGGGTAATGCGCAGCCAATGGCTTGCTGCTGTAAGTCTCGATGATGGGTGTGAGCATGTGTGAGACTCAGTATATCACACTGACTAATGTATGCAGGTCCTACGTTCCACTGCAGACAAGACAGTGGAAAAATATGGAGCTAAGGCATCATAAACACACAGACACTCCATAAATTTCCTTCTCAGATTTATGCCTGCAACCTGAGAACAACTGAACCTTCACACTGACAACATGTAACGGCAAAGACTACTGTACAAATATGCAGAATATAGCATCATAAAAATGCACAAGTACCAGTTTCAAATTGGTGCTAAACCAATGTTTTGCTAAATTCAAGGCATAAGAAAAAAACACTGCACCTCTGAGAATGTCGGAGAGCGGGTATACTGGAGTCTGGTCTGCGACAGACAGTCAGGGCTTTCCAATGTGAGCTCTGCAGCTTAGCATTTTCACCAGTGTTTATTTTACAGAAGGGGAGATGTAAACTGTTGATGACATGGGCGATAAAGCCCGTCATTGCCAGCTTGTTGATAAACAAGTCTCAAAGTGAGATATGAAATACAAGAAAGGTAATCAGTGTAATTACATTATTTAAAAAATGTGCTTCACATACAAACGCATAAAAGTCTCTCTCCACTTCCATTTCACAGATGCACATGAATACGAGCACATTGTCAAGTCTAACCAGAAGGAATCCTTCAGATCAGCATATCAATATGTCTTTTACATACATCTCCCAAAGGCATTTACTGCTTGGACAAGCTTAATTAATGAATGCATGATGTATTTCTCAATAATTGAGTAAATTATGCAATTTTTATTGGCCCTCTGTTACGTTTGTATAGTATCAACATTACCCACATTAAGTATCAACACAGACACATACAAACTACTATACACATATTAAGTGTCCATTTATACATTACATTAACTCCTTAAACACATTAGCCTACACATCACCACTGCATGCTTGTCACTATAACACAGTCTTCCCTTAAACACAGGAGAACAGCAACTGTGATGGAGTCACAGCTTGTATCTCTGTAGATGTTGGCAGCATGTAAAACACAGCCTCTCTGCTGTTTTTGTTTGTACACCACAACAAATACAGACACAACAGCATTAAACTGTCTATTGTTAACTTTCTTGGACTGGAAAATTATGCCTTATAGCTAACAAGTCTCACCTCCTACACATAAGTAGCACAGAGAAGCCGCTTCTCCACTGTTTGCTGAAGTAATTCTAGGAAATGTAAGAAATCATTAAATAAAATAGAACCAGAAAATATGGGTGTAATGTTTTGTACCACAAACTGAAAAAGGAAATCTTCATATGTGCTCCACTGACAAAGTACAAGAGTGCACACATACAAACACACATCTACATACAGCATCTTCTCAATCAGCAGCTTCCTCTCTGTGTGTGTTCACTCTGCCTGCACAGCAGCCTGCTCAGCTCCACAAATCATTGACAGGGTTAAAAAGGAAAAAAAAGAAAGAAAATTACCCATGTTCACTTGCTGACAAACCTCTTCATTTCAGGGGCAAGGGACACCATTTATCATGGCAAACAATTAGGCTCTAACAACTCTCAGAGGGAAACAATTTGGCTAATAGTGAAAGAGGAAAATGTGCTTATTAGGCAGAGTAAATAACGCTCCAATAACCTGGGGGGGTGGGGGGGGGGGCATTACTACATACATCGCCATCAGGAGTAGGAATATAATATTAAAAAAAGACATCTTAGATCTTAGTCATTAACATTTTCAGCAAACACTCATGCTCAACTTAAAAAGCAGCGCATCAGTGAGCTGTAACATTATCAATATGCTGCAAAAAGAGATGGACAGAAAAAGAGTGAGGGAGGAGAAGGAGGTCATTTCTGCTGATGAGGAATGACAGCAGTGGCAGGCTGAATTCTCCCAGAGCAGAAACGCTCACCCGACTATCAGAGAGAGGTCAGTGGAAACTGTAAAAGGATCAGCTTTGTTGGAGAGGAGCCAAGCTGAACTGTGGCAGCCCTGGTTTACATGCCCTGAGAAATACAACTTTAATTTAGTAGATAAGACCTTTCTTATTCTGGAACAGTTACAAAACACAGGAAAAGAAGGACACCTGAGCAGGATGGTCTTCACCAATATTTGCCATGAACTCAGGTTCTGCAGGTTACTCGACAGCCTCCTTCACCACTCCACCAGCACCCCTGCATCCTTGCATATCTAGAGTATTTCTTAGCAAAAATCAATTCAGAATGGGAATTATGGCCTTATGTTAAACTGAAGAGAGACATGATACTGTTCAACTAAAATCTAGAATTCAAGGTGGTGTTGAAGTTGAAAGTTTTTAAGATGATGATGATGAGATTACGGTGTTTACCTGTTGGTTGACCCGGCAGTGTGAGGGTCCGTGGTGAATGAGGATACGGACGATGTCCACATCTCCCCTCCAGGCAGCCAGGTGCAGCGGGAAGCAACCTTTGCTGTCCGCCACATTTGTCGACGCTTCAAACTGAAGGAGCTTCAGTACCACATCCCTGAGAGATACAGAGGTATACAGATCAATAGATCAACAGATTGACTGAGGAGGGATAGAGAGAGGGAGGGAGGCAGAGATGAGCAGAAAGACCTGAAATCCATATTATGGAATATTGTCACATTTCTGATGAACAGCAAAGCAGTCATTTTTCACCCTGATATTGCAGTTTTCACTTTGGAACACAAAGTCCTATGAAACACATTTTATAATTAGTAACTTGACTGAATATTTGCCTGGCTAGCTTATTACAGGAACTAAAACCTAACTAAATCAAACTACACAATGTTAGTGCTTTTGTTCCCATGCACTCACACCTTGTTGATATCTGGTTAAACAAACTGTTTATTTTCTCATAATCAGTTTTCAGCGTGTTTTCAGCTGCAGGCAAAAAAGCTGCCACCTGACAGCTGAAATATTCACCCTGTGCAACAAAACCTTTAAAGCTCTGGAGATGAGTGCAGCAATGATTTTCTGTGATTAATGACTTTCTCTTTTGGAGCCGTGTGACCTGACCAGCAACAAGTTGGCACCTCCTCGGAGACCCTAGTTAGACCAGGCTTTGGTCACACAGGGATTTACAGTAGCCTGTGGGTGAACATGATCAGTATACCTTCCAGGCCAAGAGGAAATAAGGAAGGAAAATAAGGAATTCAACTGGAAATAATTAAGAATTGATAAAGTGAAACTGCCTCCATGTTATTTATAGATAGATAGGTAGGTGGGTGGGTAGGCGGGCGGACAGATAGACAGAGAACTTTATTAATCCCAAAGGGAAATTGTAGATTACTTCCCCTAATAAAGTAATCTACACTACACAAACAGACAAAGTGACAAATCACAGAGCTGGGATTTGTGCTGGAAATCCATTTAGCTGCTGCTCAGTAGTAATGTTAGCAATACCGTTTCATATTAGCAAGCCTCCAGCTGAAGTTGTCACCTCTGTCTGAAGAGGAAAGGTGAAGTGCTTCATTTGCATTCGAAATGTCAGTGGGAGAAACAGACGAGAAAGAAGGGCAGAACCTCTCCCAGGAGCAGGGGTGAAAGCAGCACAGAGGATGCTTAATGAACTGCTTTGTTAATTTCAATAATTTATTATATTTTCATATAATTCACTCAGATTTAAGTGGCAGTTAAACAGCAGAATGACACTGAGAGAATCTCAGGGTCAAACATGGCAATATCAAACCTATTGGTGCACGGATTCAGAATGTGTTCATCACCAAAAAGTTTTTAATGTGGTAAAAAACTGCGCATAACTAAAATGACCTCAAGCAATTCAAACTAAGCCCGAATAACAAACCTCCGAATACAGCGCCGCCTGTTGCCAAGTTTCTTCTGTCTTTATCTTAATTGCCAGTTTTGTTTTTACTTTCCCACCTAAACATTAAATCACTCCTCTGCAGCTTTTTTTGTTGGCGGCCTAATTTTCACTCTGAGGCTGCATTTTTCTCTCCCTCCCTTCTCTCCTCTCCAGTTGATCTGAAGGAGGAAATCCACATAATTGCCCCCAAAACACAGTACTAATCCTTCAGTTCCGCCAAACTGTGATAGCGGTCAGGCTTGCAGCTAATCCACACTGTGTAGCGGATTTCTCAGCAGGCCCAGGTGAAGAAAGGCAGCTGCACTCAAATCCCATACAGATGGAAACACCCAAAAGATGCACATATGCAATCAACTGCAAAAATTCTATGCTTGAATTTTTGAGCATTCTCAGCTGTTTTTGATGCAACAGAGTAAACACGGTGCCTTAACCCCAGAGCAGGGCCAGGCAGTTTTAAAATGATTACGAGAAAAGTGTTTAAGTGCAATTTGATTGGCTATAGTCATTTAACTTAATTTGAAGATTGCTGTGAGTCTACGTTTAATGAAACCTTTTTCAAACTCATTAGATTAACTCAGGAATGTACTGACCCTGGTCCATACAAAAGCAAATTGTATTTCTCCCTGAAAAGTTGCCATTTTGGAGCCTTTGTTACCTCCGCTGAAGAGTATATGTTTTCACCACAGTCTGTTTGGTTGTCAACAGGATTATGTAAACAGTACTCAACCGATTTGCACCAAACTTGGAGGAGGGATGGGACATGTGCCAGGGAAGAAGACTGTAGTGTGGATCCGGTTAAAGGGGCAGATCCAGAACATTTTGTTATCACTTTCCTTAACATTTCAAGATAGGGCATTTTTAATAATAGATTTTTTATTATTATTATTATTATTATTATTATTATTATTATTATTATTATTATAAGAGCTGGGGAGAAGTGTATAGGGGCAGAGGTATGTACTATTATCGTTTATTTATTCATTCAATCTTTATTTAAAGACTTATCAAATGATAATGTCAAAACAATGTGAGAATGTGAACGATGCGGTTTCACAAAAGCTTAGGTCAAATTAAAGGTCGTACTTATAGATGTTAAAATAAATTAAGGCTTTTTGGAAACTAAGAAAACATGGGTGTCCTAGCAAACCAAAAAAAAAAAAACAAAAAACGTTGTCGATGTCGTTTCCCTCCTGGAAGAATTCAGGCATCACACGGACATTTTACACCGGTAGCATAAAATGTGAAGGCAGTACAGACCTTTAGCTGGGCTAAGAATCTGTGGCCTCCTCAAGCAGAAGGACGCTAGCTCGACACTCGACACAAAAAAAAAATTAATAAATAAACTGACGACATCCTCGCAGCTGTATATTTTCGACAGCTTACTTCGGTGGTCTCTAAAGCCTATTTTCCTTCTTTACAGTGTCAGAAAACGCCAAATTATGAGCCATGTTTTCCTCCTGTAATTTGGTGCCACTGTTCAGCAGGTGTCGCTGATTACGTCACCATGGAAACACTGGCTGGCGCGTGTCGCTGGCTGTTACCATGGAGGGTAACGCAATGGCTAGCTAGCGTTACCCTGGCCGTCAAAATAAGTCGGTTTTTACTTTTGTCAGTCGATCTAACTTGCATTTAGAGCCGAACTATGACTGGTCTAAATGTGTAGACCAGTCTAAGACCGCTTTCTGAAGCTCCCCTCGGGCTTACGGAGCGTACAGAGACGTTTAGCTCAATGCGCCAAAGGGCAAACAGACTGTAAACGACAAGTTGGTTAATATATGGCGTTTGGCATTAATACTATGGATCCACATATTTCCCTCAGGAGTTAAAAGAGACCAAAAAACAGGGCTAAAGGAATTGGACATGTTTAACTTACATTCACCAGGTGGACACGACTGAAAATAAACAATAATGTCTGCTGGAAGAGTAAATAAGCAACTTTTTGCCAATACATTCGCCACGCCAGATTACAAAATGTAAACAGACAATGGCCACTGCCCCCAAGTGGCCAACATCAGTTACTGCAGGTTTATCCAAGAGGCCAGAACAAATACATAGTCAGAGAAAAATAAATATTAACATTATTTCAGCTGGCAGAAAATTTTTCAATTGAATTATGATTGATCGTTTAAGTTACTAAACAAATAAAAAATACCATTAATCCAATGGTTTCACCTTCTCATATTTAAAGATTTGCTGTTTGTTGTCTTTCATCTCGTTCTGAAGTGCTGGATAAACAAAACTAGCAATTTAAAGATGCTACCTTGGGCTCTGGGAATGTCTGATGAGAATTTTGATAAATATTACTCCACAAACATGTGAACAGTCGTGTGCAGCCTTACCTGTGTCCATTGAGTGAAGCATGGTGCAAAGGTGTGTATCCTGAGCTGTCTGTGCAGTTGACATTCAGGCCCTTCCACATGCTGTGAACAAACAGAGATACATCAGAATTCATCCTCAGAGTCAGACACACACACACACACGCACACACACACCGTTTCCAGGTTTCGCACACACAAATATGGGTATTTTACATTGTATTTTTCATCAACTTGTTTGAGTGTGTTACCTACCCTCTCTGGTGCACATGCTCTGTTTTACACGAAGGAAATGACAAACTACAGACAGCCAATTAGGATTCAAAATTCCCGGAGGAAGGTGTTGGATAGGTAAAGAGGGGGTGTGATGTTTTTCTGAGAAAATGGCTCTTTTTAGCAGTTTTTACAAAGATGGTGAGTTATCACACTTATCTACTGAAAAACACAAAAATAACTCCAATTAATTTATTAAGTGTTGTTTCCTGCAGTAGTGAGAGCTACAGCTTACATAAGCAGGAATCTGAAGCCCTTTCAAGGAGATTAAGGAGGCCAGAATTGCTGTCGCCTGCTTCTTTCCTTGTTTATTTTCATTTTTCTAGCTTTTGTTTTTGTTTTAGCTGTTTCTTCACACAGAAGACTTTTTCTTTATTGTATTTGGGTCCCGAGGCGAGAAGCGTAATTTCTCACTTGAGGCTATTGCCCCAAATGAGAAGTAGACCTATTTCACCATATTGGCAAATAAAGAAAGTGAGTGAGGTCAACCCTCGTACTCGCAAAAGGCTGAGCATGCAAATAAAACCACAAAAAGCAGCATCTCATAAGGATAGCCAGATCCACACAGCCTGGGGGCGTAACAGACATATTAAAACACACTCTTATGTATACACACTATTACACACATACAGTCCAGGGCTTTCCCAGGGCTATAATTATATGACCTCTCTTTTTCACATGAACTCCTCCAAGCACGTCAGAGAGAAGTACTAATTAGCTGGATTCCAGCCTGAGCAGCTCTGGGCTGAAAAGCTGAATCACGTAACTTCTAGAAGCGACTGCACAACTTTTTTTTTTTGATACATAGGATTCCTCCCCGTGGGGATCTGCTTTCTGTGGGACCAAATTCTATTCTACCTGTGCACAATAAAATTTCTTAAAATTTCCTAATTTTCCTTCATTCTTCTTGTAGTCTCTCATGATTGAAATATGTCTAGTCACAACCCTAAAAACCAATTTTAAAGAATTATTTTTCTCAATTAATTTATGCATTTCAACACACAGTGCTCAGGATCTGTAGTGTTACACAGTGGGTGCGTGCGCATAAATAAACAACTAAACCTGAATTAAAAGTGGTATTAAAGGGTGGCATGATGTACACACACACACCGAGAACACAGCATACACTAATCAATAGAACACGTCTGCTGAGGCAAAGGATGCAGAACATTTTATTTTGTTGACTTCAATGCTGAAATAAATGATGACTGTCAAACATCTACAACGAGGTGCCCTTCAGTCACTTCACATTTTTTACACAAAAACAAAACATGAACACAAAAGCAACTATCACAAAATGTACAACTCTCTCACATCAACAATAAATCAGCAGCAAAACAGGAAAAAGTACATAAACACATACAGTGCGTCACACACAGAGGTCAGAGGGTAGGAGACCACAGACAGAGAGACACAGCACAAGCTCCTTTCTATTGGGTCATCTGATTGCTACACACTGCGAGCGTGTGTTTTTGTGTGTATATGTGTGTCCATATCGATCGCACTGGTCTGCTGACCCCTTTCAGCGCTGACCTACACAACCAGTCGGATGGGTTGTTAAAAAGAGCAGAGTGACAGAGGATGAAGGGAGAGAAAGACAACAAACAGCAGGAAAATGTGATGCAGCCAGAAATAAAGACAAAAGGATTAAAGCCTAAATTAAAGCCAACTTCTGCTCAACTGTCAAGAAAATGTGGATGGGTTTGATTTTCCAAGATTCACAAACATTCCCTGTTTTTACTAAACTGCAAAACATGTCCCTTTAATAATAACATTAAATATTTGAGTTTTTATCAAAACGTTCCATTTCTCAGTGTTTCTAATTTAATGCCTCATTAATCACATAAAACTACACAACTTTGTTCCATATGCTCCCCTAAGCTGTTTCCTATATCTGACAGCTGTTTACTGAACAAACCCAAATTTGAGCACTCACATACACACACCCACACACACATGCACCAGTGCTGTTACCTTCAAACACCTGCACACCGATTCATTAAAAACTTGCTGTACAAAGAGTCTTTCATGTGAGCAGCGCTTTGCATAGCCCCAAACACAATCCGCCTTCTCCCACACACCCACAATCGCACCGTATTAATGCAGAGCCAGAGCAGTCAAACCCTGAAGGTTTGACTGATGGTTATGAGTCACATAACCTACATAAAAACCTGCACAAACAAATATATGTGGCCACTTTATGAGGGGAATGTGTAAACACTGTTTGCAGTGTGTGTGAGCCTCACTGCTGAACAAGGTGTTGTGTTTACAACACCTCTCCATGTCATAGAGTACACGGCTGATGTAAGTGTTTGCAGTGACACCGGCAGCGGGCGTGGCTAGTAGGTGCTCCAACACTTAGCAAGCGTTGGCAAGCGTTACTTTCAGGAGAAGAAATAAAATAAATTAGCCTGACTTTTAAAAGATTTGGAAAATACTTAAAGCTCTATTAATCAATATTTTATCTCAAACTCTACATCTCTACAACGCTTTTTAGCCCCTTGTAGTTCAACTCCATCGACAGTAGGAAGCTTTGTTTGGCAAATCCACCTGTCCACCATCAAACATCTGGCTAGCCTCTAAAGCAAAGGAAGAGTGAGGACCAACAATATGCTCATTAGGTAACCATAGCATCTTAACAAGGCAACAGACAGTGTGGTGTGTGTTATTTTTGCAATTCCTCTGCTCATTTATGCAGTTTTAAGTCCTAATTTTACATGAAGACATGGACTTACTTCCACATGAATTGCAAGTTTTATCAACATCCACATTTCAAAAATTGTAACTGAGAAGAGGCTGCCCTTGATAATTATATCAAAGAGGGACTCACAGTGAGTCTGTGGTATAGAGAGGGGAGTTAATGGTTTGTAATGGACACTGGTATATTTCTTCTTTTGTACTCTTCTGCTGTTGATATTCCCACTGTTGTCCTCTAATATTACTACAGAGACTTGCACAGCTCTATTGTGCTTATTATTGGGTTTTTATTCACCCTTGCCCAGTCACCATGACAAATAAATTACTTGAGACCCCTGCAGCTTTAAACTCCCAAATTTACACAAACACACATCACAACAACATGAACTCTGTGAATCCTGTTCTGCTCTACGATGTTCCACCAATAAATAAAAATAAGATCAGTTTGGTGCCATATCACTCCTCCATTGTTTTCTGTGCTCTCAGTAAGAGCATAAAGCCAGCCAGCAGAGTTTAAATAGAATTAGTAGGCAACTTGAGATTAGATAATGGAAGAGAGGTGCTGCTGCAGGAATGCAGACTCTTGGTGGATTAGTCAAATATGCAGACAATGTCCAACCTAATTAACCTCAGGAGCTGCAGCAATGTGAAGGAAAGCTCTGGTTAGAAAAGTTGTACCTCACATTCACATTAAAGTTTTATCCTGTGTTTTTCTGTCGCTCTGTAACGTAGCCTCTTCCTAAGCCTCATTCGACAACAGTCAAGTGTAATTCTGACTCAGTCTTTAACAGCTAGTTTCTCTTCCCTTATGTCTCTTCTTCTTCCTTGCTGAGGTCCTAAGCACTCTTTTTATTTAAGCACTGAAATGTAAAGGGGTCAAACGTCAGGCCTCCCAGCAGGCAGAGCAACGCTGCCCTCTGTTTGAACCCTTCTTCTGTTACAGTCTGACAGTTTCTCCTCGCCTTTACCTCACTTTACTACAGCACAGCACACCGAGGACTGGGTACACTGACATGATATAATGTTGGAATACTAAAAAAGAGTCTGAATCTGTGTCTAAGAGAAAATGTCTTAATGGTAAGGAAAGGAAGGTAAAGGAAAGTGTACTTCATGGTATCAGTATAAATTTAATTCAAATGAATTTGTGTAAATGTGAAAGGTTATAGATCATTTCAGTGCATGTCGATGTGATGGGAAGCAAAACGTCTCTAAAAACAAACAGAAAACTGAGCTGGGTTTTCACTGAAGCTAAACAGGCTGAAGATAAGATTCATTCTTGACAAAAAGTCAGAGGATGGGAGTTTGATACCAAATTTCTCTGTATCCAATTTGCAAAAAACATTACCTCAAGCAATTAAAAAATGTTGCTGTGCATCAAACAAGAGCTAAAATTACTCCCTAACTCTGTAGAGGTGTCATTCATTTTATCGTTTCATGGTAGGACCTGTAATGTCTTTCAAGTGGTAGAAAAAATAAAAAGAAAAATCTCAATTTGGATGCAAACTTCTCATTCAGCATTTGAGATTGAAAGCCTTCATTTGCTGGTTCTCACCATGGATATTAAAGCTGGCATCAAGTTGCAGCAAAGTTCAGGCTACATCAAAGCAGAGCATTGTCTTCAAAGGAGAAGAAGGAACTGGGAAAACCTTTGTAGTCCTGGATTCTTTTTGGAGGGAAACTTCTTTTCTTTTTTGAGGGAAGGAAAGTTAATTTATCCAACAGCCTGTTGAAATTCATGCCACCAAATGATCTAAAAATAAAAAGTTGTTTTCGAACAAAATGGACAGCAGTAACTTGACAGGAAATCAAAAAGGGAACCAGTATGAGCTGAGGTGTGTTCACTATCAGAGCAGATAACAGCAGCCAGGAAGTGGGCTTGCTTCATAACCTGTGTTGAGTAAGAAGCAGAAGAGATACCTGCTGATTAAAAGTAGTGTTGCAAGAGCAGCACACAAACTCATATGTGACCTACAGAATGATGAACACACACACACACACACACACACACACACATATATATATACTTTTCTTTGGAGCTGGCCTTTGATGTTTAAACCTTTACTCGCACTAAGACAGTCCATCCCCCATGATGCTTTAGGGCATGAATATTCTGCTTTACATTCTAATATCTTGAGCAGGTGTGCAGGCATGGATAAGGTTTATGTATTAGTGTGACTGTGTGCGTGTGTGTGGTGTCATAGGTGAGTTCTGCAGAGAGAGGTGAGTCAACCTTCTCTCACCCTCTTTTTTCTGTCTTTCACCTTTTCCTTCTTTTCTTTCTCAGATTCTATTTAATCTACAAAAACAAATATGCATACATTTGCAGATGTACAATACACATGAGTGCCCTGCAAATACAGAGATTGGGTGAGAGCAGAGGGACAGTGACTACTTCAAAGACTGCAGAAACAACTTGAGTTTGTATGCTCATGTATGACCAACCAAGCACTTCAAAGGATGCTCAAGCTGTAAATGTGCCTGTGGCGCATTCGCACACACATGCCCACTTTTTCCTACATGCACACACTGGCGTGGTCTGAGCACAGGCTGAACACTGGCCGATACCGATTCCAAAATTTGTTAGAAATTACATTTGATAATGTCATGTTATCATCTGCTGCTTATCTGGGTCCAGGCCCAGGTCGCGGGGGCAACTGCCGCTCAGTCCACAATGCATCGAAGTCCTACAGCACCTCCCAGAGAGGGGCTCAAACCCACGACCCTGAGAGATTGAGGAGTCTCGTGCTCTACCAACTGAGCTAACCGGGCAATCATTTGATTATGATATCTAGATTTTGTTTGTTTTTATGTGAACACACAACACAAATAAACATTTTCAGCAAGGATTACTCAAATTCTGATCAAAAGTAGCCATGTTTTTAAGAGTCCGTCCCCATTTCCTGAGGATGCTTTCATGCTACTCCACTAGTTGGCAGTTGGTGGCAGTACTTTGGAGTGCCCCTTTAAGGACTGCGTGTACACAGATAAATAAGAACAAATAAAATGTGCAAATAATTAAAATTATGAAAACATCTTGAAATGCAAATTTTCTATATTTTCAATATTGAATTGACTTTAAAACATGGTCAAATACACATTTCATATTTATGTATATTTTACATTTCTAATAAGCCAGTATCTGCTGATTACATCGACCTTGTTCTATTATGAACAGACACGTTGACAGCCATCTCCTTTTCACCTCGTATTCCCACAACATCATGAAGAATCCCATTCACACCCACACAGCTCAACAGGCAATCTTGCACTCCTTTCACAGAGAGCGGTGTTTCCCTCTCTCCCCATTTCACTTTCCTCACAGACCTGTCACTCTCCACTGCTCCATTTCTACTCCAATTATAGTGACGAGTAAATCCACAGCTGGGTTGATATGGGGAAAAAATATCAAATGAAGTCCCAGTATGTCAGAATAACTAGTCTCTTGTTGAATTTTTGACCAACAGCTATTATTACTATATTTGAATATTTAGAGAGGATATTCATATTTCAATATAACGATAAACAACAGACTTTTGAAACACACATGAAAACAATTCAATATCAGACTTGAAAACTGCAGGAGGGAGTCCCAGTTATTCTGTCTGTGATCTCACCCTCCTCACCAGTTTCTAGCAAATCTCTAATTTGCTCTTATTCTTGTAAAATTGCCTCATATGTTATTGCATATTTAGCAAAATAGCAGCTCCCCTCTGCAAAACTCCTTGTTAGCAATTTTGTTCATTTGAATATGCTGTACAGTGGTATCCCTCAGCATGGGACTCCATCCAGCTTGCAAATCAGGTCTACTGCTGCCGAAAAACATAAACAGCTAACAAATTGAATAATCAAAGCTTCCTTTTTTGGACGTAAGTGAATGTTCATGCCAGCTAACAATCCTCAGAATGCAATTTCAGTTCTCAGTGAAACATCCTTTTGACGAATGATGTTAAGATAAACTGGACTATCTACTGTAGTTCCTGACTTTTGTTAATCCAGCAGAACAGCCGAAGCTTTCACAGAGATATGTAAGTGGCAGAGGTCTGAACAAACCTGAGACAAGAGAAAAACTCTGAAAATGATAAAACATCCAACAGTGTGTTCAAATTGAACTTTACTGAAGTCTGTTCACGTCTCTTTAGAACAGTGGCTTCCAAGGACAAGCCAAGGGTGCTGCAAGATTTTCCTTTTTTTTTTTTTTTTCTGTACACTGTTTATTACATGAAAAATTGAGGCAACATTCACAGTAATTACATTTTCAAAAATCTCAAAACATAAACAGCAAAATCAGTCTGGTAAAAACCTGTCAAATCTGCCAAAATACCTCATCTGCAGAGACCCGTGGCCGCAGATGTGGCAATGGCTGATTATAAAGAAAGCTGATTTTAAAGAAAGAGTTCAAGTGTTTTCAGTCTTTGTACTAAGCTAAGCTAACAAATTACTGGCTGCACACAGAGAGAGAGAGAGAGAGAGAGAGAGAGAGATGTATTAACCTTCTCATTTAACTCTCCACCAGAAAGCTATATATATTTCCCAAAATGTCAAACTTTTCTTTTTAGTTCAAAACTATATCTATACAGCACTGCACTCTAAAAATCTACATATTTTTTTCTTCAATATATTACTTAACTTAAATTTGATGATAGTACATATTTTTACCTGATGAAAATAAATTCCTTTAATAGAGGTCCATGGTGTCATTTTTAGGTGGAAAGGTAATGATTGCTTTACAAGACCGACCTGAAAGCTGTAGTTTTGACTCAGGTCCACTGACAACACACTGAAATAAATGTGTGAAATGAAGCAGAGAATGCTTAAATATGCAGAGAGGCTGCTCACTGTATAAATGCATAAAGATAAATATGCATATGAGTGAATACGCAGGGAGCCCAGTCAGTCGGTGACAGACGCCCTTAAAGGAACAAACATCAACTGACACGTTCAAAAGGTCAAAAGGCCACCGCTCCCATCACAGGAAGTAATTTATCTCCAGGTCATGGAGACCAGAACATGGAGGTATGTGTGTCGGGGGACAGTGGGTCAAACACACACACACACGTATAACGGTTCAAAGTGAGGCTGACCCCACTCTTTTCATACACACTTACCAATAATTAAAACAAGACACATGTAATCGATAGCTGAACAACTCCCCCACTGAGATTTAGGCAGTCTATTGATGAAGACTGATCATTGATCATTTGGTTGTCCTGAGGACTCGTTACTCAGCTGCAGAGAGAGCGAGCCTGAGGATATACACATGGAGTCAGTAGCAACAAATAAAAAAAAAAATCTGATGATAATATGTTTTTATGCTGGTTTGTGAAGTTGTTTGACTTAGATTCAGATGTACAAATGTGGTGTGATGCTTTTGGATCCGTATCAGGCTGCAGTAATAAACGTGCTGTTTATGCCTCTACACACTGTAGAGTAGAAGACTAATCCCTGCATTAGTTTTGGACTTATTTATTACTGCATCGCCTCACACTAGGCAACAGTGAACACACTCATACACACACTTTACATGGGCATTAACTGGCAATTACACATTTTGAGCTTTAATACAAAAAGAGATAATACAAAATAATACAATATGATACTGTCTGGTTTTCATCAAACACCTTTTTTTCCTCTTTGAGAAAACCAAACCATAATGATATTTTGAAGATACAGAACTCACATGTCCTCTATCTCTGGGGGAAAACACTGTATACTGAGTCCCAAATGCCCCTGACCTTTAACCTCACTCATGAGCCAACATATCACTCGATCAGTATGAAAGGATGTGGGGTAGGAAGGAAGAAAGATGAGAGGCAGCATGAGAAAATATATCTAATGCGAGAAAATTCTTATCACACAGCACATCAAAGAAGAGGAAAAAACAAAAATAAAAAAAAGACAGTTAGAGGGTTAGACAACCAGATGATACCATCTGAAGACAGCTGAAAACACTTTCCACCTAAGCACGCACAGCTTCATCAGACTAGTTAATCTATTTCCAAGTCTTAAACAACCTGGCAGTTTGTCTCTCAGTCCACCTCCTTAAATAGAGAAGAGAACGTCCCTCGTCTGTCCTGAGCTGACTCCTCATACGCAGCACAAGCCCGTCGCAAAACAGATTCCACATCAGACTGGCAGGTTTTTCTATCAAGCAGCACAAAGGTTTGCAGGATTTTATATGAAAAACCCCTGTGACCTCTCCAGAATAAGATTTTTTTTTTTTTTTTTTTACAGGAGTTCAGCTGGACCACTATAAATGAGCTGAGACCCAGGAGTCCTACTTAATTTCCAACCTTTTAGCAAAGTCAACTTCTGATTAAACACTGTAAAAGGAGCCCTGATATAAGCACCCTCATGTGAATAACTGCTAAAGCCGAAATTCTTTTTTCCACTTGAACAAAAAACTGTCATCACGTGGCAAATCAGCATGGGAACTGCTAACCTTAGCTAAATGTCTACTTTATCGTTTTATCACTAAATGATACACTTCCCTTGACACAAGCAGAGAATCTGCACAAGAAGATTCTTGCAGTGAAAAGCTTATTAGGACTACAGCCTGACTGATAAATCGTTCAATATTAGCTTACTGCAGATTTATCGTATAGGTGTATAAGGTGTATAAGCTAGAGAATTGCAAAGAATTGCAAGAATTGCAAAACAGAAACAATTGAGAGATGTTTAAGGTAGTTTAGAAACAGTGACGCCATTACAAACTGTCCCATTCAGGACATGTCCTGGTAACAAAAAAAAAAAAAAAGTACATTTAAGGGATCCTTAATATGAGAGAAAGTTTTATTTCATATTCTTGTTAGTTTGACAAAGGTGGTTTACTAATGAAGCATCACTTTGATATCTAGAGATACTGTGTATGGTGAGTCTGTCTTTAGATTAACAATCATGTCATTTTCAGAAGGCTAGTTAGCAGATTGCGTGGCAGCAGACTGCTGTAAACAATCAACAACTGATGGATACTACACTAATCATATTGCTGCTTTAAGTTTAACAGGTTTAAAAGCTTTGAATCAGGGCTTACAGGATTCAGGACTGTGGAGCGGCTTGTTCGGTCTGTGATGCTAAAGTCAGCAGCTAAAGAGCAGAGATGTCATCAGTTAGAGATCAGAACTTTTATATAGGCATACTTTTTCAGTTTGTCATCATTAACATAAAAGGACAAATGCAGCTATTATAAAATAAAGATAATACCACTTTAAATGTCATATCATTACCTTTTTAAATTACTGACAAATGTCAGTGGCTAAATCTGTTATTTTTCTCTATTAAATGCTACTGAGAGATTTAAATTTGCTATTATACTTGGTACAAGCTTATCATGTTTAATACTATATGGACCAGAAAACAGGCCTGAGGTTTAATCTACAGAAAATAATTGCAATTTCAATCACAACCGGAATATGGGTCAGAGATATCACAAATGATTCAGCCCTAACAGAAGAGATAAAGACAGTAAGAGACAGAAGGATGAAGGTCAGCAAACAGCACGCTCCCTTTAAAACACAAGGCAAACTGGTGGACACTACAAAAGAGAGGGACAGTGAAGACAGAAGGATAGTGATGGAGGCAGACGACATTTCCTCCTCTCTCTTTAATCAAAAAGAGAGAAGCAGAGGTGAAGAAATGGCCACAGTCTACTCTACAGCTGCTGCTGCTATTGATTTACACTGCAGCCTTTCCAATCAGTCACAATCTGGAACGCTACAAACAATCTGTTAAGTGTGTGTATAAGCTGTGTGTGTGTGTCTTCCTAAGGCAATTCTCCTCACAGTAAGTAAGTGACAGAAAGCTTTAGATCTCCACTTAACAACAGCCCGCCACAAATCCATCTGCACGAGCATCGATTCAGCCCAGATCTGTAGCATTAGGGGTGGGAAACGTCAGCTCCAGGTGTCTATCTAAATGGGATAACTAATCTATAGAGTAGACTTCGGGAGTCATTTATACTGTAGATCTAGTGAAAAGAACTCCAGTGAAGTTCTTCAGACCCATGCACTGTATTGACCCTGCTGACTGGAAATAAAATATCATTTTCATAGGAATAAACCTACTTACACGGCAAACTGAGGCGCTGCATCCAAGAGCTGTGCTGCTTGAAGTACTCAAACTATTATGATAAAAAATAAATAAATAAATAACTGTTCAAGTCAGGTATGAAGCCAAATATTTGCTGGTTCAATATGAGGCTTTGCTGTTTTTCTCTTTTTTATATCATTTTTAACCGAATACTTTGGTGTCTGCGACTGTTGGTTGGACAAAATGAGCAATTTGTCACCTTGAGCTCTAAGAAATTATGATGGTTAATTGGTTAATTTTCTGACATTTTATAGATTTTCAAATGAATTATTTGAAAAAAGTGTTTAAGAACATTATAATTTCCCAGAACCCAAGATTTCATCCTCAAATCGTTTGCTTTGTCCAACCAACAGTGCAAAAGCCAAATATCTTCAGCTTGATAACAAAGAAAAGCAGCCCATCTTTACAACTAAGAAGCTGGAAACTAATTGAATAATCAATCGTTGTCAATCAATCGTTTCTGTAAAGGGCAGCCATTTCTCATGCAATAACTGCTGAATAGCAACATGGAAGACTTTCAGATCTCCCTGGGCAGTCGGAGGATTTGAACCAGCAACCTTCATCCCACCCCAGCTTCTTTATCTTCATTTCCCCTGCCAGAGGCTCAGTTATTCTGAAATATGTGAGGCCAGATCCCTGCATCCATAAACTGTATTAAATATTTTCTCTGCTCATGATAATTCAGTGCAGGGTCGGAGGTCAATCTAACTTGGCAAACGCATTTTACTTCAAGCTTATTTTCCTTAGACTAACAGAACATGGAGTGCAGTGATTTTGCGAGTCAGTTCAGGCAAAATATCATCTGGCAACTCATGAGGTTAGTTACAGCCACGCCGAGTCCATCTTCATTACCCACTCTGCCACAAGGAAATTAGCCATGCAGGTGCAATGGAAATCATGATGAAACGATATCACTGGGAGAGTCATTATAAGGAAAAGCAGGGAAGGCACTGAAAGTGAAGTGTTTAATTCTGCACAGCTCTCAGAGGTGAAGTGAAGAAACAAAGAAACAGCTCAGCCTGGTTGCAAACTAAACATTTAGATTACTGTTCAGTGTCCAAACATTTTAAAACCGTGTCTGTGGTGATTAGACACAATTCAATTCTGTGACAAAGCATCTATCCTGTGACGGTGGTGTGTTTGCCTGTGTTTGCATCTGCGTGTGTGTGTGTACAGCATCAGGGCAGTAGCTGGGACTCATGGCTATATATGGTCTGACAGAAGGCTTTGGTTTATCCAGGGACCTCTCCATGTTTCTGTCTCTCTCGCTCAGTTCTCCAGATTTCTAAACAGTGAGCGACCGCCCTCACCGAGCTCATATGAGACATTAAAAAGCAGGAACGTCGCGTTGGCGAACCCTCCTGTCAAATCTACTGAAGATGAGAAATATTCATTTAGAATATCTGGAATCACAGCACTGAAGCAAATTACAAAAAGATGAAAAAATGCTGCACTTCCAGATTTAATTAGCTGGAAAAGTAAAATTAAAGAAGTAGAATTTACGGAGAAACTGAGCCACAAAATACAAAACATTGAGCACATTTTTGAAACTGCAGCTGATAACAGCCACACCTGCACATCTGTGCACAGTGTGTTTCACCATGGTAACCAACCTGCCATACAACTGTCCTGGGACGAATTAATGACAACTGCTCCTGTGCACCACACATGTTCTGTACTTATATTTTTTCCACATTTTTGTATGTTTATGAGAAACAAGATTTTTCACACGTTTGATAAACCCAGTGTGTTTGTGCACTGGACACTGTGTCTCCTCAGACAATCATTCCCTCCTTTTTTTCCCCTCTGAGAGTGTAATAGGCCTGTCAGCAGGACCGCCGCATCCCATTTAACTGCTCAGACCGCAGGATCACACATCTGCTGCTGTAGGACAGCGCAGGTAAACACAACTCGAACAGACACTGAAACACACCCCAACCATGCTGGGATCAGAGAGCAGGGCTGCTTCCTTAGCTCAAGAAAAGTTATGGAGACAAATTATGTTCACAGGACAGAATATGCGTACAGGTATGATTCAAATAAGAATGTACAAATTCTTAATACACCTCCATGTTGCTGTACGTAATGGTGTAACAAAAATGTGTTTCTTTATAGGCCATAATATATGGACAGAGTAAGTCTCTGGTACAGTAACAGCAGCTCCTCAGATAACAGCGAGCACCGAGCCCACTGTTGTGATGCGTGTTTGTAGAAAACTGTTTGAAGTGTTCGGCCCCTTTGCCAAGATGGATATTTTTTGACTTTCTCCCAAGAAACATGTAAAATAATCCCTCTCCTGTGAGAAATGCTCAAGAGCAAAGAGCTGTGAAAGGGCATTAACCTAATCTGTGGCTTTTTATCAGTGTCTATCAGCAACTGGGAAATTGCAACAGACTATATTCACAGCTCACACACGCAAGAACTCGTGGGGATTTTACTTGGGGTTGCATACTGTTGTAAAGACCAGAGCCAGGTTAGCTGTTTTCTGCTGTTCCCTATATCATGCTACTCCTTTAAAATAGTTAAAAATGTGAGAGAGAGTATGAGTCACAACAGATTTGGGCCCATTAGTTGAACTTAAGAAGGCAAAAACTCATTACCTGGAGACATTACTATTGATTCATTGCTAATTCACTGGTATTGATCGGCAACCCCGTTTACACTCTCTAAATACAGTGCAGTGTATATTTTCTTTGTGCTATGGGAGAGTAAAAACCTTGAAACAAGAAACAGGTCTGACCAGTTGGCATTCACTGTTGCAGTGACGATTTCTCTCAGTGTAAAAGGGCAGGAAAACAGGGCTACTGAATTTTAGTATTGCTAGATCCATAGGTCAGTGGGTCACTGACATGCTTTCCATGCAGCTTTCTACGCAGTGTGAAATAAAAGATCAATATCAGTTCAGAAGATGCCAGTGTTTTCTCCATAAATTAATAGTTTTACATTTTAGGTGATATGCATATTTGTTTTGATGCCCACAGTTAAATGAAAATGTTAATATCACTCTCATGTCTCTGTGGTAGATATAAAACTGGAGCCTGAGATGCTTAGCTTAGCATAAAGACTGGAAGCAGGGGGAAGCAGCTAGCCCCACTCAGTTAGAAAATCCTCATACCAGTGCATCTAAAACTCACTTAAACAAATTACATTTAGTGTTCATACACATGAAAGAAGATAAAATGAGCCTTAGAGCTGCTGGTAAGCTGAGCTTGTTACAGTTAGCTGCTAACTGTTTTCCCAGTGTTCCAGTCTTTATGCTAAGCTAAGCTAACCATCTCCTGGATTCAGCTTCATACTGAATCTACAGATATGAGAGTCGCAGCGGGTGGTATTGATCTGCTCAAGAAAAACAATTAAGAATATTTCCCAGTTTGTGCTGCTATTCCTTTTCCACCCTTTGGGAAACATGAAGAAGAAGTGCTTAATGCTCAAGCAATGCTTGGACAAACCACAACAATCCCTCAAACTGGAGAAATAAACGCATACCAGCTACATATGGAAACAATACAATTTATATTCTGTGTCTGAAAATATGATGACTCATCTGTTTGTGTTCACGTCACTTATAAGAAGTGAAGTCCCACGGAGGAGGTACATGTTCAGGTTTTAGTTTAAAGAAACAGTGTCTTCCACGAGGCCACACCAGCACATTGTCTGTCCATCCATCACTCCGACTTCACTAATTGCAACAGCTCATTACTCGAACTTTATTTCCATGTAAATATCTGTGTGTCCCGTGGAGACTGTGACTGTTGATGCATCTTTGTCTGCTTCCATCTCAGTCGCTCTCTTGCCCTCTCCATCTGCTGCTCTCTAACTTTAAACAAAATTATATATTCTCTTTCACAAGTTTTATTTTTTTCCATCTTAGTTGCTATTCTTCTCCAACTTGCCAATCACACATACACGCAGACACCCAAAAAGAGCACACACATGCATGCGCTGCCAAGTTGTGTTCACACACAGCTGCATGCAATTACCCGCCACAAGAAGGTATTTAAACCATGAGACTCCCTGGCCCATGTTATTTATCAGATCTATCAAAATAGCTCTTCCATGAATGTCTCTAAACCTGCCAAGTGTGTGTCTGTGAGTGAGTGTGTGTACATACATACAGCGAGTGGCAGCCCGCTTACGATGCACCAGAGTGTCGAAAGCACAGCAAAAAAAAAAAAAAACAGCTTGTTACCTCTCACGTCTACATCAATCTCGCTCCTCTCATCGCCTCCGTCTGTCCTGGATTTCTAAGATTCTGGCATCCTTGTCACACCTACGGCTGCAAATGTGTAGGCTGCACTTGTTTTATATTATTCAGGACAGATAAACACACAGACTAAGGCTGAAAAACATACAGAGTAACCCCTACTTTTTCCACTGGATTTGTCTGTTAAGTACACCAAAATCGAGCACTGTGCAGTACATGTACTTCCAGTTATTAAAAACGCAAGAAGTCAAATCAAATCAAACATAATGACTATTTTTTAGGTGCTTTATGTTCAGTTAGGCCAATTTATTTTTAATCCAAGTCCCTAAAATGAGAAGAAATATGAAACGCTTCAGTTTATTCAATCATGTGCACCGATTAGTTAAAAACTGCTTTTGAAATCAGAGCACACAGCACAGCACTGGAAAGGGAGAAGCTCATTCAATCTGGAAGTTTATTGCATGAGAGGCAATTAATTTACCCCAATTATGCCTACAGAAACAATCACCCCGTGCCTTTCAGGACTCGAGCTTTCATCCCCAACTATCCAAACAAATCATTGGAAAGTTTTTACTGCTGCGTCATTTAACATACAGGAATATGATGGAGGTATTCAGAGATTTTTTTTTCTGCACCTAGCTGAATGAAAGTGCTGCTCTCTCCACTTTGTCCTTGAAAACACACACTGACATGAACATAAAGGGAGATTCATCTTTGAATTTCCACTGCACCTCAGCCCATTTCCCAGCACGACTAAGAGTACAAACGGTCCTCACACGCAACAAGGTGACCAGCATAGTGTAACTGTGATTCTGTCGCATTTCTTTTAAGGCTGAGATTAAAGCATTTTGTATGTTTTCATATCCTGGTAACTAATTATTCTCCACCCAGAGTGGAACAGAAGACTTTTAACGGGTACCAAGAAAACATACCACATATAAAACCAATTGCTCTAACACTGCCTAAAGAAGCAGCTTCCCCCTCGTTTAGCTAATGCAAATCATGTGAATGATGCAGGGCAACAAAAGGAGTAGAGGCTTTTCAGGGCCAAACTCACAATAGAGGAGGAAAAAAGGTGAGATACAGTGAATCAGGAGCCACAGGTGTGCTGTGGTAGACATTTATTTTGTGACTGAATAACTCCAATATGCAGTTTTCTGTGGTCTTATTTCATAGTTGCACTTAGTTTAGCTACAACAACACACCTGCAAGCGCATGACAGTGACACGGTGAGCACAGAGGAAACAAATGGTTCTGCCCTGATTCACACGGAGCTCCTTGTAATCCCAAAGTCGCCCCCACAGGCACAATGGTGGAACAGAGCACAGTGTAATTTAGAGTGTGCAGGGTCGTTTAAAGTGAAAAACAAGGACACGGCCCAGTCATAATGATCACTTCTCAATCTCACACAAAACACGCACGAGGCACAGAGCGCACGCACACACAGGAACACACACACCCACGTACACACTCAACGCACAGCATGCCTGCTCCGTCATTACAAATCCCCTCACTTGCAGGGTGAAAGACGCCTCTGAAAAAAAAGGTGCAGACAAACAACGGCCAATTAGAGACCAACATATAAATCTATGGCCAGCCACACAGAGGCAGAGCGGAGACAGTCATGCAGAGCACACACACAGTGTGAGCACGCTGTGTTATTATATATGCTAACAGCCCTGCAGTTTTTACACATACTATAAATAAATGGCAGGGCAAGACCATAAACTGCAGATGCATGGTAATGTATCCTGTAAAACACTGATCAACCAGAGCTTGTAAACAATAGTTTACAGCAACCTAACTGGGTCAGTTCTACGGTTAAGGACACAACAAGACTGTGTGCATACTTTAACACGCATAAAAACCAAAGCACTGTTTCTCTTTACTAACACACAAAACTCATATTATGCACTGAGTGTGTGTGTGTGTGTGTGTGTGTCTGTACAGGCACAGCAGACGGTTATGTAAGAAAGAAGTGGAGACAAAGAGAAAAAGCAGGGAGGGTCATATTGCTCCATGAATTAAGCCATTATCAGTCCCCATGCTTCAGTAAATCCTGGTAAAAGGAGAGGTGTACGAGGTCTAAAAGATATTTAAAGTGTGAAGCACTCTGAATCAAAGAGAGCCGACTATTACTGTGTTTAATGTGTTCTTGTGGTTAAGAGACTTTTAAACTCTCTTAAGGAGATTGCAAAGCAGCCACAAACAGTGAAAATCAACCATGTATGTAAAAAAAAATCCCAAAGAAACATCTGACTCATTTTCAGAACTTAAATACAAATTCTGCCAATTTGCATGCATCGCTCTCTCTCCTCATCTTTTTTTTTCCTCTCTGACACATAAACACAGACACAGACTCGACCACATCGTGGGAAATGCCCACTTGGCTCGGGTTAGAGGAGGGTAAAAAGAAGGAGGGCAGTGTGGGAAACTCCCACTCTGATATTTATCTGAAATGCTGTCACAGTTACTGCAACAACACAAGCTGCACGACACTATATGACACTGGATAACATACAGGAACTGAATGGCTGCAGTCTCCACCTGGTCTGACTGTCACTTCCTCTTCTGAGATTTGCATTCTTGGAACATCTTGCCTGACTTTATCCCCCATGATCAAGCTTCCTCACAGTTCATTTATCGCTATACAACTTCCCTGTCACTAGTTTGATGTATGTGAACTTCTTTGTGGTTTTAGGTGCGACAAATGTGTCACAGTTTTTATGTCTGATCTGCTGATTATTTTCTTGATTAACAGATTAACTGATGTCTGACCAATAATCCCAAACCCTAAAAATATCCAGTTTTACATAAAGAAAAGCAGCAAGTCTTCATACAATCCAATTACCAGGATGTTTGTAAAAAGCAGCAGAGAACTGGTTCAAATAACACATGTACAAATTCAAGCCTGGAAGCAGATGACACTAAGATATAATTGATGATAACACAGTGCAGTATGTTACCCACATAGGTTCATCAGTGTTTGATAGGATTGATAAAAATTCCCTATTAAACAGCAGACACATTGTGAGCCTCACAGGATGATTATAGGAAAACACTACAACATCGATTTGTCCTGCTTCAGACTCAGTGTTGGCAGAGATCTTTAGAAAAACCTGATACTGAGTGAACTGCAATGAATCCATCAATCTGCAGAAAGTTGTTTGTGCTTGGCTCTGGTTAGTTTCGCCTCACAGCACTGCACTGAGACCCTCGGCCCTGTCATGTGGTTGTGTTCATGCCTGTAGGAATGCTGCAAATCACATAAACAGGCTAATTTTAGCTTAAATATGCCGACAGACCATTTCAGACACCCCCCCCCCCCAACTGAATGACTGCAAGTCCACTAATTTGACAGCTAATCTATAATTTGGTGATTCCAGTGTCTTGTTATTCTACTAACTCATTTCTACAATACCTCTTGTTTATGGGATCTCATCGCTTTCTGATTATGAAACTATTTCTTTCAATAAGTCAAGAGGTTTTAGCTTGCTAAATAGCTAAGTAGCCCACATGCAAAGTGAGGGCAAAAGCTCCAAAACAGCCACTAAATGGAGATTTATTTTGTCATTATCTTTAAATATCAAATTCTTTTATTTATTTATTTTAATATTTATCATGTCCATAATTTTGTTTTCTGTTAAAACCCTCACGATATGTACTTATTATTTATTATCTTCAGCAATAGCTATAAATTCTGCATCTTCACCTACCCATATCTCATTCTCTCTGGCAGCAATGCCCCAGTTTCCCCACAGGATCCATTAAAGTTCGAAGCACTCTAAATTCTTTCCACATCTGTGTCCCTAACTGTTCAAACTCCAAATTTCTTTAATATTCCTGTCACAAGGATAAGTTGTTCAGCAGCAGCAGTGAGTGCTGATTAAAAGGCACAAACAGATCTGCCTTAAAGAATCAAGCCACATCGGCTGGTTAGTCATTGTGATTCTCCTCATTGAGCAGTCTAACTTCAGCTGTGTGTGTTTCTGTGTGCATCTCCATCCCTCGCTCTCTCTCTCTACCTCCAGCTCATCACTCCCATCCTCTCTTCTCACTTCTTTAACTCCCACCTTCATCCTCTCTCTGGGTTTACAGTACCGCCCTGCAGGCTCGCCAGCACTCCTCCATTCACGCTCTTCTCTCACTGCCCCTTCTAATTAACGACAGAGGAACAGAAACACTAAGAGAGAGATTTCCAGGGAAGACATCCCTGCTTAGCTCAAAGACAGAGGCGGCACACACAGAGGGCCACAAACCTCTCAATACACACACATAGCAAGGCTCATAAAAAATACATGCACATATGGATAGCTCTGTACTGTACTGTTTAGAGTACATACTGTATGGCCTACTTCATATGCAGCACAGGAGAATACCAGGATGGAAAACACTCTTGTAGTGGACTAGGCTTCATTCCAGAAGGAAAAGCACAACTCTACGGTGGAGATGTGTGACTTCTCTGGGGTTTCAGAGCAGTTGCTTGCATAGCTTAAGTCCATAGATCCATATTAGTGATTGATGTGTGACAGCTAAGCCAAACCCACCCAAGCAACAAACGTAATCAATCACCATCTTGGCTACAGATCAGCTGCACGCAGCTCTCCCACACCTCCTCACTCTGACACTGTGACAGTTGTTAATGTTGAGTCTGCCGAAGCTGCAAAGCGGCCAACCTGGGTTTACTGTGTCAGCTCACTATCTCGGGTCATTATCAGGTTAACAGCATGGGTCACACTTGTAACAGCAGTGGTGTAAATTAGAAAGCAGGACGACTGAAAGGCCACCAACCCACGTCTTTGTTTCTGGTGCAGCGGCGAGACATTGTGCAGTGTCCACAGGAGCTGAGATTGCGCAACCAGTCTCAGTTATCTAAACAGGACTTGATCATCTAGGGAAAACATTCACCTCAGTCACTTAAGCCAGGATTTGAACTGACAATCCTCTAATCACAAGCTGCTTTACTTATCTATCTATGACAATTACTTGGGGTAGAGAGGCTTTAATAGTTTTTAATTCTACAAATTAAGGCCATATTAGGCAATTCTACAACACATGACTACAAATGCAGAAAAAAGTCCTTTATGTAGCCGGGTGGAGAGGTCAAGTGGTGGATGGGTGTGTCACGCATTTCACTTTCATGTGGGAGCCTTAAGTTTGCATTCTGTCACAGACCCGCAATTAACATTTGCCTATTTATTTACTGTGACCACAATCCTTCCGTAACCTTAACCAAGTGTTTCTGTTGCCAAACCTTAAAGGAACAGTTCGACATTTAGGGAAAATATATTTGTGGAGTGTTGGATGAGAAGATCGATACCAGATGTATGCCTGTCCATTTAATATGAAGCCATAACCAAGAGATGCCTGACGTGCTATATCTCATTTGTTTGCTATCAGTTTCCCTATTTCCATTGCATATTTACTACACAGATGTGAGAGCGGTGTCCATCTTCTCATCTAACTCTCAACAAGGAAGCACATTTACCAAAATGACAAACTATTCCTTTAACCACACCCACATAAAATGCAAGTGTTTTTATTTCCCTAACCCTAACTATAACCTTAACTGTACTTTATTTACTGTAATCACAATCTCAATAATCACAATCTTTCCCTAACCTTGGTCAGAAAGCATTTTAAAAGTGTTGTTATTGGCCATCTAATCTGGAGTTTTGCTGAATCGTCCAATATCAACATTCATCTCAGGCGATAGTGGTTGCAGTGATTTTCACTCTCTTTCACTTTCTTTCGTGCATCTGTTGTCAAATGTTGTTCTGCTCCCGCTGCAAGAAGATGCATATCACAGCAGTTTATAGTAAACAGGATCCTCTCATGGAGAAGACAGCTGACAACATGCTTCCAGAAACAGAAATAATAAAAAAAAATGTTAAGGTAAAAGTAAACATGTGCTGCAAGTAGTATTTTAATAATCTTATTTACACCTGAATAATTGCATTATTGATTTTTCTCACTGGATTTCCAAATGTTTACTTCCTGGCTGCCTGTGTTTGTCAGACTGTATCAGCACATAATAATCTAATTTCATAGCATCTTAAATCTCAATTACAGTAAATAGTGCTGGAAGTAAGCCAAAGTTTTTAAGCACTTAGACTCCAGGCCACTGGATTAAACGTCGAGTCAGCGTGTAATTGTTTTCAGAATTGGCTCGAACGTGCAGTACAGCAGCTATAAGAGTACATCCACTTCTGATGACATGAACATGACCGTGTTGGGATTTGAGACACATGCTGAGTCAAAACTAGCAGACACAGTTTAAGCAGCTCTGACCTGAGTGTATTAAGTGCTCAATATAATTTGGCCCTGACCTAGACAAACCCACATCAGTGTGTCATGTTTACGGAAGGTCTGTGTGGTGTCAACGCATTCTCGATATCACACGATATACTTTCATCTGCTGCACATGGCTCTGCTGGCAGACCTCCGCGGCATGTGCTGGATTCCTCTTGACCTACAGTATAAAGTGAGAGGGGACAGAAATGTGGAATGTGCTGCATTGAGAGAACATGAGTGGCTGCACTGATGTATCAGGAAATGTCTGTGTGCTTTGGGAAAGAGAAGAGGGCTGCATGACTCAGCTTTACAGCTTTAGGCTACATGACCAGTGGACATACACACGCGCGCACACACAGAAAACTGCTGGGTCAGCATCCCAGGCAAACAGTCTCACGTAATGAAACACCTGGTTGCAGTAAAAAAAAGTGTGCACCCATGAACTCACACACACACACTCACACAGAGGAAAAACACTCATCAGATTTCTCGGTTATCTCATCTTACCTCGTTTTATCAAATTTCAGCTGTATTTCTCAGTAGCAAAGTTCACGTGGTTTTTTTTTTTTTTTGCCTTTTTCACTACCTTATACCTTAGCTCATTTATTTTATAGACATTCTTCAGCGGTAAGTGAGGAATCTCCTTAATCTCCTGCGCTTGTCAGAACAGAACAAAACAAAAAAGTCCACTGTCATGCAGGAAGGTCTGTGCGGCTGTGAAGCTGATTACACAGCAGAAAACTCAGTTGTTGAATGGGTGAAAAATGGAGACACAGCTTTGCTAATGTAACATCCTCAGCAGCCTCAGTAGAGTGCCAAAGCAAAGGCCAGCTTCATCTAAAACTCATCTCGGATTTTGAATCTACTTTGTAAGCCCCCACATTTTAACATTAGCATAACATATCTACAATGCCAATATCACACTGAGTAGTGGCTTTGGTCTTTTTACAAGATTTATGAGACGAGATGACAAAAATTTTAAACATTGCTAGCCTTATTCTTTAATCTCATAGTTAAGGCTAATGGTCATTATTCTTACAGTTGGGATCACCATAGTCTTTGGGATTCATCCTCTTGGGACCATGAACACCTTCACCAAATTTCATAGTAAACCATCCAATAGTTGTTCCCAGAGTGTTCTACCAACAGATCAACTGACTGACTCCCCAAAAAACTGAGCACAAACACACCACACGCAGCAACGCATACAAAAAGCATGGGTGTTCTGTTCTATATCGAGCCACTGAATCAGCAGCAAAACATCCTCGGGACAGCCTTAGACACACACACACACACACACACACAGACACACAAACACTCCTCTCCTGTTCTCTCTCACACACACACCCTGTGTCCCTCTGACCCCTCTGTTTCACCCCCAGTGGTTGTCTGGGAGATGCAGAAGAGACAGTACAGCCTGTCTAGTTCGCCCGCTTTAGAACCAGCCAGGGAGCAGCAGCCAAAGACCTTTCCACAAAGAAGAATGAGGTACACACAAACAGACTCACACACACAGTCACAAAGGTACGAATGCATGCTCATTCACAGGCACTCTCTCTCACACACTCAGATGTCCTGGAAAATGTGACTCAGCAAGACCCACAGGGACACTAAGCAGTGAAGATGGATGGTATTACTTACAAATTTTGCACACTGCAAAAAGTATCTGTCCTGTTTTTTAAAGGACAGGGTTGGATTTTTTTTTTATTTTAATACAAAACTCACGTCATTTGCCATGGAGCCATGCTACGAATGTGACTAACTAAAACTCAGTAATAATGTGAGTGATTTGTTAAAACGGCCATTTTTTTTTTGGAGAGGGTTAAAGACAGTTCATGTAAAAACACTCCCCGTGTAGAGAACAAGAGAGGAAATAAAAGACTGAGGATAGTGGGTGAAGGCTTGCTGTGATTCCACAATTTCAAACAGGTAGCTCACTCTGCACTTTCTCTCTCTCTCTCTCTCTCAACTCTTTCTTTTCTCCTCTCATCCTCCTCTTCCTTTCCTTCTCCCACTCGCCCGTTCAGCCTTCTGTGCAGATCCTGCATGCTAACTAACTCACCGGGTCTGGGCAGCAACCAAGCGTTCATTGAGCAGGCAAACATTTACCGATCCCGCAATCATCAGGCCGGGGAACAGGTTTTGTAATTTAATTGAGGCTGTGCGGCTTGTGTCGTGTGTGTGTGTGTGTGTGTGTGTGTGTGTGTGTGTGTGTGTGTGTGTGTGTTGTGTGCGTGTGAGCTGTGTAGGCCCCTCGGCGTTCCGCTGCCCTCCCCTGCTTCTTGTTGACAGGGGTAGCTATTATCACAACCAGGCAGATGTGTGAGGGCCACGGATGACAAAGTGACAGGCAGGAGGGATGGAGTGTAATGCAGCACAGAGCAACGAGCCGAGAGAAAGAGAGAGAGAGAGAAACAGATCTGAATTTCTTCTGCCTGGACAGATGGCTGGTATTCATGATCTGATACTAACTCATACTCATTTATTAACCTGTAGAACTGCACTTTGTCCTCCTGGAGGGTCGTTATTACAAGATATAGTTAGGAGCATCACGTTTTCCAGACACAAAAATGAAAATGGATTGTTAAAGTAATTCATCAAGCATATGTTATACTCTATTTATATCCATACTAGATTCATTTTTTAAAATTTTAATATTTCCCACCTTTGGAATATAGATTTCTCACATTATGACAGCCAAACTGGAGGCATCCTTGCTAAAAACGTATTTATGCATGTCTAAATCTAAATTTAATATTGGCTGGGCTTTAGTTTTTATTAGCAGACAGCATGCAACACACAGCAAGCTGCATGCAGATGATGCCACATTTTCTGCTTCAAGGCGTAAAATTGGACTTTGATGAGCACGGCTCCAGATGATCTCACGTTAGGAGTGAATATCTGCTAACAGCAAGCACTAACAGAGAGCAGAGATCTTTCCGCCATTATCACCACTGTAAAAACAATACGTCACAATACTGTCTTCCTTTCTAACTTCTACATCTTTTTTAAAATCTCTTTGTTTCGCAGCCATTGCTGTACCTTACTCTTTTGTGCAGTTAGTCAAATACTAATTCATTCAAGGCCCCATTCGTAATCTCTCCAGCGCCTGAATTGCCTGCTCAAGTCTTCCACAAAGTAAAATATTGCTGGTGTGAACACGGAAATTACAGTTGTAATCAATTCTTTTGCCACTCAAATAAATGAGAGCGTTAAGTTGCTATCATGCCAGCCAGCAGAGCCATTATTCATGCTCAGCATTACAGTAAGGACTTAAAAAAGGAAAGAGCTTGAGAGGGCGGGAGGTTATCTTACGGAAAACTCTGTGCCATCAACACGCCTTCCTGTACATCCATTTTTCTCATGTATTACAGTGGCAGGCATGCCAATGCACCACACAGTTACCCAGATGATTCATGGGCAACAAGGGAAGCTGCCAGAGAGGACTCCTCCATAACGGATCAATAAAATCCTGGGCTGAGCAATGACTTAACTCCCACATGGCCATCTCCACTGGAGGAGGAGAAGAGGGAGAGCCCATTTGGATGGTGGGTGAACTCTGAAGGAATGCTGGCTTTCAGTTTTGCTGTATCACAGCATTTGCGTTAACTCAGTAGTCTTTGCACCTAAATCTTGGCTACATTCAGGTTGGATAAAACAACATTTTTCTGATTCACACAGTGATCACCAAGCCAATTTTCCCTTCAACCATCACCTCAAGCTTAAAATTTGACCTTAAAAGTCACCTCCTGTGTCCCAAATCAATTACCGTTTTTTTTGTTCTGAATGCCAGTCTGAACTAAGACTGGACGCACAAACACAGAGCCTCTGTCTGGATCTTGTGTTCAAGCTTAATTTAAGTTGACAAGAAAGGTCAGGCTAATATAAGACCTCAGCCTTATTAAACGAAACCTTAGACATGAAGCGACTTAAACCAACTTAAATGGATTCTTAAAGTCCTAAAAGTCATGACAATTCTGGGATTTTTCTTTCCTGTAATCACAAAAATTAGGATTTCACTTTACAAGGATAGATTAGATTTATAAGATACTGCTGAATCCTTGATAGACCTGAGACAGTAGGTCAGTTAACCACTTAAGTGCAATGGTCCCCAGCTTTTTTGGCTTATGAGAGACTAAAATGAAGCAAAGTCTGACATCAGACGCTGCAATTCGCAAACTATAGGCAATAGAGGCAGGTCAAAGCCAATTCGTAAAGACTGTTACATAAGAGTCTATAAAACCGAGCTGGAGGAAGACATTTAAAATCTGGCACTACATTAGTGATCCTGACGGCCTGAAGCAAGCCATTCCAAAGTCTATAAAAATTATCAGTGATGCCAAATTCGATCTAAAATTACCTCAAAAGGTTTTCAGTGGACATTTGTTCTTTTGTTTTTCTACAGCTGCATTATAGTTTTATCTCTGGTTTTCATCAAGTAACAATAGTGAAATAATAATGAGAGGTTTGTCTTTGGTGTTTATAAAAATAGTATGCTTTGCAGTTCCTTGTTGTTTCGGGGTGGATACGTGTGCATGTGTGTTCACGGGTTTATCACCGATTTACGACAGATTGTACCGTGACTCATCATCCTCACTCTTGCCTGTCTCATTAGTACTAATCTTTTCTCCTCAATCATTCCCTTTTTTTTCTCCTCCTTCTGTCCTTCGTCTTGGCTGGTCTCTCCTCATTCCTCTATCATCCCATCATTACAGCTGAGTCACTGTCCTCCCTCTCTCTCTCTTTCTCTCTTTCTGCATGTCTCTCACTCCATCTGTCTCCTGGGTCGTCTGTTTTTAGTCTTTCATAAACTCTTTAAAAGGCTCTGTCTCAAACGTACACTTGACCCCACTGCTCTCTGATAGTCTATCACTACTTTGGACCCACACATCTTTCCACTCACACGTACATTGATTCCAATAATGCAGCGGCGTAGCTTTAATGTATCAGGGTGAATGTCAGTGATATTTCAGACAGCACACAAAGAAGCAAAGACAAGGCTGTATTCAACCAAAGAAAACCTTGGTTGACCGACATCGTACTTACTCTTCAACCAATCAACTGGCTGCACAGAAACAAAAAATTGCATCTTATCTCTAGATTAATTAAAGCGGCTACAGTGGCTCTTACAGTTCTGCACTAACAGGAAATGACAGAAGCTCCCGACAGATGTCAATCAAACTGCGTCTTCGAAGCTCAACTGCCAGTTTCAAATCATCACAAATAGTCAGTGAAAGTGTTTTTCACTCTTAAAAACTGAACTATTTTTGGGGAAGCTGAAATGATTTGGTGGTAAAGCATTTTATCATTTCTCCAGTGTGAACAATCTCAAAACACTGTGAGAATTTCATAATTATATGTAATTGGGACGCAGGGTTTTTTCTTATTTTTCTTTTAGGGGAGGGAAATGCCCACAACACCTGACAACATGTTTTTGGAGCCTTTGAAAAAGCTTTTAAAAGTTGCCTCATTTGAATCACGATATTTCTTAAAAGTAGAAGTAGTAAATATAAAAATTCAGTATATTACTTGGACTGTATCTCAGTTGTATTTCACTCAAACAAACTCTACTACTCCTGTTGATACACTGGTGTGTGGCTTTTTTTTTTTTTTTTTTGTACAAATTTTAAGGTCAGGGAGAGTGATGATATTTTTATATGAATGAGACTGTGTTTGTACATTTGTACACTGGCCTGAGGAGGAGATGTTTTTGTGAGTGTGTTTTACTCCAGACAATCCCCTGTGTCTGGGCTGTAAATAGCCATGGGAAAGCCAGAGAGGAACACACATACACACACACATACACAAACATACACACACACTTTTTGGACCTTTTTCTTCTTTTCAGCATCCAGAGATTTGGCCTCTTTCTCTTTCTCCTCATCCCTTTATCCTCTCCCATAACAGCTCCCCTCCCCTCTCCACAGTTCCTCCCTCCCTCCCTTTCTCTCTTTTGTAATTAAGTGGCTCCACTTTCACTGTGCCTGATGAGATTTTGATACAAATCCAAAAATCACACAGTGATTTAGTTTCTAACAGGGGTGGTGGAGTAATAGATAAAGCTTTTTCATGCAAAACTGCTCAAGTGTGTTTTCCTGAATTGCTTTGCGTGTGTGTGCGTGTGTGTGCGTGTGTGTGCGTGTGTGTGCGTGTGTGTGTGTGTGTGTGTGTGTGTGTGTGTTTCTGCTGACTTGCAGATACTACAAATTTTCACTGGTATAAAATCTTTTTATTGATTGTGTGTACACGGGTACTCATGATCCCCTTTGGTGACCAATCTTAGCTTTGCACAAAGACTGGAAACAGGGGCAAACAGCTTTTTACACTTTTTATACAGACTAAACAAAGGAGCTCTAAGATGAAAATGTGTGAGCTACAGAGGTGTTGGTAAGCTGTTTGTTCCTGATTCCAGTCTTTATTCCAAGCTAATTTAATAGCCTCCTGACTGCAGCTTCATATTACAAGAACAGATATGTCCATGGTATCAAGCTTCTCATCTAACATTTAGCAAGAAGGCAATAAGAGCGTTTCCCAAAACTGTGTATAAAGACATGGTGAGCCTGACCCGCTTGTGTACAAATAAACTTACAGTAATAAAAATGGTCAGTGTCTCGAGACTGCACTTCTTACAGGGAAATTCTTTAAATAAGATGATGTGAAATGAGAACAGTCGAACTTATCTCAGCTCCACTGAGAGTTTCAGACTCAACAGGAGATGAAATGACTTGTTAGGATGAATATTTTTTTGTGCTGCAGAAACAGCTGATATTCATACATGAGGGTAAGGATGAGGGAGGGAGAGTATGGTAATGCTCTTTCGGTTGCTCTTTCTTTCTCTCGTTCTCCTAAACTAAAATCTGAGCCGCAGATTGCTGTTTCCCAGGCTGCTCAGACAGCCATCGCAGACATGCTGATGGTGACTGGCATCCCAGCCATTTTCACAAATGAATGGAGCTTTCACAAATGATCTGTCACTCCTTCTCGCTCTCTCTCTTGCTCCCTGTGCTTTTCTTGGTATGATAGCATGTCTCTGCACCAGCCTCGGACACAAACACATTTAGAAACACACACCAGTAGCTGCACATGTCCCAACTGTCATCTGTCACCTTCTCTCAGTGGGAGCAGCCAGCCCAGATCTCTGTGCTCTGCTTCCTGAAGTGTGTTAGCTGGATGAGGGGGCATCTGACCGTCTGGTGCAGGCATTAAGGGCATCGGCATGGGCAGGCCTGGGCACCAGCAGGTCCCCAGCGGGTGCTACTCTGCCTGCTCCTGACCAGAGACTCACTGCAGGGCCGCTCACATGTCTCATACAGGCCTGTTTGGCACGTGGTTACTTACTGACCACAAGCACTATGTGATGTCCCTTTTACATAGGCTGATGATGAACATCAGAGATTTAATTTGTATCCCTCACATGCATTTAACCATATCAGTCCTTCGGAACGCTGGCATCCTGCCTACTGTCTGTGAGGCTTGCACATGAAACAAGTGTGTCTATCACGCTGTCAATTTTGTGTGTTATTGTGGCAGTTAAATTGAGTTTGGTTGTGTCCCTTTCTCCTTGGTGGCCTTTAATGCTTAGATGCAATAGTAAATAATTTGCATTCCAGGAATCGACTCCTGACCCCTAATGTTACGAAGATCAGTGACATGGTTTGATTTGAGTTAAAGTTCTTTTGTGTAAATCTTTGTCGGTTTAAACAGTTTTTGCATATTTTATTTATTGGTTATGGGGCGGTTGTAAGCCCATAGTTCCTGTTATCCAAGCAGTCAGGGCATTATTTCTCAAAGTGTAATACCAGAAATAATAATAGATACCACTTGTTTATAATTTGGGTAAACCAACAATTTCATTTCACTAATTTAAGTCTATCTTTATGAACACATCTTGCTGTGGGAAATACACAATAAACTGAACACTGTAGCATGCCAGTGTTCAGTTTATCTCTCCTCTTCTCATCTGATGGTTCTTGCATTCATAAATGTCAAACATTAAGCACTCCTACTTTCTCCAGATGTTGTGTGACTGCTGAGATGCTTTCAAATAAAATTAGCGTAGCACGTCACTGGCTTCATTTGAAAGCAAATGTCACACCAGCGACAGCAATGCTGATGAGATGACAGGTTATCACGCACATTAATGCTAATCAGAAATGATAATTACTTTCACTTCTTTCATAAATAGTTTAAAAGACTACTTTTACCCATGAGTTCAAACTTTGCCTCTACTGCACTTTTAGCACTTTGAGTACAGAAAGACCATTTTCAAAAGTAAAACTTAATTTGTAAACGTATTGCTCTTTTATTATCCCGTAATTATGAGATTTCTGATTCTGTATCAACCTTTATGTCATTTTTTTGTAGCCCGAGATGAATATTTAGTGTTAGCCGATACTTGATGACGGACATTGCTCAGCCATTTTTACCACAACTGCAGACAGTTTATTAATGATTTACAAAAACAGGTAGCAACATTTCTGAATTGATAATATTTGACAGATAGAAAAAAATCAGACCATCTCGCTCTCGGAAATCTAAAACCGCTCTGAAATCTAAGGCCGCAAACCGCAATTCAGCTGTCAAGGACACAAACCCCCTTTAATGCAGAAGGGCAACATGACAATGCAGATTAGCTGATGTGACTGCCTGCCGGTCACAGCGACTCACACACAAACACACACACACAGCCACAGAGGCAGGGGGTATATTGACAAAATGTCAGTCTCTGTTGTCTGACACATTTCAACAGGCCATTTTCTGTAGTTAATGGGACCACACGCACACACTGAGCCAAAACAAGACAGTATATCACAGAGTCCATACCATGTGATTTTCACTCATGTCAATAAAGCTTCCCCTGAACTGGAATTTAAATTTGGTACAGGGACGCAGAGACAGAAATAGACAGTGAGAAAGAGAGAAAGAAACAGAATGAAAGAGCTGCAGAAGTGGCCTGGTAGAAAATCCATAGCCTGCCTGTTATCTGGACGATAATTGGTTTTCCCCTCTACGCCCCCCACCCCTCTTGCATCCTTCCTCTTCCTCCCCCTCATCCCCTCCTACCACGCCTGCTACCCCATCTCTCTCCTCTACCCCATCATCTCTTTCTCCCTGCATGCACACGCACACAAATACACAAACTCCCAGACACAGCTAAGCAAGCAACAAAAAAGCGCAGCAGGAACTTGCAGTAAATACATCATTTTACAGATTCGGTGCATCGCAATTTGAATTTTTGCACCTGAATGTCTCCCTGAACAATGAGCTGACGACACAGCGAAGAAGGCTTAGAGTCAACAAATGCCCCCTTGCTGTTATAGCAGACACAATGACACACACACACACAAACAAATGTACACCATCACAAAGGCTCTGCACATGCACACAGTCAGACATGTGCGTACATGATTAGCGTGGAGCGTGTAATCAGTGAATGGCCTGATTAGCGGGTTACACTACAGTGCAAAACAAAGAGATTCATTTACTCATCCACTTCAAAAAAAGAGACAGAAAAACGAGGGGGAGTGGGGGTGGAAACACGGGGGAGAAGCTATAAAAATCATTTTGGCTGTGTGGAGATGCCAGAAAGACAGACAGGGAGCAGACAGACACACACACAGGCTGCCAGACACAGACAAAGAGGCAAAGAACAAGAATGCAAGGACCAAGAATAAAGGAATACAAGTGAGCAGACTGGCAAGGAGGCACAAAAAGAGCCAGGAAAGAAAGTAGGAAGGAAAGACACCAAAGGACATGAGGAAAGACAGATAGGCCTAGAGAGATAGCCACACACACACACATTTAATCATACACACAAAGGGTCGGTGCGTAGGCTGAAGACTGCAGGGGGTCTGCTGTTTTCACTAGTTCGAGATTCAAGAGTGCTTACTCAGCAGAGCTCCAGTGTCTGCCCGTTATATCGAGAGTGAGTCAGAAAGAGAGGAGGAGGGACGAGGGGTGAAGAGGGAGAGGAAAGTCCTTACGAGTGCCGGATTTGTATTAATACAAGTATTTTTGAGAGGATTCCAAAAGAAACGGTTGATAAAAGAGACATATCTGCTGAGAATATTAAGAAAAAGTTCAATTTGATTGACTGGAAGCTGGAACTGGAGGCCCACAAAGATGGAGAGAAATTATACAAAAAATTCAACGTATCAGCCCAATCTCATACGAGGGAAATTCACACGCCACTAATCTGCTTTTCTAATAATATTCTGAAGAAAATCTCACTTTTTGTGCTTTATGTCCTGCATCCCAGCCCATGACGCTTTGGGCCTCGGTATGCTTCTAAGAAATTACTTGTTGGATTGTCCCCCAGCATCTTAAACCTCCTCCTCCCACGCTTTTCCAACATCAGCTTCAGAAATACTGCATCCCACATATTTTCAACTTTCCAAAACCGACAATATGACATTCACACTCACTTCATGCAGCTATGCCTAGTAGGCAAAGGTGAGGAAGTTTGAAGGTGAGGCTTCAACCTTCTTCTACTTCACACCACCTTTGGCTCCAAGTGTGGCCAGTCAGAACAGATACAAACCCTTTTGCCATTAGATTAAACTCTTTAGGCTGCTAAACACTTAGTAAACGTCAGGATAAGATTGTGGTTTTGGTTAAATCTGTAATCATGGAGGATATAGGCAACACCAACAACTTTTTTTTAAAAAATGTAAAGGATGAAGGGAGGAGACTGAAAAGAAAGCAGACCTGTCCCTCGGGGTTGCCAGGTGTGTGAATGTGCATCGCACACAGCCTGAAGCCACAGACACACAACACCTTCCTACTCACCTTCAGACCTTTCCATCACTCCTCCTCCTCCTCTCCCCAACACACTCTTTATTCCTCTAGAAGTCTTTTCCCAAATGTCTTTTTTCTGCTTCCGTCCTATTCTTTCATTTAATGTCTTTTTTTTTAGGGGGAGGAGGGAAACTACCACTCCCTCTGTGGAAAACACTTTTGGAACAAAGAGTTCAAAGGGCTGGGAAAAAATAAAGAACACAAAAACAAGACCCCTCCTCCTTTTTTTGTTCCCCCTGCTTTCTCTATTCATAAGCTCAGAATAATGCACCACAGAAAAGTCTAATCATGGCAAAAAAAAAAAAAAACAGCCTTTTTGGATACTGATTTGCCCTCCCATCAGTCAAAGGAATATCTCACTTAACCATCATGCATGAAACAATCTGTAGGATAATTCATACCCAGCTGCTTCCTGAGCCTCGCTGCTGGTCGAGAATAAGTGAATTCTGAATTTGGGAGTAGGGGAAAGTAAAATGAGCACTCGGCGAACAATATATTCTCAATTTTTCATTCAGCAGTTTGAGGGCAGATGAATATTTGATATCTTTCTTAAAAAGACTCATTCATCACGTAGTTCACGTTGGCCAGGGAAACGGCAGAAAACGAAGGATGAGGTTATGGCGAGACAGACTTATGGAGGGGGGCCAGCTATTGAGGCTCATTATCAGAAAGACAGAGCACGCCGGTGATGGAGTTAGAAACGTTTGGGAGGAGAGAGAATTGCGCCGCTGGATGAAGCTCCATCTGCATTTGGAGTGGTTTAAGTCAGAGATATTGAGTTTTTCCCATCCAGAAACTAATATAACTTTTTGAATTTGTAGGTCAACCTCTTCAATAAGCTTCGCAAAGGTCTGCCTCCACTCACCTGTAATGGAAGAAGATAAAACCATGTTATACAAATAACTTTTTATCTAAACCCTGGATTAGAACCCCAGACTCTGAAAGAGACTCCCTGTACAACTTTGGTCCAGACTAAAATATCTCAACATGTATTGGATGAATACCATAAATTTTAGTGATGACATTCATAGTCCCCAGGTGATAAAGCTTACTGACCCCTGACTTTTCCTCACAGTGTTTTAATAATTCAAACAATGACTTACTACTTTCACAGGGTTCCCCTTTTTTCTGTCAATGAGTTTCCTTAAAAGCCACTGAGCAGATCAGCAAACTCAGTCACTTGTCAGTCAGTCAGACAGCACAGATGACAGCGCACAGTGATAGGTGGATGTAAAGGAAGAAAAGTAGGTCAGAGCCTGACAGATATTTTCCTTAAACAATGTTTAGATTTAGATTATGTCTGCATGTTGCATAAATTTATTTCCTTAAAGTTTGAAGTATCAGAGGTTCTTCAAAAGACTGATCAGACATCACTACTTTGCTTAGCACATGAGCTAAAGTCATTTCTATCTTTTGTAATCTGTTCACTAGCTAATTAAATCATGACTTCATTTCTTTATATAAATAGAATGGCCAAGCGAGTTCAAGTTTATTGTCCCTCAGCGCATTTAGAATCCGCTGTCACATTCGTTATCATCATGTCATGCCATCCGTGCTTTCACTTAACACTAAGGTTTTCCTTTCGCTTTGCCAGTTGTCCTCATTTAAATGCAGACTGGAGCAGATCAGGGCAGGTGATGAGAGAGGAGCAGAGCGGCCTGGACAGGAGACACGAGCAGTGCAGGAGCAGCGAGTGAGAACTTACCTGACCGCTGGCATTTATTCCCTTTGCTACCTATACATTGGTTTGTGTGGAAATGGTGATCCAGTATTAACATTAATACATTCAAATCTGCTACCTAAAAAGTTTTTAGATTATTATTGTTATTTAAAAAGTAGTGTGATTACATGCATTTCAATAAGCTTGCTTCCAGTGATTTTATGCAAAACTCTTTGATCTGAACAAATGAAGCTCTGGGAAGGAGAGACAACACGACTTGAAATGTAAGTAAGGACGCCTGAGGAGCTGCTGGCTCACTAAATCATACAAGTGTGAGCCGTGTGAGCTCTGCGTGGGCAGACACGGTGTATACGAGTCTCTGAATACATCATATCTATACATCCTCATGATGCCGCATCTACACAGCCTGTAGCACATATTATAGACTAAGTGATTGTGAAAGAAAGAGACAACAAGAGGCAAAGCCTGCTGGGAAATGTGTATCTTGTGGGAGGCTGTCAGCTCAAGGTAATTCACTTCCTGGTTGCTCTGCACGCGCTCCCTCGCTGTCAGCGCCGAGGAGGAGAAGATGAGTGGGGAATCAATCACCAAGGGAATGAAAGAGGCCATCACAACCCGGCTAGGTATCACACACGCACACGCATAATCACACACACTGTAAACTCAGCCTTCAGCGCCATCACTCATACAGGTAAAGGCCATTGTCATGCACACACCTGGTGACAAATTACATAAGACACCTGTAAGCAGCCATATGTCAGGAGAACACAGACACACACGGTCTGAATTCGTGTTTAATATTCATATCGAGTCTCTTTGTGACAAGCTGAGAAGGTGTTCAGTCACGCACTAATCTGAGGCGATTATAAGTGTGTTTCTTTGTGTGTGTGTGTGTGTGTGTGTGTGTGTTACAAAGAGACTGAGGGAGTGCTGTGTAATTGGGAAAACTTCATATTTGCCCAGACTAAAGATGAAAGAGCTTCTGGAGCTTTTTATCAATGAACGTGTTAAACTGCAGCGCAATACTGTTGAAATTGCTCACTTTTTACAGTCTCTGCCACGCATGCGTGTGTTTTAGTGTGTTTTAGTGTGTGTCTGTGCATTCTGCTGATGTGTATGTGTGATGGACCTCCATGTGTCTTTAATGTTTCTATCCACATTTGCCTCGACGAGTGGCAGGTTAAGATGAAAATACCGCAACATTTGTGGAGAAGGGGAAGATGATCAACTGACTGGAGTGAATACAATACATAGACAAAAGTATGTGGACAAGCCCTGAGCAAAAACCAGTGGACAGAATTTCCAAATACTTTTGGCCATATAGTGTATGTATATGAGAGAGATGTGAGTAGATAGATTATCATACATCTACTTTCTACTAACTTTCCAGGAAACTTTTTAAAAATGAAGGAATTGCAGAGGAATTTAGCAGAAAGTGTAACTGGGAGCACAAAACACTGTCATGTCAGTTTCCTTCCAAAAGTATCGAGACTGAACTTCAAAAGTATGAGTCCAAACCCCCAAAACACACACTCACACTTAAATGCATAACATCCCTCCACTGCCTTCCAGTGTAGCCGCCCTTGCCCCAACCACATAATGACATTAGCATTTCTAGCCCTCTTCTCTCCGCATCTTATCTACTTCAAAAGCAGCGCTTCATTAACTACAGCCATCTATCAGAGAGCAGGGAGCCGGGTGGAATGTGTGCGTCTGTGTGTGTGTGCAGTGTTATGTGGGGTCACAGACGTGTAGATTAGTGTGACAGACTGGACGTCACACCTCTCCTCCATCCTCTGTCTGCATGTGTCTCCTCCACTCATACCAACGTGTTTGCCTCCTCAGCGCCAAACACAACATGACCAGGACAGGAAGTGTGTAAAATCTACTTATGTAGAAGCAAACAAAGGGGGAAGTCATGAGAGAATTCAATTAACAATATGTTCTCCTGGTAATGGATTTAGCACATTAACAGCATGAATTACATCTTTTGTTGTATATTTAAGAAACAAGCCACCACAGCAGTGATCAACAATCAATTTAACCAAAGCTAAGGCTTCTGACTTTCTAAGTTTCTCTAAAACCACTGTATGAATCAATTTCATGTGTCTCACCATTTACAAATGTTTAGAATGAGTATTTAGGATATTTTTTATTTAAACAACAATCTGTGTTTTTCCACCTAGACCTGGACTTTAAATGACAGTGTACATAGTCCAGTGTTTTTCAACTAATCACATGCATTTATGGGAAAAAAGTATGATCAGCCAGAAATGCTGCACCAAAACAGATTAAATCTAGCACATCTAGATGCCACATCCATGCCAGACTAATAAACTTGCGAAGCGATGACAGTGGCCCAAACTCTGTTAACCGAACCAAATTCTCAGCTGATGTCAGCCCAAATCTGCACAGCCAAATCCTCGACAGATCAGGCAACCGTGCCACATATTAGCCAAATCCGCCCAACTCGGTCTGTCTTGGGGAATTGTATTGTTTTAGCTACTGACACAGTGTCAGAAAAAAATACATGAAAGTATTTGTCATGTCTCTGGTGAGATGAGAAGAGATTATCCTATTGTAGTTTAATTCCTGGATGTAACATCAGTACAGTCTGTAGATGTGTTCAAGCAGAACTTTTTGCTTTGTTTTATTCATGTAAATCTGACTTGCTGAACTGTTTTGGAAGTCTGTGGTTATTTTCCATGTTGTGCACTTTGCACTAGTAATTTACTTATTTATAAAGCTGACAGTCCCACTATTACTGAGGATTGTGATTATACCTTACGACGTAATATGCACTTGTGGAACACTGTAGGCTGCACAACAAGTATTAATCTGTCCGGGTTGATGTTATTTGATCATATAGACACCACGTTAATAAAGCTAAGCTGTCACTTTTTAATATCCTGCTTATTACAAGAGCTAAACCAGCATCTTTCTAAGGCTCACCTGAACATTTCCTTGAATTTTTTTTGTCGGTATTGATTATTGTTTACATTTAACGATGACACATCCCTCCCTTTCCTGGGACATCTCGGCTATATTCCTCTTCTAACAGAAGACACGACCTAGGCAGTTCTAATGAATCTCAGGTTGTGGTTTTAGTGGGAGAGCGGTTCTCAGAAGAGCTGTGGATTCCCTGAATTCCCCATTTGCCACCATCAAGTAACACCAATGTCGCGCCGAGAGGCATGATGGGTAAAAGATGCTCCCACATGGTGATAACAGATGTGAGATGTGAGTGAGCGAGAGAGACAGGGAGAGGGACATAGATTGAGATAGGGGAAAGTAGGGAGCAGAGGGAGGACAAAATGATAAAGAGCGACAGTAGGGAGCCTGGATCATTCCTCTCTGGAGAGGACCAGAAGGAGGAGAGAGGCTGTGTGGTGAAGTGAGTGATGGAAAGGAAGCCAGAGAGGTATTGACAGAGAATCCAGGGCACCAGATGGACAGAGGCAGAGAGGAAAAAGAAAAAGAGATTTGAGACTCAGACAAAAAAGATTTAGACTAAGGGAGGAACAAAGAGAGAGAGAGAGGCTTAGAGTGAGAGAGAGAGAGAGCAGAGTGTGTGTGTGTGTGTGTGTGTGTGTGTGTGTGTGTCTTGGCGAGTGTGGAGGTCTCAGTTTCTTGGCAGGATGCTGCAGCAGAGCTTGGCCCAGGCCCTAATGGAGATGTAAGAAGCCTCTGAGTTTGATCACACACACAAACACATGCACACACACGCACACACATGCACACACACTTTCACACCTTCATCCCCTCTCGATGAGTCTGGCTCCAGACGAACTCGATGCACCGACGCCACTGTTAAACTGAAACTGAAGCAAAAATGATGAAGCAAAAGTTCAGTGAATGAATCATCTGCTGCAAATCACACACCTGTGCATAAAGCTAGCATGTCCCCGGGGTGTTGTGTGTGTTCCTCTAAATCCAGTCCTTAATATGACCTGCAATCTCCATGGTCGACCTTTGACCCAGTTTAGGCGTCCTGCACACACATGCAGCTCATGGATTCCCCCACCACCTCTCATTTCTCCCAACCTACTACCCATCACGCAGACTCACACAACCTACAACCCGAATACTAGTGGTGGTTATGCAAGGGCAGTGGTTATGTCACACATTTTGGCTCACACACACACACACACACAAAAAGAGGCTGCCTGCCAGGCTTGGTTTTCAGTCATCTGATTTGCTGTTTCCTGAAACGATGAGCTAAAGTGTTACGGCCGCGAAACAACCTGAGAAAAATGAGTTCTGCGGGTTCCTCGCTCGCTGTTCATCCTCACTGGACGCCACTAAAACCAGTCACTCCACACACACACATACAGAGCCCCATGCTGTGAGCTACAATGACACAGAGCCGCTTAAAGAGTCCAACACAAGCAGGGGAAGAGGGATCGCCTGTGAGGATGCCAATTAAAACAGAGTCCAAACAGGAGTGTGTGTAATCGAGTGTGTGTCTTCACTGGGAGTCACTTCATTCCACTTACAGGTTGTTTGTTTGCAAAGGAGGGGGGAGGTAACCACACCTAGCTACACACACACATAAACAAAAACAAGATAGGCTTTCCCCTGAAAATTACTGAGTGAGAGGGAGAAGAGGGATCAGCCGCCATCTACTGAATCATGAGTCAGCTCTCAATCGACATCACTCCATCTCCATCTTGTAATACATACAATATGGATTTTGCAATGTGTGGCTGTACTGACGTTACCTCGACCTTTATGTCCAACTATCTCTGCTTCAGTTTGTAGTTTTGTGTATTAATTTGCATAAAAGAAGATGGAAATGTGGATATATAAACAAGAAAAGAGAGGATGCAATAAATGCTGACTCCATAAAAAAAAAAAAACCTCCACAAATTACAGTTCAAATTAGTGATGCACCTGTCTGATGATCCTCTGAGTCTGTATCAGAGACAGTGCTGACCTAATTAAACAGCTCAGTTAACGGGCAGATGTGACATTAAAAACAGTGTCTTCCTCATACCAGTACAAAAGTCTCGTGTTATCTTACATAAAAATAACCCCAGTGAGGTGTACAGATTTTAGATTTAGGAAAAGAGAACACTGGTACTGGATTGGTATACTTACAATCATCAGACAACACGAAATAAAGTAATCAATATTTGAAGGTGAAGTAGCAATGAAACTGCATGGTGTACCAGAGTCTAACAGCAGTGGATGAACAAATGCACTGCAAAATCTCTCAATGGAAATATAACTAATTACTCCAAACACAGCATGTGTGCGAGTTGCAGTGCGTTCTGGTCTATTAAAGCGACTGTTTGTGAAGAAATTTGATTCATCTCACTCTGCTTAGATGATTGTCGCAACATGAACACTGAGAGACTGATGTTGAACTGTATGTATGTTAAAGCAAATTTTCCATTCGTTTATACAGGTTTGAATCTACTGGACATTCCCCAGTGTGATACAGGATCATCAGACCAACATCTGGATGTTTGGCTAACTGTCTTGGGGATGTGGATTTTTTTTAAATGTTCTTTACAGCACAGAGACCTACAAACATCATGCACCACGTACAGTTACAGGTCATCTACAAGTGCATATGACCCATTAAAAAGCAATGAGATCATCCAGTACTGATTTTCCACTGTGCACGTGTGTTCATGTGCCGTGGTCCACACCACAAAACTGCAGCTTTAGAGTCAGAGAATCATCTTCTCTGCATCCTGTGCTTATGTATGTGTGCGTCAGTGTGTGTGTCCATGTTCATGTCCTACTTGGCGGTTTAGTGTGATTCTTCAGCGAAAAGAGGAACCTCATGACTTAGGAATGCTACGAATGGCTCCGAGGCCTTAGGATGGGAAACTATGCATTGATTCCCGGAGATCATTCCCATAACATTAGCCTGCACACACTCCTCCACTCTGACCTCTCTGTTGACTCACTCATCTGCTAAAGAACAAATAGCTCTCCATTAGGAGGTGTGTCAGACACAACTGGTCACTCACAGACACACACACACACATGCTTCCAACCAGAGGGCCAGATATGTGTGTTTGGCCCACCCAGCGTTTTACAGACATGTCCTCATGGGCCTGTGTCTTGACCCAAAAAAAGCCAAGTGTGTGTAACACAGTAGACATAACTCACTGACAACAGCACAACGCCAGAAACCAACACAGATATTTCCACCCATAATGCATCTGAATAGCCTCAACTTTACTCTCTGGTTTTGGTGTGTTGTTCTGTTTTGGATTCCTAAAAAGCTGCAGCCACCGTACTTTGTTTCTCGAACTACAGTCTATCGATCCTAACGCTGCATTTCCTCCGTTTTCCCGCAGTCCAGCCTTGTGTCGCTCTCTAATCTCCTCAGTGTGCTCCACATTAATTCCGTGTTCTGTAAATAATCACTGTCCTTCAATAAATTCGATTAAATCCTAATTCGTAAAGCAAACACAACACCGAACAGTGTTTACAGTTTGAGGATGTGTGAGATGAGATAAATACAGTAACAAGCTGGGTTTGTTATTTTTGGTCAAGTCCTTTTCATAAACACAAATTTGGGGCATGAAGGACAAACAAAAATCATTAGACGAGACTTTTAAGTGTGTCACAAGTCCAATCCACACTAAGGATGGGAGCTGATACAATTGAGTCTGCTTATCAGTCCAGTTTTTTTAATCAATCAATTTACCCTCAGTAACAGACGAGCTCCTCAGCAGAAGCATTGGCACTTGAGCGTAGTGTCAAATACATGGTATTTCGGGATTGTTTTGGATCCCATGAGCAGCAGCAGCAATAAAAAGCAGTAATACACAGCACACGCCGTAGACAGTCAGTGCATAGTTTAGAATTGGTACACATGTATTGTGTGACAAGCCTACTTCTGCTTTCATCAAATCTTATTTGGGAACCAACAAAAGTACACCAGCATGCAAGTGGCTTAACGGACACCTTCACATCTCACCAATTTATTATCACAGGGAGGAAATTAACCAGCAGAAAACAGAAGCACACGGACAAAAGAAAACAACAGAATATCAAACAACATAAACCACAGCTGAGCTGTGGGAAACCACAGACACAATACGCCGTCTGCTCTTGAACACTTGTAGCAGATAGCGGTGAACTTTGGCGGAAGACATGCAAATTATTATCAGCAACTCTAATGCCAGAAAACAGACTGCATTTATCATTGCTGCTGTGCTTTGTCTGGCTGTTGCAGAACTGCTCATAACACTGCAGCCTCCTGTCACACACTCTCTCTTGGAGCCGACTTCCAAAGAACTGAACAGTGTTTAAATCAAACTGTCTTCACTTTAAACAGGTTCAGTTCTTGTCCTTTAAGACCCCCTCAGGAGTCCTCCCAGACCCTGGTGGTTCCCGGTTTATGAAACCTCAGGCTTAGTGTGCGAGTCGTTGGCATTCTCGCTGCCAGTGTGCGACCTCAGCCCAGTCATGAGATGCTCAGCTCGAGGGCCCGAGGCGATACTCCTCCTGGACGCCCTCGCCTTTGATCTACCTAATCACCTGGCTCGGCCTCGGCCTCGGCAGAGGAAGGGAGAGGCTGCAGGGGTGGGAGGAGGGGACAATAATACCCTCAGCAGTTGTTCTCGCAGCAAGATTGTGAAGCCTTTGTGGTTCGAGCTCAGGTTAAAGAAAATTGAGGCTTCGAAGAGGTTATTAAAATCCAGTATTAACACTTGTAATCTTTTAAAAATTCATGATTGAATTTCAGATGTTTACTGTTCTTTAAAGAAAGTATAATATTGATTTGATCTCATTTTACGAACTGTGCCATGCAGCTACATCAGAAGCCAAAGATAATGGAAATATTAACCGGGTGTTTTCAGATGAACGCTGACTCATGGGTCAGGGGTTCGAGGTGATGAGGTGAAATCTAAAGTCATTTAATACTGTGCCACCTGTTAACCTGACAACATGAGCAAACAAGATTTCCTCACCTTCACATCCCTGCTCTTTAAAACAACCCACAAAAGAAGAAGCAGCTGGTCTGAGCCAAAACCAGATCACAACTGCTTCATTCATCTGAGCATCACGCTGTTTTGTCCTCATGTTCAAGAAATGGACATTATGACGGCTGTCAGAGACATGAAGCTCAAGGTACTGTCTGTTCTTTTTGTGCTCAACATGCAGAGGCTACCCCGACCCCCCCAACCACCAGCACTCAAACCAAACCTGGCACCCAGAGAGGACAGGAGATGACTAACCTTTCACTCTGTCCCATAAAGACGGTCTGAGATATGTGCTTTATGATGTATGTTTTGGCCTGACGCCTGCAGCATTTCTATCTGTCTTACGAATCACTAAGCTTCACACAACTCTTGACTTTGCATAACAGACTTCCTTCCCTCTCTGTTCCTCTTCTGTGTCATGCATCATGCTGCAACTACCCACAAAGCTCTTAAAACACCTCATTTAAGCGTTTTTTTTCCAATCCCAAGGAACCCTGTGAGGAAACACTGTCCTGCAGATACAGTGCTGTTTATATACTGCACAGTCCATACTGCAGCTGAGGAGGGTGAAGCTATGATTGGATTAGTAGTTCGTCGGCTCGTTTCTGGTGCATTCATCTATGATAAAGCTAAATTATGCCTAATTTTGCAGCATGGGAACCCCCCCAGGAATCCCCCTCCAGCAGCCCCGAGGCTCCCCGGACACCGTGGCGGTCATGTGAAACATATTCAAGGAGGTTCCTTACCTCAGTAGGTTGGGCAGAGGGATGGAGCCGGAGCCTGACCCCAGTATTCCCTTCTTCCCACTCAACAATTTCTCCACCAGGGCGACATTCCCAGTCCGGGCGGCTTCCAGCAGCTCCTGCTCCTTTCCCATCCCGGACACAAGTTTGCAACGACGGGGTGATGACAATCCAGCAAATCTCCCATAAATCCCTCCTGTCCTCCTCCCCTCCGACCCCTTCTCTCACTGTCTGGAGTGGGAGAGCATCAGAAAGGGTTCCTCTCACTGCATGTTGCTGCTGCTGCCGCCGCCGCACGGTGATATAGGTGTTATTGATGCTACAGAGCAGGTTTGGCGTGCACGGCTCGCCTGGTGCCTTATAACCTCAGTCCATTCACACGCGCGGCTCCGTAATCTCCTCTAGTATTAGTCCGCTGACGCGCGCTGCTCCCCGGTGTAACCGCAGTGCAAATAAGCGCAGCGGGGAGAACCGGAGGCTCCGAAGCGACTCCCTGAACGCAAGTGTGAAGTGAAGAGTGAGCCTGGCTAAAAAGGAAAAAACAAAAAGAAAACAAAAAAAGAAAAATACAAACTTCCTCTTTGTCCGAGCAGAGTCTCCAGTCTGGTCTGAAGCTCCAGGTGAAACCCTGTCCACCCCCACAAGAAGCTCTCCTGTCCGGCTGCTCTCGCCACCTCTCTCCCCCGAACCTACCGCACTGCCCGCCCGGTGCCTTATCTGTGTCGCGACACTCCGGTGTCGAGTTAGCCGGGATTAAAGGACGGAGTTCCGGCCACGGCTTTCAAAATAAATGCTTCATCTTCCGATGTGTTGCAACTTGATGCTCAAAAAACAAACACAAGATGTACACACATATAGTGCAAATGTTCCTCCTATAACATCAGGCTTTAATGCCTTTTATGTCTTTTGTAAAGCACTTTGAACAGATAGAATGTTTTAGAAAGAATAAAGACAAATAAAATACCCTCCAGTATAAGACAGCCTCCCAGTTGTGGCATATACTACAAATAAAATTAGATAGATAGATAGATAGATAGATAGATAGATAGATAGATAGATAGATAGATAGATAGATAGATAGATAGAT
>JBBMJY010000015.1:4894530-4928459 GCA_037833715.1 Toxotes lorentzi | reverse complement strand
CTATCTATCTATCTATCTATCTATCTATCTATCTAATTTTATTTGTAGTATATGCCACAACTGGGAGGCTGTCTTATTGAGAATGAAAATACAGTGAAGCTAAACTTTATTTTATGTCGTTCCCCTTGTTAGAGGGGGTAAAGGATGGCAGCCTGACAAGAAAGGCAACGAGAAACTAAAAAACTATGAGTAGATAATCTGAGACATAATGTAGAGATTTTTTTAAAAAGTCTGTCAAAAACAAGGCCTGAATAACCTTCTGAGCCCCAGGGAAACAAAAAACATGCTTACAGTATTACCTTAGATTGAAAAATACCCAGCCCCATATTTGCTGTGTGTTGATTTGACTGAACACAACTTAATTTAAGAATATCTATGTAACCTGGGAGCACAAAACCATATTTTGACAAAAGGGCCTACTGAAGACAGGGGCACAAGGTGATGAATCAGGAATTGTTTTATTTTTTTTCTTGTGCAGATGTGCTTCACTGGTTTAGGAGTTCTCTGCTTCCGGTCTTTTTAAACCAATAAATTCACAGGTAAAACACATTTCCGAGTTATGTTAATACCAGAGAACCAGTGTTGATCTTGGATGCTGCCAGGTACTGAGGAGGCCTCTTCGATGCTTTTATTTTGAAGGCAAAGACGGTCGACGTCCTGTGTGATACTGTCTGACTCGACTCACAGACTTACTGTACAGGCTGGGCGTGGAGGACGATGCTACAACACCAACAGGAGGCGATGCCTTTGTTTGGATCTTTAAAAAGTCACACTCGTGCTCACCAGCTGCGCCAGCTGAGACTCCCTCCATCAGACTCGCACATGTCCTCCCCTGCTCCCCGCTGGAGGTGTGTCCCCCTCCACTACTGCAGCTGAATGCATTTGGAAACAGGTGAGGTCCTAAAATAGCAGCCCCCCACACCACACACACACACACACACACACACACACACACACACACACACATCCTCCCCAAGTCATGTCAGAGCAGGGTTGGTGTGAATGGAGAATGAACGCAGAAGATGGGTTTTTTAAATGTGCTCTGATCTGTCCACTGACAGCTTGGGAAACAGACACACCCCCTCCTCCACTGCGCCCCCACTCTGCCGCCGAGTGCATGCTGGGACGTGCCTGATGGCCCCACGGTGCTGGAGCATGTAACTGGACAGTGTAAAGAAGCGTCAGGTTATCCACCGACAGCAGCTATGTTCTAATTCTTAACTCGTAGAAAGGACTTGTAGCTGATTCAGGTGATTTCAGGGCTGAAAATAGCCATTAATCTTTAATACGGATTCATCTGCAGGTGGTTTTCACGGTCAGTCGATGAATGTTTGATCTATTAGTCAGAAAATTATGAAAGAAGAGTTGAAATGTCTTGTTTTATGTGAGCAGAGGAAACACTACAAAACCCTCCACCTGAAAAGATGGAGCCAGAGGAAAACAACTGAATGACAGCAAATCTACTATCTAAATTACTGCCTGATTATTTTTGTTCTCAATCAGCTGATTGTTTCAGTAATAAGTCATTTTAAGAACATGAGGACAGCGGGATATTGTTGATCAGTCTTTAATGATGACCATCAAATTGAGGAAATGGAGGGAATCTGGCAGCACAGAGCTTCTCTCCGATGCAGTGCAAGAATAAAGAGAAGGAAACAGACATGTGATTAATAATTATAATTATAATTCATTTTATTTACACAGCACTTACAAAGTGCTTCACCAGGCTCTGTGAATCATAATATTACTGTGAGCTCTGAAAGGCAGCGTTACTAATCCTACATGCTGGTGATTATATGATGCTGTTCAGAGCGAGATGTGGGTAAATACTCAAACCTACACCTCCTCCTGGAGGGATAAGCTGGTTTGGTGGGAGTTAACTGTTATTGATTAATCTCTATTACATATTCCAGTTATGTTTCAGTCCACAAACTATATAAATATTAGAGAAAATGACTGTGACACACTGTTTTATTTACAATGATGTGAAACCGAGAAAAGCAGCAAATCCTCACTAACTGTTTCAGGACTATTATGGGGATCCATGTGTTCTAGGTTTCTTCCAAAATGCCACTGTAATTTTCCCATAATGCACCAAAAGATTGGGTTTTTTTTTTTTTGCAGAATGTCACAGAAACACTCTCTGATCTTACAGAAAGTATCACAGGATCACTGGATGTATAACGAGGTTCAGTGGAAGCAGCAGAGCAGGACAGTTGCAGCTGCTCTGATGGTTGGATGCAGATTCTGCTGTCAGCACTGAGCCAACACACAACCTGACGCCTCTCTCTTTCATCCCATTTCCCACAATCCAGCTGTACATGGTGCTGGCATACTCTCCCATATCCCCTCCACTGTCCTGCATTAATGAACAAATGAATGTGTACATGCTTCGCGTACATAGGCGGTCCTGCACTGTGACATAGCCATCATCACAGAAACATTAAGCTTCAGTATGTAAACAGGCTTTCATATTAACAGCAGCAGAGTTTTCACTCACTCACACACACACACACACACTCTTAATGCCCTTGTATGACTCACTGCACTACTCCAGCTGTAAAATGTCATGACCATTTATGTGCACAAAGTCCAAACTCTCTCCTGCAGTGGTTCAGCTCAGCCCATTTGAGCTCACAAAAAGGCTGCACTTATATCTAAAGAGTCTCTGATCTCCACTTACTGCAGGACAAACTTCAGATTTGTTTCGTATTCATTAACAAAAAGCTTCATAAAGGTTTTCATTTACATTTGCTCTGAATTGGAGACGTTGTCAGCTGATCTGTTTTTGCTTGAGCCTTTGCACTTGTGGAAACTTAAATGTTTTAATTTTTGCAGATTTTGAAGCAGAAAACTCACATGAATGTCCAGTAAATTCATAACAATTAACTTTCAAAACATTTTAAGGTGGTGAAACAGCACTGTGCTTGTCCCTGTGGCTAAAGGGAATAGATGTGTCAGTCACTTAAACTGCACATGGAAATCTGCATTTACTCAAAAGCTTGTCAACAGGGATTTCCTTTTTTAGACTCATATAAAAATCAGCAGAGCGTCTGTTTTTTCTTGACTGTGTTTCCAACCTTTCCATGTGCTCCATATGTTTTTATGTCGTCTTACACAATATTTTGTAGTGATGTCTACTCAGTCAACTTTGTTTTTAAAACCAAAAACTTTAATCAACTAATGGTTGCAGCTGTGGTCAGTATAAAAAAATACAGGACGTGTTATATTTAATAAGGAGGAACAAATAAACACCACAACCTTATAAAGTTGAAAGTTTTAAATTGGATACTCTTTTATTTTCATGAGTTTTTCAGCAGCTTTGACAGACAAAATACAACTTATTACTTCTTGTGTCTTTTTCTTCCTCCACAGGTTTTCAGAGGGTGGAGTTTCCCAGAGAGGAGAGGAGGGCTGTGATGAATGGAGGAAAAACAACAGTGAGAGAGAAAGGAGAAAAAAAAACAACACTTTTCCCTCTCCACCAAACAAAAGTCTTCACATACAATCGTAGTCTTCATACCACATTTGTGCACAGGTCTAGTTGTGTTTCATGTCACCAGAACAACTTTTTTTTTCCTTTCTTTTTTTTTAAAGATAGAAACTGAAATGAACTGGGCCGGACTGAAGCACGGGTTATGACAGATGCATCTGTAGACTGATAGTACTGAATCTACTGTTACTGTCAAGTGTGAGAGCAGAGTTTTGAGACGTCGGACTGTCCTTTTATAGTCTTGTGTGCTGTGTCAAAGCATGAGCTGTTAATCTCATTGTTAATCTGTTAAAAAAGTTATTTTAAACATCGACTTCAGGGATTTCTCCTTGAAGTTGTCACACAGGTGTGAAGCATGAACAGCAGCAGACACGCCTGTCCATGAAAAAAAAAAAACAACATTACACATGAAATATTAGAAATTTACATAAAGACACAAACACACATATATTTGTAGTCCGGCAGCTTCAACGTGCCTTTATTTCCACATGAGTTAGTTTTCTGAATTGCTCTCTCCACTCTTGTTCTCTCACAGTTCTGGTTGTTGTATTTACAGTGCCTCAGTTTTCAAAGTGCTGCACAAGTTAAGTAGCTATTTACACATAAAAAAATAGGAGGGTGGGGGGAGTTGGGGGGTGTACAGACTAGTGAGAGGCATTTTGCTGACAAAGCCGTGGAACTGACAGAAATTCATCCCCTACTTGTAATGAATTGCTTGTTCTGGCTGAGACACACACACACATTCGACTGAAACACTGCATAACCATTCAAAGTTCTGTAGAAAATAGTTATGTGTTCACATTCTTATACAATATACACTGTACACGCCCCGAGGACGAGTCAGAGCAGGATTCGTCTCGTCCCCTCCGAATATGAAACGCTAAATCACAAGTTTAATTTCAACGCAGTGCAAAATAAGTCATTTTTTGAGACATTCCTCAAGATACCACATTCAGCGCTCCTTCATACCAACAGGTCTGAATGAAGCTCATCTAAGATCAGCTGTGATTTTTTTTTTTTTCCCATTTTTGTTTTAACTTACACAACAGAAGTGTGGGAGCGGTTTTCTGTAGGCACAACCATGGATACAGATCCTCATCCTCTTTCTTTCTTTCATAGACACACAAACACACACACAGTCCCACTAAATGTCATTCCACGCTTTTCAACTCTCTCCACATGTATCAAGCCTCCACAGTCCAAAGTGGAGAACATAAAACAGACAACAAGCGTGTAAAACGGTGTATTTTTGAGTCTTCGCACTGACTCTGCATTGCTTTATGAAGGAATTATTTTGAAGTCTAAAGTCTCGTGGTGGCTCAATCAACAATCAAGCGCGTAAAGGAAGCCACTGTAGTAAGAAATCCCTTTTTCTTTTCTTGTTGATGCTGCCATGAATTATTTTTGCTGACCCTCGCTCGCTGCTGCCCATCAGTGTCAGTCCTTATCGCTGCAGACCAGCGAGTTGGGGGGGGGGGGCTGAACGACTGGCTGGGTGTGAAGAGAGAGCTGGTCCTAGCTGGTGTTGACTTTGAGGTTCTTCATTCGGTGAAGCAGCGAGTCCTTCTCCATCTGAGCCTCAGCCAGCGCCATCTTGGCTCGGGACAGCTCCACCTTCAAACATTCGTTCTCCTCCATCAGCATCTGGAAACAAAGTGGCAAAGGGCCACAGAGAAGAGTTGAGTTTTTTTGCTTGTGTTACTGTCGCTGGTCTTAAACAGCATTATGCAACTGTTCACTCTCAGCATTCCATCTGAAAATGTTATACTTGTGTTCTGATGAATATCACTCCCACTGTAAGTGAAACAAAAGCCAAACAAGGAACTGGAATAGCCTGGCAAAACCAAAATTTGGCACTAGATTTTTCATATCAGCCTCCAGAACCATCAGTCACACAAAAAGGTCTTTCTTGTTCAGCAGTTTTATTTTTTGTAAGAGGAAAAGAAAAGCAGGAGCAAAGATTTGAGCGGCTATGTGCGCTTCACTAAAATCTTGTGCCTGTACACCTTTTACTCCCATATGCCCACCACATTGTGCATCTCACCTTTTCTCTGGTGGATGGAAGAGGGCTGGTGGGCGGGGCTTGGGTCTGCGTAGCCTTTGGAATACCGCAGACGCCGCCCACAGCCTCTGGGACTGGACTCAAAGAGCTGTCAATCAACATGCCCTCTTTCCTGGGTTTGGCCTCCGCTGCTCCGTCCACTGAGAGGAGGAAGAGACAACAGAAGGGAGTTTGGAGGTGTGGATGAACCGAGCGTGGACACGTTATATAACGGCTGTGAATCAGCGCTGAAGTGGAGGCGGAAATATCCGGTAGATAAGAATATGTATGTGTGTGTGTGTGTGTGTGTCACCTCCTATAGAGAAAGACCCATCATCCCTTCTGTGTATGATGAGACTGTCCACATGTAAGGTGATCGGGGTGGGCTCGGAGTCGGAGGGATTGTCTCGGGGGCTGTCATCCTGAAAGGCATAAAGTAAATGCTGAGAGCAGGTGTATGAGTGAGAGAGAGAACAGAGAGAGAAATGATCCACATCAGTTCCACAGCAAATCTATTGACGGAACCCGAGAGAGAACGCAGAAAGTCATTAAACATTCAGTTCAAATCCAAATTCCAGTTAGGCCATGGTTCAAAATATTTAAAGCTGCCGCACTGTACAGCAGTGAGTTATGGGCCTATTACTGCAACACGATTGGAAAAAAACTGACAAATATCCTCCTGAGATGTTTCAGTTCTGCAACAACAACCTCCGGGTAAGAGATGCTCACCTTCAGGTTTACGTGTGTGTTCCTGATGCTGATCTCCATGGGCAGCACCTGCGGCGCAGAGTCGTCCTCCAGAAAGTGGGCCAGGTTGCGCAGCGTGGACATCAGGAAGCTCGCCTGGTATCCGTGGAGACGCAGCTGCAGGAAGCCGTTGCGTTCGGCCAGCGGGGAGTGAGCGGCGGCACAGGGCCCGCTCTCCAGGCGAGCCCGCACCTCCGGACTGTGGGGGCCCCTGAGGGACGCGGAGCTGATCTCAGCACCAGCTGTGAAGGAAGATACAGAGGCTGCTGTTAGCATTAGCTTTAGCTTCAGTGTTTATTAAAATGCACCCAATATGAACAAGTACTTCATCATTTTACAATTTATACCATCTACATAATGTAAATAAAAGACGTATGTTTTCCAGGTTCCAACAGTTAGCCTCATGAGCTAACCCTCAGGGAGGTGTGGGTGGAGGCCAACAGTCCTCTACAGCTCCACCTAGCTCCATATTTGGTAAACTACACACACTTCTGAATGAAATCTCTTGTGTCTGGACCCCGCCGCAATTTTTAGTTTTACTCAGAAACATGTCTCACTAAGGAAGCTAAAGACGCTTAAACTGCGATTTGACTGTCACTTTAAAGTGCACCTCTAATTCCCCAGAGAGACGCCTTAAAATATGTGAAAATACAAATATCGTATAGGTCATCATCAGGACATTTGATGAGTGAATTTACAGCTTTATTTTATTTATTTGCTCACTTTGTAAAAAAAAAAAAAAAAAGAAAAAGAAATGGGTGCATTTTAAGGCCAGGTTTAAACAAAGTAAGAGGTGGGATGAAGAAAAAGGCAGAGGCAGCAGAATATCTGAGAGAGGAGTGGGAGACAAAGTTGGAAACAAAGAAAAAAGCAAAGTGAGCTGGAAAAAGAGAAGCAGGAAGGAATTAGGAAAAAAGGTGGACTGAAGGAGACGGAGATTTTGTACAATCCCACAGGTTCTTCGCTGCAGTGATGTTTCATTATTTCCAAGGACTAGGGATTAGAGGGTTTGGTGAAAACTCCCACCCAAGAATTGAAAATTCAAAGTGAAGATTTAACCAGTGAATATTTTTTTCTTCCTCTTATGAATTAGATAAAAATAAGCTCTGATGTGCTAAAAAATAGTGAGAGGCATGACAGTGTGCTGGTACAGACAAGTGTTTCACCCCTGAACGACCTTAATTTGACACAAAATGTGATGACGTGATTCCTGTTTATTAAGAAAAGAGTCAAAAAAGGTGAAAAAGTGAGGAGAGAGAGAAAGTACACAAACATGAAGTGATGAAAGCCGAGGCTGAGAGATGTTCAACCCACGAGGAAGGTAATTAAAACCCTCCTTTCACACAATCTGTACCACTTTATACACAAATAGTAATTCAGCTGGCAAGCGCAGTTACAGGCACAAGTTTTGAAACAGATGAGAAACACACCACGAGTTCCCATAAAAACACTCAGCAAGGCATGAAAATGGTGTCACATCCCTTTAATATGGTCACTGAAGGAAAGTCAGGACAGGGTTAATGCCATGGAGCAAAAACATTCACAAACACACACAATAAGCTTTTCTCAGATAAAATGACATATTCTCTCTCAGTCCTGGGCGGCTTGAGGTCGAGGCAAATGGAGAGAGAGAGAGAAAAAAAAAGAAGAGATGGGAGTGGGTGAGGTGAGAGAAAGAGAAAGAGAGCCAGCAGCCAAGGACTGAGTGACTGTGATAAGACAGGGAGGAGAGAGGAAAGATGGCCTAGAGAGGGAGAGAGATGAAGGGAAGAAAAAGGTGGAGAGAGAGGGGGTTAAATGACAGAGGATTAGTAGGAAGATGGAGTAGGAGCTGGAGGGAAGAGTAAGGAGGGAAGGAGGAGGAGGGATTGCTCTTGTGAGATAGGAGGAGGAGGAGGAGGAGGAGGAGGAGGAGAGGTAGCGAGGGGTAAAGCTGGCGTTTCTCTCATTGCCTGAATCACTGGACTGAAACTGCAAAGTCTGCTGCAGTGGAGAGATGAGGACGGTGGGGAGGAAGAGGGGGAGACACAGAGAGGGCAAATTAAGCCGAGAAGAGAAAAGAGGAAGATGAGGGGTTAAAATAGTCAGTGCACATAGTTACAGTTAATTTGAATCTGGCTCACACACACACACACACACGCTTAAAGGTTGTGGGCCTAATGTTGCAAATAATGGGAGCACTCACTCCATTACTGTCAAATTTACCCTCTCTTAAGTGCGCACACACACACACACACACACACACACACACACACACACACACACACTGAGAGAAAGAGATCTCAATGTCACATAAACACCGCCTGCTGCTGGAAACTGAGACAAAAACACACGCGCTTCATGCGATCGCTTGCATTGCAACACACTGAGTCTATGTGCATCTGCAGTGCATGCCACCGAGCAAGTCCTGAGTCTGGAAATGAGATCTGACAGAAGAACAAACTGGAAGCACAAACAAACAGCACTTCATACACACAAACACACACACACACACACTCAGGTGGAAATGGACACGCCGAGGCAAGCATGCATGTAAAGTTACAGATGGTGAATTAACACACAGCAGTTACCTTGGCTGCTTTGAGCAGGTATTGGTACTGAACACACCATACCTGTGGGGAGTTATGGCAAGGTAAATAAAAAGGAGGAGGCGGTGGCTGCATTAGTGTGTAAATATGTGTGTGTGAGTCTGTACACAAGGAATTATGGTTAGCCTATTTCAGGAGAAGAGGGGATTCAGAATAGGGATACAACCACCAGCTTGTTCTTAACTCCATCATTTTGTCTGTTTATGATTAGAAAAATACTAAGACATATTTGAAAATATCAGCAGTTCAGTGAAAACTGGAAAACTAGAAAAGCTGAAAAAAATCCTTTACATTCATTATACAGTTCACTTGAAAACCTTGATATAAATACTAAAAACAAATGAGACCACAGAGGAGACTATTTTCATGATAGTGTTTTTTTTTTTTTGCTGAAGCCTCTTAAAATTACAACAACTTCTCAAAAACCCATTTAATCTGCTGTACTGAGGATGTTGCTGCTTCACTCAGCCTCTGCTTTCTTTTCTTTCCTTCTTTGGTGGAAGATGCTCTGCCTATTTTTTGTGTTGTGGATGGATTTAAACAAACTGGAAGAGACTCTTGCATCAGCTTTTCTCTCATTTCATCATCTATCATCGCAAGAAACTCTTCACGTCTATTTGCGCTTCTCTTTTACGGGGAAAAAAAAAGCAATCAATGGTTTTCTGCCAAATTTATACGGTGTCAAGACATTCTCCAGGCTTTTTCAGGTCTTGTGTGTTTATGAAATTTATATCACCTTTTCAGATCATTGTGGTGATGATTGTTTGAGGTTACAATGCCATACACAGCACACCATATAAAATCACTCCTACAAAATGTGAGTCCTTGCAGCCGTGCAAAAAATCATCACATTGCTAAAAGATTTTATAACTGTTCTGCAAATCAGAGTCAAAATAAAAAGCCCAGTGTTTGGTGCTCAGTCTCAGAGAACGTATGAATCAGACTTCTTCTTACCCAGGCTGCGGTTGCTGAGGTACTGTCTGAGGCTGACATTGCCCAGCTGGCTGGGTGCGACCTGGCCCACCTCCAGGGCCACGGCTGTGCTCTCGCCCACCACCTCCATGCCCACACACACAGACCGCACCTTCAGCACCAGCACCGACACCTGGAGGAGACGCACAAACACAACAACAATCAGGAAAATTACAGTCAACACAATTTGCACATTCTACAGACATTATTCATTCTCTGATCTTAAGTGGATTTAAATTTCTGATTGATGAGTGTAACAATTAATTAGCTTATCGTGTCAGTCTATTAGATGACAGTGGATCCACATCTGATTTTTCTTTACTTTTTTTGGAGACTTCTCTAAGGTTCTCATATCTTACTATATCTTTGGTGGGCTCGTCGATGCTCTGGGATGTCGCGCTGACAGTGTCAGGGGACACGCCTCCCTCCTGCTCCTGACCAACCGCAGCCTCAGCAGCGCTCTCTGTGGCGCTCTGTTCACTGATGGCATCCTTGAAGCCTGAGATGGACACGTCATCTACACATGGAGGCATAAAAAAAATATGACTCTCACAAACATGTACACACACTTGACATTGCCTTTTGTACAGTATACTGTTCGGCTTTATCATTACATGCTTGTACTTCTAGCCTATCAGCACAATGCTGCCACCTTCTGGTCAAAACAGCTGTCTGCAGGTACATTTACAGTAATGATAATTTCTTGTTCACTGTAGAGACTTTTTTTTAGCATGTTTGACAAATGGAAGACAATAAAACACACTTAGTCACTAAACCCTGGATAAATAAAGATTATTTATGTTTGTGTGTTTGCTCCACCTCTCTCCAGCAGGCTATACGCATCTCCGTCCTCCATCAGGTAGCTGTCAATGGAGATGTTGTCCAGGGACTGCAGGGACGGGCTCTTCTTCATGTTCTTATAGGAGACTGAGAAACTGGACTGGGAGCGATCCCGCATCAAACGACCACTACAACACACACACACCAGCATGGAGTCACAGTATAATTTCTGTATCCATCAGATTCTTACATATCTGCTTGGGAAACACTGCCCACGCATGCTATTGATTTTAAATGACAGATCGGCAGATGGATTGAAAGAGAGGCCTCCGACTGATTGATTCGTTTACAGAGACAAGAAAAGAAAAAGGCCCACTGCTTTTATTTCACCACATCTGATAGGAATTTTGTTCTTATGCCGACACTGAGCCAAGACCACTGCGCTCTCACAGAGCTGAGTGAGCTTACTCAACAAGTCATGAATTAAATATCGCTTCATTCCTTTGTGTGGTGTTGTTTAAGGTCAAGTAAGAACCAAGTGTGCTATCCTCCCAGAAACGGTCTAAAGAAAAATCACGACGGAGAAAAAAAAATCAAAGTGGCGCCCAAAGGACTGAGAACACAAGGCTGAAAAAAAAAAAAAAAAGAATTGTCACAAACAAAGAGCCTCCAGTTTCATCTCTGCCTTCACCACGAGTCAACAGGTAGATACCAAACACAGAAAAAAAAACCCACTCATTTAACACATACAGACAAAACACACAGACACATACCAGCACGTCATGCTCACATGCAAATGCATGCCCACAGGGGATTCACATAGACACATTTGCACTGATTTGTATTCATCCAAGCATCACAGGAACAAGGGCACACTCACACATACACACACACACCGCACACATACACCCGTACACACAGTCATTAGTACAGCTAGTCACAGATCCAGTGCCTTACATGTTGGACATGGAATAAAGGGAGGTGGATCTGCTGGAGTTTGAGGAGCTGAGGAGATCAGAAACCACAGACAAACTTCCTTTCCTTGGTAAAGAGAAAACACACACACACACATCTCGCATGGATCAAAGCAACAGCCAGGAGGCAGAAAAGGAAGTGAATGAGTTAAGAAATAACAAAATACATAGTCCTGACAGACAGTGAGATGAGGAAATACACACAGAAAGACATGGCAGCTTGAGAGCAGCCAACAAAGTCATAGACATGTGAAGTCACAGAAATGAACACTCATACTGACAAACACTCATGAGGGGGCTCAACACACAGCTCTTGTGTTCAGGAACGGACAGATTAATCAAGAGACAGATCGATCACTCATTAGGTACTCATCATGTAGGTTAGCCACAGTGAGGCTGAGGGGGAAATACTGACAAATATAAAAACTGTAACACGATTACTTGGATGAGATGTCTTAAGGGATCCAAGAAATTATTATTACTTTTAAAAAAATGTATTTGATCATTAAGTCAGTTATCAAAATTTCAATTTAAAAAATCAAGCAATTATTTGAAGCAGAAAATAAATCACCTGAAAATGTGCTGAAAATAATGAATTACGGTGACCGATGTAAAATTGTTTGACGTTTGCTAATTGTAATGAATCTGTTGATTCAGCATTAACAACGTCTTAATTAATTTTAGTGATCCAGTGTAACAGTGTGATATCAATTCAGTACAGGACTTTGCTCAGTGGTAAGGACACTGTGTAAAGTGACGGCTTTTTTGAGTGACAAACTGAATACCTGGATATTGACTGAGGCATCTTAGCAGCTGCAGCCTTGTCTTTGTCGCTCCAGTCTTTGCTGCTGAGTGGGTCAGACAGAGGGTCGCTTGTCTGGGTTTTAGAGTCCAGTCCAGTTCCCATTTCGTCACCCACAGCCAATCCATCCACCGCCGCCTCGCCCCCTTCATCTGAGCTCCACCTCCCAGGGTTCTTAGCTGAAGTCCTCTCCTCCAGCGAGGCTTTGTGATTTGAGTCAGGACGTGTAGCTGAAGTGGAGGTGGGGACGAGGGGGGCAGGACCCTGTGTGGCCCCGCTCTCTGAGCCTTCACCACATAACATCTGGTCTACAGTGTAAGACCCCTTGGCTGCTCCCCCTTCAGACCCGGGCCCTTCATTCCCTTTCTCCCCCTTCTCTGCCCCGTTCTCAGTCCCCTCTCCTGCATCGATCCCAGGCTCCAGCGTTCCTCGGCTCTCTGAGGGTGAGAGCTCGGACACCAGAGGAGACCCTGAACCCTCCGGTTGGGGGATGGGCTTCAGGAGCAGGGACACCTCAGCGCTTTTCAGCAGGAGGCCCAGGCAGACGGTGAAGGGCTTGTTATCTCCAGGACACTGTGAAGGATCCTTGGATTCCCTTTTTGAACCCATCTCCTCCAGGTCCTGCTGTAGTGTCTGCTGCAGGGCTTTGATGCTGCGCTGAAGATGCATCAGAAACACATACTGCCGGTGGCTCACCTGCATTTGTAAGCAAAAAGTAGGTAAAACTTTGGTACGTGACAAGTAAAATTCAAAGACCCACTGCCTGAAAGTTTTTTACACTCCTCTGTAAAATTGTAAATATAAAAAAACAGAGATGTTGATCCATAATCCCACAGGCCCTTATTTTGTGTGTTAGAAGCAGTAACCTAGAAAAAGAAAATTAATTAATGGCCATGTGAAGTTTCTCTTCATCTACATTACGACTGAAAAACAATATAAGAATGAAGAACATACCTGAGCGCTTAAAGGCTTCTGCACATGCACCAACACATGCACATCTGCATCTTTACTTGATGAAGAGGAAGAGGAAGGCAGGCTGTCCGGTGAGAGGGATTTATGGAGTCCGTTACTGGGTGGCAGTGTTGCGTCATTGCTGTGCGATGGTGCTGGCGCACCATCAGTACTGTAATACTCCTTTAGTAAGCGTTTCCTCTGCAAGCGTGCAACAGCCTCTGCTGATGTACTTCTGGAAAGACCTGATCCAGCAGCAACTCTCAGCTTCTCCTGGCTCTGGACGAGCTTTGCGGGCTGACATGCCCACACAGTGAGGGGGAAGGAGTCCACAAAGGGCTGCGGCCGCCCTTTGCCTCCACGTGTGCCTTCATAGTCCACCCAGAACTGGGCGAAGTGCAGTGCCCAAAAGTCAGAGGCAGCCGGCATCTTGAGGGCATTTGTGCCCATCGTAGGCACTACCAGGCCCTTGTAGATGTCATGGAGCTTGGTGTCCTGTTCATGAGCGTGACGCTGGAAGATGGAATGGAGGAGGGGTGAGGAGGAGGAGCGAGGGAATGCAAAGAAAGATGATGAGAAGAAGGGCTCCTCTTCGAATGCTTGCAGCAGGGCCTCGAGGTGCGAGCGGGTGCAGTTGGCAGGGTGTCGGGTGTTAGTGGCCACCATTTCTGAAGTCTGTACTGAGATGGAGCGAGGCAGATCAGGAGGACAGGAGGCCTCCCGATCAGTGGGAATCACCAGCTGGTGGAGAATAGAAACCCAGAAAGGTGTTTAAATACCACAAAATATATCCCACACTTTAAACCCAAAGAAAAGTCATGTGTCTGCTGTCCTCTTTACCTTGAGCATGAGGCCGTCAACTTTGATGTCAACATGCTCGTCAGGTTTCTGCGAGTCGTTGAGCTTGTAGATTTCCATGAACTGCTCAAGACTCTGCCTGAGGTCGAGAGCGAAAAGGTTGATCCACACCAGACTGCGAGGATCCAGGACCAGCTGCAGGGCGTTCAGCTGGACGTAGAGGTTGGGACACGGGACTGGAGTAGAAGGAGGAAGGTGGAAGAGATACAGCATTATTTATTCCTTAGGCAAAGGAGGGTAAGAATAAGACATTAAATAAATCACAGAGGGGGAACACACAGAGAAGACAAATGCTTTTTTCCCTACTTTCCCAGCAACGCTGTATAATTTTTTTTTTTTAATTTGCAAAAAAAGAAATACTTGTCTTGACCACAAATTCACTGTCAGAAAAGAAAACCTCTAACTGTTTGTATAATGTTTCCTAATGGAGTGAATCTGTGAAAAATCCATAATAGGAATTAATTGGGTGATCCCTCATTCAGAGCACTGGGTGTAATTCAGAAAATCAATGTCCTCTCAGCTACACAGCAGTCAGCGACTTGCCCACAGCTGAATGAATGGGCTGAAAAGATCCAGAAGGGAGGTTACAAAAAGAAAGTCACTGCCAAAACAGCGGGCAGCATAGAAAATTCAGCTGCTTATGCAGCTCATGACCTACAAATAAAGATTAATGTTTCTACAATGAGACACTACTTTCTTGATTTTAAAGTGGCTTGAATGCTAAACGCAAAAGTCATACTGGGGTAGTCTTTTCCATCAGGGAAGTAGTACTCTGTGAACTCGACGTGGATGGCTGGCATCTCTGGGGGAAGGTACAAGGACTTCTTATTACAGGAGATCATGGTTTTGGGGCTTGAGCGACGCTGGTCTGCTGTTGACACCTGCAACACAAAAAAGGACACAACAATTATCAGTAAAAGTTAGTAAAGGCAATGTAGTCTCAGTGACTACATACATGAAGGTTTGTCAGACAGTTTATGTCTGTAGCGACCTGGTAGATGCTGAAGTCAGCCATCCTGAGAACAAAGGAGCTGGACATGAGCTGGGTCTTGGGGGTTTGAGGGGGAGGAGGACTGAAGGAACTGCTGGAGGAGGTGTTTATTTTACCTGGAGAGAAATAAAGCGATGGAAGGATAGAGAGCGAGAGAGAGAGAAAGGCATAAAAATGAACAACAAAAAAGGAGACAAACAGAGCGACCACTCAGTTCTCCAACAGGAAACCTCCGTGCCTTGAAAAAGGTGTGTATCACCGCACCCAGCTGTGCGCACACACACCGTGATACCTGGCTCTAGGCACCAGCAGCACTGGGCTGGAGGCTGTGTGTGTGGGCTCCACTCTAGGAGTCCTCCATCTGCCTCCCTAAGCCCTACTCCTTCTCCTCCTGATCTCTCCTCACTTCCTAGAGGCCCATACACATCGTCCCTAAGGGACACTGGAGGACAGAAAACCCACAGGGATGACGTAAATGCTGGTGTGGTCCTGCATTTGCCCCAGGACATACAACAAAAATGCACACCCATAAGAAATTGAGTTATACCTAATCATGTTTACTATCTGTCCAAGTGTGTTTGCTTACTATGCTGTGGGGAGCCATGTGCAGGGGCTGGGCCTTGCTGGTCTCGAACCGCGCTCTTTAACATCTCAACGTTGGACTTAAACTCATCAAGAAGGTTCCGCGCCCAGCCCTCCCTGGTCTTGGTGGCTTCGCTGTAGTGCATCCAGTGGGCACAGCTTTCACCTGGGGATGGTAGAAAATGGGGAAATGGATACAGATAGTTGGATGTCCATGAAGGTGATGAGAGAGAGAGAGGTTAAAAAAAACAACCACCATGCTGGTGAGTTTAGGATGAGGATGCAGCAAGGATTGCATGGCAGTATATAGGTTGCTGTGATTTCATAGTGAGGTGGTACAGGCCCTAACTTAGAATTCATACCTGCTCTGTGGAAGGGATAGTAGTCCAGAGTGATGGAGCTGAAGGAAAGCTGCATGGCTCCACCTGTTATCCTCTTGTTGATCACTACATAGTGGAAGGAAAGATTGAAAAACAGTCAAGTCAAAGCTTTTTAGTGACAGAAACAGAAATATGAACAAAAACACTCTGTGAATAACACTGCAATGCACAGTACACGTAAATCTGTGTATATGGTACCTTTGTCCTTAGCATGGATGTCGTCGCAGATGTGCAGGTCCAGATGTGTGATCTGGAGGTGGTGGGACGTCTCACAGACGTCGTAGGCGCTGAACAGCTTGGCCATCGTTGCACTCTGGTCAGCGGCAGTGGAAGCCTGCTGGGTACGCACCTGCTGGGCTGAGGGTGGCGCTGACGACACCTGGTGAACACAGCAAAAAAGCACAGAGTTATTGATGCTCACAGCTGTGGTCTTTATGTATTTCATATTGCTGTATTGGGTCTGGTGTTGGGTTTACAGTGAGTCAAAGAAGCTGTCTGGTTCAAATGAAAAGCTGATTCATGCAGTGATCAATCCATCCAGCAGATGGCGTGTCTGACTAAACTACAGAGAACACAGAGTACTGTACAGTAAGTCAGCTGGGTTGCGGATGACTGTGAATTTGTGTAGGCGACGAATGTATGTATGTGTGTTAAATGGCACAAATATAGGACAGAGACTGAAAGCAACAGTGAGAGACAGAGATGACACAGGCAGATAGACGCCATATGGCATCAGAGGAGTGATACAGAGAGGGGCGGACGTGATTTCCATGGACACAAGGACAAACTATCAGACCATGACATGGCTCATCCACACAGGGTGAAATTAGGACATGAAGCGAAAGAGGGAGGGCGGATTGTTAAAAATGGGAAATGGGGAAAGGACAAACAAAGAGGGTGAGAAAGAAGTAATGTGAAATTTGTGCTGTATATGTGTACCTGATCCTCTGTGGCCATGCTCTTCCTCTGCTGGGCAGACTTCTCCATGGCCTCGCTGAGGGACTTGGCATACTGCACCATGGCTTTGAGCTGGGAGTCGGTCAGCACCCATAGCAGGTCATCCAGGATCAGTATCAGCTTGGAGGCCACCACGTTACAGTCCTTAATCTGCATCAGGCAGAACCGTTGGTATAAACATGCATTACACAGGTGGAGGTAGCTTGACAACTCCCATTAATGTTATTGTCAATTGTGTGAGGTCTTTGTTTATAGCCAATAAAGACAAATCAAATTCACTGGAACTCTACTGGACACTGAATAAGGGAATGTAAATTATTTTCGGGTGAACACGGACTGAATATCCTTTTTACAATATGAACTGTAAATGCACTGACAGCATTTTTGGGAGAGAGTAAGCTTTTGTCCAATAATGAAAGCTTTGTTCAGCAGTTCTTTTTTAAAGCCTAAAGAAACAAATGGGGCTAATTACTCTCACAGACCACACAAAAAAAGCTTTTTATGGACTTGATACTGCATTACATTAAATATTCACAACACAAACATTATAAGTCATTTTTGTTTGTGATGAATGGCGGCTGCTGAGCCTGCAGCCTGTGAGACAAAACAGAGGGATTATTGTTCACAGTAGACAAGAGGATGTTGCTTAGAGCACTTTGGTTTTCATGTCTGGTCCATCAAATTTCATAAAGTGAAAACATCTGAATCTGTTTAAAGGATCTGTGTTTGTTTCTGACCCGTCTCTTGAGAGTGACCCGTATCTTGGACTGGTTGGTGATGAGGCGGATGGGGGCGCTCAACATCTCGTGCTCAGCACTCTGGATAGCGTCCGCCTCAATACGGATCATCTGCCAGCTTATCTCCTTAAACGTCAGGATCTGGACCAAACAGGCAGGATAGAGAATTAGAAAAGTAGGAAATATACAATACTAAATTTGACTCTTCAGACACCATGAAAACCTTGTTGTCTTTCTTCAGATGTAAAAATATACTGACCTCTCCCCGCTGAGGGTCCTGGATGCGGGTAAATCGCAGGTCACTGATGCTCCAGCTGGTGTTGACGCTGTAGACCTGCAGCTGGGAGAGCTCAAAGGAGGCGTTGAAGGCCTTGGCACTGATCCTGATCACTATGGAGTTGATGGACAGGGACATCCCTTCTACTACCTTTTCAGCAAAGCCATATTCACTGAAAGAGAGACAAACAGGTGGAGATGGGTGGAGAGAGTAAGGTAAACAAGGTGATAAGAAGTGCTTAGGAACAGGCGGGTCCAAAACATACTACACTACACAACTAGTCTGTGTTGTGAGTCAGGATTGCAAATAGAAGTGTCACAGCAGAAATGTGAGAAATCTAAAAAAGCTAAAATACCATACACTATGAATGTCTACTATGTGCAAATGAAATGAAGTATGAAGTATAATGAGACAAAAATAATCACAAATAAAGGAATTTGAAATATAAAATTAAATACAAAATCTGCACTTTTGACAAGCTTTATTAAAAACAACACAGCAGAATAAAAGTGTGACTAAAGAAAGCCGAATCCACTATACTACAAATGTCACTGATTATGAAACTTGAATTTGTAAAGGAAAGGAGGCTCTTCACCGTGGAGCCTTTAAGAAACAGACAATGGTTATAAGAAGTACGAAAAAAAGACAAAACAATCACAGCGCTCACCTTTGCCCTGATGCTGTTGCTATGGGAGAGGGGCCATTGGGGGGACGGGGCTCATCGCAGGTACTCATCTCCATCACCACTTTATCCAGGGTCTGAAACAGTAAGTCAGTCATAGGCTTAGATACGGACCAATAAACAATACCTGGATCAAATTATTTTCTTAGCTTTTGATTCTGTTGTTGACTGATAAATATCTTTGTCACATTCACAACCAAGTTTTTCTTCTCTTTTACATGATTATTCACAGCTGAGGCCATTTCCAACAACCTATGTTCTACAGTTTTTGGTTCAATATAATTTATTTTGCACCTTATTTGAGTGTTTTTCTCATTGTAAGATGAGCGTATCAGTCCACCAATTACAATGCACAGCTGAAAAAGAGCAATTTTGTGAGCTTGACATCTGCAGTAGTTCAATTAGTCAACACAAACAGAAAAAAAGGCCGTTGCAGCTTGTTTGGCCCTCTGCCACTGTCACAGCAACATTGTGCACTTGCACTCAAATGATAGCATGTCCACCAAGATAAAAATCTGTGAAACTCCTGGAATTATGCCGTTACTATTCTCACATTAATAACAGTCTTGACGTAACAAGCCTTTCATCACTGTATCTGCCACCTTCATGCAGCAGCCTCTCCTAAAGAATAATGCCATGTTATCATATACGCTCCCCTTTTCACTATGTTGTATAACATTTCCAAAGCTTTGCTACTGTTGGAGGTGTGGTACCATTGTGTTTAACAGGATAGTGACTAATAGCAGATTCAACAAAGTGCTATTGTGTTACGTTTTAATACAATGCTCTTGTAAAATGTGGTCCTGATAATCATGGTAAATGTTTCATAAGTAGTGTGATAATTTTCTGTTTATTGTAATATGTTACATAATAAATCAATCAAAACAGAGTGCAAAAAGTGTTGCGAAACACCAGGCACTGGAAGTATATATACGGGGACTGAGGCTTGTGGACCACACACACTATTTTGTGGAGCTGAGTGTAAGAAAATGGAGCGCATTTTCTTTCTGTTGTTGTTGGTTTCCAGCAGCCTGTGTACTGGGAATTACAGCTACCTGGGGACAGGGACCAGCCTGGCGGTCTGTCAACCTGACACCTGCGCCCTGCTCAGCGAGGTGGCTGCCACGAGGGAGAAGCTGGCAGCCATGGCGCAGACCCAAAGTACGCTTGAGCAAAACCTCAGCGCAATGATGCAGAAAATGGCCACAGTTGAAGCCAACTTGCAAGCCTACAAAAACCAGGCCGACGAGCTGTGGAAGATAAACCAGGCTCAGGACAAACAGCTGAACGCACTCGCAGACAACAAATCCACAAGTGTGTCGAAGGTGGCTTTCACCGCTGCTTTAGGAAGCTCAGTGGGTCCGTTTGAACAAGACACACCACTGAAATACCAAAGAATCCTTTCCAACATCGGCAGCGGCTACAACCCCGCGACTGGCATCTTCACCGCCATGGCCCGGGGGTTATACTACTTCAGCTACACCATGTACAACAACAACTCTGGACAACCTAACTCGGTGGCGTCACTGATGATGAACACCCAGAGGGTGGTGTCTACCTGGGACACTGCGGGTGACGACAGCCAAGACAGTGCGACCAACGCGGCTGTGGTGCAGCTGGAGGCTGGAGACAGTGTGTTTGTGAAGCTGTACGCAAACCGGGTGGTCTACGACGACGGCTATTACTACAACACCTTCAGTGGTTTCCTGCTCTTCACTTTGTGAAAAACTGCATCATTTAACATGTGATGGATGATAAGTATCTGTCCTATCACACTGTAAAACACAAGTTTGAATTTTTTTTTTTATTTGTTCTATCTATTTGTCAACAGAATCCTTGAAGCCTTAATGACTTAAATGCCAATAAATGTAAACTTGTCAATGACCTGTTTTAATTATTTGAGCAACAGCTGTAGTAGGTGAGACTTACCAAAGAGATTGGGTGAGTCTTCAGCTTTGTCCATGGTATCTGTGAATAAGAGAGAAAAGAGAGAGAGCGGCTCAGCTTTTAAGCCTTATAGTATGCTGATCCCTCTATCAAGCTTTAGGCCTTTTGGTCCTCTTTAAACTAAATTACCAGTGAATGGGACATACAAATCAACTTAAATGCAGCTGAACTGCACGAAATTAAATCAAGTCAAAACAGCAGGGAAGGTAGTTCAGAGATGAAGGAAGAAAAAGAAAAATCAGTGAGTCTAGACTGACTGGCAGTTTGTTCCATTCAGCTCCAGAGCTCCCTTAATCCTCAACATGAAGCTTCTTGATTCAAGTCTGTGTCAAATTACATAGTAAAAGAGGTTAAATGCTTATGTTCGCTCTGTGGAGTCGCTTCTACAGAGCGACTCATTCTCTGTGATGCCATAAACCAAGAAGAGAGAGGAAGAGCTCCGGATTCGTAACTCATTCACTGGCCTCTGTTGAAGAAATACTGTGAGGTGCCAGCAGGGGGTGTTAGCTGGTGTCGATCAATAAAGCAACCTTCATTTCCTGTTAATTTGTGTGTGACAGTCTTTTAAAATGAAGAGAGTGACGAGAGTGTTGGGTTTAGCTCCTCTGTAACAGGAAGACACAAAGAAGAGATGGGGATCTAACATGTGAGGAAGTAAGATACGCATCTCTGTTCTCTATTTTTTGTCACCAGTTTGACAGCAATCCACTAAGATGGAGACAGTTTCAAGTTTCAGTTCACCAGCTCCACTGTTCACTGGGAAATCTGATGCTCTATACACACTTACTGTAAATGATGTGGGTATTATAATCGCAATTCTGTATTGGTATTACACACAATGTCAATGACAGCAAATAAGTTAAGAAAGACGGCGAACAAGGATGTATGGATGATAAAAAACAGCTGGAGTGTGTTTTTTGTGTTATTCAGACTAGTATTGACATAATAAGCAGTAAAAGAGGGACTCAAACAGCAGTGTAAAGAACTGGTTAAGAAATGAGGTTAAGAGCTGAGGAGTGAACACAGCGAGGATAGAGAGAAAGTAATGAGTTGGAGGAAGAAAAGAAGAGGTGGAAAGTGGACCTTGGTCTGAATGGAAGTCCAGTCATGATGGAAATTACCCACTGTTTCCAGGGTGTGTCAGAGTCTGAACTCACACATGGCACTTGACTGATGACCATGACCACATCAGGGGGCATCAGACAGCTCAAGCAGAGAGTGTGTGTAGTGCAAAGACTCACTGGGTGTTGGTACTACATGGTTGTTAACAAGTACGTCTACCTACACTGTGTCCTCATTAATGTGTCTGTCTGTACCTAAACGAAGGACATGAAATAAAAGCATATAAATTAAATTAAATGTGTGTCAGCAATATATGTCTTATCTCTGTACTCTGGTTTTAACAATAGCAATGAGGAAAGTGACAAAGTCTGTTTCAGTGAGTTTACACCTTCAAGTAATAAAAGTTTAAAGCAAAAGTTGACATTTAGGGAAACACCATCATTTTCTGAAGAGTTAGATGAGAAGAGTAATATCATTCTACTATCTTTCCGTTAAACAGTCAGTTAGCTTTGCTTAGTTCAGTTAGTTTAGTTTTTGTATGGATTGAACAAACAAGATATAACTTGCTAAAATAATGAAGTTCATATTTACTGTAAAGAGAAGGAAGTTTTATTGATCTTCTCATCACACTCTCCACCAGAAAGCTAAAAAGTGTTTTCCCCAAAATGTCAAACTACTCCTTTAAAATGCACAAACTCCCTCACCCGGATGGCGGCCTTGTTGCACTCCACACGGTTGATGGCCAGCCAGGTGGGCAGGTCTAGCAGGCTCTGAAGAACTTCCTCATCCAGCTCCAGATTGGTGAGCTGGCCCTCCCCCTTCAGCGTGCTGAGGTTGATCTTATCCGGCGACAGGTTCTTAGCAAACCTACGAGACGCAGATGAGAAGTGCAGCTTTGAGACTGAGAATATTTATAGAAACGGTTTGTTGGCGAAGCTACAGACTGGCCAAACAAACCCCAACTGTTTGGCTGTCTGTGTACTGGATGAAGAGAGAGGGGTGCCGTTCCAATGCAGCACACACATTTTCAAATGCATGTTTTTAAAAATAGTTATCAGGCAATATGTTTCCCAGTAGTCATTTTTAACAAGCCAAAGCCATTCATTTCATTTAGAGACAAAACCCACTTCTTTTTAATAGTAAACTCAAAAATAAGCCCATAATTTTGGGTCACACATTGATATTTAGGTCATACTATAGGGCAATGTACACAACAAGAATGGAAATGAATAATCCATTGAATCCACTGTAAAAATCTGTTTTTGTGCTCATTTAGGCTTTGGCTTAAAGGCACTTGCTTTGTTTCCAGAGTTACTGCTTAATCTGATTACAACATGAAGGAGAGAGACTCAAGGTACAGAGTGTTTGAGTTTTAATAATGAAAACCTCTCCTAAGCTGCAATAAAGAAGATTTAAAGGCACAGAGAGAGAGAGAGAACAGACCAGGTCGTACAGCAGTAGATGAGGTAAAGGGCCTTGGTTTGACACTTTATTATATACTGTCGCTCAGGACAATTGCTGTTTTTGAGTTTCATGCTAGACAAAGTATGTGTGACAAAATGTAGTCGTCAGAGGATAAAGTGCCAAAAACTCATCTGTAATTAAAGGTATAAGCTAATATTCATATTTGAAATCTCAGGCTTTGTATGTATGTAGTGATTCTGTGTTTAGTCTATTTGTTCTCTTCTAGCTTAAATAAATAGAATTGAACAATTAAACTCAGAGTCAATGACCTAAGTGTTTTCTGCCCATTCACAGTGTTTTTTTTTCCTTTTTTTGGTTAATAGTTAGCAGAGTGGCCAGATACTAAACGGTTTACTGACTTGTGGATCTCCACAGACCAGCCTGATGGAATCTCTTAAAACTCAGACAGTATTAATTTCACATTCTCTAGCCGTCAAGAGCCACACAGCCTCAACTATGTGACGTATAGAGGTCAAGCGCACCATACACATTCACATTTGAACTCCCGCAACACAGCCAGTGGGTTTAATGGTCTGGTTTTCATCCAACAATGCAGCAAAGTTTATATATATATGATAGCTAAAGTACTAAATTAGCACTGGATCTTCTTCCTAATCTTGTTACCTAGCTAATCTCTCACACACTTATAGTATGTGCCTAAATAGGGCCAGATCAAATCTCAGCTTCACAACTAACACACATTACTGGCAGGGTGACCTGATTGTCGAGGCCGTAACATCTAGACAACAGGCTGGAGCTTTAATATTTTACTGCCCTGTTAACTTAGATGTACGCTGTGATGAATGTTTGTGAGTATGCTCATGACAGAACAATAGCACTGGGTATCATTTGAAATCCCTCAATTTCTGTGCTTTTTGTTACGTATGTAACTAAATACTGAATTAACAGTGAATTTTCTAATGACAGTAACTGGGAAACTGAAATTTATGTGGCTTGATGATTTATGTTGGATATCAAACGTTGTTACTGAAATAATGCCACAGGTGCACCACCATCATCAGCTATCCAAAAGCGGTGATGTATGATTATAGAGCCAGTCAGTAACTGGATAGTCTTAAGGAGACTATCCAGTTACCGGTCCAAGTCTTCACTGAGTCAAGAGACACAGCAAAGTGTGAACAGAGTCAGTGTCTGCAGTGTGAAAGAAACTTTGTCTGATGAGCAAAGCTTTGTGATTCCACTGACCATGTTTTAAATTATTCAGTCTGTCAAATTCCTGCTTCTTTCCACTCAACACCTTCTCCTGGCAGCGTTAGATTCTTCTCTAATTCAGCATCCCCGTAAATTATTCAGCGGCGGCAGTGCAGTGGACTCAGCACAGTGGAACAAGGAACAAGACACAAAAACACACTCTCTCACTAACAAAACACAAATAATATTATGTGCATGTGCTCAAGCGGGCATACACTAAGTGGCAGACACACAGTTAGTTTGTCTCGGGGATGGATGTTGGAGAGTCTCAGCCTTGTGACCAGTGAAATATTCATTCCTGCTGCTGATCAAGTAACAGCCAGCTAGCCCGCTAACTTCACCCACTCTCTCGCTCCTTATCTGGCTTCTCGGCCTCCCCTAGGTCACCTCTTGCTTCCTCTCCTCTTCTTCCAAAGTCATAAATAAACCAATAGTGTAATCAAACAATATGTTGTTGATGAGACGCCTAATATCAAACCTACTAACGCAAAATGAGACAGGTTACGCAGACAGGGATCCTACTCATTACTGAGAACAACAGCAAGGGGCAGAGGGTATTAAGTTCATACACTGTCATCTTTCCCTTTTATCTCTCCTCCAGACTACAGCCATTATTCCAGTCAGCGAGGCTGAGCTCACCGGACCAAATCCAGGCCCATAAAGAGATTAGGACAAGCTACTGGCTGGAGAGAGGTCTGCCTGTCTGTCAAACACAAAATTAACCACTCAACAGTAAAATTCATGCCCACATTCCTCTCTGCAAAAGTTAGTTTTAATATTATGGGAGAAATTACAGAGGTAGGTCGATTACTATAAATTAAACATGAAGAAATAAATAACAGCCCTGGTTTGTTGTTACTCAAGCCTGTTATTCTTTTTAAATACTCATCAAAAACATAGTTTCTGAGTGAGATTTGGTCAAATCATCTCTTTCCCTTTCCCACAACACAATAAGAGCAGACTTCAGGCCGCCACACTTTATGCTGAGGTCTGTGAGTGGAAAGTTAAGAAAGTCCCAGCTATTTCCTGCATTCGTGGCGCAGCCTGATGACATCAGTGCCAGAAAGAGACGAGCCTGAGGGAAAATGCCCAGAGTGACTCAGACAACCCAGCTTGTTTTAGCAACCAAGACTGTGGCAACATAGAAAGAAATAAAGAGAAGGAGGCAGAGAGGGGGGGAAGAGAGACACAGAAAGAGAAGATTTAAAAAAAGAAAGAAAGATAGAAAGAAAGGAAGCATCCTCAGGGCTCACTCTCCTGGGAACTAGGAATGTGGTTTTCCAGAACCAAAAAAAAAAAAAAAGTGATCTGGGATGTTCCCACATTCTTTCTTGGCAGTGCTCATTTGACCAAGCAGCAGATCTGGCTCAGTAACAAAAATGGAGAATGTGACATTTAAATGGGCCTGTAAATCCTTCGCTAGTCCATTCAGTGTCAGCAGACTGTAATGAGTCTGGAGAAACAGTCTCCACAACTCTTTTCAGTAGTCAGTATTCCTGAATGGATATCAAGGTACTTTATTCATATATATAGTGCAGCAGGCACTGGTTCTGCGTACCAGTGGTAACTGTGGCACAAAAAGATAATCTAATAAATTATATTAAATTACATTACAGTGTTTCTAAAAAGGCTGAGCTCATTTGTTAAACACGGCGGTGGTTACCCAACTTCATTTTAAAGCAAGCCTCTTTAATATTTTATATGAAGCACGTTCGTCAAACGTAATGTAAAATTGCAGACTTCAGAGATGGTATGTTATCTATTCCTCTGCTGCACTCCTGTTAGAGGACAGTAGCACTGCAGTGTTTGGAGGCTGGCTGCCTGTAGTGTGGGTGTGTTGGCAAATCAAATGGAAACCTTAAAACAACCTAACTTAAAAATAAAATGTGCCCACATTCATGAACCTTGTCTTAATTATCAGTCTGTGTTAGTCTAACATCTTTTAATATTTGCATGAAATAATATCATCTTCATGAATCAGAATTTTATGCTATCCTGCTCTAATAATTGAAGCTTGATTAAAGACAGATAATATGAACCGTTAACAATTTTAGAGACGCACCTGACTGTCTCCGCTCACCTGTTTTGAGCGTTATATATTTACACTGAAATATTTTCCAGCTCTTTGCAAAACGTTTGTTGTGAAAATATATACTGAAACAAAAATACATTGTGCAGCCCAAACAGAAAAGTTATAAAAAAAAAATGCATCACCTCGATGTTATCATCAGCAGGGATTACTTGAGTTTCTTTCTTGCTATGCACAAACTCCTACAAAACACCTCCACACATGTCAACAAGGACAACAAATCAAAAACACACGGGCAACCTGTCAGCGCAAAGTGAGTTTGTATTGGTCGCAAAGGCCCAAGACTCCTGGAATATTGATGACCCTGTAGAGATGGTGAAAAGGTTAGCGTGAAGGAGAAAACAATCCAAGACCCCGGGTACACAGCAGCAAAGGCCTGGAGGGACCCTGGCGAAATATCTCACACACACACACACACACACACACACACAAGTACTTCACAGCTACACACTGATGAGACACCCACAGAAAGGCACTCAGTCATGACTCATGCCATAATAGCCTTCCCACCAGCAGCAAGCAATAACACTGGGAATAGTGGAGTTCATCACTATAGTGCATCACCACACAGCCACTGCAGGATGGAAAGAGTCAGGCTAATGATGACAAACACAACAGCAGAGATGGACCCTTCTCCCACACCCACCACAACAGCCACTAAACCACCACTGATGAAAAGACCGGACTTGTTATACCTGCACACACTGGAAACATACTCATAACACAGGGTTACAATCCTCTTAGCTTAGTCTTAGCTGACTCAGCGTTGAAAATGGTTCCCTAAACTATCCTCTTCAATTATTCAATTAAAAATATAAGGGATAAAACTATTGTGGGATCAGCTGGTTGGTTCTCCAGTTTCCAATAACCAATGCGCCATCTTTATTGAATCATATAAAATGCTAAAAGCAATGCTGACAGGATGAAAACTGAGTATTGAACTTAAATCCTACACGTTCACCATTAAACCCGAGGGAGAGGAGAAGTTAACAGGAGTATGCCTGACTGAAGCCATCGTGTTAACTCTCCTATGACGTCCCGACTTAACCCCAAAAGTAACCCTCACATACTGGCCTGACTATATGAGTAAGCCTAATCTTCCAGGCCGTGAACTCTTTCCATTAGCAGCTGAAGTGATAATCTTTTCATTCTAAGGGGCCCATTCTGTGTACGTAAGTAAAGAGAATGTGACCGAGCATGTCTGGCTGTGTTTAGCTGTTTCTCCATCCATCTGTATTCGTGTGTGTAACAGAACATTGCACTATGTGGCTCTGGGCCAGGGACTTGTCGATAATCTAACACACACGTGCACACCTTGTCATCAACTCACCCCCAGGGGCTGCTCGAGTTCGACCCTCTGTTAAAACACTTCATCAGTACACACTCCTGTTAGAAAAACACATAACATATGCATGCTAACATCTCAACCATGTCACTTAATATTCACAAACTCATCCTTGCATGTAAAAAGTCACACACAGGCTTGTTCTAACTGTGCACATTGTACAAAAAGGCCCTCTCAACTAGTTTAATATGTCATGCATGCCTCAGTGCACTTGTCTTGGACGGAGGAGGAACCGCCATTGCAGATTTCTGAGTCAGTGAACTGTAAAGATGTGGTGCCGCCTCGCTGAGACAGGCTCGTCCTGGTCGCAGACAGTATCAGACGTTTGTCCTCTGCAACAGTTAAGCATGGAGGCTGATCTAACATGTTTACACCACAACATAACCTGTAGCTGTGTAAGCACACCTTCAGTGTGTATGAAAAAGCTAGCTGGAAGTACAAACTATTCCCGGCTGATGCTGACGAAGCAGCACAAGCCTGCACATAAGCAGATAAAATCTAGGCAGAACCATCCAGACATACATAACAACCATAGTCTCCTGTAGCTGTATACTCATAGGGTGGAGGATACAAGGTGATGCTGCTTCTGACACCAGCACTTTTACCGTGACATCACCAAACCGGACGACACAGGATTGGACGACTGTCAGATGGGTCAAAACAAAGCAGATCAGATGGCAAGCCAAAAGGCAGATGACATCACTGCTCCTCTAGTCATTTCCCGTCAGTGTTGATGCTAATGCTGCTGAAGCAATGCACAGTCATGTACAGAAACAAACAAATTGTGCATTGCCTCAACACACACACACAACATAAAGTGCTAGGACAATGAAGGGCATGCCACCCATAGGCTGTGTGCTGCAGGCAATACAAATCACGGCTGTGGCACTGTGTGAGTGTATGAAAGACAAAGCAACTGCAGACATCATAAAGGTATTAACCAGTGAGTGACAAATTAGCCACAGGTCAGTCACCACAATGATTCTTCTCACCAAACACAATCACCTTCGTGCCCTTTCTCCTCAAGAACACAAACCAGTCCACCTACATACTGAAGAGTTTTTCAAAGACTGTCATCTGTGACCTGCCATTTAGACATGACAGCTGTTGTTTCTTATACTACATGACAGCTCTGTCCACCTTTGAGTTTAATACACTCAGACTACCATTATTACCCAATACACTCTACTGTTTGGACACAGTTCAGGGTGTAAATGTGCTAATAATAGGTTATTAGCAATTTATTACAGGGTTGGAAAACAGTGCTGCATATTTCAAGCTCACAACAAAACAAGGAAGCAGTCCACTGAAAGCCCCTTGAGGGACAGTGGAAAAGAATAAATAATGCAGGTGAAGCAGAAAGACGTGAATGCTGCACATTACAGCAGAACAATTAAAAAATAAATGGAGCCTTACACGCAAGTGGCAGTGACATTAAACAGATCCTGAACCAACGTTACTCTCAATTACCTCTGGGTGCACAAAAGGGTGTTTAACAGTGACATAAAACAATGTCAAATGTGCAGAACTGAGATGGCAGTGTAGTAGATCTTCCTGTCTAACTGCTTTTGTTTTGTGTGTTGAAGGTGCTCCGGGTTCATGTGGACAATGTGTGGTCTCTAATGGCGTGGCCAAGTGTTGACAAGTCCACATACGCAGGGTTTAAACCCGAGTAAACAACCCTGCACCCCAGTGAATCGCCGTTGCGCAAGCCAGAGCTAACCTCTCCCTGATTTCCCAATTTAACGTGTCAAAATCAGGTCTAGTTATCTCAGCGTTACGTGATTTATACTGCAGAGTGTGTTTGTTCGCTGCCGGTGACCGGGAGATAATTTGCCTTTTAGGGAAAGCTGTGATTGCTGTTTTAAACAGTCTGACACTCGACTGGTTCAACCTGCCATAGCAAGTGTCGAGGGATTAACCGTTCACTGACGCTAGCTAACCCCGATGCTAGCGGGTTAGCTGAGTAGCCACGTCTCAGGTCGATGAGGGTTACCCACTGAAAACGCTACTGACAGCTTGCCGGACATCCTGGGATGTGAGGTAACTTACTAAACCTCGAGAGGAAACGTTTTCAACCACGTCCAGTAAAATAAACACGCCTGTTTTCGCTAGTAAAGTTAAAGCAACATTTCTGTTGATAGCTAGCTAACGCCTAAATGACAGCTGAATCCCTCCGTCGTCCTTTCCCCTCCGCTCCCTGTCTGTTAACCGGCCGCCCAGCACTGACCTGGACAGATGCTTGAGGATCTGCTTCTTGATGAGCCCGGCCATGGCCGCGCAAATCCGATATCCGTGCCGACGCCGGGTGTCTGAGCCGCCAGGCTAGCTGGCTAGCCTAACCGCTTAGCTGTTCCCACTCGAGGTACAAACACTCAGCTCAAACTCTGATCCCCGTCTCTGTCTTCATTTTATCGGTGCTCCCGCTTCACTCTCTGGAAGATGAACGAGGCAGTGGAGTGGGGGGGCAGGTGACGGAGAGACGGCATTTCAGACGTCCGAGTGACAGCCGGGCTCGGAGACAAAGCTTATCACGTTAGGCCATTTCATGCAGATCCACTGGTAAAGCACCAAAACGCTCCGGATCTCTGCAATATCACACACCGAACACCTGGACGGCGCGTCGGAGGAGCAGCGTCTGTTGTCACTGCGTGCGGGAGGGGCGTTATGGTGCGTTCACGGTCTGCCAGGAAACTCATAGACTTGTGAGTGAGCCTGGGCAACATTTGTGGAGACTGGAATCATTTGAATATTAGTGTACTCGGAAAAATTGTTATTATCCAGTTTCATTTAGTTCCAAGACAGCATTAATTTAGTCTAAGTTATTACTTTTTTTGTATCTTCAGTCAAACCTTTTCGTATGACCCTAACAAACTGACTTCATTTTACTTTTTAAATAGAAAACTAGATACTCAATTTCAATTTCTTCTGTTTTAATGTCCGCCAATAAAATTTCATTAATCATTAATTGTATTAAATATATGAACTCACATCAGATTTGCAAAACAAACAACCCAACCCTGTTCAGGTGTCAAAACTTCTCCGTGGAGAGATTGAAATAGTGCATGAACTCCAAAACTGTAAAACTAGAGTTTTATGTGACTCATTCTATTTGTTTTTCATTTCTGTTATAATTTTTTTAGATTTATCATTGTTTTATGTTTTATTTTCATGCGTGCACTAACTCCAGCAAACAAACTTTTGTTGCTATTTTTGGAGTTGTAAATCGAATTTTATGAATAAAGTTGTTTAAAAACTTTTGAAACTGTTGGTAACTCTGTTATAAACTTAATAGTGATCTGTTTGTAATAACTGGATGGAGATACATTTTTTCCATTTATTTATTGTAAAAAAAAAAAAAAAAAAACGTATGCATTCTACACGTTTACTTCATTGTGGTTTTGATCATAGTGGGTCATCTGTGATGCTTGATATCACCACAAAACGCTCTTTTAGTGACATCTAGTGTTTAAACTGAGGATGTAACCATGCATCGGTCGTTCAGTTTACCTCACACCAATGGCCTGATTTTTCATTGTTTGTCTTTTCCTCAGAATTAAAGTAAATGAGAGTTTGTGCGGACATATTCTCTTATTCTGACTGGCAGAATGAGCTTTAGGGTTTGGCCTAAACATAGTCACCTAAACAGGGTAAATATTGGAGTAAAATTGCACACACACTACAGAGATGTTATGGAATACCTAAATTGGCAAAAAAAAACAAACAAAAAAAAACATAAAGAACGATAAGGTCAGTGCTGTTGAGAACCATACAGTGAAAATTAATAGGAATAGTATTGCAATATTTGTGGTTACTTTCATTGAAATACTCACTTGTTAGTTAAGGGAAGCTCACTGACTTGGACAGAAATTGAGGGTCATTAAATATGAGTCATTCACCTTTATAATAGAGGCGACGCAGTTACAGAAACCACACGGACTTTGGATTTTTTTGTAACTTCCTTGTGCGGTGATAAAAGCTGTGATTTGAGCTGATGTGTGTCGTGTATCCCTCTCTGTGGAGCGTTGTATTCATAGGATGTAACAGCAGCTCGCAGAGCAGAGACTGCAGCTGCCACGTATGAAAGGAGGAGCGAACCAGTGGGAAGGGAGTAAGAACCCCTCCCTGCACCGCTCCGCTTCACAATGAACCGCAGAACGTTTGCCATGGTTTTTCAAGTTGTAACAGCATTTATGAACGTGAGCGATAACAATGATAACATGTATATCAGATGATTTTATGTCAACAGCACAACGTTTGATAGACATTAGACGGTGATCCCCGTTTGGTACAAAGTTTTGTGCCAAGTTGGTGCATTTTTTTCCTTCACTAGATCGTAGTGACATTTTCTCGCTTAAAAAAAGTGAGATTAACTGAAGTAACTGAAGTTGCCTAAATAACTTTTATGGTGAACCATCTCTACTTCTGCAACAGAGAGATGCTTCTGCAGAAACTTCACGCTCGCCTTTGGGTGTTAAAAATGGTTATAGCTGATTTCTGGTGTCAGAAAAATAGAACATAATCACCAAGTGTAAGAGTAGTGGAAATTATTCATTGCTTCCTGGTGTGTTGTGTCATTAAACTGGACCCACACAGAGCCTGGAGTTGAATATGGGACGGCCCCCATCCGCATACCTCAGCGCAAAAAGCCCCGTGGAAAGACACGCCGCGCTCACTGATACGCTGCTGGTCCTGTTAGAGGGGCCTGGACTGGAAACACTCTCCATCCACGACTGCAAAACCAGCAGCACTCAACATCTCTCTCTCTCTCACACACACACACACACACACATCTCAGCCACATCCTACTGACAATGACGGCAAAAAACCGACAGAAGAACAGCTCCAGCGAGAAGGGCGCTGCATCCAGCCAAGATGATGCGTCGAAGAAAAGCCAAAAGAGTACTGTTAGTAATGGAGCGAGTGGCTCCGGACCCCAGGGGCCACGGTCTGGTAGCTGCCTCGGACTCCTTTTAACCACAGTGTTTTATATCGCGTTGATAGGCGCTGCAGGGTTCGCTGCTTTTCATCTACAGCAAGTTGTGGAAGAAATGCGGGAGGCCAACGCCAAGCAAGAGGAGAGCGCACAGCAAAACGCACAGCTGGGCAGTAAAATGGAGAGTGTGGTTCAACAGGTAGGTGAGAAAATGATCAATGGGGATTGACACCAATTTAAGTTTCAGTGGTCCCAAACCTTTTTTTCCCAGGGCTCTCTCATGAAATACAAATTAGAAGTGTATACCACTGTTTTTTTTGTTGTTAGACATTGTTTTGTATGCAGTTACATAACCGTCCATATACTTGTACTTTATGTATAACTGGGGATTGGGTGTATATACAGGTTCATAGTAAAATACAGAGATGGATGTGGTTAACTACTTTTGAAACGCCTATTTTCATTAAACGGCCAAGAAGAAAAATTTAAAGTTGAAGTTTTGATGAAAATAAGTATTTTCTACAATATTTTCATTTGTTTGAGGAGAAGCGATCCAACCCCTAACTGCTTGTTAACCTCCAAAGATAGGGTAGATAAGGATTAGCTGATACTGTCAATCATTTCAGTTTCAAGCAGGTAAAAGGAAGTTGGCACTTCAAGTAAAAATGTCTGATCTTGTTCCCAGCCTATTTCTTTGTTCAGTGTTTATTACATGCACAGTGCAGTATCCTTTGATCCTTCTCCTGCTTCATTCCTACTTTCCTTATTACTGTAGGGTCCTGCATATTTCAGTACACTAGGTATAAAAAATCTAAATGACATCCAGGACAACGCTCACAGCATTTTCTTTACTCTTTAATATGTAATCACAGCAGACTTAAGTAATGAGATGACTCAGCTCAGCCCATGCAAATGTTTAGGAGCAACGCATTTGTTGTGCCCATTTCCTTTGGGGGGGGGGGGGGGGGGGACCCATTTCCAAAATAGCCCTTCCCCTAATAATGCTCACAATCACCCGGACTTCCACCGCGAACATTCACCACCGTTTCCGGCCCAAACAAA
>JBBMJY010000015.1:4753329-4894430 GCA_037833715.1 Toxotes lorentzi | reverse complement strand
ACACACACACACACACACACACACACACACACACACACACACACACACACACACACACACACACACACAGATGCACAAGCAAAGCCAAGCAATCAACACCATCACAATGGTGGTCTGATGTGGCAGGTAAAAAAATGAATGCATCGCTCTGGGAGCACAGCTGCAAGCACAGAGCTGTTATTTGGTTGTCTGGCATAGTTGCTGTGGTTGAAACAGTGCAAATAAAGCAGTGCATCATGGGTATTTCTAGCAATGATTATATATGGAATCCTTTCAGTTTTGTTTGCTTATTCTTGTTCCGTCATGGATGTGAAAATAAAGGACTATATATGACAGGCTGACTTGGCAAAGAAAAAAATAATGGAAACTCTGAAACAACAGGTTGGGACTGACATTTTTGGCTTTTAGGGAAATACAATATACTGACACCCATTTTAAACAGACATTCATAGTTCCCATGACTTTGGAACTTTTCCTCTTGAACCAGTGGAAGTGTTAATAAAATGTCTTTACAACTATGGGACAGATTGCAGTGATATTAGTTACACATATTCATGTTCCCCTCAGGATGAATTAGGTAAACATTATTCCTGCTGAACATCTGCACATAAGCATTTGTCATTGTGACCATGTTAGCATGCTGACACTAGCATGTAGCTCAAAGCACTGTGGTCCGAGAGAGCCGAAGTCTCTTACTTTCATTTCCTTATAGCTAAGCTATATCTAATGCTGCAACTTGTGGACACAAACTGCCTATTCAAGTCGTCATTTTTTAGCTGTATTACACAGCAATACAGCAATTTCCTGTCAACTGTAGGCTACAAAGCGTCAAATAACTATTTTAAATAGGATTTTTCAAACATGACCCAGATTTCCCAAGATTTATGTGGTTTTACACAATTATATTTTATGACTACTGAAAAATGGTGTCAGAGAGGGTTCAATGCTGCCGTCAAAGCCAAGACACTGTGTTTACATGATGTTTGACTGACACGCACACTCTGGGAAAGTAAGCCACTGTATGGCTGCTTAGCAACAAGGATCAAGACTGAATTTGTGGGACATTACTTTAGTAACTTGTGTTTAAAAAAGGAAAGGGATGGGATGCTTTACACCTTCATTGTAATTTGCACTAAATATATCGATCTGTACTTAAAGACAGTGTCAGATTTCATAATACTAGAAGGAAAGGGACAGTGACAGCTCTGTAGGGAAGGAACTCACTACTCGAATATTACTGATCACATGGTTGTGACTGGCATCAGAGGTGGCGCGTCAGCCACTGGGATACCCAACAGTTGGATCAGACGGCAGCGATGGCTGGGTGATGAGAGATCATAGAGAGAAAGAGACGGACCAGAGTAATACAGAACTTTACAGGAGTCCCGTCCACTGAGAAGAGGTTACGATAGCATAAAGGATGGAGGAGGTGTAAACATAATGTAATCTGAAACATGACAAAGGGCCTAAACTACCCGCTGCTTTTTGATAGTTGGCCAAAAAATTGGAGTGCCACAGTTTAAAATTTTCATATTATACGAGTTTATCAGATTTTTGTTTTTATGTCAACTCTAAATCTGGAAAACAACTACAAACTACAGGTGCTAGAGATATGTAGTGGAAATATAAAGTAGAATAAAATGCAAATACTCAAGAAAGGTTCAAGCACCTCATAACTGTACTTAAATACACTGCCTTTCCTGAATACAGGAAACGGGCCAAAAACCTACACAAACAAGTTTTCATCATTTAATTCTGCCTGTTATTTTTCAAAAAGAAGGTATGCATGAGGTGTACACATGTTTTTATAGAAATCTGTATATGTGTGGGAAACACACATATACATGTGTATCTGGCCCTAGAGAGTAAATAAATTTCTGTATTTGTTTGAGGAAGGTGGGTGAGACAACAGAGATCAAACTATGGGAATCAAGGAGAGACAGAGGGAGTGGAAAGGGCATTGAGGGTATGTGGGGGGGGGGGGGGGGGCAAAGGGTTGGGGCAAGCAGGAGGAGGAAATGAGGAGGAGCAGCGGTGGAGTAGAGGGAAGGGCAAGCCAAGTAAGCACTTTCCTGTCCATTTTTCATCAGGCGGGCTAAATTAGGCCAGGCTCGTCTCTCTCTTCTTTCTCTGTGTGTGAGCATCTGCTCCCACATTCCCGACACGTCCCTCCTCTCTCGGCAACCTAGAGCGCGGGGTGGCGTCTCTCCGAATACCCTTCTCAGCATCCTGCCTTTTCACCGCCTCTGATTTATTAGTCGGTGGGCGCCGTCCATCACACTGTGACGCAGGGAAACATCGTGTTTTCTCTGTGTGTGTGCACTTTACCACTCTGCCCCCCACCACCACCACCACACCCCTCCCCGCCTCTCCCTCTCTCTTCCTCTCCTTGTTCTCTTGTTGTGAGGGCATCTCTGTCATCTCGTTTGCTGTTTCATTCGGTGACCCGCCGACTATTGGTTGACTTCTCCCCTGTGAAGCCTGTCATTTGTAGTCCCATAGTGTATGCCACTTGTGCTCCCTTACATGAACTGAGGAGAAGCTGACATTTGGATTCAGCAGGATGCTTTGGTTTAGGTGCAACCTGTAGAGGCCAAACTATATTTTCACTATATTTTTTTAAGGCAACAGGTAAAATGTTAAAATAGTGACAAACAGCGGCTTTTTGGGAAGCAAAAGAAAAATAAACTAGAGAAGATAGCTCAAAGAGAAACCTGCTGAATTCTTTGATCATTGCTAGGTTTGAACAATTCTCTGCTGATCAAATCAGAGACTTCACAGACGCTTCTGAGCACAGTTTTTTGGGAAACCTTCTTCACATGCTCTCAAAAATTACAGGAACACCACAACTTTTTAACCCTAGACTCATCCACAAGTGAGATTTCTCTACTATACATTACAATGATTTTGTGATTCAGTTGCACTTTTCTCTGTTGTCAGTGGCTGTGGATGTAGCTTCTATACTTTGTTCTTATGAACTTCCAATAAACTACGTATTATTGATCATTAATGATCCATTACTGATCATTTTCAGGAAACGCACTGAAAGGTCAAGGCCTAAAATCTAATCCGAAGGTAGAGCTGTCACAGGGTTCAGCATCTCTGCTCCAGATATAGAAAACTATGGCTTAAGGTGGTGCAAAGCAATTCTAATGCTGATCATGGATCATGTGCTGGGTTCTCTCTCTGAGCCCGCTATCCAAACTCCTGAAGCATTCATGTGGCCGCCATTATTTCTTACAAATTCTGCTTCATCACAGCTCACTGATTTCACCTGACACATCTGACATCTCACAAGATGCTTAACATGTGTTGTTAAAAAGGTGTGTCTGTCACAAGCTTATGACTGAGTCCACCCCCCTCCCCAAAATGTACAGGTGTCATCTGAGTAATTTAGACTGAAGCTGCTGTGATTGGTTTAAATGTCACAGGAGACACTTCAGACAATGAGCTTAATCATTTTGTTTTCTCAGATAAACATTTTGATTGATGATGAAGGTAAAACATTACAAGGAAGAAAACAAGAACAAGGGAGTTTTGTATGAAAGGAAAGGAGGAGCTCACAAAATGACAGCTTTATTCACTGTTTTTTTTTTCTAATTAATCCCTGAATATGACAACTTCTTCAATTTGTAATCATGCTTCCGTTTTATCAGAGCGACATGTACTGAATTGAGCTCTGATTACAGTCCTGTCATGTTCTCTTCTACACAGGGAGTCCCCCATCCAATGAGAACAATGCAATTAACTAAATGAATGTGAAACACCTCAACTGGCAGGTACTCCCCTCAATTACCATCATACTTTCCAGCTGACACCTGGGTAATAAGATAAACAGGTAAAATGTGCTTAGACTAAGTGCTAACAACAAGGCACTCTTGGTGATGACTAAATGCCACTGCAGGCTTTGGGAAAAAGGAAGGATTGGCAGCGACTACAGAGGTCCTCTGCTGGTGTCGTTTGCCTGAAGCCAGCATGGGTTCTTAGTTTGAAACAAATGCAAATTGGTGGAGAAAGCAACAGCACTCCCCCCAAAACGAGGGAGTGCACTTTGCAGCAGGGGCTCAGTCAATCAGGAAAGCAATACAAAATTGTTTTTAATAATACATGTGAGGGTGTTGCTATTTATAAACCTTCATATTCCAAGTATGTGATTACATACATGAACACAGAGGTGGGTGACATGACGAAGGAAACTCATTTAGATATTCTACTACTGCATTTCTCCCAAAACACATTACACTTTACCACCACCTATAAATCAGTGGAACAGTATGAGACCAGTGACAGGGATCTGTATTGTGTCAGCCATGCCTGAGGAGTGCCTGTTAACAAACGTCCTATCTCATGCATCAAGTCACTTCAAGCAAGACCACACACTTTCCTTAACCTTCATGAAGTCTGAGAGTGCCATAACAATCCAAACAATGCTTTAGTTTGAAAAAAAAAATAGTTGTTAAACTGGTATCGTCTCCTAGAATTATCAGTAACATGAACTAAAAACTCATTTTAATTAATGCCACACGCTTATCTGATTAAAATGTCTGCAATTTCAGATTTACACTGAAATTGTAACGTGTGTAACATGTCACTCACTCATGTCGTGAGTGACATGTTACACACGTCATTATTTCTGTACATCTGCTGCTCCTGTGCACAGCAGTGACTCATGGCTCAAAAGGAGCTCAGAGTTCACTGGTGAAAACACGTATAACATCATAAACACTGAAATCTCACACTTCGCCTGCTGACTATCACACCTTGTCTCACCATCTACAGTCAGGAATGTAAATGATGTGAACCTCAGGGCGAGTTTTAGCCCATCTTTACATTGATACAAGAGGATTCTTTATGAAAGAGCTGAGGTTAACAGAGGAATCTGAGTGGCAATGAATGAATATTTGTGAAGCCCTGCTGGTGGTCTCTAGTCATTTTGTGCAAAGGATCAGAAGATTTATTACATAATGAACCTTTAACCTCACACTGAATAAAAAATGTACTGTATGTCAAACAGTGCAGAAGTAGAAATACATTTTACAGTTGTACCGACTCTTCCACAGAATTTTAACATAGGAAAAACATTAATACTTGAGACAAATAAATGGTGCTGCACACGATGAAGGAAAAGTAAAGATAAAAGCAGCCTATTTGTAGAAAAATACAGCTTTTAACATGTTAAAAAAAAGCAACCTATTAAATCTGAATAAGACACAACGTTAAAGGAACTGTAGCAAGTTTGATTAATGAACACAATCATGAAGGAAAGCTGTACTTCTCTGAGCAAACCAGTGGTAGATCACTTACTAAACCAGTTTAGTCATGTAGGCCTGACAGCCCTGGGGTAATCCTGGGAACTTTTTATTCTCTGTATCTCTTCACACTCCAAACATCCTTAGCTTGTGGGCTCTTTCCTTTGCACTTTCCTGATTGATAATCATTGGCTAGATGGTGTAATCTGGCCCATGACAAGACATGTTTCCATGGGTTAAAGAGTGCGGGTGAGGTTCCATTAAGGTTAATCATCATCAGGTTGTTTGTGTCAGAAACCCTCTTGAGAGAACAAATGTTATTCATGAGGACTGAAATCCCTGCATTACAAAAATGGTTTCACGTTGTCTGGCTCTCTGTTTGGGTTCTCTATTGAATCTCTATTTCCACTAAGAGCAGTGTTTGTGCATAAACTAAATCTCCTGCACAGTATTCTGCCTCTCCACGTCTGCTTAGACAAACTGGCCATTTACTCTGATCTGGGACCCATATCATCTAAAACTGCACTTTCAGAGCAGAGGCCTCTCTCAATATTGTCTGTCAACACACATTAATCATTATGGCTCTTGAGTTAAGTGTCAGAGCTGCAGTTTTAAATTGACCACTGCAAGTATCTTGTGCTTTCAGTGCCTACCCATAGTAACACGTTTTCCTTAAGTTTCCACCTCTGCAAACACATGTGGACACGGATTCACCCACCTACACACCTGTTACTATTCCACTGTTGTCTCTTTATTATTCTGCTGCTGGTCACAGGAACTCTAAACAAAAGTAAACTTCTCCTACATGAGCAAAAACTCTACAGTTTCACCCAACCTGGAAAAATTCTTTGTAAATTCCTGTTAGCAGTTAAAACAAGGATGACAGCTCGCTGAGCTTGAATAGATAACAACTGAGTCTGCCAATCTCTACCCGGTCCGTGCTAAAGTTCAGTCAAAAATGTATTTTCAAGTTGAATACAAAAATTTAAACATCACCTGACTGTCCCCTGCCATGGCTACCATTGTAACACTTAATAGTTTGTCCCTTTCATCATCTCTCCCGACAGCTGTCGGCAACGCCATTGTTGTCAGACTTTTCCCTTTTAGCTGTATGGATGCTAGTTTGTAGAGTTTCAACTATACCCATCCATTCTATGTCTCCCTCTATGAAGGACAGAACAAAGAATTTCCCCCCACCCTGACTCCTGCATTCAGACAGCATACTGTATATGCCTTACACCTGTGTATATGCACCATTACACCTCTGACACTATCTATTCATGGGTTATGGTTCTTTGCATTCCTCCTTGCACACACCCACTACTAAAGGCCCATTTTTCTCTTGGAAGTCTTGTGTAATGCCCAGCTTGAAGCCGGCCATGTTAATGCCTGAGCTTTTACCTGTAAACGCCCATAGGAAAACACACACATTTCCCACAGAATCCCCACAGGATCCTTTTCACCTTAAGAAAACAAGTGCAAAACATTTGATGGGTGTGCTGGTTTGAGAGGAAGGTCAGCTTTAAAAGCAGATTCTCTCAATCAACAGTGCAGAGGGCACAGGGTGAATCAGTACATCAACAGTCCTCACTCCCAAGGCATTTACTTTTCACAAGAAGCATTCAAGGCTGATATTTTGTCCACTTCCCCTCACCTTGGCTTCGGGAAGTGTTTCGGGTGGATGGATCAATAAGGGTATGGCTTTTTGCAAATATTTTGATATCGATTTTTCACAAACATTTTTGGCTGAGGCACTGAATCTGTTTCTAGGAAGATTCTTCCAACACAGATTAATGACAAAAGCAGGAATGTGTGTGACAGGAACAGGATCTGTTTGCCAGACGGTTTGCAAAATGTTCCAGCCCTGCTGTTCCATACACACACACACACACACACACACAGAACATATTTCATTTGTTTTCCACCAAAGTATCTGATCTTAATATGTAGTATCCAGCCATACCGACCGCCCCACCATCCGCTGCAGCTATGTTCCTGCGCAGTACAGAAAAGTAGAGCTTCATTCGATGATGGCTCTCAACCTAATCTTCCTGACAGAAGTTGTAGAAGAAGTTTGTTTCCACTTCATTCCAGTGGAAACACAGCGATTAAAGGATCTACTCAAGGATGCAAAATTAATCCATGCAAATGTTCCACATACAATTCAGTAGCAATTAACTTTAACGCATGAATATACGCCACCAACTGGTAGGAAGCTTTTGACCTTTGAGAGGATGGAGAGCCTGAGAGTTCAAAATAGAGGAAGCTATCATAACTTATTAGCTGTGTTGCCTCATCCAGTTTAATCAGCTGTTCCACAACAGAGGAATAGTTTGCAGACAGTTAAGGGACATGGGAGCTTTATTCTACCTCTTTAATAACTCTATATTGAATTAAAGGGTGAACAATAATGAACAAAATGCCAGGGGGAAGTAAACAGAACTGTAGAGAGAAAAAAACGGAGAAGCCCTGAGAGCCATTGTGACTGACATTAAACTAGAGTTTGATGTCATTGCCTGTCTGACCTCGTACTTGAACATGCAAACAGCACTAAATAGACACTGTCAAACAATATTGTACATCCCATCTTGATGATGTGCTGCATAGATGAGATGTCGTTACTAAATATTAATTCAATTACGGAACATTGTCTCATTTAGAAGCCAGGGGAAGCAAATTGTTCTCACTGAGTAAGGAACAGAACAAAATACGTAAACAGATACAGACACTACTGTTTGCATACAAAGAAGTGTTCAACACAGTGACTACTTTATAACTTCCAGGTGTTCTCCTGACACTACCAGATGGAAGCTCTTGAATCTTCATACTGCTACACAGACAGTGCAAGGGTTCACCTACAGCTGCATCTGCACTCTGAAGGCAAAGGGCCAACTTAAAATGAACAGTGAACGACACTTCACATGTCAGCATTAGATGACAAAACCTTGAGGTAGGTGCATTCAAACCTACTAGCAGCCAATGTAAATGACAAAAGCTAACTAGCTCTAAGCACACTCAGTGAATCTTCATTATCTAATGCCTGGGCTGCCAGGCTTTTAGGCTTATTACTGTAGGCAAATGGGGACAAAAGCTCTCTGTAATTACTTCACTTCCCTAGTGGGTGATGGTGGCATTCTCAGGGAGCTTAGCAGTTGCTTCCCATGTAGCTCTCACCACAAATCGGCTGGGGAGATACAACACATGCTGTTCTTAGCCTTCTTTTTCCTCCCACTTCCTTTTTTCTACTTCTCTTTCTCCAATCTTCCTGCTTGTTTTCTTTCCCCGCTCTGACTTCCTCACACTCTCTTTGGCCTCTTTCGCCTGGGTGCTGACATTTCCGAGCAACAACAAAATAATGGGAAACATTTTTTAACCTCTTTCCTTTTTTAAGTTGGAACTCTTCCTCTGGTTAGTCACATACAAAGTCCTCTACAATTCAGAGATGTAAACATGTAGGAGACGGACAATCAAATTCACTGTAAAACTAAAGTATAATATGATCTAATCAAGAAAAGATCCTGAAGTACGGAAGAAAAAGGTGAAATCAATATTTCTAGTATAATAATAATAAAAGTTGAATTAAGGCATTCAGGTTATTCATGTGATTCTGTGAAGGAACACACGCACATATTCTTGGTATTTGTAATATTGATAGAGTACTACATTTTATAATTTTAACATTTGTGAACAAAGCAATTAAATAAAGTGTGTTCTGAGAAACTCATCCTCTTTTATCCTTAAGTAAAAATACAGAATACAGATTGTTTTTTATTCCTGCCTTCTCCCTGCAAATAATGACAGGACTATAATGACACACACACACACAAACACATATATATATATATATATATATATATATATATATATATATATATATAAAAAGTGGATGAACTGATGTATGTTTTCCTGTCTTGTTGCCCAGGTGGAGTCTCTGAGGAGTGTTGTGGACGGGCTGGACTCATCACTGGGCATCACACGGGTGGAACTGGAGGGGGCCATCAGCCGGATGAAGAGGGGGGAAGTGGAGACGAGGCGGGTGGAAGAGGCCCTTCAGAACCTCCAGAACGACCTACTCAGGGACTTCTCAGAGGGCATCAATGAAGTAAAGGAGGCTCGTGAGAGGGACTTCTCCTCTCTGGAGAAGACTGTTGAGGAGCGCCTGGCTGAGGTGAGTCAGTCCATCAAAGCCAGCATGGCAGAGTTCACCGAAGCTCAGGGCGAGGCGCAGAGCCAGCTGGCTCATCTCAAAGCTCGTCTGGGTGACATGGAAGACCCCACACTCATCAAACAGGAGCTCTCTGCCATTGTTGATGCTGTAGCTGAAATCAAAACTGCCAAACAGGCGGCTGACTCTTCAGCTAATTCACTCAGGGAGCAGATAGGTGCTGTGAGGGAAGAGCTCCAGACTCGCAACCAGGAGGTTGTCTCGCTGTCTCAAGAAGTTGAAACAGTGAGGTCAGTGGTGCAAGAGACTGTTGGGAGTCTGAGGGAGTCACTGTCTGTGGCAGAGGCTGAAGTTCAGGCTCTGAAGGACAAATCGCTGACAGTGGAGAGCAGGGTGGAGCAGGCCGCTGATGCTGTTCATAACGTGGAGAAGCAGGTGAATGACGCAGCTGCTCAAGCCCAGAAAATGTCAGATGATCTGGAAGTTAGAGTTAAAGCATCAGAGGAGAGCGGAGATTTATTGTCTGCATCCATGTCCGAAATCACCTCCAAAGTGGAATCACTATTTGCAAAGTATGACACACATGAAAGCACCCTGGCTGCACAGGGTCAGGCTGTGGAGAAAGCCAAATCTGGCTTGGAGCAGGAGCTGGAGGCACTGAAAAGCAGCCTGCATGAGCTCCAGTCCAACATGGCTGCCCTGGGTGGGGACCAGGCCAAGATAGCTTCGAAGGACTCCAGTCTGGATCAGCAGGTGGAGGACCTGAAGAAGAGGCTCACTGCTCTGGAGGACAGCAGCAGCAGGAGCATGAAGCCTGAACAGCTGGAGAGCTTACGAGGGGCGGTGGCTGGATTGGAAGACAAAGCAGCCAAACTGGAACGACACGATCAGGCTATTTCTGCTCTTCAGGAAGCGCTGCAGGAGACCACGCAGACGCTCGCAGGCTTATCCAAAGCACCCAACAAGAAGGAGGAGTAAGGAGCTTCAGCCACCAAAGGGACAGTGGGACACCAAAACATCCAACAACAGAGACAATAATGAATCTGAACGGGTGACCATAACTCACTTTTCCTAATTTTATGAAGAATTAGTACTCAAACCTTGCTGGTGCAAACTTTAGTAGAAAAGAACTGAGGAAAATTGGGTTCAGTCAGGAGAGAGGGGCAGAGCTGGACTGCTGATCTGTGAATTCACATCCACACCCAATCTGCACTGTAGTTTTGTTTTCTAATGTTTTTAATTGTTTTGTTAGACTTTAGAAATTTTCTGTGCCAAAGCTGTTTTATTGAACCTCCAAATGCAATAATAAGCTCTTGTTGAGCACTCCTTTGTTTACTCACTACATGTTGGGTTTTTTTTTGTTTTTTTTACAAGAATAAAACCTTTTGTTGACCCAGAGCTGTGAGATATAATTTCTTGGGGTGAACTTACTGGTAAAACTATGGGAGGATTTGTTGATTGTATGGGTGGGAATTAAAATTAAGCTTATTGATAGGTGTGACTTACCCAAGGGCTGTTAAAATCATGTTGAACGCCAAACAGTGATTCCATCGCTGCTGCATAAGTAATATTTTTCTAAGAAGAAAAATAATTCTGAATTTACAGAGGAAGCACAATTTTACTAAGCAGCACCACATTATTTCTCATCTGTGACATATTACACGTGTAGAGTCATGAGGACTGAATGCCACATGCTAAACCCTTTAATCTGCAAACAGTAGTGACAAATAACGTCCAGGTGTTGCTGCAGAAATGTGCTTCCTTGTGCAACACCTGAGCCTGCAGCTGTGTGGCCACTTCGCCAGAACACTTCAAAGTTGGCGCCTTTGCTCGAGGGCATTTGCAAGCTAATAAACTCTTCAAGTAATGGGAGGGCCCAGCAAGAGGCAAGGAAATACTCAGAGCACATAGTTCTGATAACAAACTGGATGCTAGAGTTTTGTAGCACCTAAATGGTAAAGGTGAGGTGATTTCAGATTTTTCAATTTTACTACACAACTTGAAAAACTCAAAACAAAACCCAATAAACAGCTGATTTTCAAACAGCCAGTTAATGGTAACATGAACAGAGCCAGCAAAGGAAACAACCTCTGTCATAAGCTCACTTAGCCCCAAGCAAACATGTCAACAACTTAAAGAAATGCAGACAAACTAGCTGCTGGATTGTTTACATTCATATTTAAAGTGTTGAAATGATGAAAGGTTTCATATTTATTTCAGTAAATCTGTAAACAGTAGTATGACAGTTGACCAAATGTGACACTCGGGAAAAAAAAGTAACCAACCATGTGTATGAAGTTGTGTAAATGTGCAGCTCATGTCTTCCTGTGCATCTCTCCAATATCAGATATATCAGCTATTTCACTAACCTGTTTAGTTGTAACACCTAAATCTCCCTCCACTGCAGTTAGATTAGTTAATGTCTGTCTAAGCTCAGCAATCTCCTGCTCTCTTTTGGTGAGATCTTCTGCGAGTCTTCCGATCCGCAGAGTCAGATCTGACAGCTGAGGCTCAAACGCCCCAAAGTCCCTCCTAATAGCAGCCACCTTTGGTTTAAGGTCGCTGGCAAAGGTCACTGTTCTTATCAGGCGAGCTCTGCCGCTCTCTAGCTCCCTCAGACGCTCAGAGATCTGTTTGTCAGCGGTGGTGAGTTCAGGGATGCGTCTGCGGAGCTGCTCTATGGCCTGTGCGTTGCGTTCGGATGCCGCCCGGAGGCTGGACACCCTGTCGATGCTGCTGGCCAGCAGATCCCCGATGCGTTTGACCATGCTGCGCTCCACCTGAGTGGTCTTGTCTTCCAGCTCTCCAACCTGAGTGAGCAGAGACTCCAGCTCTGACTGCAGGCCGTCCATCCTGCGTACGTCTGTCCTCACTGACGCCACCTAGAGGAGGAACACAGGAAAACAGAGGCTGAGATAAGATGAACTGATAAGGGAAACAATTTTTTGGGCCTGTTTAGTTCCCACATCTGGAATCACAGGTGGCAAAAGACAAAAGACCTACACTGACTGTTTTCCCAGTGACTCTTTTTTCACTATAACATTTTTAGTGAGTTCCCTATCAACAACAAATAATCATGTACCTTGTTGACGAAGTCCTTAGTGATGGCCAAAGTGCGTTCTTCAATCTGTCCCACAGCGTCTCTCAGTGCGTTCAGGCTGGTCTGCAGCTGAGCTCGTTTCTCAGTCAGCCCAGTGGCCCACTCCTTCAGCCGACCAACGTCCTGCTCCAAACCCTCCAGCTGAGGCTGCAGAGACCCCCGCTGAGACCCGAGACCCTCCAACATCAGCTGGACACTCTCACACTGAAACAGCACATTTGGAGTGAAGGGTGGAAGTTATTTAAAGCGATTGTACATTATTATTATGTATAATCACATTATCTCATAGGTGATTGCTTTTTATGTAAAACTCAGTTAAGAGAAATTAGTCTTTCAATACTCAAAAGTTTTAAACATGACAATCAAACCAATTTGTACAAATAAGACCTGTATAAAACAGGTGATTTTAATAAATCATGATAAAACTGCCGGGCTTTCAACAGGTGAAACTAAAATCAGGTGGACATGTAACAGTCACAAGAAACATGAAGATTTATTATACATCTACAAAATCTGATTCTGCTCCAAATCTAAGGTAACACTTACAGCTTACGATTTTGATCATTATCGCTTTCTTTCTTGACAAATTAATTAATTAAGTCCATGAAATGTCCAAAAATTGTTAAAAATGTCCATCAAAACTTCCAAATGCAAAATATAATACTTTCATCAAGTTGCTTGCTTTTCCCCAAACATTTCCAAATCCTAAAAATATTCAGTTTTCTATGGAATAAGACAAAGAAATCCACAATTCAAAGCTGGACCTGGAAAATATTTGGCATTTGTGCTTGGAAAATTATTAAAGTTATTGAAGAAAGTTATTTCTTTGTCAATCACATCCAATGTAGTTACATCCAGAAGGACTGGCACATATTTTGTCACGTTATATACAAACCTAAAAACATCACTCTGCATTAAGAAAAGCACTCAAATATACCCTTGACTGTACCTGTGGATTACAGTGCATGTGTGCCTGAGTTTATGTTGAAATTATTAATTACTTTTACACAGTGGTGGTCACAATTTTCTGACAATAAACTGAGGTGCACATTTTACAAAACATTAATACTGAACTTCAACAGCCTTTTACAACAGTTAGTAAGACAGATGCACTCCTTTTCCCTCGCTAAATAAACGATGACATCATTCAGAGAGGTCGTCATGAAGAGGTTGATTTGTTTCATCCTGGTCATCTTTATCCCACTCCTCCTCCTCCTCCTCATCATCTTTCCATCCTTCTTCCTCTTCCAGGGTGTCCAAGTCATTTTGGCTGTCAACCCTACCTTCCCTCAACACCATGGTGAGTTCACGGACCGCCTCTTTAACCACGGATAACTCATTTTTCATCTTCAGGATGCTGTTTTGAGCCTGCAGGGTGTCCAGCTCCTGTCTGATCTCGAGGATTTCGTTCAGAGCCTTCAGCATGCTGTCCTCTGTCCCAAACACCTGTAGCGTCACCTCCTCCAGCCTCTTCTCCGCCCCGCTCAGATCACCCCCTAGCCTCAGGATGGAGCGCACCGCCTCCTCCACCTGCGGCAGGTGGTCTTCACACTCCTGTGCCCGGGGAATGTGCTCCTGGAGCTGAGAGCTGAGCTCAGCCTCCCTCTTGGAGAGGCTGCTGATCTGCTCCTCCAGCTTGTGGATCTGCTTGGTGTTCCAGTCCAGCTGATCCTGCGCTCGTGTGGCGTCGTCCTCCTCTGTGCGCTCCAGAGCTCGGGCGTTCCTCTTTGTGCTGTCCTCAAGCTCCTCCAGCTTCTCCGCCAGCGACCGAGCCCTCCGCTCTGCCTCGTTCACCCGCTCGGTGGCTCCGACGTGAGCTTCCCGTGACTCGGCTTTGAGGGCAGCCAGGTCAGAGGTGATGGCGGCCAGACGCCTCTGCCACGTCTCTGTCACATTGAGGAAGTGAGCGTTGACCGTCTGCAGGTCACGGGAGGCGGAGTTCTCGTCGGCCTGCATCGCCATGACAGCCGCGTGGAGGGTGGAGATGTCCTGCTGGAGTCTTGTTGCCAAGGAGACGGTGGAGAGCGCCTCCTGTAGGTCATCCTCAGAGGCGGCAAGCTGCAGCCGCAACACAAAACAGGAGGGCTGTTTGTGTGGGAGCTCTATGGTCCTCAGTATTTATACATAACACATACAGCAGGAAACAAAGCTCATGCAAACAGAAAGGGACTGTAGAAGACAAAATAATGCACTGAGCACCCTGAATAAGAACATTATAAACAATTTGTGCTCAGCTGAAAGTAGTTTTCCTTACAGTTACCTTTAAAACTTGTGACCCCTTACAATAAGTGTCTACCTGCAACTCCCATGGTAATTTCCTCACTGCATTCGTTCAACATCTCACTAAACCAAATTAAGAATGATTACCCAAATCACCATCGACTAGTAATTCTAACCAGAAATGAAAACAAAGTGATAACTTTTATGGTGTTAGACAATCTTTCAATCATTTCACCCAAATTACACACAGAAAGCCCACATATATCATTTTATCAAGTTACCGTGCAGATAGTTTGGGTTTTTAAATATCTGTCTCTGAGATTTATGTCTCTGCCCAAATGCTATTGAAAAACATGGAATTTCATTTATTGTGCATAAAACAGAAAAAACTAAAACTTTTAAAATTAAAAGCAGCATCTGTTTGCAGAAAGCATGTTCTGCTGAATAATCCAAAGACTGTTAGCAGTTTATAATGGCACTATTTCTTCAGTAGAAAGTAGTTCCAGTGAAAACTAGAGAGACCAACATCTCCAAAACAGGGTTGCCTGCATAGCTCCCACAGGGGAGTGAGAGAGTCCGTTTCTGTAATTTGGATGGACTGACCCTTTAGACTCCCGTCCCTCAGCGCAGCTCAAGGCCTGCTCTCTACAAATCAAACGCACCTTCTTAGAGACTTTGAGGACTTCTTCCTCCATGTCGAACAGACTAGAAGTCTTCCCGTGTAGCGATTTGTACTTTTCTTCAATTTGGGAAAACCTCTCATTCTGCTGTAGCACCACCCTGAAACCGAGAGAACAAAACCTTTCAGTGGAGACACAAACACTACAAAAACTATTTCTAAGATCTAACCCTAAACTGTTTACTTACCAGCTCAGAGCTCCGCACGCTGCAAGCGACACCAAGCACATTAAACTTCTAATGTCCAGACTCGAAGACGTTTTATTCGCTCCCGTGTTGTTTCCAGGCTCCGTCTTCGCGTTTTGCGCTTCATCTTTGCCGTTTGCAGAAGAGTTTTCTGACGCTTCATCACTTTGTTTTTGCGTCTTCTTCCTCTGCTTCAGCTCAGTAGGCATTTTAGCGCACTGACACACACTGTTGGTAACTTTTCCAGGGAAGGAATTCAACAGGCCGAGCAGGAAAAAAAACACAGTCTAACAGCTGCTGTTTACACTGTACAGTAAATAAGACTCTTGTTTTGCAGATAAGTTCATAATGTAGGATACTAAAGTGAAAAAGGATGAGTAGCGGCTTGGGTTCAACGCTATTAGTCTTGGTGCTTTACCCTGTTCCTTGGAAAAATGCAGCATTCAGGTGCTCTTTCACAGCTCGTACAAACGCAGACTAACACAGCAGGAGTTTCTTAGTTGGAAACACCACTAATGCAGCTGTAACATATATAGACACTTTCGCCTCAAGCAACAAAATGGGTTTAAACAAAATTACATTTTTAAGTCATATTTAGCAATTTAATCGTTCAAATTATTCAGATCGAGTTGCGATGTTCATAATTCCGACAGCGCCGGAAGCACAGCAAACGCCTCAGCCAGCCACGTAGGCGGCTGCCAGCATTTGTCCTGAATTGGACAACTAATGGATTAACTGATTAATCAATGCACAGAAAAGTAAAGTACAATTTGTATTATAGATTAATTATTCAATTAATGTTTATTGAACATAAAAAAAGGTCACACTTTTTCTGTTTTTAGCTTTTCACCATTCATGTGAGGATTTGCTGTTTTTTCCTGTTTTAAATGAATATAGACTGAATGTTTTTGGACATCTGAACTTGTCAACTTGCTTGATATTTAGACAAATAATTTAGAGACAGAGGAGTTTAAGCACAAGCCATTTATTCGGCATGTTTCCAAAAATCTTACTTACATTTTGAGTGTCAAAAATTGTCAAAATTGATTATCAATAGCTTTCTCTAAACGGTAATTCAAAGCCCTATACAACATTGTATGTAGCAGTTCCTAGCTTACTATAGTCATTATTGAGCAATTCTGTTATCCCATAATTATTTAAATGAATGAGTCACAGCAGCCGTGTGCTGTCTTGTATTCAGGATGTGTCAGGGTTCTAATAACTACAAGGACCATGCAAATTACACAAACTGCTATTCTTTTAAGTAACATTTACCAATATTCAACAGCAGAAGACACAAACAATCTTACAAAGATAAAAAAAAAAAAACAAACAAACAAACTTAAGTCTAACATGGACGCATCATCAACTTGGAGGCAAAGGTTCAATTGCAATACAGTACATTCAAGCAAAAGCTGCCACGTGCAATTTCTAACAAATTATGTGCAAAAAGGGTAACGAGATGACTCCACAATATTAGGACATATGGTTACGAGATCTTTGGACTAATGCTTATAGTGATGGAGTTAACAAATATTTGGTCAGTGAAGGATGTATAACTCTTATATAACTCATAGTGTTAGCATGTCAAATCAAACTCCTGAGAAGCATAAACAGTACAGAAATTGCTCAGTAATATAATCATCATGTTCCTGATCTGGGCTTCAAAAACGCTGGTCCCTCATGAGCAAACTTTAGATAAATGCTAAAGGTCAATCTGTTGTTTTTCAATACTAAAGCCACAGACTGATATCAAGTTGCTTTTCTATTGCTTTTAAATGTCAAATCCAATAGCACTTTAAAGCACCACCTGTAGCTCTATTTGTGTCTCATCACTGACTCTGTTATATGTAACGTAATTAAATATATCATTCAGACCTAGGCAGTACGGTACAGCAGCAAAAAAATGAACTCTGAAGGCTTTAAAGGGATTGTTTACATTCATTCTTTTAATTGGACATGTGCTGCTGTACAACGGGGCCTGAAAGCTACAAAAAAAAAAAAAGTCCCACTTCAGGAAATTCAAGCCTTCAAGACTCTATAAGTGTGTGCCATTAAATAATACCAAAGAGGACAACCTACGAATTCACTGCAGATGTCTAAACATAGTTTTTAACAACATCCATCATCACAAGTCAATAACTCTATCTATGTACTCAAGTGTCTAATTCAACTGGATTGACAAAGAAATAACACCTTGTGAAGAGTTTTTTTTTTTAAAGGAACAATTTGACAGTGTGGGAAATAGGCTTGTTTGTTTTCTTGACAAGGATTAGATAAAACATTGATATCACTCTACTTGTTCGAAGCTACACCCTGCAGCCAGTTATCTTAGCTTAGCATAAAGACTGGAAACAAGGTCCAAAGGCAACAAAGTCCACCTACCAACAAACACCTCATTACAGCTCATTTCTTAAAAAACACATGCGAGAGTGGCATAAATCTTTCTTGCCGAATCTCATTTTCGGCAAGAAAGTGAATGAGCACATTTCCCAAAACCTCAAACTATTCCTGCTTAGGCTCCATGTCATCTTGTCCTTTTGCACTACAGATGCATGAACCACAAAAAACAACAAGCAAAACGTAGCTACTTGCAGGATAATGAAGCTTATGTGCTAATTAGGCCAATATCAATTTACATAACTGATATTATACTCAATTAAGAAATATACATCTGGTTCCCCAAGGCCTCGTTATCAGCTTTTGGTCCTGTCTGTGGAAGAGCAAACATAAGTGCACTTTGGGGACGGAAAGGACACTTTCAAAACCTGTGGGAAATTACAAGACAACACCACAAAGTGCACGTGTTAACCACTTAAGTACTTCAAACTGAATTGTCTCTGCTGCTTAAGTCCTGACATCATTAACTAAAGGAATCAAAAAAGCAAATCACTCCTTCATAACACCACAAATCCCCTCAGACTGCTACATACAGTATTTCTACATATTCAAACCCCAGGACCGCAAAGCAAACTACATCATTATTGCAAACTAAAGACTCTTCATACTGTATATTCCTTCAAGATGCGTGCACAGGAACAAATATTGTGCTTCAGTCAACTTCATTCTAACAGAATCAAGGCGTATATACGTTATCTAATAAAAAACTAGATGTAGATGTATACAGGGTAATTTGGGGATAGATTCAGATGTGTGACCTTTCACCTTCTCTCCCCAGGTAAGGAACCACCACTCACAGGGAAAATGATCTAACTCTGGTAAATCAGAGGACGACTACAGACGCCGAATCTACGAGGAGACGCACCGTGACTCAGGAACTGTAGTGGTCCTGAAAAAAGAAAATAGTATACATCATTAGAACTTTAATTTATGTTTGTCAGACAAGATGTTTACATGATCTTGATTCAAGTGCTGTATGTCTGACTGACCTGAATTGAGCTAACTACGCCGCTGGCCATGACAGAGAGTTTTCCTGCGACTGAGCGGACTCCCAGTTTGAGCTGAGACATGTCAGGAGCACTGGGCAACACATTGGTCAGACGGTACGAACTCGCTGTGTACACAAGAAAAAAACATCCACAGACACAGATTAACAATCTTCTTAAATTAGTCTCAAGGTAATTACACACACAAAGATATCTATTTATAAATAACATACATTTAAATGGTAAGTAAGAGTTGAAGAGGGAGTGATGGTGCAGTGGTCTCTTACCAGGCTGTTTCTTTGGATCATCAAAAAGGTCTGCTGAACTTATAGAGGCACTCCCAGCAAATCTTTCCAGTCGTGTTTTGGCCTCGTACTAAAGAACAGAAATGCAACAGACAATGTTTTAAATGTTTCAACCAGTAGTTTTTCTGGTAAATCACACACAACACAATGAGTGCTGAAAGGCTGTACCTCAGAGTTGTCTTGTCTTCCAAAGTACATGTCAGAGGAGATGGCTTTGACATCATCTCCAAACTTTTTCCGAGCTTCTCCCGAGTCTGACACTGGTACTGGTTCTGGCTTCCTCCTGGCTGTTGGCCTGATAACAGATTAAGATTATAAACATAAATAACATTGTAATCTGAACAATTTAAACATTAACAAATATTCTCATATTCTCAAACACACTTTAAAACACACATTAAAAGTCGAGTTTATCCTTTAACATACACAAGAGACATAGAGAGTCTAAGCATTTCATTACATTCTATTCAAATCTGACTTTAACTTGAAATATGGTATCAAAAAACTGTGCATGTTCTTCTTCATGCCACACTAAACCTGTAGCCTGTTTGTTTTTATTTACAAATTTCTTTGAATCAAAAAACAGAAGACAAAATGATCATGTCATCACGATATGAATCCAATGAAAGTGGATAAATAATAACTTAAAAAAAACTTTTGTGGTGAATGTAACAGTGCAAACATGTTAAATTTCTATAGCATCAAGTAGCAGCAGCAGGCTGTGCAGACGCTTTAATGGTGTAAAATCAAGAGCGAACTTTGTTTAAGTAACAACAGCTGGATGTTCATAAGACAGTGTCTCCTACCTGTCATCAAATGAAGATATAGTGGAGGACAAGTAGAAGTCTGGCTCTGGTTTCTTGCTTTCCTTTAACCAGCCATCACCATCACCCCACCGTGAAGAGAAATTATCAGATGGTTCTGTTTGATCCTCAAAACGGGACAGGATCCTAAAGAAAGAGCAGCTTCAGATTAATGTCAGGTGAAAAAAAAAAATCAACATATGAAGTTAAACTGTCGTCATCATCAACAGCTGGATGAAAGGCAGGTGTTCTGACCTAGAACTGAAGGACCCTTCATCATCATCTTCCTCAGTGAACCGCCGTCCCTTGGAGGTCTTTGCTCCCAGTGGATTCTCCTGCTGAATGATGTGCATGTCTGATGTCACAGAGTGAGAAACTCCGCTACAGAGAAGAGCACAGACACACCAATCAGATGAAGAAGAAACAAAGTCTTTAATCAGGATCACTAGTATTTGTCTCTTCATTGTCATACCTCCTGACGCCTAAACCCATGCCCAGTCTCTCAGCTTGCTCCTTCTTCTTCCCCTCTAATCCCTTCAGCTTCTGATCCTCTATTTTCCTCTGCTGCTCAAGATCTTTATAGGCCAGTCGCAGGGACGGAGCGCTGAGAGGAGGAAAAAAGGCGAATGAGTTTAAAAAGGAAAAAACAGAGGGGGAGTGCAGCAACTGGGTCACACAAGGTAAAGAGTTTTGAAGCAGAAAACTTAAACCTGACCTCTGACCTTCTCGTGGAAGTGATAAAAGACTCTATTAGGTAAATGGATAACCTCAGAAAAAGACCACATACAGGGTAAATACACATAAAAAAATAATATACGCACATAGATTCCTCAGGTTGAATATTCTTCTTGGCACCTGGAGTGCTCTCTTCTTTCTCTCTCAGCTTGTCAGCAGCTTGAGCCTTCTTCTCCAGCTCTGAGAAGCTCTGGCTGCTCACCTTCTGTGCGCCCAGACCACCCTTCTTAGAGGCCAACTGCAAGTAGACACATTTCACAAAGCAGACTTTGAATGCACAGTTCACGTACATCTATATTGCTTAGTTCAGTCAAATCAGAAATATGCAATGATACAATGAGTCTAATTTCAAAATATCACTTTGTACATACTGTTTTCTTGGCAGCAGCTGGCTTCTTCTTGAGAAGGGAGGATGGCTCTGGAAAGAATGAAAGGCAGTAAAGTTACATCTCCTACAGTGGAGCAACAGTTCAGATACAAAAACAAGCTCCTTCAGTAAATGGGAGAAGCCTAAATATGAAGAATATAAACCAACCTGGATTTGCTTTTGGGGAAACACTCAGCATTTCCACACTTGGACCCTCCTCTGGATTACCTGAAAAGGTTTAATGTACATGTGAGGAACCATTTAAATGATGTTGGGAAAACCAGCTGTAGTTTAGAGGTCCTTCTGTGTGTTATATTCTTCAGGAGAAACAGTGAATACCATTTTTGTCTTCCTCCTTTTGTGCTGTTAAACACTCCGATGTGGAGCTGAGACTCATTTTGGCCATGTTCAAATTTTCAGGAACATCCTGGGCACAACAGACACACAGTGAGATGACAGATCCCCAGTCACTGTGTGGGTATCCAACAAGCAGATATGTGGACAACCATCACACCTAGGCAAGGCAAGCACACTTTACCTGTGAGTGCAGACTGAAGAAATCCACCTGCTTGTCCTCTGGAGATGCTGGAGAGAGAGGAGCCTGACTGTCAAGCCACAACTGTGGACAAGAAGAATAAAACTGATTTGACTGTGCACTCACACATGTTTTAGGAAAGTCTGATAAGCAAATAGGTACTAGACATGAAGCCAAAATCACTTGTGTAAGTAGACTCAGCTCTAGCTTTATTTCATCATTTAGCTTTATTTTACCTCAGTGCCATGGCGTCTGGTGGCTTGTGTGGCTAAAGTTTTTATCTTCTCTCTGTACAGCTGAGCAGCTCGGCTGTTGTACTTCGCGTTGGCAGCGCTGGCTGTGCACCCATGTTGACTGAAAAAAGCAATCTGCTTAGGAAGGTCAAAAAAGACAGAAAGCAAACAGGAGTCATCCAGTTAAATCATGGGTGTGTCACACACTGCCAGGATTACTATCTGTTGATGATGTGCTCATGTTTTGTCCTCAAGAACTCACCGCACTGGCATTGCCTCCCACTTGCATACATCTTAGCTGAAACCAGGACCAATTAAAATCCAGCTCAGTAGACCTGCGCAACATAACAAGGTTGGGGTTTGAAGAATATGTGATTTGACTGTGACAAACTGTAACTCAGGTTCCAAAAACAACTCCATTTGATTCTTATATTCATATTAGGGGACTAGCACGATCATGTTTTTCCAATTAAGAAACTTTCAAATGTCAGAGAAACATTATGCCTGTGAAGCTCCACCTTTTTATTAATAATATTTCTGTTTTTTAAATTCTACTTTGTTGCTGAAATGTTTGTTTCTATTCTGCATGTTAGATATTTGGTGCTAAAAGTCTTTCTTGTGAAGTTTTGTTCTGAAAAGTGCTGTATCAATAAATCCTGACTTACCTGATAAAGCTCAGGTGCACCCCCAGAGACCTGTGAGTCCCTGAGCAGTCTATACATAGGAATACACCATAGGTGATGCTGGCCCAACTGGGGTTTTTAGCTGCACAGTCAAAGCAAACCTAGGGGACAGAAAGCAAAGAACATTATGACGATGCTTTATCTCAGAATTTAAACAGGGCAATTGACTTTTTTATGTTTTTATGTCCCAACTCCCTCCTAGTTCAATATCATATGTTCAAAATCAATAAAAGAGACCTGGAAGCAAACTATGTGAAAGGTGTTTAAAACAACTGTGTGACTATGACGATCAGATATGCATGTTACCAGTAAAGCCAGTAAAATTAGCTGCTGATTCAAACAGCTGTTGGTGAACTGGGTTGAATTTCTGAACTGTTACTAGAGCACAGGTCCTTCATGACTGTCATTCAGGATGTCTGCACCGCCGTCTTCGTTTGCTCAAGAGGATCAAAGGCCTTAACGAAGCTGGAAGCAAACGGAATTCAAGCCAAAACAAACACGGCTACCGTCAACTGTCAAAATGCAGCTAGCTAGGCTGCCAACCACTTGGCTAACGCCTGGTTACGCTTCACAAGTTTTCTGACACTTTTATGTTCCAGCAAATTCTACTAGAGCACAACTGAGTTTCTTTCAACAAACCCAACTTATTTTCAACATGACATTTACCAGATAATTGTTCAATTAAGCTGGTAAGTTTAAGCTAGCCTCGGCGTTTCTCTAAAGTGCGACGTGTCAGGTTATTTAGTTCAGCGTACTTCCTTGTAAAGAAAGCAGACCGTCTGCCGTAAATCAAACTCTCACCTTGTTCGTAGGAATGGAGCGCAGTCGCTTAAAAATAGCAGAAATGTCCTGTTTGCTGGGCTCTGACATTGTTCAGCCTGTTGATAATACCTGTTGGTTATAGAAGTAACGTTAGCATGGAAAACAGCGCTGTGTTTTTCCTCAATAACCGAATACGACACGTCAGTAGGAGGACATCATGGTCTGCCTCTGATTGGATAAAAATGACCCGTGGTTATGTTATTGTAGCAAGGGCTTCTGGGTAATGTAGTTCACTTGTACAATTTTATATATTTTACATATTTATAAATGTAATGCTGTTTAATTTAGACATATGCAACAGTCTGTAGGATTACTTCTACCTTATATCACTGTGTATATAATTATTTTTATCTTTACTTTGTGTTTTTGTTAATATTTTGTTTTAATTATTGTTTATACAGCTACATTGCAATGCAAATATTGCCCTCAAAAACTGCGAGATATAAGAGCAAAGCAAGCAAAATTCAACTATTTGAAATCTAAAATATCTGTCCAATAGATCTACCACCCTGACATTTATCATTACCAGTATTCCAAATGTTTTAGGAATAGTATACAAGACACATACAAAATATTATTTCCAATAAATTCATTTATTATGTTCTGGGACAACATTTACAAACCCTACTGTGCAAGTACAGCTGTTGCTGCGTTCTGAAAACAGCATGCCCTGAAAACATGACTAAACATCTCCTTTTTCACTATTATTAAAGACAACAAAAATCATCTTCCTCTCTTTTTCGGTGATTTCACTGATACATAAGGCAGTTAATGAATTTAGTTTGCACTAATGAAAGGCCTGCGGTTCAGGTCTGCAAAAATGCAAGCTGACAAAATACTTGATCAAAACATATTAAGGTTATGAAATCATGTATATCCATTCATGTCATAGATTCTAGGAGAAAATCAACACCTACTCATATAATATTTGTTGATTGATCAATGGGTATGGCCCTCTATCAAGGGGAAAAAAATATTTACAAATATAACAGATTCATGGGATATTTTTCCATTAAACATTCAATGAATGTACAAACAGATTCTCAGTCACAGCATTCTAACAAGAGTAGAACAAAAGCACTTGTGGCATCATAAATTAACAATCTTCAATTTCCAACCACATATCATCTGATCTTGATGTTTAATTTGTTCTGTTTAATCCAGGCTATTTACATGCATGTAGGCAATACCATACTTAGCAGTGATTTTATTGCTATAACTTGTATTATATTTTCAAACACTAAAATATTCTCCCACAGCTTTATATTTGACAAGAAGTGAGAGAACTAAAACATAGGAGATTCAAGTGAGATTGTGTGAAAATCTTTCAGTGTTGCGTGAAAAGAGACATGTCTGTGTGAAAGGCTTGAGGAAAGTTGAAGGTGTTCATGGGTCAGTGGTTGCAATAACCCAACATCAGCAATAGTGATCAATCAACAGAAGAAAGAAATACAATCAGTGAATATACATTCAATTGCAGTGACTAGAGGAAACCTACCCACTGTGAGCTAAATGAAGACTAGGTCAGGATAAGGCTCTACTGGTCTGTATCATTCCTTATAAAATACCCAGAACAGTTTAAGAACTGAATGGAAAAACAAAACCCTGAAAGGAATGAAAGAACAATGTAAGCACAAGATTAAAATCAAGTTAAATCTGACAAAATAATCTCGATATTAGGGCATTTTTCGCCCTAAAGATCAAACGCTTATTAAACATTTTTTGGACTCTAAACAGACAGAAGTGCTTAATTATGGTTATAAAAAGGGTAATCTCCCTTAATGAATCCATAGTGGCTTGCATATTTAGGCTGCATGGCTAACGACTGTCATCCCAGTGTTTTGTTTAAACAATATATAAATTCACTCATGAAGTTCATTGTCTTATCTAATATCTATACTTGAATACCTATTATTTTTTGTAACAGCATAAATGGGATTCTAAGTAACATATTTTACACCAACAGCATTTTTTCCTCTGTGATCTTCTTGGCCTGGAATCATCTGGAAACTTGTGGTTAATTTCCACCTTTGTACTTTGAGTTTCTACAAGGGTCAAAGCAACAGTATGTCAAGTGGTCCTTTTATGATCTGAAGCCGCTCCGCTCTGTTCTCCTCCCACTCCGGTCCAGTCTACACCATCAGGGGAGAAGAGGGTCGAAAATAAGGCTGAGCCTTCTCTTTTACCAGCCGCACTCTCAGTTCTCTACAAACCACTTTCATCTTTCTTCACATTTATTTCATCTGTGATCATTTATTACTGGATCGTTTCCACATAGTTAGCAGGATAGAGGCCTGTTTCTCCATCCTTGAGCCGGCCTTTGCACCAACCCTGATCATCTTCCTCACCAATTTTGGTAAATTCATCCCCTGAAAAAGCAAAAAGAAAAGGATAAACACTAAATACAGAAAAGTGCTGGGATCTGAAATGACTGTAAGAAGTCTTTCACTCCATTTCCTACTATGTACCTGCTTTGAAGCTCAGCTCATCCTGCTCCTGTCCTTCATAGTCGTAGAGGGCTCTGACAGGCACAGATACAACCGGAGAAGCCGGCTCGTCCTCAAATGGATTCCCATCCCCATTGGCAGCAAATGGGTTAACACCTGTGTCTTCATCTGACCAGTCTGGAGTCTTCTCCACAGTGCTTGCACTGGATAGACAGACAAAACAGCCACTTAGAAACTCTATTTTCAGGGCCTCATACATGGACAGGGACAATCCAGCATGCCATGTGTAAACAGGAACAAAAGTTCAACATTAGCAAAGTGAGAAACTTAAATACAACACCAAGTAAAGTACAGTCAAAACACACAAAAAGCCCTAATGCTTCTCCAAATCCACAGACAGCTTTGTGATTTATCCTGAAAACAACTGACTATCAGTTCTAAATAAGTGGAAACATCTACAAGGCAAGTGTTTGTTTCAGGCAAAATGATAAATGATTTAAAAGTTGCTTTGATGCCACTTTAAGATCCAAAGCTGAAAGTGAAAGTGCACACAATGCTGAGGTTAGGCAATGCAACAAAACAACATGACAACATGTCAAAAGGCACAAGAAAAATACAGTAACAAGCAAGACAAATCATGTTTGTGAATGCATGATTGGAGTTTAACCTGAACGGCCAACAGAGGGAGCCACCTAAACGCCAGAGAGGACTCGACTTTGACAGACACAAAGCTGAGAAAGTAAACGCACACCAGCAGACACACAAATGATTTACAGTCAGACCTCTTAACAACTGCACATCTGCTGTTGACTGGTTTGCTGAGTTCTTATTTTAGTTGATTTACGCCAAAGAAAAAAAAAAGTTGTATGATGTTTTCCCCACAGGCTGAATTCATTCATTTATATTTTAATTGTTTTGTTATGAATTTGTGTTTGTATGTGCACTTCTTTTGATGTTATACAGCCTGTTAATTGTCTGGCAACCCTGAGAAAACTGATATAGACAACCAGTCTACATACACATGTATAAGTGTGTCAATATTCAGATCTGACTGTAAGACAGAAACATACTGGAGTTCCCACAGAAGAGACATGCGCCCCCATGCGCTTCACATGTAATGCTCTGCAAGACATGGCACTGTTAGGAGTGACGGACAGACACACACTGGCTTTGTGTGCAATGCCATTCCAGTTCCGTGCAGAGCAACACAACAACCTGCCACCTGAAGGAGGAGAGAGGGAGGAAGAGGAAGAAGGGAGCAAAGTAACTAGGATAAAGTAATAACGGGAGACGAGGAATGAACGGCGATCCACGGAGCAAAGATAGAAAACGAAAAGGCGGGAAGGTTGCGGGTGGGCGGAGTGTTTTCTCTTGTTCACCAACGTTTTTATTTCCTCTTTATTCACACTGATGTGGTTGACTGTGGTCTGCTGCTCCACGGCCATTTCCTCTTCCTCATCCTCGTCATCTTCAAAGGGGTTCGAGCCCACTGGCGCTGTTTTAGTGGGCACAGTCAGGCTGACAACATGGGACACAGTGAGAGATGGGTTGTTGACATAAACACACACATATAAATACACACCTGTGAACAAAGCAGGGCAAAGACCATGCCATGGCAGCGTTTTTAACTGCAATCGCTCTGTTTGATATTCTGACCTATTACAACAGGAATGCACAGTGATGCAACAGATACATAGTGTATGAGATGCAGACAAACTAAGGTTGTTGCAAACATCGGCATACTACACTAAGTAGTTAGCATGCTTTAAAACAGTTGTAATCGAACAGGCCACTACAGTTGTGCTCTAAGTGTATATTGTGAACCCTGCTTTTACCTGCCTCTGCCTGAAATTAAGCACTCACTGTTTCTAAAATTACTAAGAATTTTGATGTTAAATCTCTCAGTACTATCACTGTAAACTGAAGATGAGCCACAAAAGGACAGGACTTGTAGGGTTAGATGACCCAGTAATTATTGTACTTCTATGCAATAATAAGAATGAGTGGCATCAACATGGTATTACCATCAGTGACCAAAACAACCGTTTTAGACTAAACACAGATATCAATAGTAGACACCAAGACAACAGTCTGCCTTGTTTCTCACTTGAATGCTTCCGCTAAAACCCACAGTCCTTACCCACAGTCCACACCACACAATTAGTACAAAGTTAGACAAACATTAAGAAGACACTTCCTGAGTGACACATCAAACACTCTCAGTTGTGTAGATACAAAACCATTTTGAAAAAGTCACACAAGGGCAGTTTGCTTCCTACCATTGTGACTTTCCACATCAAGGAACAAAATTTACACTAGACCTGTATCAAAGGAAACACAGGGTTTCTAGTCCCTGTTTACAGAATTACTGGACCATGAACAGCAGTAGCTATCATTTGGCCCTCGAGAGCGTTAAGTGGAGAAATGTGAACGCCTTTGTTTGAACAGTCATGCCATGCTCTCTGAGTTGAGCCTGAGGAGTTATTACACCAAACACTGCTCTTGTAGGAATCTGGCACAATGTAACTTTTCATGGTTTCAGTCAACAAACAAACTTGACCTTATAACAAAACTTAAGTATTCAAATAGCACTATTACCATCTTATGGTGTGGATGTAAAAACCATGCTCATTCGAGCTTCAGACTTGAATGAGGGAAAACCCAGAAAGGGGAAAGATGCGCTGATAAGAATGTGGGGTGGCTTTCTGAAGCTGAACAAAAAAAAAACTAGTGTAACCACAATCAAGATAAGTCACCAACCTTCACTGAGAAATCTATTTTTTGACCTTAAGTCAGAGCCCTGTAACTACTGAAAGATAAGACATCTGAATCCAAATTGCTTCACATTTACCCATACCACCATCATGCACATACGCATACTACTCACGCCCAAAGATGTAGGAAATGACAGGGAAACGATGTGCTGTCTAAATGGTGGTTGGGGGAGCAGCACAGCATTCAACATTTTCAAGTTCAGAGGTCAAATGCTTTCCGTGCCTGACATTCCCTTTGTTGACTCCTCTACACACTCCTCTCTCATGATTTCTGCATACACACACACTGCTTCCTACTGATGTGTGGATAACGGAAGACAGCAGGTGTTTGAACAATTAATTAAAGAAATCTCATTACCACGCTAAAAAGGAATGTGAGGAGTTAAGGCCAAGTGCTTTTCAAAAACTGCTCAGACACAGGCCAAGAAAGTCACAGCCAGCCAGTCACAGCACTTAATTCCTAATAATTATACCACAATAAATACAACACACACAGGAGCTCACGTCTTTCCAAATTCATCTCTGTATAAATGACTCTACAACGTGTTTGTTTTTTTTTTAAAACCATGATGATGGGTGTATGAAAAGTTTTGTGTTAATCAGCTGTTTGTTGCCGTTTCCATGAACCACTGTTATGTCCTTGGTGCTGTTGCCACAACACCAAAGACACATTTCTCTGCAGGGACAAATAACTTCTTATCTTATCTCAGCTTGGAAAGTTTACATCATGTTATTAAAAACTGCCAATCAAACATCAAGTGGCTCTAAACCTTGAAGAGACATTTAATTCCATTTTATGCAGTTAGATCATTTGAAGGTTAAATCCTTCATTTTAGATCAATATTGGAAGACAACCAGACTTTTGTTACTAACATTTGGCTTGAATCTCAAACTAGGTAGTGAATTATATATTATCTCTATTTGCTTTGATGGAGTGAGAAACAAATTAAGCCAGTGCAGGTGTTTCTGGGTTGAACAACATTAATCCAGCCTTCTTTGAACTTTCCAGTAGAAATGTTAATGGTATGATCGTCTTGGTGTGTGTGAGTAATATTTCCACATTACTTTTGGCGTCCTTTCAGCTATGTACCAGCAGACTCCAGTCTCTCGGGGATGACTTCTTTCCCAACAAACTCTTAACAAAATGTTTACTGTTGCTATGGAAACGGTCGTGCAACTAGACGTCACCCCTGGAGCTTCCCTTATGCAAGGCTTTACAAGCAGTCCTTGAGATGAAGGTGCTGTGTGTGGTGGATTATCTCAGATGTGGTAAATTTGAATTGGGAGGACAGAGTGTGTGAGTGTGTCTGTGAGAGGGTAGGCATTAAGAACAGATGCTCAGTTTTCTGCCTCTTTGTTGAGAGACAGAAAAAGTGAGTCAGTGAGTGATCAGATATCTACCTGCTGCTGGACTTGGAAGGCTGAACAGGCTGGTCTGACCCAGTCTGACTGATGCCGGTCAGTGTGACGCCCTCTGATGGTTTCTTCTTTTCTCGTCTGCTGAGGGTTCTGTTTAGGTCTATGGACCAGTCCTGGTAGACACACACAGACACACATTCCAGTCAGATATTGCACCCTAGGCCTGTGCCAGATGAGTGGCTGAGTTTGGTTCGAAACATGCCTTGACAGCTAGTAGTGGGAGAACGTCTCACAGGCATGTGCACAGCAATATAAACACACTTCAACACAGTCCACCAAACAGTGAAACATTTCTCAGGCTGTGACACTGACTCTGGATTTTGAAACTGTACATGCACATGTGTTTATACAGCACAGTGTAAGCCTGATGAAATGAGAGATATAACCATGTACAGTACCCATCACCTGTCAAAAGAAACACGGGACCCAGGGATTTCCCTTCCTCCAGAGACTAAACATGACTAAACATGGCAGCATGATTGCAATCTTGTGTTGGAGCCAGATTCTCTAAAATAAAGTGCTGTAATTCAGACAGCAGTCATAAGTAATATATAATAAGTTAAAGTAAGTGTGACCTCTAAACTTTCCAAAGTTCTTGTCTAACCCCTCTGATTTATCAGGCCTCGCAAACTTTTAAAGATCAAAGGTGTTTCCGGTCTGGCTGATGACCTCTGACACTGTGACACTGTTGAGCTATGGTTGCATCAAGTGACGTACTGCAGGGTTCACATGGACAGCAATTATGAGGGGCCACGTTCAAAGGTTTTAAAGAACAGAGTCAGAGCTGTGTTAATAGTGGTATAGAACAATTTTAGGAATTCTGATATCCAGGAAAAGTTATGTGAACACCCCGTAGTTAACAGAAAAAGTCACACTTTTTCATGAACTTACAGTACAACGGCAGAGACAGTGGTGTTTTTGCCTCATTATAAATCTTTGAAACTTGAATGCAAGATACAAAAACAACCACCTCAAACACACACACAAATGGAAGCAGTAAGGAATGAGAGAGTCAGTGTTAAAAAAGCATCTCCCCCCATGGCTGCTGTGACAGAACAGCCCTCCCATGCAGAACTCACTACAATGGACCTTCTCTTAAAGGAGCGAGGACGGGACCAGTCCAAATTCTGTCAGACATGGGGAAAGGGAAGCAGGTGTAGAACAGGGTTAATGCGAACAACGAAGTCTAATCCTTAAACTGTAGCATAAAAACTATAAGCTGCAGAAATGTTAGTTTGTGAATGCAGCAGTGATCTAAACCTGCTAATTATTTCAGGAATTACTTCAACTTCATTAAACAGCTACATGGACAAAACAGCCAGGAGCTTGCAGAAGTAATTCAGATATGAGCATGCAGTGTTGTAGTTTCTTGTGGATATCTACACCTTTGAAGCTGTGTGACAGGTTATGTCTGTGCGTATTTTGCAACAGATAAGATTTAATTCTCTCTATAAAAAAGTCTTCTAAAAACCAAGCAGTTCTCAGAAAAAAAACAGCCTATAATGATAGAAGTGGAAGAAGACGGCCCACTGGAACAGTCATGCCTGCAAGAGCAGTCAACAGCACTATAAATAGTAGCATAGCAAGCACATGCAGCTTTTCTTTGTCTTCCCATCCTTTTTCTTATTTCACCTCCTGTGGAGAAGATGACATAAACTACTGTACATCCCTCTCACTGCCACTGACAGCTGAGGATAGATTTACTTCCAACCCTGCTGCCAAAGGTACAGTTCAATGACAAAAATAACACTAGGTAATGCTGGAACTTTACGGCAGTGCTGCCCTTGGAAGTTTTATTCCCTAAAACATTTTTTCAGTATCACGTATTACTCCTGTATTTACTTCCTGAATCCTCCTAGTTCTCACAGTTGAGCCACGGAGAGCATCAATGGTCCTTAAGAGGACATGCAAGGCATCTCTGGATAAATAAGGACTTCATTCATAAGTACCCTACTAAATAATATATAAGGACTATTAGTATGTAATCATCTTATAATGTCAGCAAGAACAACAACAACAATACTCCCTAAAGAATTCCACCGGTTCATGACCAAATGTGTGTCTGTGTTTATGACATAAAATGTTTTTCCTTTATAACTTAAGCTCTCCTTCTCTCTTTTATACACTTTCTTTAGTATAAATCTAGACTGTAGTACCTCAAACTGGGGCCAGTTCATTGGCATGCCAGGGCCGTGATTGGACCGGAACCATTTCAGGTCCTCTTCAGCATCAGTAGCAGAGATTGTGTCTTCCATCGTGTGGTAGATTGTCTGGAATCTATGGTGACGATACAGTACAGGAAATACATTATTTTATGAGTAATTAATACAATTTTTAAGAGACATGTTTTTTCAACAATGTCTGACCTGTGATTGGTTGAGAGGTCCAGGTGCTGTTTCACCTCCAGCAGAAGCTCTTTGAAAAAGCGAATGCGTTTGTCTTCAAACTGCTGCCACTGTTCAAATGCCTGCTCCATGTTCTCCATGTACTGAGGAGTCAACTTGTCAAGCTCTTCAAGGGATTTCTCATAGCGCTCCTTTGTCTGGAAGAAAAGAATGATGGAGATAACATATTAAATAAAATGAATTTGTATTCTCATAATACAGATAGATACAGAAGCAGTACATAGAAACTGATCTAAAACATTCATACATTGTCAGGAATGGAAAAAGAAAGGGGAATTGTCCCATCGTGCTCCATCCCCCTCTACTGGGAGCCCTACCTTCTGCACCTCCTGCTGACACTTCTCCACCTTTTCCTGGAGCTTCTTCTGGGCTTCAGGGTTGTTGTTGCTCTCTAGTTTGCTGTTGGTCTCCCTGCTGGCTGCCAGCTTCTCCTCTTTACACGCAGAATGATAAGATTTCTTCATTGTCTCCACCTGTGGATTCCATTTATCATTAATATCATCAGTAAACTGAGATAAAGGAAACAGCACCAGCTCTTCATGGGAACATTAAGAATCTATTGCTAAAACTGATTAGGTCTAAAAATGACTCCAAAAACCTTGTTCTTTAAACCAGTATCTGTTCTAGTAAAGAGGTAACCTCATTTCAGGCAGATCTTGCACAGTATTTTCCACTCACTGTATATTTGTGCCTATGTTTTATAGTATCATTTTGTGGATAAATATATCCATCATCTTATTAAATATATCCAAAATGTGCATGACGGTTGCTGCCATTTTTAAGGAACTCTTTGAGTGAGTTTGACTGATTGCTGTTCTGTCTGACTGCATGAAACTTTTATATTTCTAGGATCATTACAACCAAATTCCTACTCTGACACAGTTCCTAATTTGAGGCCCCAGACACATGGATGTTGGAGTGAATGAATAACCTGGATGACACTTCACATATAGTAACCAGCACATGCGTGGAAGGGAACATGTGAACACTGATGACTGTTATGTTTTATATGTGATGCATTTATGACATGAGGAATCAGCCACTCCTGTGTCACTTTGTTTATATTTAAACTCCAAAAGATAAGAATTAAGGAAGCAAACTCATCCAACCTGATTCTGTGTAACTTGGGCCAAGACCAGAGCAACCATGTCCCACTTGAACAAACACCATGGACATAAGGAGAGGACACTTAGAATAGGACAACACCCTGTCCTTCTCTTTAATTTTGATATAGTGGGCAGTTAAGATTTCCTCTGTTTCTGTGAGTGCAAAACAAAATGTCAATCCACTAAAATACATGAGGCCAAAAACTGTATCCAGTCATGCATGTATGTATGTGTTTGGATTTTCTTGGATAAAAATCATGTAAAAGTTTCCATTAAATTCATGGGGCCATGCAAAATCCTACAGCTCTACTCCAAAGCCTCACCAATCGCTTATGTTTCACTGGACTAGGTTAAAATTTGCAGTGAACAGCCAAGAAACCCTAAGGATAATTTGTGTAATGATGTGTCCATGTAAAAAGCTGTCGCTGGACTTGTTCTGTGTGTCTGAACAAACTTTAATCTGAGTTCCTTTAAAATACACATATATCGATTAATCTCAATACACATTTATTATTTCTAGCTGAGCTGGTGTGGAATGACTCGTTTATCATTGACATACTGCCTACGTCACTCATGTCAGCTGCTCATTTTCTAGACCAGCTAATTAGCCTAATTTCCTCTCAGCCCTCCACCACTTGTCCGTGTCTGTCTAGTCAATCAATAAATCACTATGGCTACAAAACTGTATTGTTCTGTCTCTGCTTAATGACAAGGCCAGGATGTCACCACCCCACGCGTTGACATCACACACACAGGAAGTGGGGGAAAGGAGCCTGAAGGTTGCAAAATGTTCAGCACTTTGACCACACAATGATTTGCATGTGCATAAGAGCGCGCACAGAAACAGAAAGGAATGTGAGCGCTGTCAAGTAAACAGGCTGCTAACATGAAAGCAGTAGTAGGGAAATACATTGACCTTATTTTGAACTAAGAGATGCCAGTTCGCCCCTGCAGGCCCTCAGTGTTTCCTTCCCTTCCACTGACAATCAAAGACTGAAAGGATAGCTGCCTGCCACCTTGGCACACTCTGACTGATGTTTGGCAACAGCTTCCTATTCAAAATCAGCACTGAGAGATTTCACTGGTCCCTGTGCTCTTTTGTTGTTTAGTAAGCAGGTAGTCATGGAGAGAAAAGAAACAATGGTGAGTCAGTAGTATGTGATCATGTGAAATGAAGGGTAAAATCAATGTTTATGGCTGTAATCAGTGAGATGAAAATCGATTTGCTGGTGTTATCTGCTTACATGTTTATAGTTTTAAACACAGTTGATGGAAATTACACATTACAAGCAACTGCTAAACTACATATTCTACTATTCAAGTATCCTATGAGTTCATTAGAAGTCTGAAATCCATACCTCTTTTAGTTTCTTGGCCCAGGGTTTCTGAGCCTTGCGGAAGCCGTCCTCAGCCTCTTTAGTCTCTTTAAAGCCGCCAATCATCTGTTTGTGGTAGGAGTCTCTCTGCCAGTTCTTTAGCTTCTCATAGTCTTCTCCCATCAGTGCTGCTTTCACCTCCATGTGGAGCTCACTCACCTTCTCTGCCTCTGTGCACAGAGCAGACCACGCCCGCTCCAGTGTACCATACTGAGGACCTGGGGCAAGAGTTATTCACCTGTCAGTGTTTTCCCACTGATGTAAATGCATTAATAATATTTGCATCAAAGAGCACAATCAATTAAATGCAAGTGCAAAGCAAGTGTGTTTTTTAATATGGGTACCTTTCTCTATGAGTTGCCGCCAACGCTTGCCCCATTCTGTGAGCTGCTGTGCGTACGCCTTTTCAATACGTGCCCGCTCATGAAGACAGTTCATCAGATCGTTACAGAGCCGATTGCCATCGTCTACCCTTTTCACTGTACGCTTATAGTTACCAACCTGAGAACGAGCAACAGAGACAGAGAGGTAGGAAAAGGAGGTAGAAAATACATTGGAAATGTGGAAGTGTGGGTGAATTTATGCGTCTCACCTCCCAGAAGCTATCACTGGAGACGTCGATCATGGAGTCATCGTAGGAGCCTGACATCGCTGCTGCCCTAAGTTACACTCAGTGTTTAGGGCCTGCAAAAACACAAAAAAGCATAGAGAGTGTCAGCATAACTGAATGTGACAAACGCAACCTCTTGAAGGAACCCTTTCTGTGGCAAATTTTAAAGAATAGAATTGAAATCAAATAAAAATTGGAACAAAACCTAAATGTATCATAAAACCTATGCACACATATATAAAATATACATACATATTATCAAGGTGTATTTTTAGCTTTATCTGGTTTGATCAAGTTCTGCCGAAAGTTGAGGTGCTGAATATGTATAGCAAAGAGGAAGGGAAACGAGTCTTTTCCTCAGTCCGTTAAACACTTGATCTCTGTACGTGTACAATGAAACCAACAGCTGACAGACAACCACATAAAGCCAACATCATCATTCTGTCACAACAACATTCCTCAGAGACTACGGCACTAGATCAGACACAAGAGGGTGGATGCTTTGAGTAAGAAATAGTTCAGAGGAGTGACACAAAGTGGATGAAGTGGAAGGGGAGAGCGAGTGAAAGTGTGTGATCTGGTTTGATAATTGAGGGCAGCAGGTGGGTGTTTTCTTCCATCTCTATAACACCGCCACCCTCTACAAATGACAAACTCAAACCGCAGTGTTTGCTGGCAGAACACAGAGTCTCAAATGAACGACGTGTTCAGCTGAAAGAAAAACTGTCGAGAAGCACACAGTGGGCAGCTTCCGTTTCCTTCAGACTGGTTGGACAGACTCTCCTCTGTTACTCTCCTCTCCCCTTCTTCTGTCCTCACGTCCATCATTTCAAACTCAACAGCCCCTCAAACAGCCTCTCTTTATTCATCCCCTCATTCCTCTCCTCCATCCTCTTCCTCTCTGCTCATTTTTTCATTCCTCTCCTCCCCATCAGCCTGGAGCCTCTTCTCCTCCCCCTGCAGTGTTCAGGCCTCGTATCTCTTGTAACCAAATACATTCAGATTATGGTTACGTCCAGCTGAGACAGGCTGCAGTCGACACCTTGCATCGGAGTGCAAATGCTTCTCAAGTCACCTCAGTAGATCGTATTTTACTTTCCAGCTCACATTCGATTGCATCTTTGAGAAAACTGCAACCACTACTAGGAATGGAAAAACGTAAGTGTTCAAAAGAAAACAGTTGTCATTACACATAAATACTACTACTAGATACTAAATGATAAATTGATTGATTGGTTAATAGATTTATGGCATAACAATAAAGGTTACATTTTACAATTCAACATATACATGGTAGGTAGTGTATAAACTGAATCCATTATTTTTTAACCCAATATAGTCATATTTGACTACTTTTAGGCCAAAATTCTGGTTTAACAATCCTGTTATGTTCCTGTAAATGTTAAAACTGTGTGTGTGTGTGTGTGTGTGTGTGTGTGTTTGTGTGTTGCTTAACGGTCAGTGGCCCGTGCCGCCTGGGGCAGGACTTGGACAGAGGGGAGTATTGTGATCACTGCAGGCCGAGGAGGCAAATGAACAATCCTCCCTTTAACTGTGTTTGTAGTTTACAATTAGGTCAGTCACACAACCAAACACACACACAGACACACACAAAGCCACAACCACACCAACAGATTCAACAGGTTCATTTTACCCAACTTCCTCATGATGATAGCCTTGATAACAGTCACAAACATGTGATTAGAGCATCTTGTACACATCAAAACCTGTAATTACACAGTATTTTTGATTTTGTGGCTTCACATTTTTAATGTGATGATCCTTTTTATAAAAAGGATCAATATTTATACGACACAAGAGATGAATAACAAGATAACTGAGAAAATAAATCATTATCTGGTTGTAATGGTCATGCAAAGAACAATTCAATGAGTTTATCCACACATTTTAGAGACAATTTTAATTGACTGGTAATTAGTCCATGATCTGGTTGTGCCAGAAGAGTGTGAGAAACAGAAACACATCCACAAATAAAGATGAAACCTCATATCTGAGTATGAAGATCATATATTAGCCAGACAGGTGTCACCCCTTCTGCCTTTTCCCTGCCAGCTGTCTATATTCTTCATTCACCAATCACTATTGCAGCACAAGAGAGGGACACATGGAACAAGCCACAAATACTACTCTAAACTTGGCAACAAGCGGTCTGACATGAAACCGCAGCAGCATGAAATACTGCATGTGTACATCCCTTTAGTCATGTACAGGGAGGGCTACAACTGACAGAATCAATACCACACAATACATATGCCCAAAGGCCCAGATTGCATTTATGAAATACTGACGAGTTATGGTGGTTTTAGAATATATTTACACACTCAAAACATTTTGAGAAACAATCAACGTTGTGGACATAATAAACTAAATGTTACACAGTCATTAAAACAAACAATACCATGGAATTCCAAATTGTTTCTCGTCTCATATAGTGATACTGATATATTGATACACCCCCCACCCCCCAGCTCTATAGCAAGATCTTGTCCTTAGACCTAGAAATGGTTTTCTAACGAAGTTGTTCTAATGACTAAATTTTAAACCAAAACATGAACAGAGATGAATGGAAAAAATAACCTTGCATAGCCAAAATAATCTTATACTACTGAGGTGTGTTGGGAATTCCTTCATCACAAAAGCTCATTCCTTGATCTGATACAAACAGGAACAAACGCCTGCACACCCTTGGCTCTGTAGGACATGGGGGGGACTGTGTTAAACAATTGAACGCGGCTCGACCCAGAACTGTAAACAATGCTGTTGACTAAGCTGAGGTCTGAAGTCCACTCAATCTGTCACTCTGCTGGAGAATGCTGGAAAATCCAACACTGTGTGCTGCTATGCACAAGCAAAGAAAACACATGGGAATGAGGAGAGTATGTCGACAGCGTGATATGGATTTACTACTATTTGGCACCATGTTATTGTCAAATAAATATGAAGTGACAAATAAATACAGGAGACTGTCATGGAAACAAATGCATGATTTCATCAAAGCTGCAGAAACTTGGCTGAATCGGGGTTCTTAGATTACAGGCTGAGAGATTACGTAATCAAACACAACAATGATATCCACCAACGGCTGATAAGTAACAACGCACAGAACATGCTGGAATTTGGCTGCTGACAACAGTATCAAGATAGAAGTGAAAAAATGCATTCCTCAATGCTAACATGCCTAAACTGAATCTTGGCAAGTTGAGCATGTTCCCACACTGTCATTTCTCATCTAACCCATTTTACACACACACACACACACACAGACAAATTTGTGTCCTAACTTGCGCAGATGATTTTGACTCTATTAAAGCATAAGGAGGGTTAACAATTATCAGTAGGCTGCTCATTTGTGAATGGTGATTCAGAGAGCAGCAGCTGCCCATGACCAGCGGCCAGCTAAAGGGGGGTGGCGGGGTGCAGAGAGTGAGACAGCAAAAGAAAAAGATGACCATGTGTGTTATTAAAAGCCCATGAACGCTGGACCTGAGTCACGTCTAACCAACAGACACGAGATCCAAGTGACCTTTACATTTGAGGTATGTGAGGAAGACCTATCTTAAGGACGATACAGGCTATGCAAAAATGTTGCACAGATGGCGGATAAAAATTCATCCTGTGTGTACAGGAGCATATTCTTTCCCACAAAACACCAGCAAACTGTCTATTCACCCCATGTTTATGTTTCTCAAAGTGCTCTGGGGGTTGTCACACAGAAACAGCGTCATGAGGATCAACAGGATACACAGAGCAGGGAGATGAGCGCATACACAGCTGACAGGCACATGCATGCCTGTCCTAAAGCTGCGAGTGTTTATGTTGGTGGGTGAAAAATATAATCAGAGCGCCAAGACCAACCTGAGTTGTCACAGACACACAGACATCATAAATCACCATTTTTAAAGCATGTTGGACCCATAGGAAGGATTGTGTTTGTTACATCTGGGAGGTTATATTGTTTAAACCTTAGTGAATCAGACCAATCACTTCAGACCAAACTCCAAAGTGTGTATAGTGAGGACATTACCACATTCATGTCGCACAATCTCAATAATTCATTCTGCCTCTGTCAGGATCAGTAACTGCTGGAGAGGGGAAATGTGTGCAGTAAGTGGAGTTATCCTGAGGGCTCCCGTGTCATATTTTGTTTCCTGGCAAACGTTGAGACCTCCCAGTCTTGTCCGCCTGACTGTCAGTGTAAGCAATAACCCACAGCTTACATGTTTTGTCTAAATGAAAACATGACTTCCTTTGTAAGAGTTTTAAATACATGTTGCTTTCTTTGTAGCTGTTTTAATGGTTCAGGAAAAAAACAATGGGTCACAATTGATCAGTTAGGCACATCTGCTGAGCATAAAGGGCCGAGGCAATCTGTCATTTAAAATAAGCAGGTTGAATAGGTATGTTTCAGCATTTTCTGACATTTAAAGAACAGACGATTAATCAAGGAAATGGACACGGGTGTGATTAAATAAAAAGCAAGCTGAAAACATCCACTAAGTTAGCGCTATACTTTGCCAAAGTCTTAATGTTTTAATCACATGAAAATTGCTTATCTGAGCACAGGTGATTTTTTTTCTGTCGCTTTCCATTTCCTTCTTTTGTTGCATCAAACGGCTGCAATATCTCACAGGCGGGGAGTGCAGCTCAGTTGATCTATCCCCTCAATATTGGAGTTCCACAGCAGGACATTGCTAAATCCCAACTGGGCTTTGAGAGAAAAAAATACAATCATTCCTTTGCTTCTTTCTTTCTTGCTGCACACAAGCTTGAAGGTCAGAAGTTTCCATGGTCCTTGCAGGTTATGACCTTGATTTTATTTCCCTGGCAGTCAATCACCTCTGCCCTCCTTCTTCATGTGAGCTCAACAGCTGCAAAGGACTGCTGATCTTACGGGATTATGGCCTTTTAAATGTAGAGTCTCTCCATTACAGAATCCCACCTATTCAGCCTTTCAAGAGATCACCAAAACACAAGACAATGAAACTGTTGGTCCATCAACACCAGGTCATTTATAGCCTTGGTATAACTGACCAGTCCTCCGGCTCAACAAACCTTTGCTCCATGGTCAGGGAAAAACAATGGCATTTGTTCCACACTTTCAGGCATTTTCCACTGGACACGCCAGCAGCGTGGAGAGGAACATAATGGAGGGAAATTAAGCATTACATGACAGGGAAGGGGAGATCCTTATGTCACTGACGGGCGATTTCTGCAGTTTTTCCTGTGGAAGCCCCTGCCCTGAGCACGACACACGGCCCCATGTGATGCATTTAAAGCTGCAGACTTTTCAGGAAAGTGCTGTGAAAGCAATTCATCAGCTAACCCTTAGACCTTTAAAGTTATGTTTTGTATACATTAATAATTTTCTCACAAAGACAGCAATCACAGAAGAACGTCACCTTTCCACAATTATTTGCAGTACTTACAATAACTGAATGGTATGTGAATAAGGAATGCAATATTTGTTATACCAACAGGACTCACCAAGGCTACAGGAATTACAGGATTAATTCTGACAGACAACAGCTCATGTCCCCTTCACCGCTTCATGTGTGCTCTTGGAGAATAAAGATCCATCTAACTGGGGAGCAGTGCCTTCAGCCTAAATTGGAATACCCATTCTAAGTTTAACTTGGTTCTGTGACGGAGCAATCTGTTCACACATCCCCTCTGAAAAAAAGGAACCAGCTGCTTTTTCACAGAGCTTTCACTACTGCTTTAACCTAACAACATTACTCCTCATACAAACACAAACCACATAGATCTAAAACCTCCTTAGTGTCACTAAGCATGACTGTGATGACTGATAACTTCCACTGATTCATTACAATATCATGAGTATCGGCTCTCTGTCATCCTCGGGGCACAGGCCAGGTTCCCTGTGATTAATGACCTCGTGTTTACAGGCATCTTACTGTATAAGACCAAAATATTACACATACCAACGCCCTGAGACTAATAAGGTAGCTAACATTTCTCTGTCTGTAAATGTAACTTGGGTTAAATGAGCAGTACAGGAGTCAGTACTGAATTTGGCAGCTTGCTGGCACTGCGCAAAATACAACACTGCCTGGACTGAGCACGGAGCATGGGCAGCTACGAAAATGCAGCAGAATCTGAACCTGCTTTCTCCACAGAAAATGATAAAATTACATAACGTGGTGAACACTGCATGAGGGATGATAGGACATGGACCAGGACGTTATCTTTTCTTGCGAAACCTGCCCCGCCCTTTAACACTCCAGGCAATGAAACACTAGTGTCTCCCGGCGAAAACTAGACAGCTGGTGTAACTTACATGAAGTGACCTGGTTCATAACGACATTAATTACAGTGCCATTTTGTCGGCTACGACCAAGCGGTGCTAGCTTAAGTCTTTGGACTTTTAATACCCTGAAATGCCCAAGTTGGTCCAGCCGTGTTACAGACACAGTCAATGGTGAACTAGTTAAACTTCTGTTTTACATCTAATTACGCATGTGAAATACTTCAAGCACAGCCATTATTGTAGCTTAATTAAATAATTTTAAGTTTTCATATCCAATTCAGTATCAACCTCCTCTCATCGGGAAGTAACTTAACTTTAACGTTAGCGCCCTAGCTCTAATGTTAGCGAATTAGCCACTGCGCCCAAAGGAAAAAGTTAAAATCTACAAAGCAAAAGTCTCAGTGTAAACTGACCTGAATCGGGTTTACTCCACTTGAGGGTTTAAGTTTAACTGAAGAATTAACTCTCTTCTTGGTGCCAATTCACAAATCTTTTCGCCCCTTTTTCTGCTCAGCAGCGGCACCATCGATCGACTGACTGACACTATCGTCAGTTAGCCACACTGCGGCACCACACATCCGGTTACAATTTTCAAAATAAGACCAATGACAAAAGATGTTGCACTTTGCTCACGGATGGAGAAGTATCTGGGGTTGAAAGTGTGGTTGAGGTATTTAGACTTGAACTGAGTATTACCATGTTCTGCTACTTAACACTTCCTCTCTACTACATCTCAGGGAGATAAATTTAGTTGAAAATGTTTTTGTACTTTTATTTAAGTAAGGTTTTGAATACAGCTTTTACTATAATCATGTTCTTGGATTATTTCTACATTGTTGTGTGGCCACAATTACATTAATTACATAATAACAATTACATATTAATAGGATATGAAGTAATATAGGAAGTAACAAAAAATACCAGGAAATATCTGAGAGTATTTCACAAAGATAATAACACAGCCACTAATTGAATATAACTCAACATAACTTCACTATAATCGAATACAACTTAAGTAAATATAACATGAAATACATACTAAACAACATGAAATCCACCCTGGTAATTTGATGAAGTCTCCTTAAGCAGTATAATGAGGGCTCCACTTTGACGTGTCAAACGTGGGCCAAAACCTTTATTTCGATACAACCAGATTTCCGATCTTTTTCTTGCGCGATTTAAGACCGAGTAGCTTTACTCAACCTACGGAGAGGCGCGCCTGTCTGACGTCACATCCCTTGAAAACTTTTTTTGGTCACTTTATCCAGAGGCACCCTGAATGGTTCCCAACTGGAGGTCTGAGGACCTCAAGGAGCCCTGGAGAGGCTTCTGGGGGGTCATGAGTAAAATGAGGATTAGTTTGATGCTTGATGTTTGAAGCACTTATTGAAGGGTGAGTTGGGATGCTTTCTTAGTTTTCAACCCTTCAATTTCTACTTTTGCCATTTCTATGAATCCAGCTCACGTCTTGCCTAAAAGTCTTAGATTATGAGGTGCTTCGGGTCGTTAGTAAAACAAACATGGTGCTTTGTTAATAAAAGTCAAGGACAGGTTAACCTGTGTTGGGGCCTGTTGTTACTTTTGCTCTCTGTGCATTGAATTTGTATTTTAAAATACAAATTTGTATTTTAAAATACAAATTCAATGTCTGAGAGACTCATAAAGAAAAAAGATTCAAGTGCCTTTTTAGAAAGAGAAAGTTAAAACCCTTCACTTTAAATATAGACACTTTCTTTACTGTGAGAAAGTGGTCAAACTGTGAAAGTGGTCAAACTTTCAAGGTCAAGGAACGGTGCCATGCAAAGACCTACTTTACTGCCGTGGTAACAGCAAGAACATAGGAGCAGAGGTCATTTGCCTTTTGAAGGATTGGCCTCTGATTAATCTACACTCCAGGCAGATTAGATTCATCAAAGCCTGCAGGGGCCCTTACTGCAGTGAAGTAACAAGAAATGAAAAACCTCAACTCCATCATGTTAGCATCGCGTGAAATTGATTTTTATAAAGAGCAGAAAGTTTAAAGAGCGATAAGATAAAGAATAATTAGTAGAGAAGTTTTCATTCTGTTTGTTATTTCAGAGCAAAATCAACAAACACTAGTCATACAAAAGCAGCCTTTAATTCCACAAATCACCGAACAAGTTTATACATCAGAACAGGGCTGAACGATACTGTTTCAGTTTTCAACTTTTTATCAACAAAGTACTGTATGCATTTGTGATATTCAAATAGGATGACATGTAAAGCAAAGGGATTATTAAAATCATGTTGAACAAACTCAAGTTCAAGGGTAAACTTCCCAAATCATTCCTTTAGTGAGTAATTTTACAGAAGGTAAATGCTTAATACTTATGGTAGGTATGCAACTTAAAATTCAGCAATTTACCCAGAAGAAAATTAAATATCACAGTGTGGTTTTTTTTCCAGTACTGTTCAGCCCTACATTAGAGAATTAAAAATGTGGATCTTAACTCATCATCAGTTGTTCAACACTTCAGTAGCTGTAGGAAAATTGCAGGATTCTTGTCTATGTTATATTTAAAAATGCACAGTAAATATGACGTCAGCAGTCCAACTCAAAATGCAACACTGGATATCAGTTAAGTAAATAAAGTGATAAAGTGCTACAGGGTTCAGCACTGAATACAATCAATCTTAATTACCCCCCCCCCCCTGCATAAACATACTGATAATGAACATATAAAAAAAAACATTATTAAATTCTATTTAAGGGTCATTATACATTTAGTTCTGCTAATTCAATCTATCAACATCCTAACAATAAATCATATCTTCATACATTTTGTATTTGTTAGATGTCTCTCTGTCTTTTTTTTATACCTCTTTGTTACCATACAGTGCATATCACAGAGCTCCTTCTTTTTAGCATCTGTGTGGTGGGTTAAGTTAAAATGTCGGTACTCAGTAATCGTGCATAGTTCAGGTTGTTCATCCTTCTTGTTCACCTTGGATGTTTGTAATTTTTATTCCAACTATTACGACAGTGTCTTCATTTTGTATAACTGCCATTCTACTTCCATTGTCTATGGAAGGAGCTTGGTCTGGGTTGAAAACCGTTGCTGTTGCTGAGAGATTTCATGTGATACTGACGTACTGACTCATAACAACATAATTTCTACATTTTTGGTTACACATTCATACAAAAAGCCACAAACTCAGGCTTTTAAACTCTCCAAATATTGACCCCCTTGTGGATTTCTCTCCCCTTCAGCAGCAGGGTTATTGCCCCCTGTGCCTCAGTCAGTGAAATGTGGAGAGAGAGAGAGCAGTCTTCCATTGAATAGTTGGGCTAAAAAAAGTCTGGGTGGTCCTTTTTTTATCCTCCTAGCCCCACTTGTGGACCCTGTAATATCGTACAGGAAGTCATTAAGGGTCATCAGTATCACCTCACTTCCAGGTGGCAGCACTGGGGCGAACGCCTGCACTCCCCTTGGTGCCCTTTGACCCCAGTGACTGACCTGAGCGGCTCCGCAGGTCACGCTCGGCATTCTCACTCTGCGCCTGCTCCTCATCGTACCTAGTGACACATAGAAGGAGTTAGAGTCAGTGGAGTAACGTAGTAAAGAAATACATTAGAGCGAGTTCCTGTTGGCCTCTCTGCTCGCCTGTACAGGGTGCTTAACTCAAACAATACCCCCCGGTAAGTACTGAGCACACTTTACCCTCACGACAATTTAGAATGGGGCTCCTATGGACAAAAGACCGCTGTGGGCATTGTGCAGAGGGCCCCATGGATCGGTGATCTCTTTCAGACCAGCACCATCCCTTCGATAGCTCAGTTGGTAGAGCGGAGGACTGTAGTGGTAATAGCAGGCATCCTTAGGTCGCTGGTTCAAATCCGGCTCGAAGGAGTAACATTTTAGCTATGCTCCTGTGTAGAGATGGTAATGTAAGTCGGTCCACCTCATTCAGACTCTCCTTTGAAGTGTTGCCAAATTATTTAGGATTTTTGGTGTAGTGTACAGAAGGAACCCAGAGTTGAGGAGGAGAAAAGAGGAGTGCTCACACTACTGTGTTCACGACAGGTGTAAGTTTGACCTACCTGCAACCAGTTTGCCAACCACCCATCACCCCTTCGATAGCTCAGTTGGTAGAGCGGAGGACTGTAGTGGTTACACCAGGTATCCTTAGGTCGCTGGTTCAAATCCGGCTCGAAGGAGTGCCTTTTAATGGTATTAGGAGATGATGCTGAAGCTTGGTGGGGGTTAGCTGTGTAAACATTTCTGACGGTGGCAATGAAGTCCCACTCGGCAACAGCAGTCTCTCGCACATTAGCTACAGGTGAAGGAGGATGGACAACTGCTTTCTTCCTTGCTCTCTTCTCATATCTGCTCTTCCTTCTCAACTAGCAGCAGTTAACTGATAATTGATGGTATTTTACAGTTTTCCTAACAAATCTTTTGTGAGAAAACCAACTTTTTAAAGCCCCTGATCGGATAATTCACTCAGGTTTGCTGACCGAACAGGGATAAGGTGAGGTTGTTTAGAAAAGAGCACAGGCGGGAGGGCTGATCCCCTTGTGCTGAGCAGATGTTGAACAGTTTGTTTTAACAGATGCTGGTTTTTCAAACTGGATTTACGCAGGCAGCCATGGATATCTACTGCTGCCATAACAGACCCCTTCTGCTTCAGTTGAGCCAAACATAACCGACATGTTTTCCATGATTAGCAGCTATGGTTTCTGATGCTTCACGACACTCAACACTTTTCTTTTTGCTTCCATTAATTTAAAAACTGCAATCTTCTGGAACCTGCTTTAGCCACTACAGTCCTCCACTCTACCAATTACCTTATGGAAGGCAGACAGTAAGTCAAAATTCCCTGGTAGGACCATACTGACCTACAACATAAACATACTGTGAGAAACACATGCAGTACGTCCATCTGTACGTATCTCTCAGTTAAAAGTCTCTCCTTCGAGCCGGATTTGAACCAGCGACCTAAGGATGCCTGCAATTTCTACTACAGTCCTCCGCTCTACCAACTGAGCTATCGAAGGCAGACAGTTGGCACACATGCACCAGTGCAAATGTGCAGCTCTGTTCAGTCTTGGCAGGGGTGCTTACCGGATTAGCACACAGCAGTAGTTTGTATTGGGCCATGGTATAGCGTGAGAAAAAAAAACTTACTGTATCTACAGTATCCTGTTTTTCATATGTTGTTATGTAACAAATACTCTGCTCGCACACCATACATTCAAAAGTCTCTCCTTCGAGCCGGATTTGAACCAGCGACCTAAGGATGCCTGCTATATCCACTACAGTCCTCCGCTCTACCAACTGAGCTATCGAAGGCACAGAGGAAGCTACACACAAAACAAAAACCCCATGGGTCATAGTATCCATGCCAGGTAATGTAAACAGAGAGGACAAGTTTATAACACTGTATATCTACATCAGTATAAAGATTAATGGATTGGAATTAAAAAGATCTGTCATAGTATTTTCACATATCTCATGGAGCAGTAATAACCAATAAAGTATCCATTCTATTCTGAATATACATATAAATATGTGTATACCTGCTGCACATCAGCTACTATTACAAACTAAGTTCACAAAGTTGGAATGAAACCTGTGAGCCAACTGAGTTCAGTTCAGGTTAATTAGTTACAGCATAAACCTCTGTAGTCAAACAGTGTCCTTGTCCTTGTACTGAGGGACAGTAAGTTCCACAATACAGTTAAAATTCTCTCCTTTTGTGGAAGGCAAACTTTCAATTTGAGTGTTATCTTTAGCGTCTGTGTGACCCTCCTTAGCTGAGTGTGTCTGAATGTGACTGGTCGATTTCAGAGTCACTCACAGAACTTGATAGTTGCCCAGGGCCTCTCGGGGTGGGCTGCGATTCCAGCGGCAGTCAGGGATGTCCCCGTTGGGTGTGACAATGTTGAGGGTGTCGTTGATGAGGTTGTACTTCAGGATGCGGTCGTTGGCCGTGCTGGAGGTCAACGAGGGAGAGGCGTTGACCTGAGGAGCACAGAGACACAGAAAATGACATCTGCATTTGAAGAGAAGGTGTTTTGCATCAAACCACCTGGAGATGCAGTTAAAAATAAACAGTAATTGGGTTCACAGCAACTGAGCAGAGCTTAATGACATACTGTAGGAGCCAAACAGGCATGAGCACATTGTGTAATTTCCTCCTGTACCCCTATGGAAGCTCTTATCAGGCAGGAAATGCAGCTGCTAATGTTCTTTAACAGCTGTTAAAAGAAGAGCTCTAGATACACACTGAAAAACTTAAATGGGCGCCCAAAGAGAGATGAAGCAATCATTCTCATAAAAAACACACGCCCTTGCTTCCTTGAATAGATAACACAAACACATGTACTTCTGTTGCAATGCATTATTTTTTAATGAGAGCTGGCCACATCCATACATACCTTCATAAGTACTGTAAAGTCTAAACAAAACAGAGCATACATGAATACAAGAAAGTGCTCCTGACTAGGTTTGTGGCACACGTTTGATCGGCCTGTCACTGAGGAGCATTTATGACCCACAAGCAACTTGGTGTCGACCAAAATAGATCAGATTGGTGTCTGTGAACAGAAATAGTTGGGACCTAGCCTGGAAACCCAGCAACTCATTGTACAGCTGTCAAAATGAGTGCAGCAAAAGATGACAGCTAATAATAGCAGTATCAGTCCGTATCAGCCTGTATTCTTTGTTACATACTCAGTTTCCCCTGTATTTTCAGCAGTGTTTTTCAGCCGGACAAATTACACTGAATGGGTTAAAGTATCGCCTTCAGTGCACATTTGAATACACAGAGGCCCACATCCAAATATACACACATGAAGATCAACCTCAAGGGTATTCAAAGTTGCTCAACAATCAAAGGAAAGGTACGTGAAGTCACTGTGTTCGTTAAATATCTCTGGCCTTGGTAAAATATGTTGCTGCTGTCTTCATGAACTGGGCAAAGAAAAACACATTTTGTTTTACAGCAGATGCTAATTTATAGTCAGCTGAACCCTTTTTATGTGGGTTTGCAGGTGTGTATGTATTTAATAACTCTATTTAATAACTAAATTACTCACCTCAATAAGCCATGGCTTCAGCTTGTCATCAATAATGATGTCATACCCGTAACATTCAAAACAGTGCTTGTCGTTGTTCATCACAGGCTGAGGGAAATAAGAAACAGAGCCCAAATTAGGAAGAGGAGTTGACCCATGAGTGATTGTGATATGTTCATAACTTTTAATGCAAGTGATTCACCTAGGAAGGATGTTAGCAAATAACCAGTGCAAAAATATACTGGTGGACATAACTATTAGGACACAAAGTGGCCTGCGTAAGGAGGCCTTGGAGGGGAAGTGGATCGGATCACTTAGTAGAAAAGGGAAGTGTGCATTAAGTTGAGTGCACTATTGTGCTAAAAAGAAAAAGGCACCACAGCATTCAGGTGGTTTTACAGCTGTGTGTTTAAAAGTGTTAGCCTGCTGCAGTTAGCTCAACGCTAAAAGCAGCAACCCAACAGGAAGAAAAAGTAAAACACAGCTACCAGAGGCTTCAACATGTGTGGTATAATGTCTTTTTTTGTACCGCATCTGGTTGAAGCACTGGCGATGTAAAGAGGTCTGTGGTAAACATATATATTATCCTGAAATGGGCCATTCTACATTAAGTATATTTTGATGCTAATACTTCTCTGAAGGAGAATTCTTTTATTTATTGTATGTCAGTAAGTGTCAGTAAGTGTCCGTAACTGTCCGTGTCCACTTACAGCCACAGCTTTCAGGGACTGCACCACAATCCAGTGGATCTGGTCAAACAGTCGGCTGGTCACATCCTTTCCTCTGGTGCTTTCTAGGTACAAACGGAGGTTACTGACCGTCCACTTGCCTCCATGAACGTGGTTGTAGTCATCCTGTGTTAAAAGCACACAGTCTAACTAGGTGTTGGAGTTTTGGGGAGGGGGGGTTGTGTGGAGTTCTGGTGTAAAAAGATGTACAGCTCAACTCAGAGAGGAATGTGGTTACCTGTAATTCACCAATGGAATAACCCTTCAACATCCATAATAACCTATTTATTGGTGCTGAACACTGATTTAAGATACTACATTCTAATAACAATGGTTGTGCTGTTTTTACTACTATAGGAAATATTCTATGTAGCCCTCCTAGCCACACCAGACATGATACAGACTTACCCCATGTTTCTGGATGGCCACATTAGTGAGGTGAACAAACATGTTATCCAGTTCACTTGTACTGGGAGTGTACTTCACTGTGCAGAACCGACAGAAGCCCAGCTTGTACCTGAGAGCCCCCCAAAAAAGAAAGCTCAATAAACAACCTCAGAAACATTTGCACTGGCTTTGAAAAAGATGTTTATGAATTGAACTGGTCTTACATGTAGCATTTGAGAGGCCGATAGGTGGTCACCAAGACATAAAGACGCAGGTCAAACTTCTTCCCTCCTATCAGCAGAGGATTGTCAATGTACAGGGAGATGACATATGCTTCCTTACCACTAGAGGCTGCAACAAACCTGGAGGCAAAAAGCAAGATACCAAACATCAGATACCTACAACCTTTGACCAATCTGATGTTTTACAAGAGCAATCACTACCAGTTTTGGATGTTACAGGTTTTTAATGTTCAAAGCAGTTGGCCTCCTCCTCATATTGGATCATTTATTGGGAACTGTTTCTTAACCAATTTACTCTGGTGGGATGACTTCACCAAACAAGCTAAAAAATAGCAACAAGAGGTGCTTTTTGATTTGTTTTTCCATAAAATATAAATGAAAATGTGAGAGTACAAAAAACAAAACAATGTACAGTGCAACCTCACAGGAAAATGCGTACAGTGGCTACGTGTAAGTTATGATGAAGTCTTTGTTAACTCACGTGGAGGTGCGGCTGTCTCTGGACCACTTTTTGATCTGGGACAGTTTGTTGATGAGGAAGATGCCTTTGCCCTGGGCCTTCCCACAGGGCTTCATGATCCAGGTGCTGGACGGATTCTTACGAAACTCCTCCACGAACAAATTATAATCGGCCGGGAGCATGAACGTCACAGGGACAAAATCTGCACAAAGCATGGAGAAAAAAAGCACAACATAATCAACTTTGTCACATTTCAATGATATATGTGTCTATGAGGGGGGAAAAAAGAAGGGAGGCAGATAATAAGAATGCATTTTTACACTCATCCTTCCCTGTAGAGCTCTAATAGATACCTAGATAAATGTATTTTCCATTTTCGTCCTTCTCTGCCAGCGGGCTTCCTTCCTTCTCAAGCTCCTTGCGGTAGCGTTTGATGTTCTTGATCATCAGGTCCTTCCTGGTCAGCTCATAGTGGTTGGGGAAGTGGTTAACCATCTGGTCATCTGACAGGCGGTAGCCGGTGTCCACGCTGAACACGTTCCTGATGGTCTGGATGCTCATCCTGCACGTGGGTACAAATAAACCTGCTTTACACTGTAAAGAATCTGGAACCTTTAAATAAGCTTGGTGACATAATTATTACTCATGAATTCTCACAGGGTCATCATACACAGTTTTTGCAGAGGTGGAAAGTTACATAGGTGCACTGACTTACATTGACTATGAATGTGGTTAAAACTGGTCCTCACCTTGCATCAATATTAACAACTTCACAATGTAAAATATGTAATAATATACTAGTCACTGGGGCAACTTTTCTGCAAAACAAGTACTTATACTTCTGATACTTTAGATTTGATTCTTTTGCTTTTTTCTGAGAAGGATTTTTAATGCAAGACAATTAACTTATATGCACTACTTTTACATTGTGATACTGGTACTTGTAAAAGCAAAGAATCTGAGTACTTCCTCCACCATTGCTTGTATTTATATGTATAGGTGTGGTGCTTGCATGACATAGTGTCCAAGGACCAAAGAGTCACGTGTAATGTAGCTGGAAAACCTACCAGTAGAAATTCCAGTCCTCGTTTTCTGTGACTTGAATCCATTCCCTTTTCTCAAAGTTGTTGATGAGCACTGATTTTTCAATATCTGTCACCCACTTCACCTTACCGGCCATGGTGCCTCCCACTAGGGTGGGAGACAAAACAACAGGTAAACATGTAGAAAAGCAGGGGGAAAAAACGAGCAAGACTACAGATAGAACAGAGAGGGGGCTGAATGCTGTTACTGCTTTTCGCTGTGGTTTCTCTCTAGTCGCCTACCTGCAAATCAATGTCAGGAAACAGCCAGTCATCAGCATCAGCTAGCCGGGCTGGCTCAGTAGTTAACAGGCTGCTGGATCCTCCCCGGACTGCTGCAGAGGCTGGGCGGACATCACCCAGTCAGTGATGCAATCTCATCAGACCGTCGTTTGCAGAACTCACAGCCAAGCACAGCGGCACACCAGTCCGTCAACATCACCGCTAACAGGCCATCTCTCCCATGTTAGCTCCTTGTTTTTAACGCTAACAAGTCACATCTATGGATCCAGGCGTCGTGAAGCTGGACAGTGACGAAAACCCCCACCACTGTTAAACTACTCTTCACAATAAAAGCCTTTGTTATTAATTACACACACAATATAAACTTACTATGCGACTTAAGATCGATTTTTATGATTTTTTTAAATAATAAAAACGTGTTAAAAACATTAAACGATACCGTTGTGGTCTTGGCCTTTCCGGCTTAAGAACCTAGCAACGGGGGACGCAATGGTGTCACCGCAGGGTGTCATTACCACAGTGTACCAGCAGGGGTCAGTGTTGGACAGTCTATGGAGTTCAAACTGAAACACAGTGCATCCATGTGATCTCTGCTAAAAGCTGGAGCACTTCCTGTATGAAGGAAAAGGACTTGGATTTTTTTTTTTTTTATTCATAGATGTAAATATTTAAAGACTAAACCCCAAATGAACAGATGTTTCAAAAAACACATACTACTTGCAAATTCTCTTCAGTGTATGAAGGACAGAAATACAAGCAAACTTTTTTCCTAATAATTGATATGCAAGCTGTCCAAATATCCGTTAGTGGATATTTCTATCACAGTTTTTATAAGATATATTCTTATAATTTGCAATACATTCAATAAACAACTTTTCAAATAAAGGCAAAATGTTTGCCTTGTTATTGATTTTTTGTTGTTGTTGTTGTTGTTTGCTATGTTGGAACTACTTGGTGTTACATGTTAAATAAACAAATTTTCAAAAAACTAAACTAACACATGATTTCACCACGTCCACCTCTTGCGCCCGTCGCCCCCTGATGGTCACTCTCGGCAGCAGCAGGTAAAGGCGTGGCCTATCACGTTTGTGGCAGTTACCTGAGAGCAACAAGATTAAAAGGACGCTGCTGTAAGTGCAGGAAAACACCTTACGAATATTTCTTTATTTTATTGTTTCCAATACGCTTTGTTAATAATGTCTTTATATTTGTTGCAGGGCGGCGTCCACTTTAATCTACACAAAAGGTAGGTTTTACTTTCTTTTTTTGTTGTTGTACATGCACCTGTTTACTGCCAGAGCAGAAGCGTTCATATTCGATTAAGATCTAACATGATACTATTCCAACATGATACAGTATACTACTTTATACAGTTAAAATATTTTCTAATAGTTTAAAATTATCTCATGTTTGTGTGTTTAATGTGTAGTCTAATCAGTGTGATCTTCAAAACGACCTTTGTTTGCTTTGGGTGAGAAGGATGATTTCACCTCTTTGTTATGACAATAACTGCTATACGTTATTTCATGAATTATACTATAATTATACTTATAATTACAAAAAAAATCCTCAGAGTATTATTTTGTGATTATATTATTGAGGTTCCCACGTTTATGGCTATATTTTGGTATTTCTTCTTTTAAATGAGCTTAAACACAGAGGATTCCCTCAGGATACATCCGGATTTGTAAATGTACAAATAGTTAAACTCTATAAGCAGATTTTCCGGAGCCAGTGATGTTTTATTTTTTACTGGTAAGGATCAAAAGGCAGTTTGGTTGATTTGAGTTATGGAAATAGAGCATTTGCATTCAGGCACAGGCACAACAGGAACTGGACGCAGGACAGGTGCAGGTAGGAGGCTACAAACCTATGAAGGCCCCGATTGTTAAGACAAAAAAAAAAGAAAATAACAAGTCATGTGTAGATTACATTTACAGTTTCTCGTATAAACTAGTCCCAAACATCATGTCCAGTTGGGACCCAAAACACACTTTTTGTTGTAAGTGGACAACAACCGTTGGACTTAATCCAACAGATGATGTCATCTCTTCAAAGCCAGGAGAGCCTGTTTTATCAACCTGTTTTTTCTCCCCAGTAACAGAGCCGCCACCTATCCTGGTAACATGACCCAGTATTTACACAGCCTGTTTATGAACGTTGGGAGTCGAGCAAGGATAACACACAAACACTGTCAAACTATGGGGCCATTATCTGTCCTGCATGGCTAATGATGTTTTAGTTATTCTCACACGTATACTAATATGAATAATTTGCATGATACTGGTTCTCTTCACAGAAAACAAAGATGGTGGAACAAACAAGACAGCCGAGTCGTGTCGTCTCTCTCCAGGCTGGACCTGGTGATGTGGACCCTGGCACCCTGTTCGACGTTAACCTCAGGTACAGCAGAGGCCCTTCCCCGCACTAGTGTGACTGTTAATTACAACAACAACACACAGTTAAGCCTCGGGCAACAGACCATGTGGGATCAGTAGTAGCAAAAACAAACATGATCATAAAAAGGTTTTTGTTTAGAGAATCACCTGTGTATGTGATGGATTTTATATTGCTTTAAATACAAAATATAAAATACAAAAACTTACTGAGCACTTATCTAAAATATTCAATGTGACAAATCCAACTGAAAAAAAATTTTAAGCAACTGAACAAAATCTCTGCCTGTTCTGTTTCAGAGTCAGTGACAGGAGCGCTCGTGCCGTTGCCCGCCAGCTGGCTGCAATTGGAGACCAGCTAGACTGGGAGTGGACCAGCAGACAGCCAAACAGGCTACCAACTCTTCTACACTTGCTGAGACCTGCTCAGGCACTGACTAGGACCATCTATCGGTAAAAAAATCTTAAAAAAAAAATCCCTCTTCATGTTATTTCGCTAATCAGATCTTTATGTGCCTGGCTGTAACCTGGTGCTGTTCTGTCTCAGGGATATGCACAGCCAGTTATGGGCCTTCCAGGGTCTCTGTGCTGCAGTGAAGGCCTGGGTAGTGAGCACTGCACCTGGGCAGGCTATCCTCAGACCTGATGCCTGGGTAACACAACTTTACTATGGCATTATACACTATATATTTTGTTAATGTGGGTTATTTATTTTATTTACACATTTTTGTACATTTGTACACATTTATACATTTTTGTCTGGACCTGCTGGCTTGTAAAGTCCCCCAAGTTATTCAAGTTTAACTCATTACGCTTCATTTCACAGGTGTCCAGTTTTAAACCAATCACCTGCACTGGCTGGACCAGAGGAGCCCTCGTGACTGTGACACTGGTGGCCACGGTGAGCCTCTTTGGTGCACTATGGATGGAATGGAAAGCCTAAAAGGCCATAAGCAGGTCTTTTTGGCCGTTATATATTTGACAAAAATGTTTGCAAATGAGTGACAATTATTGCTTACTGATTTGTTTCTGCTGTTTACTTTGACTTCTCTTTTTATACTATTTTGATGAGCGGTACTGTAAGATGACGCTGAAGTCAGTAAAAAATACTTTAACTCATGGATATTGTTAAAATCTGTTTCACAAAAGTGCCCAGCGAGTTGGCCAGCGTACTGTAGCAGTGACATTGTTTGAGAGTTATATCAATGTCAGAAGCATGTTTCCATGATTGGACTGTTGCTGGCCTGCAGTCTTTTGTATCCAGATTAGTTTCTTACTGGTTTAAGAGGCCAAAATTTTTTTTTACAGATAATATGTAGCCTGGCTTAATAGAAAATGAAGGGAGCTGGTCTTTCTGTTGCAGATTTGAAACTGCTTTTCACGTGATGCAAAATAAAATTCATAATGACAAAATGCTGCAGTCTCATTAATAAAAAAGTATTCATTTAATTACACAATAACACACAAACAATACCTTACAAAACAACCACAGAAACTTGCAGGTGTAGCTGTATAGTCAAGATGTCTGAGATAAAATAACCACTCATCCTACTCTTGCAGAGTCCATGTCTCTGCATTATCAGTCTTCATAAGTGATGACCTGCACTTGTGTGTATTTCCTGAAGGCCTTCGCGTTGCACTTTTGAAGCGTGGCGCCGAGCTGCTTTCCCGGACCAACCTCGTAGGTGTAAGGGAAGTTCTCCCCCTGCGTCCTCTCGTAGATCTCGTGCAGAGTCTGCTCCCACTTCACAGGGGACACCAGCTGCTTTACCAGCTGTCTGCGCAAGTGGCTCTCATTCATGTAGCGTTTGCCATCAACGTTGGAGTACACGTTGATCACAGGACGCCGTATCTGAACAGGAGACAAATCCAGGTGTTAGATGATGTTTGCTGAAAAGGTTGCACACGTATGTGGCTGATTGGGCGTGGGGGAAGTAAATAAAAACACTATGAAAAGTTGATGTGGCTTAAAAACAGTATGACTGACCTCCACCTGTCTGAGAACCTCTCTGAGGGGTTCAGTCGCTGACGCCATCAGCTCAGTGTGAAAAGCTCCACTGACCGGGAGAGGTTTGGTCCTCATGAACTCCAGACGTCTCGAGTTCTGCTGGAGGAAATCCAGAGCCTGGCAGGACGACACAGCTCGGATTAAAGAGTAATCACAAGAGAAGCCCAGAGAAGAAAATACACTTCTTCATCACACTTTTACACAGATTTATATCACTGTGATTTAGATAAAGATATAGATATAAAGTTTGTTGAGTTTTTATGCCCCGCACCTGTTGGTGTCCTGCGATGACCCTGCCATCAGGGAACAGATAGTTGGCCACAGAGCACACTGGCTCCTCAACCCCCTGGCTCTTGCAGTGCTCCTTAGCTTGCAGACAAGCGTATTTATACTGAGCCTGACGTTTACCGATGACTGACAGCATCCCACTGGGAACCAGCTCTGACGCTTTCTGCATGGCCTCTGCACGAACCTTCACTGCATACAGGGCTAGAAGACACAGCAAGGTTAAATAAGGCATACAAACTAACACTAGTGCCTTAGGTGATTTGTTGCCAGAGTTTTTAACCGAGCTACAGCTTTGTCCTGCACAAGATTAAAAAAATGATGTCATGTTTACCTTCTGCAAAGTTTATGGCACCAGAAAATACCAGAGCAGCAAATTCTCCAACGCTGAAACCTGCAGCGGCAACACACGTCTCAACGGCCTGTGGAAAAACGTGTTACAGAAATTTGGAAAGAAAAAGAACATAATGTCTCAGTAATGATAATATAATGTATTATATTCTACTATATTTGATTGCTGATCGTTATCTGACCTTTGGGTTTTCGCAGTTGAGCCTCTCCACCGCAGCCAGTGAGGTGACGAACACCGCCGGCTGACAGTGGACCGTCTTCATCAGCTCCTCCTCGGGCCCCTCCAGGCACAGAGCCAGCAGGTCGTACCCGAGGATCTTGTGGGCCACCGTAAACATCTCCTTAACGTTAGGGTACTTCAAAAGTCCTCTACCCATGCCCACAAACTGACTGCCCTGCCCGGGGAAGAGGAACACGCAGCGGCCGCTGGGGTCCTTTCGGCGCCTCCACTTCAGTTCCTGAGCCTCGGGCGGCTCGCCGTCCGGGAGAGGAGCGGAGGCTCCAGGCGGAGGATGGTCAGGTGTATCCGGGGAGCCGCGCCGGCTGCTGGACAGTCTCCTGCTCATGGACACCAGAGACCTGACCTTCCCTCTGGAGGCTGCTGTCATGCTGACAACCACTGATGCCAACATGGTTCACTCCTCACCTAATGACGTCTTCACGGGCTAAAACAAACCCATAATCTTCCTGAATAAACTGTGGTTAATCTTAAATTAAAAAAAAATAACTTTGCGCCAAACAGACAGCCTTACTGTAACCAGCATGACACAGTCTGGGGGCTACCATGTTGTTTGAAGTAGAGAAAGTTGTTGTGTTTTCTTTCCGGGTCAGCTTCCGGCTCTTTTCTGCTTCAGCGCCACCTGCAGGTCAGAATATGTCATGATTGTAGTGATAAAGTCGCTGAAATGTGAATTGACTAAATCACCTTCACAGCTTCAAAGATTAGACGATTAATTGATTAGTGGATTGACAGAAAATTAACTGGCAACTATTTGCACTATGTGTACCATTCACATCAAGCATGGGGTTTTTTGTATATATAATTTTTGCCTTTATTTATGTTTCTATAGCTAAAAAATTAATTGTAAAGGAAACATCTACAGCCTTATTCTTTTATAATAATTATATCTTCTTTGTTCATGTGATTATGCATTTAAGATTCTGCTGTTTGTATTGCACTCTTAACTCTCTGTGTCAGATTCTGCTCAGTATCTGACAGCCTTAAAAAAAATAGTTTTTAAGAATGGTTGACATTTGAGAGTTCAAAAAAATGTAGTACGTAACGTACGTGCCATAAACAAACGTTTTGATAAGGATCTCTTAAATTTGACTATGGAGAAGCTGTGACCAGGATATGCACTGAGCAGCTAAAAAACAAACTCTGGTGGACAAGCTAACGTCATTGATATATCTGCCTGCTAATTTATTGGTTGGGCTCTGCTGCTCAGTACTTTGTATGCCCTAAAACCCGAGACTAGGTTAAGGTAAAGGAAAACAAACCTCAATCCTGTGCAATGCTGTATCCATCTGAACTATTTAACCTTTTTACTTGTACACATTTATTACCTAATAACTTCTTGTGGTGTCAGTTATCAGATTTGAGCAGAGAACCTTAAAGAGAGGAGAGCTAGCATCATGAAGTCTCATATTAATAAAGTTTAAGAGAGACTCCAGACCAGAGTTTTAGAGAGAGAGGTGGCAGCGATTCACATGGTTTGGTCAGGGAAATGACAAATACCCCAAAATAAAGTTTTGTTATTCACCATTGAACTTTATTGTACAAAACTGTTGATCTTAGTCAGATGTGTTTTACTTTGATCCTGCATCACATTGTGCTTGTTATTGTCATTCTCCATCTTAGTGTGCGACTCTGAATATAAATATAATACAACTCTTTTTTGAAGATTTTCCATGTATTATTGTTAATAACGTTTCTCTTTTCACACTCAATCTTACACAAATGAGGAATTTCTTTTATCATTTTTCAACTCGTACATATGAAAACCTGTACCCCTCAACAGGGTCGTCACATTTGTCCGTTGGGTTTTTCCTGTGATTCGTCTGACAGCTGGGTGGCCTCCATCTGCTCCTCCAGTCTCTGGTTATCCCCCAGGGTCTGGCTGTTCTGATTGGCTCGTATCTTGAATTTAGAGATGAACTCGTTACTTGCCAGAGCCCCTTCCTTTTTGGGACAGATTTGTTTTGATGATAGGCGATGTTCCAAACGCTCTACAAAAAAATACAATTGTTAATGTCCAATTTGTTTGTGTCTTTTTTTGTTAGCACAGAGCAGACAAAGAGCATACTGCACCTCCAGGAGAGATGGGCGTCATCAGGCGGTTCAGCTGGACGTTCCAGTGCCGTACGTGTTGACTGGCGTTCCTCAGCTTCTCCTGAACCTCCTGGAGTGAGAGGATGAAAGTGGTAGCATTTTTTAGTATTAAACATGGTGGACACTGAGCTGATCCAAACACACTGACTCTTTCTCACCTCCAGGCGCTGGTGGCTCCTCTGGCGAGATGCTCGCAGATCCTGGAGCTCCTGAGAGGCTGAGTGGAAGGCTGAAGGAGTGTCCTTGTCTGTACTGCCATCTGAGGCCTCCTTTGTGGTGATGGTCCTCTCCTGCTCCTGCAGCAGCTGACACTGCTGCTTCTTCTCCTCTTCAGCCTCCAGCAACCTGTAGAGAGGACGAAAGAAAAGAAGTAAGAAGCACAAATCAAGTGAACGAAAGTGTCTGTGTAGTGTGGTTAGGTTTAGAGCAGACAGCTTTAGAGACATGAGGCAAAGATTTGACCCATTTACAAACACAAACATCTATAAATTCGCTTAGAAATCATAGAAAAAAAAAAAAGATGTTGCTTATGACTCCAGAAGAACCCTCCTGAGAATCATGATTTTAAGTTGTACCTCACAGCAAACTGTAGTTACATTGGGAATACACATGGTTCTTACCTCTCCAGCTCCTGTCTGGCCCTCTCCTCCTCCAGCCGAGCCTGGATCTCCATGTTGAGAGCAGCCTCCAGTTTCAGCTGCGTCAGCTCCAACTCGTGAATTCTCTTCTTCTGTTGCTCAGCCTCCCTTTCCTTCTCCTGCATCTCTGCCTGCATGCTGTCTCTCAACTGGGCACGCGCACACACACACACACACACACACACACACACACACACACACACACACACACACACACACACACACACATCAGTTTAGTGGAAAGAACTGACCTATTCCTGAATCACCTTTTCCAAGAATGTCGTAACTATTTCTCCACCACTAAAAATCACTAAAGGTTAAATCCGTATTTTATAATGCCAGTGTTTTCAGAGATCAAAGTCAATGGGATGGACTCTAAACCCCATTCCAGAGGAACTGTAAATAAATGTTGTCATCTGGCAAAGTTTTTCCTACCATCTCGGCCTCTTTCAACTGTCTCTCCAGCTTCATCTGCACCTCCCTCTGTTTCCTCCTTTCTCTCTCCTCTGCCTCCCTCCGTCGGGTTTCCAATTCCCGTGCATGCTGCAAAACACACATATATCCCACATGATGCTAACACGTATTTATTATTGTGCCATTACTGTCAGCAAGCTTGACGTTGTGATTGAATAACTGTCCCTCCACTGATCCCTTCCTTTCTTACCTGGATGATGCTTTCAATCTCGAGATCCTGTCTGTCTTTCTCCACCTTCTCCATCTCTTGGATATTCAAGTCGTCTGATTGGCTGCTGCAGCTGCTGTGGGCGCTCCGGTTGCGCTCCCGTTGGCTGTGTTCCCGCTGGACCCGTCTCTTCAGTTTCAGTTCGTGGTGAAGGGAGGACTTGCCCTCACTTTGGAGACGGAGGGCTGTCTGAATGGCTGGAGAGGTAACACACACACACACACACACACACACACACACACACACACACACACACTCATTTGCTTATAACGTAAATGGGATATGTGGCCTTTAACATCTTTGTAATCAGACGACTGAAATATCTCAGTGTCATAGAAAATAAGTTGGGGCTGGAGTGGCTAATAAACCTTCATGATTTCCAAAAGCCCAAACTAACTTTCTTTAATTGTTTGCTTTTTATCTGAATATTTCTCTAAAACCAAAGAACATTTAACTATCATCTATGATAGAAACAAGCTTCAAATCCTCATGTCTGAGAAGCTGAAACCAACAAATGTTTGGCGTTTTTGCTTGAAACATGACTGAAACTATTTATTGATTATCAAAATAGCTGCCAATTAATTTCAGTCAACTAATCGATTAACTAATCATTGCAGGTCTGAAGACAATGAAGACTGAAGCACTGAAAATAGACTGACTGCTCTCGTGTTTTTACTTGTACACACCAACACACCTTGAGTCCACTCCACCTTCTGCCTCTGGTCAGACGCACTCATCTCATAGGTTTTATTGTGGGTTTTCACACAGAACAGACAGCGCTTCCCCTCCCTGTCCTGAAGAGCCTAGAAACAGAAAGAAGAAACAGTCAGACCGATATAACACTTAAGTAAGTAAGTTATTTTAGTTGGTGGTTAGTGAGTGGTAAGGACTTTGGGTGAACATGTGTAACCCACAGGGTTCGCGTTACCTCTATGACACAGCTTTTATCCAGCTGGATTTCTCCTCTCTTGTCTTTCAGGTCCTCACTCACGTAGTACGCCATGGAGTGGGGCTTCAGCACAAACCAGCGCTCAGTCCAGTTCCTACGCATGTGCCCCTTTTTCCACATATAACCCTGAAAACAGTGGTCAGGGTGAAAACGACAGGAGAGCAGAAAAATTGGCTAAAAAAAAAGGACAGGAACAAACACATTAAATACTCACCCTCTTTAGGACGTTGTGATACATCTCGAGAAAGACCTCGTCCAGAGCCAGACTGAAGGCCTCAGCACTGGTGACCCTCAGCAGTCGGCCTGCACCCATGTGCTGCAGGAATGCCCATACAGACATACCCTCCTCCTGCACTGTGGCATCCTGGGATATTAAGTCCTCCAAGGGCTTCCCATCCCACTCCTCATTCATTGCTGTGGAGATTTTCTTGAGGAGATACTCAACCTAAAACCATCCACGTATTAGAATATCTTAAGTTTTTTTTAGAAACTACCACAAAAACCAAAAATTATACAAGAGCCACAGTGTTATTACTGCTGATACAGACAGTATGCTGACATACCAGATCAGTACATTTCCATGATATACCTTTACAGAGGAAGGCTACTGTGCTGATAGTACAAAAGCAGTTTATTTTTGTCTCTGTTGACAGGAAACCAAAAGCATTATGGAGGAAGTGCAGGAAGGAAGAGCCCCATTAACTAACTTACTTGCACTGCTGTGAAAAAATGTCTTTGAAAATTACTTATAAATGACTACAATGACTTTGTTGGGACACAAGCTGGGTTTATATGGAACGTGATATTTCTTTCAAGCAATTAGCCAATCGCAGTGTAACTGCATTTAAACTCTTGTTGTTGTCTTTGATTCCTGTGTGATTTGTTCTTTTTATCTGTCGTTATTTATCTAATGAATGTTAGGGAAGAAATTTGCACTTCCTGCATGTTTCTCGATATGTATATGTATATAAGATGTTTTTATTTTGTACTCTGACTTTAAATCTTCTTCGCCAACCCCTCGTCACTCAGGTCTCATTCAAATCCTTAAAATAAAGTCGCTCCCAACACTGAGCGATACCACTCAATATTTAGCACATTAAACTCTCCTCTCTCGTCATTTACCTCCTCTGGTATCATCACCAGCGGGTAGCGGTCCTCAGACAGGAGATTGAATAAACAGAAGAGCTTGAAACTGTCCCTCTCTGACAGCAGTGCCCCCTGTGGTACCTCCTTGTAGTTCTTCTTCATGGTCATCATCCAGCACAGGTCGTCAAACTTCTCCTTGTCGAACATCCCCTCTTTGACCTGGAGAAAAAAACCCTGAAAGTGACGACTTATGACTGAAGCCTTAACGGAATTAGATGAAACAACAAACAGAATGGGTATAAAAGGTCACACAGCTACAGAGATTATTTCTTTCTCGTAAGACAAAGCCTTGATTCGTGGAAAGCTGCTCCACCCACTGAGCTTTAACTCTAACCATTAAGACCATTTCTGCCCCCACAAGCAGATCTGCTTCTCAGAAATGTCTGTGGAACTAAACTTTCCTGGTAAGAACAATCCAATAAAGCTCAATAATAAGGTCTATACATCTTAAAAATATTTCCAAACTGTTAAAGTAAAGGTAGGATACATTAAAGGAGGAAAGAGGAAGGTAAAGAATAAAGCTGGTGATACTCGATTGTCGTTAACAACTCCCACAAACAGATGAAAACCAAAATGCCTTAGTCATGAAGATGTAAGTCTTCAATAACTGGTCACAAAACTATACTTTTCACACGTGTTTATGTGCCACATATAGACACGTTAAAGCGCATCAAGACAACTGCCACTGAAACAACAACGTGACTTTAACAGTCACAGTACCTTATCCAGTATATATTTGTTGAGGTAGGGCATGTAGCCATGATTAGACACTGGCCCGTCATCATCGTCCTGGAAGTGCTCCTCCAGGGCCACGGGGTCGTGTGGGATGTGCAGAACTGTATACAAGTTATGGGAAAGCACCTGAAGAAGAAGACACAGACATACAGTATACGGAAATATACACATGTATGCATGTATATGTGGATTGTCTAAACTCACTTTAAATGTATAAAGCTCTGTAGACAGTCTGACTCTGCTGCGCACTCTGTATTTCTTCATATATCCACATACACACACACACACAAGTACAGACAGCTGGCCGTCAGTGACTAAGCATGTCAGGACAGCTTTCTGCCATTTCTCTGGATTCTTCTCTCCTAAGGGGGCTCAGTCAGGCATGTAGGAACTGGGCAGAAAGCAACATGACAGACAAATATAACATTCACTGAGGGGGAAAGATGGCAAAATAAGGTTGTCTGTGTTGTCTTTAAAAAAAAAAAAAAAAAAAACTCAACCCTGACGGTGGTGGTGTTTTGCCTCTGATAAAATCTCTGGGCCACAGGCACAAGTTGGACTTTGAGCTGAAACATGGGCTCACACCTCCAGTCAGGTTACGTGTCCGCAGGGAGAAGACTTGAAGCCTTTTCAAATATTTGGACTTGTGTGTGAGCTTGTGGGGCGTTTGTGTGTTAATTGTTTCCAAGATTACCCCGCTGTTCTATAGTTGTCTTTATATTTTACAACATATAAAGACAACTATAGAACATCTAGTAAGATCTGGTTTGTTTTAACCAGTCAAAAGGTTATTTAAAGGGGAACAGCAGCAGAAACACACAGTTAAAGTCTCTGCTGTCCAGTGGACGCCCCTCGGCCTCAGTTTCCTGATCTTAAAATTACTGCAAACTTTCCTCCTTACCTTTAACTGCGATTTGGAAACTTTCCCACACTTCTCCACGTCCAGCGATGTGAAAGCGTACCAGATGGACTTGAGGAGTTCGGATTTTAGGTCCATTTTGGAGACCTCGTCGTGCGCAAAACAACTACATTTCCAAGCGCAGTGCAGCGCGGCGGCTTTTACGCAGCAACGAGCGAGCGGTGGTGGTGAGAATTGCCAAATAAAACAGGCCCATGGGGCAGAGCACAGACTACTGTGCGAACTGCAAAGGACCAAAATGAGTCAGATGTAGGGCAGACTTAAAGAGGCGGAGAGTCGAGATAAAGCGTCGAGTCCCACACGCTCCAAATACCTTTCTCACATTTTAAACAAATTTCCTGCCATGTCCCCTAAAAGAACACGTAACCTATCGAAATAAAAGAGTCAAACGTAGGCATACATGCGAAATTTCGACCAATGGAAGCTACATTTCTAAAATCTGAGACATTTATCCAGACAGTACAGGGTGGATTTCTGAATACCTCAAATTGCTGCCAGCCAAAATAGATGGGATCCGTGTTACTATTAGATTCAGCAGGCTTGCAGAGGGGTTGAAGGACACTCCCATTTGTATAAAGAGCCTAAAGTCATATTTATTTTAAAATCTGAAAAGTGCAAGAACAAAACGATCCACAGAATCTTAACAATTTTAAACTGTGAATATGTTCTGATGGAAAACGTGAACTGTCAATTTAATATATATTTTTTAAACTTATCATTAAAATACATTTAATATATACTCAAGGATTTCAAATTATTCAACACACTGAATGATTTATTTTATGAATTAGGTGTGTTTTTACTATTGAGACCCTCATACAATATGGCTAAATATACCTACATGTCAGCTGTGTAATGTGGGTCACTGCATATGTTAAAACTTTGACTGAATTACTGTTGCCTTTCTTAATATCTCTAATCAAGTTGTTGTGAATTCACTTTTCCTCTTCCTTGGAAGATGTTTTGGGGCAGTTCAGATCTCACAGATCTCATAATAACTTTAATCTGCCCCGCTTTGCAGCTATTTTGTGTCATTTCTGGTGAGCATTTGTTTTGTACACTATCAGTGGTAAATAGAGAAAATTATATCCGCCAAACCCACGCTGGTTTTCAGAAGTATTGTGAGCAAAACAGCCCTCATGGTTTCTTTGAGTCAATCGAATATCTCTCAGAGCTCGTCTTTTGTGTGGTGAAACTGCTAGTGAGGACGTGTCAACCTCAAGCAAAATAGGTTAAACAAGGACAGTGTAATCAGATAGAAAGCATCCGCAAGCCTTGTCAGAGCATAATGTAGGCTAATCAATACCATAATTAGGTCATGAAAATGGTAGTCATTGTTCTGAGGCCATAGCCCAAAGCCTATCTGTCTCTGAACACTGATATATGTAGGTTTTTAGGTAAACTTTGTGATGTATGAAATGCTATTTCATTTTATCCACATTGAGCAGAGGATATAGTTCATGATTTTCTGCTCCGTAAACTAATCAATGCCGTGTCAGGCTGCTGTGTTTCATCATGCTCAGCAGTGTGTCTGTATCTGTTGTCTCCCTTCAAGGTCAGATCTAATCACCGTTGTCTCAGGTGGTAGAAATGGGATGCCATTCAGTTAGCCATAACTCAGAATTGACTGGCCAGAAGTCTCGTGTGAGGATCGACCACTCGCAGCGCTGAGAATTTACCACACTGGCAAATCTCCAGGATGGCCTTCCTCATAAAATAAAGACAGAGACGTGTCTCTAAAGGTCTTTAATACGCAAATGGAAGCCTCACACTCGCCACCTGCCAAGTTAAGGGATAAATTTTTCACTTATTTCTGCTTTTAAGAGGAAAAAAAAACTCACATTAAAAAGTACTCTACACAAGATTTCAGCAGTTCACACAGTGTTTATTATATATACTGTACATACATCAGAAATACATTCACCTTGCTGCGCTGACTGTTGTTTTAGTTTAAACCTATTATACCACAGCACCATTACATTACAAGTCTATTGCCATTTATGTTTAAGGGCAGAAGACCTTGACATTGCCATCCCCTGTGTTGAATCAATATCATATCCTGTAATGAGGAAAATATTTTTTTTATTGTTGACAGATATAGTTTACAGTTTCAATCATGCTTGTTTGCACTGTTGGTATTTATTAGAATGGATTATACATTACTGAATGTGGGATAGATACATTCCAATTACAAGAGCAATAAAAAAGGCCTATCCTGAATAGGAAAGGTGCGATTTATAATGATTAGGCTGGAAGGGAGGCTGATGGATTTACATCATTTCAGTGAACATAGTAATACAAAAACACATATAATAACATGTTGTAAGAAAAAAAAACTTTAATATACTTACTTGCTTTTTTCCCAAGAAGTAGTTTAAAAGATTGATACCACTTTCCTGTTTGTATGCTAAACGTGAAGCTACTGCCAGGAGACTGTGTTCCAGACTTCTGCCTGTCTGTTTCATGCTACAAGTGGGCTGCACATTATCTGGGTCAAGCCAATGCAACCAAGTAGTGTTGCTCATAAAAGTCAATGTTAAAATAAACTTGCGCTTCAGAACATACAAACTTTAGTAACACTGTGACATCTGGAGGAATGTCATAATATCACCAAATCTCTTACCAAAGCACAGTAACCATTTTAACAGCTTGCCAGGTGTACAGTATAAATGGAACAAAATATCACAGACAGTGTTAAGCTCTTTTCTAAAGCACCATTCTAGCACAGTGTGGACTTTGTGATGGAAAAACGAAACGATGTAGGATACAAACATCTGCTGAGCACAGCCAGACTAAATCATCTAAAGTGGAAAACTGCTGGTGAACATTCCTGTGAATTCAGTGGTGAGCTCTGCTACATGAGGTAACTTGAGGAAAAATCCACTATGAGAGTAGTTCAACTCTAAATAATTCTTTTTAATGCATAATTGTGTCTTTATACATTCTACATAATGAAGCATATCAATTCATGCCCAATATGTGATCTCAGTTTGGAGATCAGAAGGTTTGGAGGACACAACCAGATATTTTCTAAAATGGCAGAGTTTCATGCACCATCCAAATGCACCAACTGACAACTGGTCATTTATCACTATCAAACAATAAAATGGGATTTCAACTTGTGGATGGATGCCCCAAAAAACTCCCCCAGCTTCGCAATTCTATTACTCTTTGAGGACATTGTTCATTACCAATCCTAATCATCTACAAATGGGTCAATCCTTGGTTTGAAATTGACCATTAATGTGCCACTACACGACGATGTTGTCTTGGTGCTAGTTTGTTGGCCAGCAGACAAGCCAGGGCAATGCCTCCGATCTGGGTGAAGGCCAGTCCCAACACAGTGGCAGCAATGTGGAAGACGTTGTCATTGACCAAACTGAAGACTTTGCGGAAGCAGCCGTGTGGATGGATTCCTGCAGCAGCTACTCCATCACTATTATCCGACACAAGAGGTCGATTCTTGCAACCCTTGCGCCTCACACAGCAGCTGTCCGGCAGGGAAACCGAGGTGCCGTTCTCAGTGGGCAGGAAGGTCATATGTTGGATAGCCCAATCAGACGAGAGCCAGTCACGCCAACCCTCAGCTCCACAACACTCCAGGGCCCTCTGCAGGCTGTCTAGAGCATCGGCACGGCCTTCATCTTCTGTGTATCCAGCCACTGCTCGCTGTAAGCCACTGCGAAATCCTCCGGCAATATCTTCACGGTAAAAGAGGCCTGAGAGTCCTGCTGCCAGACCGGCTATTAGTGCAGCAAGTTGAAAGAACCCATAAGCCCTTAGCACACAGGGCAGGTTTGCAGCCACCCCCAGACAACCCAGGAAGCCCCAGGCGGTGATGGCGGCACCCGTGGACAGAAGGATGAGTGGGGCATTGGGGTAGCGATTGGCAGACAAAAGCATGTAGTCCGCCAGTGAAATCTGAGCCCACACACCCAGGGTGAACAGGGCCAGGCCGGCTGCCCAGAAGAGGCAGCTGAAAGCCAGGAGACCCAGGCGCAGGAGGTGCATGACTCCCACTGGGCGGCAGCAGGGTGGGGCAGCACCCAAAGGTGGAGGTGCAGGGGGCGCCAGGGAGGCTTCTGAGCACACAGACAATGAGAGTCGCTGCTGCTGCTGCTGCTGCTGCTGCTGCTGCTGGTGGAGCTGCACCTCCTTTTCTTGGTATGACGATAGGAGGTAGCCAGGGATGGCAGAGGGTCGACGAGGAAGAGGAGGAGGAGTAAGAAGGTCGAGACCCCGTGGAGAGGACAGTCTTCGCACAGCTAGCTCCTCGTGCTCCCACTCCAAAGCCCGTCTGCTGGGACTCGGCCGAGCTGACAACGAGTCGTACGGCAGTGCAGAACTCATGATCCTGGGCCCGGCTTTATTTACTCCCCTCTTTCTCTCTTTTACGGGCTCCCTCTCTCTCTTCTCAGAGCCTTCACTCTTGTCCTCCTGCAATACACAAACACAATCTCCCTCCCACCTCTTTACGACTGCTTATTAATCCACTACCGACATAACCAATGCCGACTGGTCTGTAAATCTTGCTGATGGGTGTTGCGTCGTGCTGTTATCTGCATCCACAGCCCCCTTGTTTCCACCCTATTTATTTGTTAATATCGGGTGTTCTTTACACCTGCTTGGTCACCAGCTCTCCAAATTCCTCCGCCGACAGTCTCATCCGGACATCTGCTCGCTCACTGTTGCCCCTCGCTCTGGTCAAGACGAGAGGTAATTGCAGTGGGATAGACTGAGAGTCCATCCATGCACACCCTCTCTCGGTGTGGAGGAGACATCCATTTGAGTTTGACTTTGGTCCATTTGTGGAATAAATGATGGGGGGAAATCTCATTTTCTGTAGTTTATGTGATAAATTTAAAAAATAAAAAAAACTTTCTCTGGGTATAACTTTTATGATGTGATGACAAATAAAAACTTATTGTTGATCAATGTCAGTCAAGGACATGACAGATTGAAACCAATGCTTATAGCATTACAGTAAGATGTGAAAATAAATTATTTTTATGTGTGCCATACATTAAAAATCAGTACAATAAAAACTTGTTTTTAAAGTACAGACACAGCATATTTCTTTATAAAGACACGTAAAACATTTTGCTGTATTAGATCCTCAAGTGATCTAAAATCTACACAACGAATGCACACTTTCTAACTGCCCACACAACATTGTCAGCACACAAATAAACATGTTTTTTTCTGTTCTTTAGCATTTTATGAAAAGGCTTTTGTCTGCAGTGCAGGCAACCTCAAGGCAGACTCATTTAATGAACTTACAACCCTTTATTAAGACTTACGAACATTTAAAATTTCTGACTTAAGGACTTGTTGGAAACTGAGAAACTCATGAGCATTTATTAATGAGTTAGCAACATTCATAAATACATTCTTACCAAATAAAGGACAAAGGATAAACAACAGTCAAAGGAACTTTTCACAACCTGGCAACATAAAATTTGTTCTTATAACTGGCTGATTTATTAACACTAATTAAGCAGTTAATTATAAATTATGACCCTTTTATGTCTTATTAGAAAGTGGCACCACATTTACAGATTTATACACTTGGGTTGTTTACTTTGTATATAACATGGATTTTCCCCACAATCCCTGTAGTATTATAGAGTACATTTACCATTTTGTGCCACATAATGCTAACTCTTAATGTATATATTGGATTGTTCTTTTTTTAATGACAGTTGAAATACATGTAGAAACATAGGCCATGCTAAAAATGGAAAACTAATTTAAAACCACTGAACACCCCCATCAGACAGCACTTTGTGGGTCCCCTGTTAAACGATGCAGCCAGTTTTATCCTGGTGATTCCTGCTTGGCATTGGCTTCCCTCTGCCCAATCACAGCTAATTAAAGCCTCTCAGTTAATTAAACACATTCAAATGGCTCTTTTTTTTATAAGGACAACCATAATAGCGACATAATGGCCGAGAGGGGAATACCCAGATAGACTGGTGGAGGCAGAGGAAGGGTAGGCAGAACTGCAGTATAGTCTCATACTGCAGAAAATAGTCAAACATATTTTTCCTCGATTAGAAAAAGAGAAACATTTGATGTGGCTGACGACAATAACTTGTATTGTGATTTCTCATGTGTTTTTCATGCTACACAGCCACATTAAAGTATCTTGTTCTGCAGCATATGACGGATACAATAGTGAGCAGTAGAGAGGGAATTTACCACCAAGAGTAGGAGATGTGCAAAGGAAATGTGGTTATGTCGCTGATGTTTATGGTTAATCTTTGCTCTGTAACCATCAGCTCACAGTCGTTCAGTTTTATGTGCACATTGGGACAGAAATTCATCATTCAAAGACACCTCCAGTACATATAATACAGCAGTAGAAAATAAGATGTGTGAGGAAACCACTCTTCCATCTGTGTGGCTGCAGAGGTGTCCTTTTCAAACAGGGACAGTGACGAGGTCAACACAGTAAAAGCAACATCTGGATATTTGAAAACTTTGTTCAGCATAGATGTTTTTAGCTTTCCAGTCCTTGTTAATCATCTTGTGACTCCCGAAGTATAATGCAATCTAGGACTACAGAAACACTGGTCTCAGCAAAGACTAAACACCATCATAAAAACAGCAGAGGATTATATTTTACGGATTTATTTTATGGCCTAACCTTCGAACTCATTCCCTACCACCAGTGTCCTGTAAACAGTAAACTTTAGTTTTTTTTAACAACATTCACATGTTCTCAATAATACAGCCATTAATTCATGAACCTTGAGGACTATTTGGAGCTGTATGTGTATATTCACATACATTTATCCAAAAGTTTCCATGTACTGAGCAATTTCAGGTGTAGGAGCCAGTGACTGATGCACATGCTGACAGAGTTCACTTTCTGCTGATTTTGTCTTTAGTTAAACAACCATGATAACACTGGCTTTTTATTGTTTGTACCTTAAAGAAGCAGTGTGCCTTGAATTTTAGAGGGATTCTGTTCCCTTACTTGTCCTTAAGGGAGGTGTCTGTGTGCGCCAATGACGCACAATATTGCAGTGACAACCCACAGAAAGAAACAGGCAGCACATGGAGTGAAAAATGTATTTAATGAACAATTTTGTTCACCTGTAATTTCCTTTTAAAACAAACTGTTTTAAACGGAACTGTAGTTTCCTTGTTGCAAGCCTAAAAGCAAATTGGAAAGGAGATAGTAAAGCAGACATAAAACACTGATATGTGAAAATGATTCATGTTTAACAGCTTTAAAAATCAGAGTAATTTCCTCAGAGGTTGAAGGAGGCGACAGACACTTACAGACATATAACTGTGGACAAACATTTCTCTCATGATCAGTATAAAATATATTCTCTCCTAATCAGAATTTGGAAATTCTGATAAAGCTGAACACCTAAACTTAAACATCCAGAAACAATATACATTCTTTGTCAAAATTCCTCTCATTTAACCAATGAGTCTCTTTTATATAGTCAGATGTTTGATTCCTTGAGCTGTATGGGGTCCACAGACTGTGCCTCTCTTCCCTCCTCCCTGTGCGTCTCCATGTGCTTCTTCAGCTTGACCTTGGATGTGAATGTTTTCATGCACTGCTCACAGTATGGCTTCAGCGGCTTCAGTCCTGAGTGGCTGCGTTTGTGTCGTGCCAGCTCAGATGAGCTCTTGAACTTGAGTTCACAGATGTTGCAGGGATACGGCCTCTCCCCCGTGTGGATTCGCTGGTGCAGCTGAGCCTCGCTGAGAGTGAGAAACGACTTCTCGCAGTGTCCGCAGGGGAACGGCCTCTCTCCCGTGTGAATGAGGTTGTGTCTGGTCAGTGCGTACGGCTTGGTGAAGCCCTTCCCGCAGTAGGAGCAGGGGTACGGGCGGGCACCAGTGTGGGAAATGATATGTTCCTGCTGGGTTTTCTTGCTCTTGAAACATTTGTCGCACTGAGGGCAGGAGTAGGGTCTGTCGTCCACGTGTGACCTGTGGTGTTTTGAAAGCTCTCCCTGAGACAAAAAACCCTTCCCACACTGGGAGCAGAGGAAAGGTTTCTCCCCAGTGTGCATCCTCTCGTGTCTGGCCAGCACAGAGACCAACGTGAACCTCTTTGGGCAGTGGGAGCACTGGAAAGGCCGCTCGCCTGTGTGAACGCGCAGGTGTTTCATGAGCATAAAGTGGAGCGAGAACCGCTTGTTGCACTGGTTACACTGGTAAGGACGCTCCCCAGTGTGAGTGGATAGATGCCTCTTCACGTCAGACCTTCGAGTGTACGTCTTCTCACAATGCGGACACTTGAACTGATGCTTCACTTGATGCACCTGCCGGTGCTGGGAGCGTGCAAGCAGGGAGTCGAAGCCTTCGCCGCACTGCTGACATATGTAGCGTTTACTGGTGACATGGGACTTCCTGTGCTCGAGCAGCTCGGAGGACGACGCAAAACTCTGGCTGCAGATGGAGCAGATGTGAGGCAGCTGGCTCTCCTGTGAGTGAGACTTCTTGTGGTGCACAGTTAACGCGCGGAGGTTGGAGAAGGAGCTTTTACACAGCTGGCAGGAGAAGGAGATGGCCACGCCGTGATGTTTGCTCTCATGCTTTGCCAGATCCCACGAGTGCTGGAAGGTTCGGTCACACTGTGAGCAGTGAAACGGTCTCTCTCCAGTGTGAGTGAGCTGGTGCCTCCTGACGTCTGACGTACGGGTGAACGTCTTACCACACGTTTCACACATCAGGGCCTTCTGTCTGCCGTGTGGCTGAGAGACATTTACTTTGCTTTGATTATCAGGTGGCTCCTCTTTGCTCTGCTCTGCGTTTCCTCTGGGGAAAAGTTTAATGGATGTAAATATTTCATCAGTGCTGGAGGGAGATGGTGTAAATTTGTCTCCTGTGAGACTCCTGTACACTTCTGTTCGAACACTCTGCATGTGGAAGTGAGGAGGGCTGTTTACATCTGAGCTGTGAAAGGGACACTTTGAGCAGGTGAAGATGATGGAGGTCATTTCATCAGAATCACCTGCAAACAAAATAAAAGACACTGGTGTGAGTTGAATATATGGACTTTACTTAAAAAGCTTTTGTGTCAACATATTACCTTTATCGATTCCTTTAATTACTATCACAGAGGGGGAAACTGATGTGACAGCTTTGCACCTGGTGAAATGGAAAGCAGGTTGTTGTTAGACTACAAGCAGCACAACTGGAAAAAAGATGGACACTATATTGGACTCAAAATGGTGATACTGGAAATGGAACCACGAATCAATCTAGCAACAGGACTGCATGAATGGTGGAAATATTATTCTAAATGTATTTTCCAAACATGTGGTTTTGTTATTGTCATTATGCGATTCGGCAAATCTGTTCCCTAAAAAAACATCACTGTCTAAAGAAAAAATAAAATAATTGTATGGTAAATTGGGTGTAATTTTCTCTTTGAAAATACTTTCTTCAAAAAGATGAAGCAATTATAGTCTTACAAAAAAAATATTTTTGTACATTTTTGGTTCTGCTGTCATTTCCTTTGACGATCTTTTGAATTTACGCATCTCCTGACAACTCGGTGAGGTCTTCATTTGTAGACGAGAGGATCTGCGGATGTTAGCCGAGCAGGCAGACTGTAGTGTTTCAGAAACAGGAGCTTCACTGGAGACATCTGTCATTGCTTCATGGCCAGAGAAGGATTTGCACTCATCCTTCAGTTCTGTACAAGAGGAGCTTATATTGCTCTCTGTGCCTCCAGGTTGGAAATCATCCTTCACCTCTTCAATCGTTTCTCTTTTATCATCTCTTTGGTCGCTTGTTTCATGCTGTTCATTAGTTTTTCCTTCATCTGTAGCCTTTCCTGACGTAAACTCGTCATTTAGGGATGAATCATGACTCTTTCCTGTCAGCACGTCTTGGCTGAGACTCTCCTTTCTTAGTGCAAATGTTTTGCTCAGAGTCTCCAGCGCTTTAGCAACATCCACAGTTTCATTTGTTTCTTCTGCTCTCAAGCTGGCAGACGCCTCACCCTCACCATCAACATTCTCCACACTTACAGCCACAATCTCTTCCTCATAGAAATCTGTTTGAACTTGAACTTCAGCTGACTCGATCATTTCTTCATCCACTTCAGATGCTCCTACTTCCACCTCGGTGTAGACCGCCACCACACTGTACTGGTCCGCTCCAACAAAAGTCACAGGGTTTAGTACATTAGCATAGTTATGGATTGATTCCAGTCCAACGGAGAGGTTTGTCTTTTGTGAGGGAGGAATGGATAAAGCAGACATGATGCAGCTGCCAATGGTGGATGAAGGGCCATCTGCAAAAAGAGGTCATCGGTTTTACATTGATGGTAGCAGTAACTATAATTTAAAGGCAGTGTACAGAAACAAAAATGATTTAACACCTTAAAACACTTAAACATAGCGCTGTAATTAACCATTACTTTAAATTACTGATTAACTGGTAGTTTAGTCCATAAAATGTCAGAAAATTGTAAACCTCAGATTTTATGTACAATGGCATGTAAGGTTGGTTATTGACACTGATATCCGTAATGGATTAAATTCAATTCAGCTCTACTTACATGGCACTTTCAGCAGTCCTGAACTCTTGTAGTGCTCGAAGATCGAGCTCAGCTCTTCAGATGAGGACCAGACACATTCCTCCAAAACAGAAGGAGCAGAGTCGAGCCAGGCTGCAGTCTGTAATAACAGTACAGCTGTTCTTAAGTTCTTGGTAAAATGGAGCATGTTTTTTAGAGGTAAAATAACCTGAAATATCTATGAACCCACTGAATACCTGTTTAAGGTCTGGTATTGGCAATAGCTTTTCCAGTTTAGAGAGTAACTCCCACAATAACACATGTAGAGCTGCATCATATTGTGGCCCATATTCCACTGGGAACACTTCCTATAAGAGATTAAATGACAGTTTATTTTAGCATTTATCTAAGCTAAGAAACTGACTAAGTGAAATCTGTCTGACCTGGAAGAAGTATGCTCTCTCAACAGGATCTTTCAGTAGGCTCTGAACAAGTGCAATGAAAGTGGACTCCGTCGTTTTCACCCCTGCATCCCTGTACTGCCACAGATTGAATTCATGTCATTAAAAGAGGCCCTATCAAATCAGTGTTTTGGTTTTATCTGTTTTCAGAGAGGTTACCCTTTAATGTACTTACATCTGTGTTTGCAGAGGTGACTGGGAGTCTGTCCAAATAACTCTGTATCATTTGAGAATCCACAGAGCCTCGTGCGGAGCCCTTGCATAGCTCCAGAATCAACTGTAATACGAACAAATTTATTTAGTTATCTAATAGCAGCAAAATCACCATATTTGTGTTTGACACAATGTACGGGTTCTGCCTCACCCTTGCTCTTAGACCCAGAATGAGCTGGGCTCTCTGTCTGTGGTTGATCAGTCCAGGCACCGCCTCTGTCACCATGAACACAAACTCCTGGAGCTTCTCATAATTCATCACATCTTTCTGCTTTGCCAGCTGCCACATAGCAGCAGACAGAAGCTGCAATGGGGGCACCAGGAGGCGAAGAGATGAAAGAGACAGGCCTGGGTCTGAAACATAAAGGTGTAATGTTGGAGATGGACATTGGAGGGCAGCAATGAGCCTTTAATTCAAAGAGAACTAAGAGAAGTAAACTCAGCCACGCTCATTTATTGTAAATGGTTTTTAAAATCTAATTTAAATGAGCTCTTTCATACTGGAAATATAACAGAGGCTATATTTCGCTGAGTGAAAGCAATTATACATTACAGATAAATCTATATTTTATGTTGTGTGTGTCCACTGCAAGCCATTAGCCTGTGAACCAGTATAATTGCCGGATAAACCTATTTAATGGGAGTCTAAAACTTGCAACATAGTAAAGTACTTGCGGCTACGCGCTGGATGTCGGAACAATGAACTGTAACAGCTGACTATATTATTTAAAATCTGAATATATCGTGAAGATTTCTAAAGCGTTAGCAGTAGTCGGACAGCTTCCACAGGTCATGATTCCTTTAAATAGACGGGCCCCGCTAACTGTCTGATTAATTAATTGAGCCTGTTTTAAATTACAGTGGGATCAGAATATCAACATACACACCGTTTATTTTCTCTGTTGACCCAAGAACCTCCATTAGTGCGATACGTCTCCAGTAGCGTTGAAAAACAAACGCAAAATTATGTTGTTTGATTTAGTCGCTAACATGCGCTGTTAGCACGCAAGCACCCGTTTCATCAAGTCTTGTCCTGCGTTTCCTCTTTTCGAAATAAAAGTCTGGCAAATGAGCTATGACTGCTTTTGACCATAACATATAATGTAATTTCTCTACCTCCAAGTTTAGTTCACATATAAGACATGCAAACACATATAAGACATGCAAAATTGATCAGGTTTACACGTATACAGGTCATCTACATGGAATAGTTTGTGAACTGTTGCGTTCATAAACTATTAGTATCAAGGAAAACAATCAACTTTCACAATATAGTACAGTCCATAAAATACCAGGAATTTTATAAATTTATAAACACAAATCAACCTATTTAAGCCATATACACCAGGCACATCATCCAAGTGACAGATTCTGGAGGCTACGGAAACAGATAGATCCTTCAAAGAAGTTCAATAAGAAAGTGACCGGATGTTATTGTTTTCCAGAGACTTCAAAATAAAAGTTCAAAACTCAGATCGCGTCGGTTCTTATTCTCGCGGAAGCAGTAGTTGAGGTCACGACGCGATCACACAGCCCAGAGTCACATGAAACGGTTCCTATACAAATGTCGTCGGGGTTTTTTTTTTTTTTTTGTAATGCACCGATTTCTGTCTTTTTGTCCACTGAAAGCTTTCGCAAGTGAAACTGAAACTGCAGTTTAATCTGCAGGAAGTGTTAGAAATCAACCATGGACGAGGACGGGCTGCCGATCGTGGGCTCTGGAGTTGATCTTACCAAGGTTCGTAGTTAGCTAGCTAACATCAGCGGTAGGAAATGAGAAGAAACGGGTCAAAGCAGAACTACAACACAGATGTCATGATAATAATAGGTCGCCAAAACTATTTGGCTTTAGTGAAAACAGTCAATCATTATCACCTTTGAACCTTTGAAACATTTAAATAACCGATTTCATACTGCAGTGTTTAGAATCTACTAATAATTTCCCAATATTTTAATGTAGAAATTTAATGTATCTTCTTTTTCTCTCGCATTTTTAAAATTTTTTTATTGAAATTAAATTGCTTTATTGAGGAGGTGTGAATTGCTTCATTCCTTAGTACGTTACATTCTAGGTTCCTCCTCTGCTACTTACTACTGTGACTCAACCTTTTTTTCTGTTTCATTCAGGTTCCTGCAATTCAGCAGAGAAGAGTTGTTGCCTATCTCAATCAGTTTGTTGTGCACACAGTTCGATTCCTAAACCGCTTCTCCACAGTTTGTGAAGAGGTTTGTACTATTTACCTTCACGTCCTTGCTTCTGCTTTCCTGTTCATGTCACACCAGTGGTTTCTGTCACACTTATACTGAACTGTCAGATTTGTTTCCCACAGAAACTTGCAAACATATCTCTTCGCATACAGCAGATTGAAACCACTCTGTGTATTTTGGAAGCCAAGGTAAGTTCTTGAACCTCTAATTTCATTCTGTCTGCAGTTTATGACTTACGTACAAACCATGCTCATTTCATATGAAACATTGTTGTGCTCTGAGCAGCTGTCTTCCATTCCTGGACTGGAGGATGTCACAATAGATGGAATTAGTCAGCAGCAAACTGCACAGGCTAATGGACCCACTGCTGCCCCTCAGAGCCAAACAGCTGGTCCACCAGCAGGGACTCTGCCACCCCCAGAGGTAAATATACAGATATGCATACAAACAAACATGTAGTGTTTTTCAGCTATACAGAAACCAAAAGCAAAGATGATTTTCTGAGCTTCAGCACATGACTCCACATAAAACCACAACTTGTCATTTTTACATTTCTGTGTGCACAGCTAAAATAAACGAGACAGTGTGCTGCTTGGTGAGCTTCAGGTGTAGTTTTGAGCTTTGGATTTTGGCTGTTTCCAAATTATAAGCTTAGCTAAGCTAATCAGCTGCTAGCTATAGCTTCACGTTTAGGAATAAAAAATTAGCAAAGACTGACAAAACTTTAATAAAAAAGCTGACGCACAATTACAGTTACGGCAGTAGATCTAGTCCATTGATAGTATAGTGCACTCCAACGTCAAATAAATCATGATATTCACACAAAGTATAACACTTAACAGAAATGCTTAACCAGGTTCCACATCTGATATCTAGTTCCATCTAAACCACTTGTTACTTCTCTCTGCATTGTTAATCTAAGTATTTATTTCTGCAGCCCGCTCAGACTGCACCAGAAGCTGCAGCGACGCAGAAAGCAGAAGCAGCTGCAGCTGCAGAGAATGTCATGACGGTGGCCAAGGACCCACGTTACGCCCGATATCTGAAAATGGTTCAAGTGGTGAGTCTGCAATAACACATGCTTATGTACTCTGGGGATAAAAATAATGTGAGTATCTTGCTAAATGTTTAATCTGTAACAGGGAGTTCCAGTTATGGCCATTAGAAATAAAATGGTCATGGAGGGTTTGGATCCAAACTTGCTTGAGTGAGTATTATACTGTTAAATTTACATATGTTAACATCCCTGCATTTGTGTTGAATTTTCGCTGCAAGGTTTCCTTAAACTAACCAATAATAATTCCCTCACTGTTTACCATAGCACGCCCGATGCTCCCGTTCCCGACGGAGGAACGAGAGGAACAGAGGAACAAGATATTGCTGCCACCAGCTCTGACAGCGAATCATCTTTCAGTGACTGACCTCTTTCCCATATTCTCCTCACCACAAAGCTTCCTGTGGAGGCTGTCAATCGCTATCTGAGCTTCCTTAGGCCTGTACTCAGAAGAGGAGGATTGTTTTTGATAAGATTTCTATAAATTGATATTACACTATAGTGACAGAGAAAAAGTGAGTGTGGAGAGCTTTGGAAAGCACTTTGTTTACAAGAGGAAGAATTGTTGGACTGTCTGTAATAAACACTCAAACAGTTTGCTTAAAAAAGTGCACCTTTATTATTCAGCTCAGTGGGGCCTTATAATCTGTGCAGTACATTATTTTACAAGCAAAAATACAGAACATTCCCTTGTAAATGCAGTATCTGTAGTGAAAAAGTTAATGATCTGTATTCTGTATGTGACCTCTACTCTGTGCACTTATACATTACAGCACAGGATTTCTCTCTTTGGAACACTGTATGTTAATCCCGTCATGGATCTCCCAAAACTACTGGCTGCTGATATGATGCCTATAAGCCCATACTCAGGCTCAAGTGTAATATCAAGAGCAAACACTTCTGACCGCTTTCAGACAAGTCAGTTCTATTTATTAATCCCATAATAAAGAAGTGAGAAGTTGTCTCAGAGGCCCTTACAGTCTCTACCCTTAGTTTTTCTCGTGTCCCCTGTGATTTTGCTTGTGTCAGTGCAAAATAATGGCTACAGTACTGCCAGTGTGCTCTAAGCCATTGGCTCCTGACCTGGGGCTTGATAATATATAAAAATCTTATTAAACAAGATTTTTTAAAAAAAAATCCTCTGAAGATCCTACAAACAATTTGAGAAGGAAAAGTCAGTCTTCAGTTACACTGTTTAAGGCTCATGTTTACATTAACCTGTGACAAAGTGTCACAAGAAGACATTCATTGTATTCTGAGGCGTAATAAGCTGGTAACCACTATTCTAAGGCTGAGGGACAGTACACTGAACAAACGTCTTTGATTCTAATCAACTTCTATTCCTGTTTACCATAGAAATTACATTTGGCAGTTATACTGAGCAAATTAATTAACTACCGCAATTACTTCTACTAAGAAGTCTGATTCCTCTTGCAGGAGCTGATTACAGGAATGAGACACGTGCAAAGTAACATCTATAGCTGCACTGTAAAACCACACAACAGCATCACCTGATACTGTTTAGCATTAGTATACAGTAAGTTCTACAAAAAACTCAGCAACCTCAGAAGGAGTGTTTTTCCCTTATTTGTTGTTACAGCAGTACAGCGATCCAAAGAAAACACAACTGGCAAATGCTAAAAAATCATGATAATAATAATAATACATCTTCTGGCAGCTTTTGAATAACAGTCCCATCTGAAGTAATACTTAAGACAGTTTTCTGGTGTACATAAAACAAACACCTACATACAGTATCCTCACATAAACATCAGTACTAACCACAGACCCATAGAAAAATATGTTATTAGTTTGAATGGAATCGAACCACGTGCAGCGATCATGTGTTCACTGTGTGATGAACTTCTCTTATTAGTGGTCATAGGTCTGACAGGACGTGTCACACCAGTGTGACAAGAGTCAAGAGTGCAAAGTGCAAAGTGACGGTTGACTGAATACAGGTGGCAATGAGTGCACTGGTAAAATGATTTGTCATTGTATAAAAAGTATTAAGATACAAACTGTGGTCAGTTTTTTTTTTTTCTTACGTCACACCTGACAGACAGCCGGTTGTATAAAATGTATAAATAACAATATAAAAAGTACCTATTCTACTAACAAATTCAGTCAGGTGGCACATAACACATGATGTTATAAAAGCCTTGTGTACAAAAATATATGAGAATAAAAGCCTCACAATAAAAAAATGCAGCTCTGAGCTGGGAGTTGGACATCAAGACTACTCCTCATACTCGGTTTTCACTCGTAAGGTAAACAGCTGTAGGAAATAAGAGGGTGAGAAATAAGAACCCCTTCCAGTAAATAAAAAAAAACAAAAAAACATTCTGTTTAATGGTCTAATACTCACTTTGAAATCATCGATGTATGTGAGGAAGAAGCAGACGAAGCTGAAGGCAATAACCCACTCGCAGGCAGCACTGGCCAGATGGAAGGGATAGTCCTGTAAGAGGGACACAGAGGCTGCAGTCAGTCCACATTCAACATGTGATTGTTAATATAAAATGATGAAGGGCTACAACTAACAATTACACTCATTATCAAGTAGTCTAACAATTATTTTCTAGATTAACTGATTGGATTGTTTGATCTATAAATGCAGGAAAACAGTGGAAAACGTCCATCAAAGTCTCCCAAAGCCCAAGCTGGCATCTTCGTCCATACCCGATTAATTGAACTAATTATTTCAGTTCCAAACTACTGCCGACACACTGCAGCTCACCTTGTCCTCTCTGTCCCTGTGAAGTGTAGTTTGTTTCACAAAAATCGCACAGATGACAGCTGAATTGTCCATTAAGGAAAATGGTATTTAACACTGACTGCCACTTGTACGTATCACATGCATCGAATGACAGTGACTCTCTGCTGATAATCAAGAAGAGAATAATATTACAATCATAAAACAGGGTTCCATTTTAAAATTCACATCATGCATGTTAACAATGCATAAAGAACGTGAGGAAAGCGATGAAGCATCTCGACTTGGGCTTTTCACAGCTGTGACTGAAAAGGATACTGGGGAAAAGTGCCACAAGAGCTAGGATGGCGATGGCCAGACGTGCTCGACACACATTCACGGAGGATCCAAAAGGATAGGCATGAAATGAAATCGCTGACTGTAAGATTAAATATGAGACACCAGAGACAAAGAACAGCAGAGCTCCTGCATCATGAACTTCTGTCACTGCTGTTTCCTGCAATGGCAAAGAAGAAAAATGTGCAATTAAAAGTTGCATCACATTATATTCATGTGACCAAAATGAGCACTAAGTCCAGACATACCTGGAAAGTTGCAACAATGCACATGCTGAAACAGGAGACCATCCCAGCCACCAGAGCAGTTTTATTGAGACACGCGCTCACCACCCTTCTTTCTTCACTCAGCTTCTCCACAAACTTGTATCTGGCATACATGGTGGCTGTACCTGTGCAAACGTCAAATTGTGCTTTTACCACAACATTTTATGAACTCGTGACCATTTTTCCTCCGGCATCCCAGCCCATGAACACTGCTTTCATTTTCTTGTAAAAGGGGAAATGTGACTATCATCTTTGAAAAGCTTGGTTCCTCCCTCGAGAAAACCCAGAGTTGCTTAAAAATAGAGGGGTGACACTGCAGAAGTTCAGACTTGAAGGGATGGAAATACCTGCGCATGCAGAAATGAATGTCATCAGGCCAAAAATGCAGCTCTCCGGAGGGTTTGCACCTGTGTCACTGAAAGGGGAAAAGAGACCTGCATCACAGCCCTCACTTTACAGACACACAGACCTCACAGTTTATCATTAACTATAACGTTCCGTTGTTTGGGACTTTATGTAGGTGTGTAATTAATATAAAATACAATTGTGCTTTTAAAGGGAGAAGTGAAAAGAAGAGGTGTAAAGCTGCACGATTCTTCTAAAGCAACAGCTGTGATTGAGCAGCTGGAGTTTGTGTATGTGCCAAGTTAACGCAGGAAAACGAAACTAACCTTGGTATTGTGGCAGAACTCTTGTCTGTTTTTCAGAAATGACTTCATTTACACAAAGCATCGACATGTATGTGTCTATCATATCACACGATTCGACTCGTTAAAGATCAAAGAATAACTGGCTGTTTTCTAAAAACTTTCTTTTGAATGAAACTTACCTTATGTATGGAAAGATCGGATCGACATCATTTCTGTAAATCGCAATCAAGTAGGAAATAATGAAAGTGCTGGAGGACCAGATGACCAGAAACACTGGCAGAAAGCACAGTCCTTGCTTGAACCAAAACATCTCAGGGAGGGTTTTACGCGGAACTTCCAGAAAACGCTGTCGCACGTATGCGCAGAATAAGCAGAGCCATACAATGAGAAATTCACGTCTAATGCTGGTCCAGGATCAGGGCTGAGTATCCTGCTGTTTCTGTGAAATCTGATGAAGTCTGTTACCGACCGTCACATGGTGATGTGTGAACAAGAATGAACTTTGCCTCTGCTAATTAGTTGATATACAGTATACAGTAACCTCTTCCCCAAAACAACTCCCTGTGGGCCGGCGTTACGCAAATAAAACCACCCGTTATATCCAGCCCTTCGCTTTAACTTTTCTTTGTTTCGCCATAAGCTTTAGCGTGTCAGGGGCCAGTCAGGAACATCAGCAGGGGAATTTTTCAGATCTTTGAACACTTTTTATCAGAAAAAAATGCACTTTAACGGTAAATGGTAAATACTATGCAGAATGTAACTGATGGAAGAAGTAGTAGGAACAACACTGTTAAAAGTCATGTGTTTAAAAATTTACTAAAGTGAAAGCACAAAAGTGTCAAAATATGTTTATACTAAGCAGCAAAAGTGCTCATGTTGTAAAGTCCCTGTTTGATACTTACAGGTCAGATCAGATCAAAGTAACTTTATTAATCCCCGGAGGTAAATTCTTTGGTTACAATCAAACTCCCAATGGAAAATGAAGAAAATTAAACGTAGTATACAGAACAGTTGGGAGATAGAGGCAAGATAAAACATCTTCTAAAATAAATGAAATAAAATAAAAATAGAATATTTAAAAATACTACAATACCCAACCCGTAGAATATACATATACCCTAATGTCAGAAAAAAAATATTTACGTATGTATATGAGGTCCCCAAGTAGGCACTGCTTTGTTATGGTTTGTCCCATATTTGAGTATATGGCCTCTGGTTGTGGTTCTGCAGAAACCTGGGGGGTTTATGTTTGTGGCTAAGGTAGCTCATGAGTGTATGGACCTAAAGCAACTCTGGCCAAATATATGAATGACCCGATGACCCTGCTGGGGGGCAGGAGAAGAGTGAGCTATAGCCCCACCAATCCCCCAAATCAAAAAGAAAAGAAATGCTGTCAGTTAATTTGTTGTAATTTGATTAAATTTATTTAAGAACATGAACCACACAGGCTCAATATTAACTGGAATAATAAAGGAATAAAAAGAAAAATTTGACACAGGACAAAATGGCAAAGAAGCAGGAAATGCTGGTTCACCCAGGGGACCACTGACTCAGGAGAGATGAAGTCTAACAGCAGGCCAGAAAAGCTGCAGCCTCCCTGGTTTAAGGAGGTGAGACCGTGGAAAGGGACATTGACCGTTTAAAACAATCTGAGATTTGTGAAACCAGTGAACTGAAAGCTAACTTAAGCATTGCCCGCATAGGCAGATGATTTTCTCAGGAGTTTGTTGAGGATACGGATGAGGGCGTCACGGGCCCTGCTCCCTATCGGCAGGGGGCGACAGCGTGCTGCGGGACGACAGCTACGTCACCGCCGCCGAGGAAGCGTGAGATGCATGGGTTGGTTGTCATATGTCACGCAGCCTGACTGGCGGTCAGCTGACGGATCCGGGTCGTCTGTGATGTTTACTTTCATTGTTAAGTGCGTTTACCTGCGTCTTTCTGAATGAATGCAGCGCTATGCGTCGCCCCGGAGAACCATGGTAGTCGTCAACTCGGTGCTCAAGCTCGTACAGAGGCAGACGTACACCTGTCTGTCTCACCGGTACGGGCTCTACCTCTGCTTTGGGGGGATCGTCCTCATGATAGTTTCCGCCTTTCAGTTTGGAGAGGTGAGGCTCTTCTGTCTACAGTTGCTCATTGGCAACCGGTTATGTCTTTGTATTCGCCAACGTTCTTTTATCGTTAATTGTTTTCAGTCAATCAACAGACACCGTCTCACCAGATTCCACTCAAAAAATCGTCTTTTTAAAGTAATCAGCCTGCTCAGTTAAACTAACGTATGTTGTAGATCTTTAATTGAGTAATGTCAGGAATATTTAGGGTACTCATGCAAATTCGGCATCATAGTAAACCACACAATAGTTCTTAATTTCACGTAAAATGTAAAACCCATCCCTCCACGTTGCAGGTTATCCACTGACGCTCAGAAAGATTTGTAAATTTCACTCAAAGCTTTTCAAGAAGTTCAGATTTTGTTATAATACATTCTTTTTGTGTTATTTGTTAAATTTAAAATCAGTTCCAAACACAAAAAATATGCAGAATGTGGTTTGGTTTTGTTCTGGTCTTGACTGTAGGTGGTATTTGGGATGTAACAACATGAGAGTTACTGTCCCAGAGGATTGTGTCATGTAATGTCTTCTTCTCTTCATACAGGTGGTAGTGGAGTGGAGTCGAGACCAGTATCATGTGCTGTTTGACTCCTACAGAGACAATGTGGGAGGAAAATCCTTCCAAAGCAGGTGAGAAAAATGCACAAGCTCACTGTTGTGTCTCTCCCTCATTTAGTCCAATGTGGTCTTGTACATTGCTGACATTTTTTATTGCTGTAGTTAAAGTAAGAGCTGCAAAATCTTGTTGGATGGGGTTCAGAAAAACATACATACTAAATTCACAATTTCATTAATGTGGAAAATTGTGCAAACCCTGAGCCCATTTTCTGCAAAGACCTGTCGTCATGCCACACAAGACTATATGAACCCTTCCCTTGAGAGAGATCTGAAAGAACTGGATGAGGTGTAGCCATGCATGAACAAAAATGAATTCAGACGCACTAGAGGAAAATGTGCACTGGGGACGGAAACGGGGTCACAGCTTTGCAGTTTGAGCACTGTCTGAGGGATATGACTGTTTCTCTTTGCAGGCTCTGTCTGCCCATGCCTATTGATGTGGTGTACACATGGGTGAATGGCACAGACACGGCTCTGCTGAAGGAACTGAAGGCAGTCAAGGAGCAACTTGAAGAGGAACAAAGAGCTCTGAGGTGGCTGTTAGTCCACAGTCTGTGCTATTGTAACAGTGAAGTAATTGTTACAAGTTTGAAGTTTGATGGTTATGTAGAAGTAATGTAGGCTGTAATCTATGCGTACAATGAACTATATACCTTTATTCTGCTGCAGAAGGTGTTGTCCTCCTAGTATATGAAACAATAGGGTGCAAACACACTCAAGTGACTTTCAGTTTTTCACCTGAATGTAATCATACTTAGCATACAAGCCTGAGCTGTAGCACTATCATTTTCACTCTGATTGGCTTGTTCAGACATTGCCCCTGAGGAAGAGGGATCAAAGGTCAGGATAACTCTTATGTTTCAGTAGTCTCCGAACTTCTCTTCTCTCAGCAGTTAGCATAAAAACATTTATTAAAATAGTGCAGTTACTCAGTTTATTGGCTTCCACTGACCTTTTAAACAAGTGCCGTACATTGTTGTTACTCTATGTGATGAAAATGAATATGAATTTTCTGGTTTGGTTGTTGTTTATAGGGAACGGCTGGGGAAAAATGCAAGCGAGGCAACTGAAGTGCCAAAAGACAGGTGAGTGTGAAGATGAACTGGGTGTGTGATGGTCCTCGTAGAGCAACACATACGTTATAAGTGGTGGGTGATATGGCTAAAATCCTCTATCGTGGTATGTGGAGTTCTGTATTGCAATTGTAATATATTTACACTCAGTTACCAGGTTATGCCAGGTACACCAGCTGTTCAGTAAATCCTCCTGTCATGAAGGTTATAATGTTCAGTTTTGTTTGTGCTCTGATTTTTTTTCCCACCTCCTGTGGGCCAAACATTAGAAACACTTCTCAGTATTTTGCAGTCCAGTTCTACACTTTTTAGACTTTCAAAACCCAGAGAAATTAAAGTTAAAGTCACTATGAAACAGCATTGTGTGAACTCTGAATCTGATCAAAAGTTGTGTCGGGATATACCACAAGGAGATACAATTCAGAAGTGTGGACTGGTGGGATTTCACTTTGCAAGAGATTTGCTTGTTTGGTAAAAGAGGTGCCAACATTAATATGTGTGCATCGTTTTTTACAGATAGTAAAGGTAGTGGCAAATGAAAATACAAGATCTAAATTGAATGACTGGTATTTTTATTTTAATTTTTTTTAGTAAAAAAGCCCTTTTCCATTTTGCATTGGCCCGTGTTTATCAACTCTGTTAACAATGTTAATCTTATAGCTCACACAGTGTGTTGAAACACAAGAAAGATCTGACCTCAGTGAAGGTGCTTCCTGTGTGTTTACCGCGAAAATGGTGGGCTGCTAAACGGATTTTATCACGCTTTGTCTTAACCACAGAGACACAAAGAGGGGCTCGAACATTTCCACCGCGGAAGCTGCTTGTTCAATGTGTGAACATGACTAATTTCATGTTCACACGCATGTGTCGCATGTGAAAAGTATTTTAAAGTGCAAAGGGTTTAATCATCTGAGTAAGTGTACAAGGGGCACATATATTAATTAAAGTATTATTTTTCTTTCATGTCCATGTGGTTTCAGTGTTAAGCCAGAATGCCTGCTATCCCACTGCATCATAGCGCCCATGCTTGCCCTGGACCCCGCTCTACCAGCCAACGTTACGCTCAAAGAGCTGCCGTCACTCTCTCCCTCCTTCTCTGCTGCCAAAGAGCTGCTGCTGCTGAACAAACCCTTCCACCCGTCCACCACCGCCTCTGTGGTCGTCTTCCATTCGCAGGCTGACGGTAAAAACACACCAATGAATTCAGGAACACTCCTGTAAAAATGAGATCAGGCCATTGTTTAGAGACAGAGGAGGACAAAATGTTTCAGCAGCATGTGACTGAGAGATTCGACGTTATAACTGAATTTATCACTGAGATATGAAAAGCTACTTACATGATTGGAAATATGATTAATGAGTAACCAGAAACCAAACATGCATTACCAGTAATAGTAGCATGAATGATCAATAGAGTGAAACTGAGTGAGGGTGGGATGATATGACCTTGAGTTGACCTTTTTAACCAACTTAAATCACCCGAACGAGCACTTTTGTGTTTCTTTTCCTGCAACATTCAAAGGGTCAAACGGGAAACACACACGACTTATCTACACGTGGACACTTTTTGTGTGACACCTGTGGGACATTGTGCAGGTGCAGTGTTAAAAGGCTTGCTTGCAGTGGAACATTGTGGTTTTTTGAGAAACATCACGTCAGTTCATGCTTTACAACCCAGTGGTATTCTGCACTTTTGTTTACAAGACATGCTGCTTGACACCTACACTAAAAAAGGGGTGAAAAGAAATATTTTGCTCTGTTGCTCCTCCTGGTGTGAGCTGTTGTAGTTTAAAGATCAACTTATTAACTTGTTTGAATGTAATTGGTGATTGTAGGCTTAATGTGACTGATTAGAGACCTGTTAATGTTTCCCGACTATTATATTTATTTATGGAATTTCTAAACAGATAATGGTTGGCATATCAAGCATTAGTTCAGATTTGAAACAGAAATTAAACAGAACAGATAAAAGAGAAAGAATGGCAAAGGTTTTGTCCCCAAAAACTGAAGAGTCACAGCTAATAATGATAGTGTTAGGTATTGACAAAGTATTACACATTCTAGTAGTCAACACACATTTGAAACTGTCACTGTGGTTGGTTACACCAGTGATCACAGGGGTGTCTCTCTTACCTTCGCTGTTCTGCCTCTACACGTTTGCACTACACTATGTCTGTGTATACATATTAACAATGTGTTGCCGTTGTTTCACTGTTTTTTTTCAGCTGATAATGCCTACACAGATGTGTCAAGAGAAGACCAGAAATTCTCTGTGTCCAGATGTTACCTGGTGAGTTTCTAACTGTTGCATTAGCTGTTTGAAAATGTGTCTGATTTCACATGTATCCTCAGCAAATCCTCCTGCAAACATTTCACAACCCTGAGTCATACATATGATCACAAAATGAAGGTAGTTAAACATGACTGGGTGTCTGTAGGGGACATTTAGCTGTACTTCCTTGTTGCGTGTTGTTTGCAGACGACAGATAAAGAGGCTCCAGGTCTGATCCGAATGCAGACTCTGGCCTATCTGAGCGGCTTCCCAGCGTCCTTCAAGGAGACAGAGCAGCTGAGAGTCAAACTGCCCTCTGTCATAACCAACAAGATCAAACAGGTAAAAATTTTCTTCTTTCTTTGTCGGCAACAAGAATCAAAACTTGTGTCCTTGTTGAAATAGTTTCATCAAGGATTGTCTGCTTTTATTTTGAAACAATTATTTTGTTATTATTCATTACACCTACCATATTTTGGGCAAAATACCAAAATAGATAAAACCACTTTTTTAGATACCTCTGATCTTTTTTCTGTTTATTAGTTTTAAATATAAATGACACAAATGTGAAGTAAACAAATGTTATAAATCCACAAAAACATACAGTAGGTGCCTAAAAAAAAGGAGGATAGTCTGCCACCTGCTGTTACAAAACAGCAGGTGGCAGACTTGCACACATAGTCACTGTACAGTCAACACTCATGGCTTTTAGCTTTCTTTTACTAATTGGATTATTTACTTGATGCAGAGAAGGTGCATCATTTATGTAAGGTTTTTTTTTTTTGGAAGATGATAATGACAAAGTAAAAGGCAACTTTAACTTCACTGACTTTGTCAACAGATGCCACTCTAACAGTGTCCTACCACAGTGCTGAAGCATGTCATTACTTAGATGTATACTGTATATTGTTTGTGTGCACATATGCAGCTTTTGATCTTTTTATAGACCATAAGATCGTAATCTGAGAACGGCCTAATCACAAATGTCAGACCCTCCTTGGAGAGGAGGTTGCACTGTCCTGCTAAATATGGTCTTTTTCTATTTTAAAAAGTTATGTTGTGATGTGGATAAAGAGCCTCTGTTTAGCTCGGCGGCCGGCGGCTTGTGTATCTAATAATTTTCTCTAATCAGATCTCTAATGTATATTTTGAGAGGGATGAGTCCCACTAACAAGCGTGGATTACCCTAAAATAAGTGAGTGACCCCGTCTCACCAGCAGACACGAGGGGATGAGCATGAGTCGACTGTTTGTCCCATCATCCGGTAATATAAACAAAGCACAAATAAAAGAAAAGGTGGATGTATTCGAATAATTTTAGATAAAAACGAAATGAAATGTCAGAGGAAAGAAACAAAATGTGTAAAAACTTAATGAATACATAAGCAAATTAATAAAGATATTATTATGCATTTATTATTTTTCTGGAATTTAAAAAATCAGTCCCATATCTTAGGATACACAGTAGCTAAAAACATCATAGTCCTTTTAAATGCAGACTGAGAGGTGGTTTTTGTGTTTTTATTTTCATACAGAGCAACTGTACGTTTGGTCAGGATAAAACAAAAATATGCCACTGAAATTCTTTAACTTGGAAACAGCGTTTGGCAAAATATTAATTTTTTCCAGAGGTTTTAACTGCACCATACGGTCTTCCTTTAAAGCCCTGCAACGAGCAAATAAGTGAATCTTGTGTTTACGTTGTTTTCAACAATGTATGAAACACAGTATACCACCAACAGTCTTTGATAGAGTGGCACATTCTACTTTTGTAAACAAATTTAAACCCAGCTATATTTGTTAAATGGATTTTAATGTCAGGTCAGGTGATGATATGTAGGTTAACAGCATTTAACCTACATATCATCGTCGAGCCCAGTTGTCCCCTCACTCCCTGCGTTTGTCTCCAGGTTAGTCATGGTGCAGGTCATGTGATAATAACGGCCTGTAACATTAGCTGGCGGTGCGGGGGTTAATATCAGAACAACTGTATGGGGTGGCATGGTGCCAGCCAGCACGCTGAAAGGTCACCAGGATTTTACTGACCTTCCCTGCACTCGTGGACACACCCTCTCATCTCAGTCATATTTATTTATACTTGGCTTTACCTGTTTGCAGAGGTTTTTCTAAGTGGAACAAGCTGGAGGGGTGTTGTAGGACCAAAATGGAGGGTGCATAGTTGGAGTAGAGATGATACTGGGACATATGAAGCCACACAGAGTCCAAGAAAGATCATGGAAAGTGTGTGCGTGTTTGTCGTTGGAGGGATTCTGGCTTCACCGGCCACCACACAATGCACAGTTTGGATTTCAAGGTGTTTCCTGGTGTCGCTGGGCCAGTTCTGTGAAAGAGGGATGATGTGCATAGTGTGGAGGGAGAGGTTCAGCAGTGAGCGACGGTCGGTATTTATAGCTGGTGTTAGACCGAGTGCTATGGTGATGAAAGCTGCCTCACAGCCCCGATCATCTGCCCGTGCTCTTGTCTGTCGAGTCCCGCCCCCAGTGTTTGTGTTAAAGCCTGCTGATGTGTTTGTATTAGTGTTTATTTTTGTTTGTGTAGTCTGCGGTTGTCCACACGGTGTCTCGTCTCCACCACGAAGGAAAATTAATTTGTCGTATGCTCATACAATATGTGCAGAGCGACACTTATGATGATAAATAATAAGAATTAGAAAAAAAAGATAATCATTTAAAGATAAAATTATAAAATGTCACAGCACGTAGATGGTGCTATGCAGTTTACCAGTATATAAAAATGTAAAAGTAAAAGTATTTCAGCAAACGTATTTATTGCCAAAAAAGGTCAGGAAGTCCTATTTCAGGATGATTAAATCTTATTTTTCATCACAGATTAAGAATCTCATCAAGATAGATTTACATTAATCTTTTGTCAGAGCAACATTCCTGGTTTGTCTTATTAGGACTGACAACATTTGCCTGATCATCAGGCTGAATTGTCATTTCATGTCATGTATTCGTCAGGTGATGCAGGATGATGAAGCCGTCCTCTTGTGCATGCCACTACACCTCAGTCCACCTGCTTGAAAACATCACTCACCACTGACTTAATTAGTTTATCCAGACTGTCAGCTCATTTTTTTTCAGGACTAATTACATTTTCTTTTCTCTGCAGTGTCATACAAGCCTTAGTGATCACAGTTTATAATGTGTTGAGATTAAAATACACATGGGGCATGTTAGTGCTGTGGTGAGGAATAACTGTAGCTGCTGCCTGGAGAACATGACAGTGAGCTGATGAACCTCCAGTGAACAGTGTATGCTACAAACCTCAGCAGCTTGTGTCTCCTTGCTGCTTGAGATTGTTTTTCTTGATATTGGCAGTTTTCTTTTAACAAGTGAGTCAAGAAATGTCAAGTGTGCTGTGGTATATTGGAGTAATGTTGATCATAGTTAAGTAGTTGATGCTGATAAATTTTAAAACAAGACAGTAAAAGCTCATAATTATGGAATAATGCTTAATACAAAAACCTACTTTAATAGTAACACAAATGGAGAGTCTTAAAGTCTGTGAACTGACTCAGTGTCTGGTATATAGCAGTGTTTAGCTGACGTTTGCAGATGTTACCCACCATAAGCTACTGGTCATACCAGACCAAGTAGGGCTGCAGCAGCAAAACCACTGTACATACTGATTTGAGCAGTGGTGCGTTTTAATCCTGATGAATTCAACTTTTCATTTGTAAGAGGAAGGATGTGTCATTTCTTCTTTCAAAACTAACGGGCTCACTGTAAAATTATTTCAGTTTTATTTATTTGAATCTATTGTTTGCATTGTGATGCATGAGTGAGTAAACAGGCTTATGTGTCTTCAGGCAGTTAAGTGCCACCACGCACTTCTGCTTTGTGTGCATGTGTTAGAGCATTACCTAGACTATACAGAGAGCTAGAATTAAGGTGGCAGCTTGATCCGGGGCTTGCTGTTTCCCGGCTGGACCCTGCTGTGTATAAGTCTCAGCAATCTGCCTCACCTAAAAACAGGAGCAGAGAAAAACGGGCGAGTCAAGGCAGCGCACGAGCTCATGTGAGACGTTTGGGTTCAGTGTTGGATGATGGAGGGAGATGGGGTCAGTCTTTTCCTGGGAAGCTCAGAGTTTGAGAGATGTGAGAGGTGGGACAGATGGTCTGAAACAGGCAAGGCCAGGGGTAACTCTCATACATGCATCAAACACACACACATGGAGACACACACATACACAAAGTCCTCTGATGCCTCACATAGCTCCCCTGAGGTCAGACATAGAGCCACCCCATGGAGAAGATGACATCACAGAATTTTCCGAACTCTCATCTCTTTTAACACAAACACACACACATTCAGCGCTACAGCAGCCGGCAGATGCATCCACACAGACATCATAGCTGCTTTGATTTGACCTCTATAGCTGAAGGGTCAGAGGTCACCCTGTGCGGTTTGAGTCCAAATCACATCCAGTCTTGTAATTTTCATTCCCACTTCCCATCTTTTAGAAACTCCCCATTCCGATGGTAGACTCCAGGTCTCCGTCACAGGCCTGGTCCTGTGGCTAAACCACGTAGCTGAGCATATGACATTCAACTCTGGGAAATTGCTGTTTAGGATTTTCCCACAGTGCATGTGGTGATTTTTGTTTTAACTCTACAGATTTCACATGCTGACAGTGAGGTTACTAAACAAAGACAAGGCTAACCGTTCTTTTTAATTCATCTCTAACAAGTCCACCAACTTTATGACAAAAGGTTATGAGACTTGAAAAATGCAGCTCAAAATCACCTTCATACTCGTTCAGGCTAACACCTCACTGTTGGTATGTTTATTTGTCGCTCAGTTTGAGTTGTACTCGGAGGCAAGCATCGCCCTGCTCCACCTGAAAACCCTGCAGGACTTCTCTGACCTGACGCAGCAGGCTAAAAAGAACCTGACCATGGATGGGAAAGAGTTAACCATCAGCCCCGGCTACTTGTTCTGGGACCTCACTGCCATCTCACAGGTACGACTGGTCCTTCCTGTCTCTGATATGCATTAAAATATGCATGTTTAAGTAATGAAGGCCATGTTTATTGAATTTAGAACAGCCAAGATATTTTGGTAGGTTTGAAACACTGTTATTGTTTGTTAGGAGCAATAATTTCCCCCATAGATGGAAATAGGAGTCTAAATATTTATTGCTCAGTTCTTTCTATTCTGTTTTTCCTCTTCAGTCCAAACAGGATGAAGATGTTTCTGCCAGCAGATTCGAGGATAACGAGGAGCTCCGCTATTCGCTGCGCTCAGTGGAGAGACACGCTCCCTGGGTGCGACACATCTTCATCGTCACTAACGGGCAGATTCCCTCCTGGCTCAACCTGGATAACCCTAGAGTTACTGTCATCACACATCAGGTAAAAAAAAAAAAAAAAAAGCAGTGGAGCACATTTATGTCATTTTGTTCACAGTCAAATCAACAAATAAGGTATTGTTTTGATACACAGAAAATGAAATATGAAAATATTGTTTTAACAAGAATTAAATGTTTTTCTTCCACTTGTAGGATGTCTTCCTGAACCAGAGCCACCTTCCCACCTTCAGCTCCCCGGCTATAGAGACCCACATCCACCGCATCCCAGGCCTCTCCCAGAAGTTTATTTACCTCAACGATGACGTGATGTTTGGCAAAGACGTTTGGCCGGACGACTTCTACAGCCACTCAAAAGGACAGAAGGTGTGAACACAGCATGAAACATGCTCACAGTGAGGTTCAGGATGAAACTTGTGCTGCGGTTTGATGGTTAAATACTAGAAACTGACCTTCAATCTTGTCTTTTCACACTTCTCTGCAGGTGTATCTCACCTGGCCTGTTCCAAACTGTGCTGAGGGCTGCCCAGGATCCTGGATCAAAGATGGGTACTGTGACAAAGCTTGTAACAACTCTGCATGTGACTGGGATGGAGGAGACTGCTTGGGTAAAAAGAGCACTGTCATTGTTTGTATGATTTAGCTTGTTTTTGTCATGCATGTGTAATGCATGTGTGTATTCGCTCTCTCTGACAGGTGCAGCTGGGAACAGTCGGTTCGCTGCAGGGGTCGGTGTTGGTGGACCCGGTGGAGCTGGTGGACAGGTGTGGCAGTTTGCAGGTGGTATGGCAGGTCTTGGGGGGACGTCCTACTGTAATCAAGGCTGTGCCAACTCCTGGCTGGCAGACAAGTTCTGTGACCAAGCCTGCAATGTACTTTCATGTGGCTTTGATGTAGGCGATTGTGGCCAAGGTGAGTTTAAATTAAATATATATTATGATGATGTTTTATTACACTAACTTAATCTAACATTTGACACAATCTAACATTTGTTGCTAATTTAAAAAATATAGAACATCACCTTATCCTTTATTTTTGTTGTCTGTAGAGCACTTTGGCGAGCTGTACCATGTGACTCTGCTGAGGAACCAGAGCCTCTATACCCTCCCAGTTGGGGAGGTCAGGCCGTATTTCAGCTTCAGAAAACTTGCTCGCAGAGTCTCTGAGGCCCACATCAGCGACAATCCGGTCGTTCGCCATACTTCCGTCGCCAACAAATGGAAGACCATTCACTTGCTCCTTTATCCCGGCCACAACGCCACCCAGATCCATTACAACCTCACTTTCCAAAGAGAAGATGACAAGGAGTTCACAATGAGCTTCAGCGTAGCTGTCGACACCCGTGAGGTTCCTCAGGCTAACTCGTCCAAGACTGCGAGCAAAGACACCAGCAAAGAGCCAAAGCCGACCGTGACTCCTGAGCCAGTGTTCCCCTTCTCAGATATTCCTGAGGACAAACGGGGTCCTAAGGTCCAGAGAAGGCAGCCTGGTGAACGTCAGGTTGTCATAGAAGTTCCTGCACTGAATGTGTCTCTTTTACCAGCTGCTGTACGCAGTGAGCTGCAAAAGCTGGAGGAGAAGCTTCAGACTGGTGACATTACTGTGAAGGGTTACAATCTCACGAAGGCCATCCTTCTTAAACCTTACAAGACACTGGCTCAAAAGCAGCAGCTTGTCCATTTAGAGGCAGCTAATGAGGGTGTAGCCAAGGTCCAGGGGAAGCCCTATAAAGACTTGGAGGGAGAGTACCCAGGGCTCAAACTACCCGTGGAAGGTGGAAATATCATTCAGAAAAATGAAAACTCAAAAGAAGACATGTCCAGGAAAGAAGTGGCTCCGCAAGACACGCTGGTCACACCTTTCATCCACAGTGATGATAAGCATAAGAAAGAGTTTAAAACACCTAAACCTTTACTTCTGAATGCTGCCATCGAGAGGCCTGTGACTTCCAAACTACTAAACAGCATTTCTAAAGTCAGAGGCACTGAAAGTCAGAGAGAGCCGGCCAATGCTGCAGGAGGAGCTCCAGTTGGGAGAAGACTCCAACACTTCATCTCCGCAGACAGAGGCTTTCTGCCATGGGAGAGGAGGAAGTACTTTCAGGAGCTACTTGAGGTAAGCAGAGCCGTCAACTTTGACTTTTACCTATAGTCATGTATTTTCATTTCTTTAGAAATCATGCCCTTTGTGTTGAATCTATAGGAAGAGGAACGTCTGCAGAAGGAGCTGATGTATGAGACTTATGGTGGTGCCACTGCCCGTCAGCTGCAGGACACTTTTGCCGACTCCCTTCGCTACGTCAACAAGCTGCTCAACAGCCAGTTTGGCTTCACGTCCCGCAAAGTCCCCGCACATATGCCTCACATGATCGACCGCCTCATCATGCAGGAGTTGCAGGACACGTGAGGCATATTGTGTTATGTCTACAAATAGAGTTTTAGGTATTACTGACCAGGCAACATCTTAAAATTGATCTGTGCCTTTTCATGCAGATTCCCAGAGGAGTTTGACAAGACGTCAGGCCACCGTGTGCGTCACTCAGAAGACATGCAGTTTGCCTTTTCTTACTTCTACTTCCTGATGAGCGCTCAGCAGCAGCTCAACGTCTCTGAGGTGTTTGACGAGATTGACACCGATCATTCGGGCGTCCTGTCCGACCGAGAGATCCGAACTCTCGCCACAAGGATCCACGAGCTGCCCCTCAGCCTCCAGGTCAGTCCTGGCTGTGAAAACATCTTCTCTCACTGACATAAGGCTTTGAGACATGTCAGGTGTTAGTTCACAAGTATTCTTGTAGCTTTGAGATAAATGTATGCATTTTATCGTTGTGGCATCTTGTAGGATCTGACAGGCCTGGAGCAGATGTTGATAAACTGCTCCAAGACTCTCCCGACTAACCTGACCCAACTCCACCTGGTGAACCCCACTCAGGAGACCTACTATGATCCCAGCATGGTGAGCCACACTTAAAAGTACTGGAGCTGCCTTGGAATAACAGGAAACCCCAAATTGCACTCATAATGATGCATTAGCTGAATTATTTGGCTGAGATTCTGTATTTTTCTGTCCACAGCCTCCTGTTACAAAAGGCCTTGTTCTCCACTGTAAACCCATCACAGAACGCATCCACAAAGCCTTCAGGGACCAGAATAAGTACAAGTGCGTCTTGAAGTACTGTTAACATAGTCTGACAATGCATTACACTTCAGATATTCTTTGTGTTTGGTTCTGTTTTTGCTGTTGCAAACAAGTCTTTTGTTGGACAGGTTCGAGATCATGGGAGAAGAGGAGATCGCTTTCAAGATGGTACGAACCAACGTGTCGCATGTGGTCGGCCAGTTAGATGACATTAGGAAGAATCCGAGGTGAGGATGATTCTGTATAGATGACTTTCACCTCTGTGGAGCGACCAAACTTACATTTTCACCATATTTGTTGTCACAGAGTACTAACATCTGTATTTTCATCATTCCCCAACAGGAAGTTCATCTGCCTGAATGATAACATCGACCACAGCCACAAGGACGCCGCCACAGTGAAAGCTGTGCTCAGAGACTTCTATGAGTCCATGTTCCCGCTGCCGTCCCAGTTTGAGCTGCCCAGAGAGTATCGCAACAGGTTCCTGCATATGGAAGAGCTCCAGGAATGGTATGTTACATAGTGTGGAGACGATTTTGATTAGTTTTACACGTAGGTCATTGAAACTGTTGGATGAATTGCCATGATATATGAATCCAGCTGGCTTTGGCGATATCCTGATTTTTTCCTCTAGCGCCACTGTGAGGTCAAAATTTCAATTTGTCCATAACTTGCTAATGAGCAAATGTTAGAACAACTCAACTCTTCATTATTTTATCTCTTGTTATTGGTTATTATTGGTTATTATTGGTATTGGTATTGGTAAACAGCCACAAATTCTTAATTTGTGGCTGTTAAAAAAACCACATGGGACTGAGTGGTGCCAGGTTGGAGCAGTGGGAATCCCTCGGGGGCTTTAGAGGGTTTTTATCAGAGATCCTGCTCCTGTGCTCAGGGGGCTTCGGCCGGAGAATGCCGGCCTCGCATAGAGACTTTAAAATTAGACCGAGCCGCCTCAGATCAGTCACTAGCTGTAAGATACTTGCAAGATCATCACACAGCTGAGCCTGTCGTCTCCTCCCCTGCCTCTCCACCTCTCCCTCTGTCTCGGGGTTTGTAAAGTGACAGGCGGATGGCGTTGGGTGATGTCACCTTGTCACCCTGTTGCCCTGCTGCCCCCTGCATACTGTGTACTTCCTTCTTGTTACATCAGATTGCAACTCGTCTGTCTTCTTGTGAGACGTGCCGCATCCAGCTTTTGTCACCCAGTCAGGAAACTTACACTTTGATGTCTTTATCTGTGGATGGGGTAACAAAGGATGGGGTCTGTTTCTTTATTTAAAACTGACTGAAATGTTTGTTTGTTTGTTTATTTATTTATTTTTCCCCAGGCGGGTGTATCGGGACAAGCTGAAGTTCTGGACACACTGTGTCCTCGTGACGCTCGTCATCTTCACCGTCATGTCCTTCTTCGCCGAGCAGGTCAGTGTGCCCACCTCGGACCACACACGGTTTATTTGCACATTCAGATAAAGACACACAGTACATTCGCTCACACACCTCTCATTTTCCATGATTCACACTCGAGCTATGATTCAGGCCTCCACTACCGAAATTCCACTGAGAGGTGCGTCCGTCTCATGTGTCCTGCTAGTATGATCAGCTGAGCCAGGACCTGACTTTACAGAAATGAAAGACCCCCAGCAGTCCTCTGTGAAAGGCGAGACTTGTCTGTCTTTGTTGACTTGGATCAGACAGTGCTTGTATTTACTTTAACCTTCTTTGTTGCCAGATGAGTGGGATTTCTAGCTGTGAGAGTGTCCAAAGAACATTATAACAAAGAATTTTGAAATCAGAATAGTGCTTCTTGGACAACATTCCTGTCAAATGCTTCTTCTAGTTTGGTTCTGGAAAAAGAAAAAGAAATGCCAAGAACTGTTAAACAATTACTGCTCGACCCAGGTTTGACATTGAGCTCTTCTGAGGCACTTCTCTAATCCAAAGGTTTCCAGTTTCTCCTCAGCGAATCTAAAGAAAGGTTAATAGGCACTCCAGTGACCTGGAGAGAATTTCCCCCCACGGCAGCCTGTGGGACCAGTGTTCCCAGTGAGGAATGTGTCAGTCTAGTCCACTGTCTCTGTCACCGCACAAAAAAGACTTTTGATGGGTTTTTTTGGCACAAGATGAGCCTGGCTGTCCTACTGTCCAGGATTGTAAGATACAGATATTTGAGTCTTTGCACAGTTTTAAGTAGAGAGATCAAAAGCGTCCCGACTACTGGAGTGGGGGGGGGTATCTTTGATGACTGAGGTTTGAAGTCCTTCTGGGTGACCAGGCCTTGATTATTGTAAGGAATTTGTTGCAGTTAATGAATTATCTGGCACATAATAAACCACTAAAATGACAAATTTTCATTTTAACCTTTTGCTTTATGTACAGTATAAACAAACGAGGTATAATGTGTTAATTATTGAGCTTTAGATGTGCTGTTAAACAGGGAAAGCCTTGCTGTAGCTTCATGGTATCAAGCTTCTCATTCAATTCTCTGCCAGAAAGTGAATATTTCCCAAAGTGTAGCCAAACATCTACACCCTTCGATATCGCGGTCACCCTCCTGCTGACAGACAGCTCATGGCTTTTTTGTCTTAAGCTACGTCCCTTTCACTTCCTTCCTGCAGCTGATTCTGCTAAAGCGAAAGCTGTTCCCCAGACGCAGAGTGAACAGGGACAGCAACCCTGAGCGGGTGTGATGGAGGAAAACTTCCCTCCCCTCTCCTTTCTGCACTTCAACCTCCACCCTTCCTCTCCTGCTCAGTAGAGAGGACAGGAGAGGATCGGGACCAGGAGAATACTGGGTGGAAACAGGACTCTGAAGTCCTCAATGCTTGCATTGCATCAGCACGGACGGATGATAGAGACTCATGTGAGATGGCGATGAAACATTTTTCAGAAGATGATGGATGGTGCTGGCCGGTGAAGGGAATAACAGTTAGGAAGAAGAGGCCTGTACATCTTCTTTTCCTCCGCTGGGGGCATCCGAGACTTTGACACAATACACAAACACCAAACACTCCCCCACACTGTCCCACCCTTTTCGTGTCCTGTCCTCTCCATGTCATTGATTGATGTGGTGTTAAAGTGTGAAATACTTGATAGCAGCAGGTCAGGACTCATTGTGCATGTGTATGTATGTGTGTATGTGTGCGCAGCAAGCAAGTTTTACCATAAAATTCCCAAACTGTGGGGTGTGGAGCTGAAATGAATTGTCATTTAATCGACTGACGGGAAAAAAAAATCAGCAGCTATTTCGAAAATTGACAAATCGTTTGACTCACTTTTCAAGTAAAAATGCCAAACACCTGCATCTGGTACTTCTTAAATACTAAAATACTCGTATTTTCTACTTTTCTCTGGTACATCATCGGAACTTGAATAGCTTTAGGTGGTGGGCAGTTGGTTGAAATTAACAAGGCATTTGAAGATGTCACCTTGGGCTTTGGAAAATTGTGATGGCCATTTTTCAGAATTTTATAGACAATTGATTAATTGAAAAAAAAAAAAAAGAAATTACTTACTGTCCTGGTTGTGTTTGACTTTTACCCCTATGAATTCATTTTTTAAAAAGTACGTTTAGGATGAACAGGAATAGTTTATTTAATTGCTGGATATGTTCTTTGTCCTTTGTCTTTAAAATGATAAAAACTTGAAGTGCCTTCGTTGTTCATTCCTGCTTGTTTGAACTTTTTTTTTTGTTTTTTAAATGTCCTCTTATAAATGTTGGTCCATGCTCATCACTCTCTAACCTAGTGATCTGCAATGAGAATGAACGGGATATAGGATAATATGATTATCATTCTTGCAACTGATTGTCAGAGCTACATGTAAGTAATACTGCAGCCTTCATATCCGCCTGTATGTGTGTCCCTGTGGGACTCGACAGGATCTCTGTCTGAAATTCAGACCCCGTCAGCATGTTCTGTAACTTATTTTGATTGTATTATTGTGACAGTGGGTCAAGTGACTGATGCATCTGATTTGAATGCAGCAGAATGTAAACATATCCTCATGAAATGCTTGTCACCTGTTCAAAAAAGCTCTTTTCCTCTGAATGTCGGTTTTACAAACTCCTTTATTATAATGCCAAACTAACATGGAAGCGACTCCTAGATGCCGTCAGCATTTTGCCGCTTCCCCAAAGTCATGTGACGTTCAGTGTGTCGTCACTAGGCGAGGCAGGCAAGACGATGAGTCAGTCACATATTTGGAAATGGGATTTCCTCAGACTGCATCAGTTCAACGGTTTCTCTGACCGAAATAAATGTGATTTGGTTCCGTTATCTTGGGGTTTTGTCATGTGTATGTATGTGTCTGCATGAAATTTAGTTTTACTTTTGGTACATTGATGTACAGTTTACAGATAGTAAATACAGGACTTTTACCTGTAACAGAGTATTTTTACACTGTGGTATTGACACCTTTACTTCAGAAGACTACATTTCCCATCACTGACAGTGACAACAGAAACAGATGAAAAATATTTTCTTTATTACAATCTTTTCCACCCATGTCTGTTAGTAGAAAGGTGTTTTACTGTTATTTTATTGAACAGTGCAACATGGTGTTAAAATCAAGGCTGTACATTTCAATGCATAGTTCCAAAGTCCATCGTAACTTATGCAAAATCACCTTTTAAGGACATGCCCCTCTATAATGTCCATAATCCTGCAGAAGCAGATTATGAGAGGAAGATCATTTTATTTTTCCGCATAAAATCGAGAATTTATTTATTTATTTATTTTTTTACCTTTAAATCGTTTACCGGTACTACAGAAATATCCCTTTGATCCCAAAGAACCTGAATAATGAGTTTATCTGTTCAGTAATATTCAATCATTACAAAATTACTGATAACCAAACCTTTGAGAACAAAATGAATCACTCACCTATACATAATTTATATTTGTATAAGTGAAGAAACTTTATGAGTGAAGAGTAAAAAAAAAAAAAAAAAACTTCCAGTAGCACTGTATTATTACTATTGTTTGCATGGTATGATATTTCAGTGGAAAAAAAAAAAAACATACAAAGCTGCTTAAATATTCACAAGTTAAACAGTAATTACAACAAAAATATTTAAGGCGTCTTCAGTTGAAATCTGTACAATCACAAATAATTAAATATTAGCCCTTCAGGGAGAAGAACAGAGAAAGCAGAACAAGTTCAGTGTTAATGCTTCATCAGCTGACGGCACTAAAGGCCGGAGGTGAGGTGTTTCCTATTTTCCAGGTGTTTTGGATGAGATGAGTGACAGGGAACAAAATATTAAACACTGGAGAGGTGTTTGTGAGGGAAGCCCAATAGAAAACCAGTCATCGTTTTCAGCATTAACACAGACTGTTACCCCTTCACGTAGCCCGTTGACAAGTAGCCAGTCCACATTGCAAACTTCATTGGAAATTATTTGAGGTTTTTAAAGGTCATGTATAAATTTTTAATCTCTATTTTCAAACTCTAATTCATTCCAGATTGACTCACATCCATTTAATAAATAAAAAACAGAGAGATTAAGAAATATGTCAGCAGGTGCTCTACTCAGTGTGGGCATATACCAATGAGATTTACCTGATATGACTGTCACATGTTTATGTGTTAAACATATGACAACTCTAATTTGAACAGATATCTTTAAATTTAAAGCAGGTAAAAATGCTTTGATATTTGCCCAAGCTATACCCACTGAAAACAAAAACATTTTGGTATTTAATGACTTGTATAAGCAAGTGTAAAGAGTGCCCTTTTAATTAAAAATCAATTCTTTATTTTCTGATACATGCACTAATGTTTAAATTAAAATGAATTCAAGGGAAACTCTGGTTCTACCTAATTTGAAATTCAATATATCCGTGCTATTTCTTTTCTTTTTTTTCCTCTTTTTTTGGTTTGTGTGTTGAGTTGTTTTTTTTTTCTGTCTGTTGGGAGAGGCAGTTTTACTCAGAAGTGGTCACTTTGTCAAGGCTGCAGTGGTTCAGGGTCGAGGATCTCTCCTCGTCATCGTGGTCCTTGTCTGCTTTCAGGAGCGGGGAGAGATCTGCATCTTCCCCCGCCTCCTCCCGCCGGGCAAGCTGTCAGTCGCGGTGGGTGTGGCTCGGCGGCGTGATGCTGAAGACTCGGATGCGCAGGTGGGAGGCAATCTGGAGGCACACACCTGTACAGTAGCGCGTTAGATCCAGAAGAGAGAGGACCTAAAGGAAAAGACGAAGAGGATAGAAAAAAATAATAAATCAGAGTGTATTAATGAAAAACACTATTCTGGCTATTATGGTGACAGTTAATTGCCTTTGACTCAACACTTCTACATTTGTTCTGGAAGGTACTTTACTTTACATGAAGTTTATTATTATGATGATTATTATCATCAACAGTATTTTACATCATGTAAACTTGACCAGTCTCTGAGTTTGGACCTGTTCTTATACTGTGTGGGTGTTTACAAAACAGGCTCCTGTCTCAGCTTACACCTTCATCATTCTTACTGGCAAACGCAGGTACACTCAATACCAAACACAGCTCTGCCCCAACCTGAGCAGAGGTCTAATCACCCAGACTAAATGAACACACCTGGTGAACAAGGGACTCTTGTTCACCATTCAGTAATTAAATGCTACTCTACACCTCACGTAAATCAATTTAAGGTGAACAGTACCGATCTTGTCATAGTGATGGTAAAGGAAGGTTTATCTCAAGTCTTTTCATCAGACTAAAAGGAACTGTGCACTGAACCTTGAACTACAGGGGCACTGAGTCTCTGATTAGCCTAAAGTGAAAGCCAGCGTCTCGTGGGCAGGACTAAAGCATTGTATGTACATGTAACCTAATCTGAGCTGAACCTGTTGTTCAGGGAAAGGAATAGAAGAAGAAACGTTTGGTCTGTTCTTCTGGTTGAATGACGCTTTTCTCTGCAACAGCTGTAACATTTAGCAACACACTTACGGATATGTCTACTTCTGCTTAGTGGATGTGCCAGGGTTGCGGCGTCATGATGCAGTGATGTACAGTTTATATAATACTACGGTAACTAAACAAACACCATGGAGAGAATTTACCAACATCAAATATGTATTTTAAATATTTACGTTCGGTTTCAATCTCTGAAAATTCCTCACACAGTTGCGCAATGTTTTCTGTGGCTCTGGAGGAGTGCAAGTTGCATTGTGGGAAATGTAGGACCCTGTGTTGTTTAAGCTTGCTCTATACCGATTTCTCAGTTTTGGGTATGTCTTAAAAAAGAAGAAACTTAATGCTCCTATAAGTCTGTCGGGTACTGACCATGGCGATCCAGAGGACTATGTGCTCGTCTATGAAGCTGTTGAAGTACTGGTTGAGGAAGAGGAGGCCGGGGCCTATGAAGGCTGTATCTGGGAGGTGCAGCTCACTCTTGGTCATGTGCGCTATCTACAGAAGAGACAAAAAAAAATAAAACACAAATAAGACGCACTGAACTACACAATGAAATGTTATAAAAACATATCAAGCCAAAAAAACAGGTTCAAGGGTGAAAAAAAAAAACGTACCACCAGTTTGTTGGAGATCTTGGAGATGACCATGCCAAAGGTGAGCAGGTACAAACAGGGGTGGTGCTCAAACAGGTGGCTGGACGACTTCTTGAAAATGATGAAGGCCAAGGTGAGGATGAGACCGATGTGCAGACCAGGACTCAGCACGCTGGTGTCCTACACAGCAGGGTTGTTTATTAGCTATGTACATTGTAAGTTCAGGCAGCACATCTATCTCCAGACTTTCCGTTAAGTGTGTAAAGTGTGAACATGCGTGTTGACTTACGGCCACAGTGGAGCCGTTTTTGCCAACACCTCCATTCAAAATGACATAGAAGTAGTTGTAACAGGAGTAGAGGGCCCCTCCGATGATGCCCATGATGGGGAAGGCGTACAGTTGCAGTCCAATGACAGGCAACTACGGAAACACACAAAGGTCAAATTAACGTGAAGACACAAAAGCATTCTCCTTACAGATAGAAGAAAGGTGCTTATATGAAAGCTGCAGGCATGCTGAGCGTGATGGAAGGGCAAAGCAAAAAAAAAAATGCAGGTGACATCATCAGCTTTTTGAGCCAGATCATGTCCAATAGATGACCTGTTGCCATGGCGTTAGCTACCCGTATTTATTTACCTTCTCACTTCTCTCATGTGATGTTAAGTCAAGCCTCCAAAGGCAGCACAGAGTAAAAGTAAAACACAAATTCTATTTAAAGACTAGAAGAACGACTAAAAACTAGGAACTGATTCAGATAAGATTAGTATAGTGTAAAAACTAAAGAAATTCTTACTTTACACTCAAGGTGAAATGAAAGTGTTCCTGTGTGTGTACAGAATCTGCAGACATGTACATGTGACAGTACAAGATATTTTCTTCAGTTACCGTGATCTGCCAAAGGCTCACGCCTCCGAAAGCCGTCATCAGATACATGATGACGATGGCAACCTGCACCTCTGTGACGTCAACCCTGAGCAGAAGGTAACATCGATGAGCGAGATTTGCTTTAGCTGTGGCGACTAAAGAGACACTTGACAGTGTAACAGGTGGAGAGCAGGCACATCTACTGCTACTTACAGTCCAAAGCGGAGAGTCCCGGACACGTAGGTCTGCCAGTGGGCGCAGAAGAACATGAACATCCCGATGAAACCGCAGAAGAACATCCAGTACGGGTATCTTCCGATTCCACATGAAATGCACGTTCCAACAGCAACAAACACTGCACGGAGAGAGAGAGAAAAACAGACCAACAAACAGAGATAATTGTCAGCTAATCCACAATCAAATTTTGAATATCTCATGAATGAAATGATGGAGCTTCTCTTTGATTAATGCACTAATTTTATGAGTCTACAAAGCAGCAGAGTAGAAAACAACTGAAGTTTTTGGTTGCTACTGAGTGGAACACCTGTGGATACAGCATCGCAGCCATGGTCAAAGAGCTCCCCGAGCGCTGAGCTGCTGTTTGTCCTCCGGGCCTGTTTCCCATCAATAGCGTCTAGAGACTGGTAGATGAACAGGCCGAGGGCACTGAGGATGAAGGCCCAAGAGGGAGCCTGAGAGGCAAGGAAAGAGCATTCATGAGTACTAATCCATCCGTTTACTCCACTGATATACTGGTAATCAGTAGTATGTGTTGCGGTATTTAAATCAAGTGTTTGCAAATTTTATTTTAGTATTTTAGCTATCCACACACACCATATCTATCTGTGTGTGTACTATAAGTACGGAGAAGAAGGGATTCCAGCTGACAGGAGTGGGCTGGTTCCCCTAAGTAGGGAGGAGGTTACGGACCATCTGGACAGTAGAGCTGGCCAACACAGTGTGTTTACCACTACAGTGTGAGTGTGTGAGCATGTGTGTATGTTTGTGAAAGAGACAAAGAATTCCATGCTGTCCCAAATATTCTGAGACCCTGCTGCTCTCCTCAAAGTCCATGTCCTAAACACCGGTGGGGACCGGTGGGGACAGAGTCTGCTTGTTTAGGGTTATCACAGAGGTCATTTAAGGGATCCTCTGAACCGTGGCCATGGGTTCAGAAGCAACCTGTAATATGTGTTTGTTTGCACAGTCATGGGACTTTCATACCTTTATAGTCAACAAATAAGAGGGCGAAGAGGCCTGATTTGCTTCAGTCACTGCGGAGTAATAGTAGCAGAAACTGAAATGTCTTTGCACTTGTGGAATTTGACAGTAACAGCATGCTGCATGGACTGTGGACTTAGTTGCAAGGTTCTCATAGTTGGATTGGGCAAAGGTGTAAATCTGATAAACACACACACACCTATGCGTTTCCTTCTAACGCCTCTGCTCCACATTGAACCTGGAGATAGAAGCTAAGTGGATCATAGGTCAACTGTTGGCTCAGCTGTATGTTGCAAGGTCTGTTTCTGTGTTTTAGATAAAAGTGTTCTGGCATCTGTAGCTGAGACTACATTAGAGGTGGATCTGGACGAATTTCACATACACTTAGTCGTTTAAACAGCTCTTCTCTTTTTTAGTTTCACGTCAGTGTAAGCCCTGGATCCTTGCTAAATTTATCAAGTCAGCAGTGTGTTGAACGATGAGTTAGAATCCTCTCTGATGGAAAACTAAACAAAAGTAGAAACATTTTCGTTCAAACTGTTGTGTTTTGCCATCAAGAGCACTGCATCGCATGAGCCCGGGCAGACAACAACACGTCAAAGCTGTCAACTTTCCAAGAACGTACGCGAAAGACCACATGACGTGACGCGTCTTTCCCAATACGATCCCGAATCTACTTAAAAATCTGACAATTTAAAGCGTCCTGTCTTGTATGTGCACATACAAACATAACAATTTGAGATTTCAGAGCTTTCCCGAATCACCAAGACAAAGTCTGTAATTCGGCTTATACTGGGATACATAAAGCTGGGCATACTTCAATAAAACGTCCACTGTCCGTATTGCTGCGTTTGCTATCCTTCCAGCCTTACGCTAAAATGCACCGGTGAGGGCGTTATGACCCCCTTTATGAAATGACATGTTTAATAACATTAAAATATGAGAAGCTGTCCGGCTCAAATGTGTACCGAATTAACAAGCAGACTCTGTTGATTCAGAAATCATCTCACATCTGGGCTTCACATGTATGTGAAGTTTGAGCGGGCCACCCAACTTTAATTTACGCAATTCCTGAATGGAGGATTCGCTCTCTTTCCATAACGGTGGAGGGCACTTAATTGGGCATAGTCCGTGTGGGAACTTCAGCCAAGGTCGCTTTACTCACCTCCTCGGTTGCCGTGGGACAATAATACACAAGTACCACCGTGGAGAGGATATTGACCAGCAGTCCTACAATAGTCAGCGTGTTTGGTGCGATCCATGTCGGAATCTGCTGGACGAGCCAGTTCCAGTAGATCTGGCACGGTGGCTCAAACAGGGAGCGACCAGAGGCGCTGTATTTATGCTCCTCCAGCCGCTTTAGTTGTGCGGGTGAGAGCGGCTCTGGCCACAGAAAATGTGGCATTGTTTTTGTTTATTCCCTGCCTCGTCAGTCCTCAAATTACCGTAAAAAAACTCCACAACACCTCCGGGTAGAGACTCGGACAGGGCTATCTCCTCTCGGTGGAGTCCAGAAAATAGCAGCTCATTTGGCATATATAGCTAGGTGACCAGACGAGGCCATTTCCACAGCGGAACCATAAGACGTCGATAGTCTTTACGTTTCTGATCGAGTAAAGTCTCGGCAGGAAGCGGGGGGCCGGAAGGGAATGATTTAACTGCGGACCGGGAGTTTTAAACCAAAGCCTTTAACATAACGGCTAATTTTACAAACAGAATTTAATTATAAACGAAATTGTAGAAATACTGAGGGCATCAATAAGACGAACACTCACTGCACCAACCTCAGAAAATCACGACAGACATCAAAAAGGTAAATACTTTTGATTTTCTCCACACTATTTAGAACAAATTGTGGTGGAGAAACACTGAATCCTTAATTTATCTACTGGTCTAAAAGTAATACGGTTTAAATATACCTAACTAAAAATACCCCAGAACAGCCAGTTAAATACCCATTACGTCAAAGTATTTAATTGTATAATGTAATTACATTTAAAAAAAAACAAAAAACAAAACAAAAACAAATGCTGTGATATTTATTTATTACTGTTGGGTTATTTTTTTTTAAACAAAGTATTTTTGGAAAATGTTACATTAAACGTTAATAGTCTTGTGTAAACAGAAGTATAATGGAAGTATAATGTTGTCATGGCTTCAGCCTACATGGCTTCAGCCACAACTTGAGCCCTGTTGTTTAGTCTATATTTGTATACATTTTGAAATTAAAATAAATAAATTACACAGAATAAGCTATTAACAGTTCATTTCCACTATGTACTATTAGATGTACTGACAACTATCACTGAATTACTTTGATAATGAAGAAATTTTAAAAACCTGATGATTCTCAGGCAAGTTCTGAAGCTGTCCAATTCCTGTCCATTTGGTCTACATAATCTCATAAATATGAGATAGTTCTGTCATAATTATGAGATCAGAATTGCCTTATACCTTGTCTGACACATAATATTAGAATAATACATATTCTAATATTATGTCAGACAAATATAGTTGGAAGGACACAAATCTTTGACATCTACCAAAAAAAAAAAAAAAAGTTTTTAAAACAGATAAGGCAGATCCACACAAAAAGAGAACTCAAAACAGGAAAGTATAATTTTTATATTTACTATTTATTGTAATCCATGGGTCATTACAAAGGTCAAGGCATGCACACATGACAGAGCCTCAATTAAGCCTAAATGAATTCAAAAAAGGTGTCATGCAAAATATGAACTGTGTGTTAACCTCTACATTTTCTGTCAGACATGAATAACCTGCACAGAGTGAAATTAACAAATATCAATGTGAATTATCTCCAGAGGAAGGGTCAACACATTCATTTACCCAACATTACTCCAGTCTATTGTCATTTTTCTTGCCACATAGAAGTTCTGCGACGCCATACAGACACCAAACTTTTGTTTATACATTTACTTTTCCCTTCCTTCAGACCCCAGAAATAATTTATCACCTTCAACAAGCACTCCCAACCAAAATCAACATGTAAATACTGTAGGTGTGTGTCACTGTTTGTGCTATATGTGCTTTGTATATGTTTTTTACACACTAAATGAACTTATCACAGCTAGAACCAAAACATTGCTGACATGCATCTGAGCTGACACAGTCTTTCAAACACAATAGTGTGACAAAGAAGTGAACTGGCTTTTTTTTTCTATGGTAACTAGGTCCAAACCTGCACACAGCATGCCACACCACAGACCAGTGCACCCTGGCCCACGCACTTCCATCCGTCTCACCATCCCTCCACCATCCCTCCATCCGCTTTCAGGTTGCTAACCTCAGTAGGTGAGAGAAGAGAATCACTAGTGGCGGCAGATGTTTGCAAAGCTAAAGTGTCTCATTGCACTCTGTCAGATGTTACTTCTCCTGCTCGACAATCTTCGTCTCGTTCATGTACTTGTCAATCAGATTAAGGGGCACTCCGCGTTGCATGAGTTCGTAGAAGGTGAACCCTCCTGAGGGACAAGAGGAAAACATCTTATAATGTTGTTGGGAGGCACAGAGGCAGATGTGAAGGAAGAACTGAATGAGGAAAGAGAGGAGAGGATGAAAGCTGGAGGCTGATCAAGCAAAAAAGTTTAATAGTTTTGCTTGTTTGTTTGTTTCCTGGAGTCTTCTCAAAGCTGTTTTACCACCATCAAGAATTTGTTCTAATATTTTCCAGTGCAGTGCATTGTGGGACAATAGTGTCCATCAATCAAAAATCCAGATTAATGAATAATGTCTTTAGTCGTCAACAACAAGCAAAAGACTACAATAGGAAAAAATGCTGTCTTCACTAATCAGGCAGTTGCAAACACGACATGGAGAATACTCAGTGTTAGTTTGCTTCGTTTGATCCAGTGGGATTTTATTCAACAGCAGCCAAGGGAAAAAAAAAAAAAAAACACTTATATAGACATATTTACACAGCATAAACCTCAGTTTCAGCATATGCTGTTCTGGATTTCTTGGCAAAGGTTAGAAATTTCAAAACTTTTGTACTCTTTTTACTCACCTTTTCTGCGGCTCAAGTTACATGAGAGGTGGTCTTTAAGTTCACACAATTTTAATTAATATGTTCAAAACAGGGTTAAAGTTAAAGTGTTAAAGTCAGCCAACTAAGGGGAGAATCTTGGAGAATCATTTAGCAAAAGCTGTCATGCAAATCCTGTTTCATTATAGCTCGGTTTCACATGTTCTTTTTCTGGGTCCTGTTTTCTTGGGGCAGAAAAGCTGCTTCAGTCCCACCGACTGAGAAAATTGAGGTTACAAAAGCTGGCTGAAAGATGCATAATGAATGACATAAGCTTCATATGCCAAAACCATATGAAAGCTTACCTTATATGAGAACATACATTCACAATTCTTGAGTTTGGACTGGGGGAGAGAGAAGAGAAGAGGGGGTTAACAAAATGTTTACATGGAGTTATATGTGTGCACCGGGGAATACTGTTGAGTTATTACTGAGCTCTTTTATATGAAGAGTTAACTGTGTGTCATAAAGGAGACACTGGAATCTGTGGAGAATAGTTTAAGATGGAGACATTAAATAATACAACACAAAAACATCACAGCTCTATATGTTATGCCTACTGAGGTGTGACTGGCGACAGACTGTGTGCTGAGGTGGTGTGTTGTGATGATGAACAAGATGACTGGATGGACCGGACTGGACAGAGTTGTGTGAGAACACATGGGGGATAAACCTCGATGGAGAAGTGTCACCAGATATTATGTGCACTACACACACATAAATGGATTATTATGTCATTATTTGTATCTGTTTTGAAAGTGGTGTCCAGGAGCCTGTTGCACCAGATGTTCATAAGTTCAAAGATTTCCAAGTTATAATGCAAGTGTTCACTAAGAACCCATTTACACATCAAGTTAATGCTAAATTTATGAATGTCACTAACTCTGGCATAGGTATTTCTATATGTATGCGCATATAAATAATTAAAGTTATAAAATAATAGTCTACCTATTATTGGCACTTAAGTTTAATATATCATTTGGCCTAATAAAGCTGTTATTTTGGATGTTATGTTACAGTTCCTGATGCTATACAGTAACATTCTGTTACTGATTTATACGATACCAAAGACTTTGCTATCTAAGACATGCCTTAAGTTTTAATGGTACAAACTGATTTAGGAAATCCCCAGTTTGAATTTACGAATAGCTGTTGCAACCCAATCCTGATACTTACATGTCCACCGTCTATATGCTCAGTCCTTTGGTAGGCTGTAACACACAGTTCAAACACTACAGTACCCCAGTGGAGTTGGTTTCCCAAAGTCGTCTTTGCTTCTTTACACTCTTTACAGATTGATGATTGTGTTTATAAATTAATAACCGGTTTGCCTTTTTAATACAGATGAATAAGAAAAGATCCTTAAAACGAGAAGAAGTGCTTTAAAGTTTCCACAAAAGACATGACTAAGAAAACAGCAGAAGAGAAATGAAGACAGAAAACAAGAAGAACTTTGGGAAAACAGACTCAGAAACAGACTGAGGCAGGCACACAGTGCTGGCCTCCTTCTCCAGACTGACCTTTAACCTCCAGCTTGCAGTCCACTTGGGCCTCTCCCAAGTCATTGATGGCCTTGCAGGTGTATAAACCACCGTCATAGGGGCTGGGCTTCCTGATCTCCAGAGTACATACTCCCTGGTTGCTAAACATGCGGTAGCGTGGGTCGTCAACAATTACTATCTTGTTCTTCATCCAGATCACTTTGGGCTGCAGGCAGACACAGAGACGTCAGAAGCATGATGATATTAAGCCATAATACAGATTAGAGAAAGTGTATTGACTGTATAACCCCTCAGTTTTAATACTAGAATCTATTTAGCCTTAAATGAAATTTCTTGGATCTTATTTTTTGCATCATTTATGATAACTTTGCTCTCACCAAAGTAATGGCTGAGACCAGGGAACACAGCAGCATCACTGTAATTTGAAGACCTCACTGTGTGTGTTTCCAAGAACACCAAGAAACAAGCCCTGTGGTCCCTGTGCCCTGTGGTCACTACAAGATGATCAACTTATATTTACCTGTGATAATGTGTGGCCTACACATACACCATTTTTACCTGCTGTTCTCCCACCTACCCTTGGGTTGGCACGGACACTACAGTTGAGAGTAGCATTGTAGCCAGCGATGGCAAAAGTGTTGATCAGTGGCTGTGTGAACTTTGGCGCCTCCTTGAAGTCGCGATCCATGTACTCGGGCGTTTTCATCTGCAAACCTGTGGGGGGAAGGGTAAAGGAATGGGGTTGTGCATGATACTGGCGCTGAGCGGTATCATGTGGGGAATTCCCTATGTGATGAGGGAAAGACAATGTTTCTTTATTTATCATCAACTGAGACAGAGACACCAACGTTTAAGGGCCTGTCAGTCATAGCCCGTCCCCTGTGAGATCTTGTCATCGCGCTCACTTTAGGGTGGAAAACAGAACTGACAGTACCTTTCAGATAACAGCTGTGGAAAAAGCTTTATTAACATTTTCGACATATGTGATTTGTTCCAGAGTTTTCACTTTGGAAGCATTTTTCCCCCATCAGAAATTAGTAGTTTTGAAGTCAGTAACCAATTTAACAGGCAAGAACGATTTTCTGCATCTCTCTGCCTTTATACACACAAACACACACTTTCACTTGCTAATATCACTGTCAGTTTTACCTTCTTTGACGATCAGGGCACTTTTTTTGGTTTGGGTGGCCGTTTCGCTTAGGCCACACATATTCTCTGAGAAGATCCTGAAGAAGTACTCGTTCCCAACCACCAGCTCTGTGATGGTGATGCAGTTGCGATGGTAGTGCTCAATGCATGTGAACCATTCCTGAAAAGCAGAGTAAAGAATGTGATGTAAAGTCTGCAGAGACATGCTGTATATTTAGCATGTTTCCTGTGCAGCTTAAGAAAAGTATAAACCCATCTTCTACCATTGTCTTCTTGTCTGCTTTTTGAATGGTGTATCCTGTTATTGGGGCATTGCCGCTATCTTTCGGAGGAGTCCAGACCAGAGCCACATTTCCTCCCCATACATCTTCAATTGTCACACACTGGGGAGGTCCGGGTAGATCTAACATTCAGTAAAAAGATAATGAGCTGACAGTTTGGTCTTGAAAAATTCTAGATAAGCACTGTTAAAGACAATGTTATGAACATAGATTATCATTAGATTATGAAATAGTATCAGTAGTAAAAATAATGGGAGTATGACAATAATTTTGTTTAACAACAGCATCATCCATTTGCTCACCTACGATTTGTATGTCAATAATAGCTGTGTCCACATGGTTTTCAACCTGCACTGTCATCTCATACTTCCCAGAGTGGCTGCGTTCTGCTTTACGGATGAAGATGATGCTGTCGCAGTCTGTGTTACGGATGCTTACATGGGATGGCTCTATGGGCGTTCCATCCTTCAGCCAGATAACCTTCGGCCTGGGTTTGCCCTACAGGCACAAACAACACAGAGCGGCATGAGTTACGTGTTCTGCTCAGAGATTTGTATCACCAATGGAGCTGGAGATTTACCATAAATGGCACCACGAGGTTGACTGCTTCTCCGACTTTGCGGGTGTATGTCTGCTTCAAGTGTCGGGGGACGCGGATCTTGGGTGGTTCTGAGGAAGAGATCGACCAGAAGGTGCATTATTGGGGAATGACTCTAGATGTCTTTTATGTCTATGTCAGGGTTTGATTCAACCTTTTCATTCACAATATCCAACTTCCATACCAAGTTGCAGTGGAAGATATGTTATAAACTGAGCTCACCAATAACCTCTTTGACCAGGACAGAGTGCTGAAGGGTCCGTGGAGCGCTTGCTCCAGCAGCGTTGATGGCCTTGACTCGAACTAAGATTTTACACCCTGGGGTCAGCCCAGTGATAGTGTACTTGGTTTTCTCTGTCAGTTCCTTGTTTGATATTACCCAGTCATCAGCTGTAGGAAAAAAAAAACATGTTTAGGTTCTTTATGACAGATGCATATGCAGAAACCACATGGCCCGTATACACTGTGCCATGACAGTGACCTTACAGGTTTATTGGCTGTCACGCTGCTTGGTGAACTGTAGGGCTAAGATGTAAAGCTTTCACAGCAATTTGGTATTTATGTGTATATTTATCCATCAATTTCTCATTCTCAACTGGCTGATGGATGGACCTTCATAATTTTATTAGTCTGACATTGCCTCACAGAGCTTTCTCACATTAGGTTCCGTCTCGTCACTTTTTTGTAATTGGTTTTGATTTTACCCTCTGAATGGTGACGTTTGTGTGCATATGCACATACAGTATGAGGTGCGAGTGAAGGTCTGGGGGCTGAAATGTAGCACACATAGTAAATACAAGTGATCACAAGTGGAAGAACTTTGTTGTGGGTGTTACTGTCTGGGGCGGCCCAGAATCACACAGTCTGTAGGGGCCTTTAGTGGATTTGAGGTTAACTCACTTCCTTCTATGCAGTACTCCACTAGGTATCCGTCCAGACCAGCAGCTCCGATGGTTTCTGGAGGGCGCCACTTTACAGTCACGGTGGTGTCAGTGACATCGTCCACAACCAGCATAGTGGGCTCACTGGTCACAGCTGAGAGCAGACGGAAGTTTCAGAGATCAGAAGTGTCATAGTTATCCATTTGATTTCCAACAGTGGAGATGGAAAAGATCAGAAAACATCCATTTTGGCAAGTCATGAGCACATGAGCAGGGCGCCTTTCTATCTGACTGGTATGCTATCAATCTCCCCGTCAGCTCTCATTAGTCTCTGCTCTTGCCTTCTATTCTTGTATTCTGAATCATACTTAACTCCTGTTGAACCCTCTGACAGACCTGATCTCCTAAACCTCTAATCCGCAGATGATTTGGCAGCCATTATAAAGACATATTTAATATCCTCTAAAGCTCCTGCATGTCCAGTGGAGGTCACAGTCAGGATGCTTGGGATGGTGGGGTATGGGGAGGAACAGCTGCGTTGCTGGGGTACCAAGGGCAGATCGCACATGCCCTATAATAGACCCACATTTTGAAATTTCATCCATAATTAGGAGACGGTTGTTAGATAAACTGAAGCCTTATGTAAGGGTGTAATACTTTCCTGGACAGATTATTGACTGTAACAGCTCAAAGGCCAGCGTTTAGGCTGTTAAGTGAGGATATTTGGGGCTACTCACCGAGGGGGGTAAAGGGTTTAGATGGTTCACTGGGCTTGGACACACCAATAGCATTGACTGCAAAGATCCGCACTTCATAGGGCACTCCTTCAATCATCTTCTTGGGTTCGAATGATGTTTCTTTGATTAGGTCAAAGTTCAGTCTCATCCATCTGGAGCTCTGTTTCTTTTTTCTCTCGATGAAGTAACCTTTAAGGGATGGTCAGAGGGCTTGACATTTAAAGCCACCCCATTCATTAAACTGTGGTAATAAATAAGATGCAATGTTTACCTAATATTGGGGAACCCCCGTCATATTTTGGTGGTTCCCATGTCATAGAGCACCAATCACCACCCACCATTGGTACCAAGGGAGCCTCTGGAGGGTCAGGAATGTCTGCAGACATGGGAGGCTCATATTAAGGATTTGAGAAACTCATTTACAGTTCTCTCTGTGGTCCTTTGATTTAAGTATTTTGTGATCACTCACCTACAACCTTGATTTTGACACTGGCTGTGGCCTCACCAGCCTCATTCTGCAGAACTATCTTGTAGTTCCCAGTGTCCTCCCTTTCTGTGACCTCAATTGTCAAGCTGGTCTGATCACCGTATGTTTCAGCTCGGACACGGTGGCCTGACTCAAGAATGACCTGAGACAAAAGAGACAGAAATTACATGTTCTCTAAGCTTTTAAAATTAAGTAAAATAGAAGGCTTGGTGTGAGAGACAGGATAGGGATGTCGGACAGTTTGAATTTGGTTTTTTGCTAGGATTTGTTGACACTAAAAAAAGAAAATAACTCCAGCTTTATCTTTGACATCAAAACTCACCCGTTCTCCCTTCATCCACACCACTCTAGGTGCTGGTTCTCCACTGATGGGGATCTCCAAGCGAAGTTTGTTTCCTGCTACAACTGTAACAGTGTTGTCTGGGAAGTTCAGGCTGTCCAAGTGCACCCTTGGAGGGTCTGCAAAAATGAAATCAGATCATGATAAGATATAGAAAGATTTAAAAAGCTCTAATCCAGTGAAGAATATTTTGTGTACCAATGATGTGAATTTTGGCAGAGAGGCTCTGTGAATATCCCTCTGGTACGAAAGTGTAATCTCCTGCATCGTGAAGAGAGCTGGTCTCAATTTCAAGTCGGTGGACCCTGAAAAACCAAAGTGATGTTACTTATCAGCTGTTTTAATCTGCTTCTGATTTGATTGAGTGTAACAGAGAGGACGTACTTATTTCTGTGTATAATGTTGATGCGGTCGTTGGGCTGGATCAGCTGTCCATTCCTGTACCAACGGCCTGGCACGTTGCCCGGGTAGATCTCACAGTGCAGTTTGATTGGTTGACCCAGCATCACTGTCATATCCTGCAGGTCCTGGTAGATCTTCAGTGGTTTCACTGAAGAAAAGCACATAGGAAGTAAAGAACAGAGCACAAATTTCCTTGAAAAGCATGCAAGCAGTGAAAAAAAAGGCAAGATGCTACATACAGTCAACCTGTATGTGAGCCTCAGAAGTGCCACCAGTGGCCATGACGGAGTACGTCCCGGTGTCCTCTCTGGAGGCGTCATCAATCACCAAGAAGTGTTTGGTTCCCTCACACTTAACTCGGTATCTGGAGCGCACTCCTGTTGGAACCTCAACACCATTCTTCATCCTGAAGGAGGAAGGGGAATTTTAAGTACTCACATATACTCACACTTCAGGGTTACTTACAAAAGCTAGAAGAGTTCCTACAGAGTTCTTTTCTCTTTTAATTTACTATAAAACACATTGTAAAGGCCCATATATACTCCCAATCATTATAGCAAAAGTCTCATATGTTGACAATACTTAAGTAAGTTTGTGTTAGTTTACTCAAAGCATCTTCAAGTGCATTTTCTAGAGACTTACCATTTGACTTGAGCACCTTCCTCTGACACCTCGCACTCCAGCTCGATCCTCTCATTCACTGTGGTCTTCACAGGCTCAATACCTTTAACTATCTTAATTGGCAACTCTATAAGACAAGAGAGGAAGAAGGAGCTGAAGTCATATTGATTGCCTAGTTAAAGTACAATTTTTCAGACATATTTAATTATCAAGTTACAAAAATCGGAACATTTAATAGAGATACCTTTGACAAACAGCTCTGTGGTGCACTTCTCGTCTCCTGCAGCCACAGAATAGGCTGCGTCATCGTTCATGGTGCAGTTGTTGATGACCATAATCCTTTGTGTGCCCTTATGCTCAAAAATATACCTAAACAGAACATCCATTAGTTACATCTGTGGTCACATAAAGAAATGTTGGCTATGTACAGTTTGAGGTAATATGGCAGTAATCCTAAAACAGCAATATTATTCCAAGATATTAAGTGAAAGAGAGGTTACAGTGGCTACAGAAACCAAAAATTATTCCAAAAATCACAATACAATAGTGTGTACAAAATTGCATTGTCATTATTCAGTCAGCATGCATCAATTGCACTGCACAAACCCAGAAATCAGACTAGACAAACGAGGCAGGATTATGCCAAAACTCTGACATGGAGAAATGAAAACTGACTGTATGGATGGACTTACTTCCTTTGACTAAAGGTGAGCAGTGGAGCCAGAATGGAGCCACAGAGAGGAAGGAGCACCATAATATTACAGACAGATAGACAGACAGACAAAGACAGAGAGACATCATGCCTGGAGGGGTACATCATGTGGTCAACAATAGTGTTACAACACAGAAGAGGATCAAAAGAAAGAAACAGACATGTTTCATAGTGAGGCCTGCAGAAGAGGGAGCCCTGGAGAAAATGCCACAGGAGACCAAAACCAGAAAACAGCAATAACCTCCCAGATGGCTTTAACTTTGCATGGCTTTGAACAGCACTTTGAGTTAATCTATGTTTGGCTGGGTATGGGTTTATCCGAGCTTTTTTGCCATGCTGATGAGAGTGAACCAAAACAGAGAGCTGAAAAATGCTAAAAAGTGTGTAGAACTGAGGGGATCTGCACGATCATAATTCTCTGTGGGTGTGTCACGACGAGCAACACCTTAAATATGACATATAGTACATCCATATGGTTCATCCATTGTTAATATAAAAATATTAGTTATAGCAGCTCAAAGTCTTAGCATTTTAAGAATATCTGCCTTCTTCCATTAAGATTTGCCACACTATTTGCTCTATTCAAGAATTTCAACTTTTTTCTCGTCGCTCACTTTGGCTAGTATTATCACGTTTAATCAATAACTGCTCTGAAAAGATACTTGCAAAATATCAAAACGACTTATTTCCTCATAATCAATTACTTATTAAGTTGATTAATTACTCATATCCTTTCAGCCACAGTAGATTTGAAAAACAAAATCATGGAACCTATATGATATGCAGATTGTCATTAAGTACATGATCTTTATCAATATTTACTCTGTGTTTTAGCATTTGTTACATCTGTTTCAAAGCCATACTTGGTTAAAGACCTGTGAAGGAGGTACCACCTTTTTCCTGTACAGAGGAAGACAACAGTTGACATCATACACTGCATTTACACCCAAATGTAGCTCTGGGGCCATTTGTTATTTACGGCCTTGTGATTCCAATGTATTTGACTGTGTGGAAACTGATAAGAGCCACATTAGAGTCGAGAGAATGTTATTTGTTCACTGGGCATCAGCTGGCAATGGTTCACAGTTGGGTAGAATAAAGAGAGTGATTTAAAATCGTGAAGGTAATATACGTTACCAGCTCTTACCAAGCCACCGTTACGTTATAACTTTGAACTTAATTAGGCCAAAGACTGAATAAATCTGTGTGGGATAAAACATGTGAACCATTGTGCTTTTGAATGGTAACAAACTGAAAACACATAAGTAAAAAAGTGGTAAAAGATATACGTTGCCACAAATGAAAGACATTTTTATGAAAAACAAAAAGGTTTTCATTTGTGCAGTGATGAAAGGGAGAAGAGAGAAGATACACAGATAAGAGAAGGTCATTGCATACTTGGGAGTGGGCCTGATTTCCTGCCCGTTCTTGTACCACTTCAGTTCAACAGTGGGGTCGGCCAGATCGACCACCAAGCGGATCTTTCCACCTTTATCCACCTGGTAAGCGGGTTCCAGCTTCTTTGCAAAAGCTTTGAAAAAGCAAAATAAACATCACAAAAAAGATTATTAAAAGTCAGTTAATTCCTTTCGAGATCAACAACAAGGTCAATATTCCTAAATGAACGCTGCTTCAACGTAAACACTGATTCATTTACCTTCGCTCTTCTTCTCCTCTTTTGGGATCTTCTTCATCCTCCGCAGCAGACCCCTCAGATCTGTGATGCCATACATAAAGGCGATCTTCTCATACTCGTCTGGCCGGGCGTTCTTCAGGATCTCCCACACATCCACCTCTGGAGTGTCATCCTGCTGTTTGGGCTCCCTAGTGGTGCCGTATATGAAGGAACGATGTAAGGGAACGAGTCATAGGCTGGTGTTTGCAACGTGTCCTGAGGAACAACTCATTAACCTCTAGGATAAAGGGCATAGAAGCACTGGTGAAGGTAGGAGATTTCCATTTGGTTTTCAGAAACAACAAACCCATGCTTTACTTCAGCATGGGTTTTTTTTCCTGGAATACTTTTGTGCAATTATGAAGTTCTTCTATTGCCCTGCACAGTGTTCCTCAGGACATGTCACACAAAGGGATGGGCATGGTGAGCTGTCTACCTGTGTGTTAACATTGGCTCTGGAGTCACATGTTAACGGTGACAGGCTAGCAGCACTATTAATACATAACACAGAGGTGTTCTCTCATTTGTTTAGAAGTTGTTGTTGGTTAATTGTGTCTTGTGTCTGTCCCCTAGGATCTCATTCTTAGAGATAGACCCATACAGTGCTTCATAAATTAGTGGTGCTGCTTGACATAAAGGTTAAAATACAATGTCTTTTTTTAGACAGAGACACAGACCTAACCAAACTATCTTTAACAAACACTTCAGTGAGTGATAATGATGAAAATTAAAACTCTGAATGTAAAGGCTTGCAGTTAATAAATATATAGATGAAGCCTTCCTACAAAGTTAATCAATAATAAGGAGAGCCACAGAAATTTGAGTGGTACTCAGTCCACAGGCTAAGGGCTATATAAAAACCTCATCATTAAAATGGTGATGAGGTTTTTAATTATAGAATGTAAAACTCCAGGTCGCTGAAAACCTCAACTTCCTAGGGAAGAGTACAGCAGACATGACCTCAGTGTCCTCAGTAAATGAGAATTAAAGAAGAATTTTGGGTTTGGACACTGTTACATGACTTCAGACTGGGATATACAAGTATTTTATCAGTGTTGTAGGATTAAAGTAGCACACAGGAGCAGACACAGATCAATGAAGGAGAGTTTTCGTTCTTGTAAATGTGTCATTCAACACACTGTTACGGTTGACTTTTTTGCGTAATAACATGTTGATATGCAGCATGCAGGGACTTAGAGGAAACCTGCAGAAAAGATTTTTAATTAGGGATTTTAATATCTTTCCTGTTGCTCTTCTGAACTGGCCCATCCCTTTGTTTATTGTTGGTTTGAGTGATCACTTCAGAGATGCTCTGACACTGTTAGATGATGAATGTGTCTATAGGAGTTGTTAGCGGAGCTGTTAGGAGATGTTGTCCTGGACATGAGTGTATCCATTAGTTTATATAAAGAACATTCAGTCAGTCCTTTCTTTCACAGACATTTTCCCAAATGTCCGAAAGATTGGAGGTGAATTGTAGCATAAAGTATTATTCCATTCTTTGCTTGTATTTCTCATCTGTTTATTTTCAGGCAATTATGAAGAAGGCCAAAATAAACATGGTGGTATTTGCCTTATATTTCTAAATTGAAATAAAACGACAATGTAGTGATAACACTATTTTACAGCATCATTTCTCCGTGGCTCACTAGCACATCATTAATGATCCAAAATGGTGCTCTTTGCCTCATAAAGGTGGCGTTTCGACCTCATGGCTTGATGTAGAGCTCGGAGGTGATGTGAACACCTCTGAGAGTTTATGAGGCAAGGCCCATTTCTATCATCACTGATTGCTGACAGAGCAGTTAGGAATGCTGCCTTCAAATGAAGTGTTACCGTACTACAGTAGGCCAACACTCTTGCTCGTCCAATTCCTAAAGCTACATGTCATGCTGGGGACTCTACAGGATTACAGTACTCACCCGCAGTAAGGTCTAATCGTTTTAAAACCTATGGTTTTCTCTTTACTAACCTTTGATTTCTGAATATGTAGGGGAGAAGAAGAGACAAGCCCAAAGTAAATGTAGAATTTCGCCTAGGTCTGTTTGTACTCACACTTAAATGCTGCACTGTATCATCTCAAATATGCATTATGGTGTCATGGTGTTCACTTTGAGCCACCACAGTAGCTTTGGTATAGCACAGAGGTTTTCAAACTGTGAGGAGCACCTCCCATGGAGAGAGTTGGGGGTAGGGAGGGGGCATTGGCAATAGTGCAGCACTATTGCTGCACTATTGCTTTATGTCAAAATTTGCACTCCTTCTCATATCTCTGTCATAACTCTGTAAAATCTGACCACACAGTTATTATATATGTCTTTAGATTCTGCGTGACCCACACTTATCATTATATATTATTATATCCTATGCCCATTATGAATTAACATCTAGAAATCACCTTACAAATCATAGAAAAAAGAAGCTCCTTACAACTCCAGAACTTGCCTGAAATTCATCATGCCAACTTGCCAAAATGTAAAAATAATAATAATAATAAAAACCGGGGCTTCCGTTGTAGCTCACAGCTAACTTGCTGACGTGTGATTGTGATTTTTCCCTCAAGTGAAAGTGAGGCAAGGAATATTAATAGGGGTGACAAAATAACAGGGGTGTTGGAAATGGGAGGGGTGAAGGTGTCTCAGGTTTAACTGAGGAGGGGCCCACAGTGTCAGACTTTGAAAACCCCTGGTATAGCATAGTATATCATATGTGGACATGTAGCCTAATACAAACCAAATTTATAAAAGATTTGAAAGAAAGAGAAAAGAAGCACATCCAAAAAAGGGGCTTAAAATACTGAAAGGACAAAAATCCACTCAGGGTTGGGATGTGATTCTCACCTATGTTTAAGGAGACCACTAAAGTCAAGCTCCCCTGCATCTTCTTGTCCTTCACTGCTGTTGTTAACAAGGAGAGATTAATAAAGATTTAATCAGCAATGAAACAGTTACAGGCACTAGAAAACAATGCTAAAAGAGCAACACAAAGCAAAGACTCTGACGTCAATCGATGCGTTAGCTCCCAGCTAACACGATTGGTGCTTACACAAAATCCCCTTTTTTGCCTTTTCTGGATGAAAGCTTGAAATAAGGTGCTTTGTGTAAGATAAATCAAGAGCTTTCCCAGGCAATATTGCCACAATGTTTCTGCAATGTTGAGGCAACATTACTGAGCAGCAACATCGTGATAATGCAATGAAACTGGGATGCTTTGCGTTGCTTTCCAGACACATTGTTTGGAGGGAGATTTAAAATGCAAGAGTTGGCCTTTAACTACACATCGAGTCAGCTGGTTGATTTGTAATTACCTTTAAGAAAGGTTAATGACATTATTACAACCATCTGGTCACACTTCTATCTAATACAGTATTATTACTTGAAGGTGAAGTGTTCACAGTTGTGCCTCGTGGAACAGCACTTTTTCTTTTCTTGATGGTTCAGGAGTATTTATGAGTATAAATAATTTGTTAGAGATCCTATTGTCTGTAATAGTTTGTTCAATCGACGAGGGACAAAAAGGAAATACTGTTGAAATTTGAAATCAAAATGGTCGCTGTTGACTTCTTGTAGTTGCATTACGTTCTTTTTATTACCTTCTTTTGAAAGCTGATCGAATATCAATATTCTGTGAGCCCTGTTCAGCTTCTGCGAGACAGTAACAACACATATTAGTCTGCATTTTGTTCTATGTTTTCCATATATGTGAAGTTGAATATAATATGCGTTGTTGCTTTGACAAACCTTTAACTTCCAGATCAAAGGAGCAGCTGTCAAACTTGTCCTTGTAGGTGACTTCGCACCTATAATTCCCAGCATAGTTGTCTTTGGCCTTGATGATGTGCATCTCAAATGTGTGGATCTGGCGGGGGGGTGATGCATAGGAGCTGGTATAGTCAAACCATTTGCATGTAATGTGGTGCTCACAAGCTCATGATGGGGGAATGGGGATGGGTGCCTTGCTGTACAGTACCTTGGTGAATCGGTCAAAGGTCTCTTTCAGCTGTAAGTGTTTCCCTGTTTTGCTGGCCAGATCCATCCATTTTCCTTTGAACCACTTGATAGTGGGTTTGCGGAGGAGATCTTTGGCCTCCACTTTGGCAACAAAGGTGATGTCTCCACCTTTGGACACAGAAAGTACACTATGACCAATCTAAATTTTGAAAGAAGAAACCACGCAATCTTCCTCCTACAAATGTTAAATTCATAACCAATAAAGCCCACCGTTGATCAATTGAACACACACTACAGTCATACTGTAAACTGAATCAGTTTGCTGACTTAATGGCTTCTCTACTTGTGCTGCTTGTGCTACTCTTGCACTATATTTTAGTGGCCATTGTTCAGCAAAAGTTGAAAAGGCTGCTTTAAGGCTTATCAGTAGGAGGAAGAATACAGCAGATATTCTATCCGTTCACTACCTTGTGACGACGGCTTATCAATGTGTGGAATTCCCTCTGTGCTTTCTCTTCGAATTTCCTCGTTAAAAGCCATTTGCTGTGCTGTCACTCACCCACAGGGACGGTGCCACTTTGAGGTTTCTCTATCAGCAGGATGGACAGTGGTGGGGTGTCAATGGGCTTGTCCAATTCCTCTGGGGCCTGGCCCTCTCCCAGAGACCACACTGGTCAGTTAGGAGAAACATACTGTGCATGACACACAGATCTCCATTGCCGTTGTGTAAAGATAATACAGTGAGGAATTCATACACCCACCTTTCACTTTTCATCTGAAAGTTTTAGCCTTAACAGTGTATAGTTATAGAGACAGACAGAAAGACTAAAAGACACACGTTTTCTCACTTTCAACGGTCACACCTCATACAGCAGCAGAATTTAAGCTCTTTGCAACATGGAAAGCATGAAACAGACAATATGAAACACAGAAAGGGTGCCTAATTTCCCTTACAGGCCAAGTGTAAGGGACATTTTCAGCAAAATATGAGGGACCGTGAAAACTCATGTGGAAAGTCTCCATTTCCCTGATGCTCCACTTCTGTGCGATCCTGGAGGTCTGAATGTGGATGAACCACACTGTTATAGTTGTGCTGCAAACCTTGTTTTGAGAGAGCTTTAATTTTCCAAATCCCCCATTGTGTCCTACTTGTGGAAAGGAGGACAGGAGTTGGGGCAATAACATGGAAAGCAGTCTTTTTCATATTGCACTGCCTAGTCTTTAGACCAATGAACCTGGAAAGCTGTTGAGCGAGGTCTGTTTTGACCAGCTATGTAGGGGAAAAGAAAACTGATTTTCTTGATATAAATTCTTCCTGGAGTGTATGAAAAAATGAACATAATTACTAAAAGAGTCTTTTTTCGACTGCCACTTTTTTACCTGAGTCTTTTCTCCCCATGGCTGGCACAGGGACGCTATCATCTAAACAAAGACAGAGAGAAATTTACAGCATATTGTAAAGAATAGTACTGTAAAGTCCACTGAAGCAAACACACACCAACAAGCAATTAAAAACTTGCAAGCATTGACCTGAGGAATTCTGAATCAAAAGTCTATTCTAAAAATCTATTCTATGCTCTTTTTTGCTTTCAGATTATATTTAGAATTTTGATCTATTTCTGATTGCTGATTGAAAGTGAAAAATCTGGATATGATTGATCAGAATTCCAGATGTATTCACATAAATGGCAATTTATGCAAACAGAAAAAAAAACAAATGATCATGTAACACCCTAAAATTAAGATTAAAAGTTAATAAAACAGCATCTGTCAATTAAGGGGTGTATATTAATATGTTAGCAAGGAAATTTTTGAACACCTTCACCCCCTTCTGTTAAAAAGCTAACTTCCAGACACACCAAAACCTCTAGAAATAAACATGTCTCCAGCATGTTTCCTAAGTTCAGACAGTGGGTCATTGGGATTTAGAGTAAGCTACTGGTTTGGATTTAACAGAGGGATCTTACTAGGCAGCTCAACTGAGAGTTTCTTGAGTGAATTGGCATCCTCTGTGAAGAAAGCACATTGAAATCATCATTGAAATGAATCAGGATAAGCTCAGCTACTTTAGATGGATTGATGAGCGTTGTGTCTACATCAGCCTGGGTTTGATTAGCTGCTCAATGTTTTCCGTTGAAAAGCTTAAGGAAGTGGCTACATACTGGTATTTATGTACATTTGCCAAACCAGTGACACAGGGGACGTCCGTGAGCGAGATGAGTCATCACATCGTGGATGTAAAGAGATGGATTGCTGTGTAAAACTGTTGACAGGACTCCTAGAACTGCAAATAAGGTTGGTTTTTACTTTTTCTATTATAAATGTTTAATCCATGTTGGAAAAAAATATAAACAGAGCCTAGAAAAGTTAGTTTAATATGTGTGACACCATCCCAATCCAAAGTCGATTTGACGAATAGGGGAAACACTAATGCAGACACCATATCCCATAAATCAAAGCCTATATTGTGGTTTTACAAGACAAAAGGTTTCAAATAACTGGTTAGTTTGGCAAGTGAACTATAAATCTGGTTTACTCCTCCACCACATGCAGCCACTTTATTAAGCTTTTTAATGGGAAGCATGGAGGATCGTCTCTGAGATAGACCCAAATGATGGCATATAAATAAGAAACAGCAGTTAACATACAAGCAAACTCAGACATTTTGGTAACTGTACTTATTTGCTGACTTAAGACTAAATACAGAGGGAAAGTTAGCCTAGCTCCAACAAAGGTGCCTTTTCACAGCTCTTTTCTTTTTTGCAAATTCTTTATGTGTAACGTAAAGATTTTAATAAGACAGTTTTTAAAACTGTTGAAAGGCATATTTACGTTTCATTCTTACAGACGGAAGCTGTTTCCCCTGCTTCTGTTTGCAATGTTTAAGGTTAATATTGTGCATATGTCATTGAGCTGGTTCTGAACAGAGATGAAACTGATAATAATATTAAGAAAGCAAGTAAGCAAATTTCCAAAATGCAGGAGTATTTTACAAAAAAGACAAAAAGGACTAAATAAATAAAGTGTATCAACAGAAAAGGGAATACCCCTCAATGGGATTCATACAATGTTTGCATTTTCAGTACTGTCAAAATGTTCTGAGACACAGAAACAGCATAAACAAAAGCTAAAATTCAGTGGCATTCCCTTTTAATAGATACACAAGATTTTATAAATATTAAAATATTAACCAATAATGTGCATTTTAATGATATGCATATACACAAAAAAGCATCCATGTATTTATGTGTAATATATACATGTGAGATATCACAGTCACATACACACCTTTATTTGAGATAAATAAATAAAGGTTGATGTGCTTGTAGGAATTATTCTGTGGCCTTTTGCATATAAAAGTCACACATTTACTGCATGTATGTCAGCGCACAGACATACATCAGAATATGTACAGATTAGACATGAACATCCGTACAAAAGAAATACATGTACCGTTTCAGCTGTTGAAGACTAAAACACTAGCCACAAACCCCACGTTTTATTTGACTATTTTAATTTAGTGGGACAAAAATATAATCCCACAATATAACATAAAAAACATACTGGTATTTTATCCTTCCCCTCAAAATGTTCAAAGCACTTCGAGGTTAATAGCCGTTGATTTGAGCCGATCCTATGCCGAGAGCTCCTTTGCAACCGTCCTCAAAGAGTAAAGTGAAGAGGAATATATTAAGAAGTGGTTGTCATGGGTACCAACCTGCTTGGGGTGTTGGGGATTGGGTAGTGGCTGCATCACCATCATCATCTGCAATAAAGGCGTCATTGACAAATAGACCCACCTATCAAAAAGCTCCAAGTCCATCACTGGCAGGCCAAGAAGACACAAGACTGGCAGGCCAACACGGCCGTCTGTCACATGCGAGACAAGACTTTGAGTGGATCATGACATGCAGCTGAGACCAAAATGAGACCAAAATATCAACCAACAATTTGGCTTGTGCCCTTGAAGAACATAGCTACTGTATGTATGAAAGATGAAACAGTGAGGTCATAACTCTGTGAAAAGCTTTGTGCTAGTTGTAGTCACTGCCACAAGCTTCTCAGGCTGCCATAACAAAAGCACAAGCTCTCTACACACCAGTGTAACTTCAAAGAATTTGTTTTTCCACCCAAGCTGTATTTTCTCTGCCTCTGCACAGTGAAGATCAATTCTGCTGACGAGACTACGCAAACAAAACTGATAGAAGGAAACCAGCTGACTACCTTGTCAACACTATATGTAGGGTATGTGTGTTTGCTTGTTTTCTGTTGCCTTGTTGTTCTGCCTATACATTCATGTTTTTGGATTTTAGAATAATTAATTGAGCTTGATGACTCACCTTGCACACAAATTGCATCCCCTTCAGTTTGCCATTTCAGGATTAAATCAGTACTTCATCTATTAGTCGTATTTATTAGTCTATATTAGTCTTTATTTCTTTAAAAAAAAACTCTGAAATCTTAGACACTGCACCAACTATTACTGTGCCACTGCATCATGGAGAATATATTTTTTTTTATTTCTTTGAAGTCTGCATGCTGTTAAAGCGAAGTTAGAATCAGGGCATTGTTTTAAAAACAATTTATAAATCAATGCATGGCTCCAGTCAGTGAGAGCAAAGTCCATAGCGGTCTTAGCAGGGAAGTAAAGGTAATGTATCAGCTTTCTACTGCAAGTAAATCTAGGTTTTAGATCATGTAAGATAAAAAAAAGGGAAGTTTTGCCAAGCTGCCGAGCCATGTAGTGAGCAACTGAAATAACTCATAAAACTGTTGTGGCAAACATGCACTTTGACTGGGAGAGACGAGGGACTGATTCATATTTAAGAGGAATACTTACCAGGTGGTGGGGGAGAGCAAGAGCCCTCTTCGTTTACAGCAGAGTTAGCGGACTCTGTTTGCTCTTTCACCCCAACCCCACCAGGCTGTGGTTGGTTTGAACCATTCTCAGTGGGACTCGGCTCTTGAGCCACCATAGCCTGTAATGGCTCAGGCTCTGGGGGCTCTGGTTTCTTCCCATCAGTCTCTACTGGCTCTTTCCCCTCTGCTACCGCCTCTGTACAGCAGACAAAGCGCCAGGCTGGAGCAGCAAGCATCGAGCACAAACACTGGCAGCCTTGCAAGACAAAGCTTGCTCAAGTGAGGTGGGTATAAACAGCTAATGACCAGATAGACACAGTCCTCAAATTCGACAACCAAAATCAAGTTATCAAAATCAGGAACCACTAACCAAAATAAAATAAATAAAAAGAAATTATTAAACAAAAGTATAGAATGCCATGGTGTCTCATGGTGTTGCGACTGGGTATCCCAATGGATTATTTATCTGGTCATAGCATATTTATACTGTAAAGTGATCAAGGAGGCATGAATTTACTGACCTGAACGGACTATATAAAATGCATCATTATATTTATTATATATTATATACAAAACCTACAAAAGTCAATAAAAGTTTAATGGCCATCACAAGTTTCTTGATCAGAAGTTGACATCTTGAAATTGCTTGCAACTGAGCAAAACCCAAAGATTTTTAGTTTATGTCATATAAGACAGGGGTGTTTTGCATTTCAGCTTAAAAAAAAAAACTTAAATTATTAATCTATTATCAAAATTGTTGCAGATTGGTTTTCTTTCCTTTCAATAATAGACTAATTTGCTGATTATTTCTACTCTAAACCTTTTAATTACTTTTGTCCATATTGTCTTTTGACTGTGTCAACAAAGTCAGTAAAACCCAACTTCCTCATTCCCTCCACTGAATGCCTCCTGTGTGATGACTCAATATGTCATACAGTCACAGATACACTAACAGCCCACAGCATTAGTTAGTGACAGCACCAAAGAACCAAGGCAAGTCCATTTAGAGCAGTGCAGGCATGTGGATATGTGCACAGTAAGTGGGGTGGCTTACTCAGAGCTAACCTCATTAACTTTCTGTGTGAACATACAGTGTATTGAACAATCATCATACCTCCACAAGAAAAGTGCAGTGTCAGGCCTCTCACGGTGAATTAAGTCAAAAAAAAAATTTGTGATGGCACACACCAAACAAACACGTGATGTGAGTGTGATGTGCACAAAGAATAAAACATTCTGGGACAAGTGAGGGGGGGCATCAGGTTTACCCACCTGGGGGTGGAGAAACCTCCAGGGAAATCTCAGGTAGGGGCGGGGCACCGTTACTGTCTGGGGCAACACTTTCTGAGCATGTGACAGATATAGTAGTGGATGGAACAGCTGCTTTTAAAAAGCACAAAGCTTCAGCATCTGCAGAGCCTCTTTCAGTCTCACACTCAAGCAAACATACAGAATCACACACAAAGACATAGAAACACACAAATGTGTGCTGACACACACATCTACATCCACCCACCTGCCTGCATGTCAACATTCAGACTTTATTACAATGTGTTGTACTTTTTTTTCCCAGACCATCCTCAGACTTTATACATACACATGACACACAGAAAAAACCTATCATAGATTGTATTGTATTGTTGACTGTTGTCCTGCTTTTCAATGTAAAATGTGCTGTTAATATGTCAAGATTAGAGGTTTGCAAACGTCGTTGAGATTCATAGTTGATGTGCACATTAATAAAACACACTAACACACTTCTATCAGTACTTAGGGCTCGATCACTCGAGCACTTTGTCCTTCTGTCAAGATGTTGTGGTGGTACCTGCTGATTGTTGCAGCACCAGCGCAATGCTAGCTGGAAGTGTCATGCTTTGTCAGGCAGTACTGTGCATTCAGTTTATATTATATATTATTATATTACTATTACCCATAGTAACAGTGTTAGATTCTCTCACTTTGAAGTACAGCTTTCTTGCATTGGCAACGAGAGGGATTGCACTGAAAGATTACTTGAAATACAAGTTACCACTACATGTATCTGCCCAGTTTTGGGCAGATACACATTATGAGTTAACTTGCTAGGGAATGTGATTACCTTTTTCAGTAAATTGTTGTATAGGGACTTAAATTAAGTAATTGTATGACTATTCACTGAATGTGTCTTTTATTATTTGTCTGACAAGTTTTCCTCTGAACGTTTTCAATTACACGCTAAAAAGAAGAGCTGCCCCCCCTCCCCACCATGTTAGAGCCTCAAGATGCTGCGGCTCCAAGGTCAAAGCCTAGCGCCGGCAAAAAGCCAGCTGCATGCCAGCACCTTGCTCACATGGGAGGGCGGGGGTGTCAGCTGAATCAACAGAGAGGGATCAGCTGGCCGGCGAGAGGAATGCCAGAGACGCTGACAGCTCGGTCGTCGCCACAGATCACTCCGGAGCACAGCAGCACATCCATACTGCCGACTATTGGCTCCACATTTACGCTCCTATGTGGCTGTGTTTGCACATTCACGCCAGGTTCAGGTCTGTGCTCGTCATGTTACATGTGAAGGCGTGTTCAGATTTGCCCCTTGTCTGTGCTTCGTAGTGCAAACACGGGCTGGTGTTTGATGTACACACGTTGACACAGGTATTATCTACTGAAAGTGCAAGACTTGGTTCCCTCACTTTGTCCTTCTTTAACTTTTTTGTATGTCTGCTCAAGTGCATACACTGCGCAGCAGTAATCTGCTCGACTGTGAGGTGACAGGAGGAGAATAGATGTCTATCGCTGTCCACTCACCTTCTGGCTGGCCGTTTGGTGTCTCATCTGAAGAAAGGAAAACAAAAGACATCAGTGTCAAACAAGTCATCAAGATCTGTTGTAGTGTGGTTCTAATGCAAACAGCATAATCAATCAAAAACGTCCTTCTGTTTGTGCACATTGACTGATTTTATTGATATCCATTCACAACTAAGCCATATTATCTTTGTTCTTGATGACTGGCTCCTCATGCGTACGCCATGTAGTCTTAGCTGATTATGATGGAGCCCCCTGAGACACACCATTTGTTTGCCCTCTGCCTTGCCCAGACTTAAGAAACTAATGATGGGAGGCAGCAACAGAAACATGTTTGGATACGACATTCAAAACATGTTATGGGACTCAATGCAGGGCCTCAACAGATCAAAGCATCCATACAGCCCTCGGCATGCAATGACAGGGGTTAAAAAATTAACCCCTTTTGTTAATAGTGGGTTAGGGGAACATAGAGGACTGAGAGATTGTCTAGTACACACGGGGGCTTCAGACAAATCATGCAACATTTGGGGCAGCCTGTGCATTTCTTGTCCTTGCTCAGATTGGTTTAGATTCTTTCAAAAATACAAGAAGCACAGGGATTTATAGTTGAGGGGTAATGAAATAGCCTTGGACCCTACACATGCTGGAGCTTACTTGCAGGTTAGAGAGTTTTCAAAACTAACTATGCTTTTGAAAATTAGTTGACAGAGTTGACAGTTCTGTTTGAACATGTCAGGCTGAATTCTTCAGGGATGCTTCTGTGCTCATGACTCTTTATGTAATTCCCTTAGAAATGTCTGTACCAGCAGTCTCCAGATGGTTAACCTTATATTTTATGACATTTTAAATTTTATGGAAATTGTTATTAGTTAATTGTGCCCTTTAGTTGTTTAAACAGAATGGCAGTAAAAGTCGCATTTCGTCCTGTATTTTTCAACCTTGTCTTTCTGTAGTTTAAGAGGCATAAGTCAAAAGTCATCTTTTCCATGGCGCATGGGTAGTTAACAGTGTCTGTGAAAAGATTAATCTGCACAGACCTCCAAAATACAGAGAGAGAAAAACAAAACATCAGTACTCAAAGCCAGCGTCACACTTTTTCCATGTAGTTCCTCGCAGACTATACGAACAATACCAGCCTGATTTTTCTTTGAAGTCCTTTGAAGTCCTCTAAGACTAATCTTAGAGCCTTTGGATTTAGAAAAATATTTCTTCTCTTCATTAAGACTTTGAAGCCACTCTAAGAATACTGCAACCCTAACTCCTTGTATGTCCACTGACTATGCACCATTTTTACCAGACATTTGCTCCCATCACTTCTTAGCTTCTGATATCCCTCTGTTTGTAATGATTCCCTCTGAGCATTCCTTGTCAAAATTAGCTGCACTCCCACCTCACTTCAAAACAATGTGTCGCTGGCCACTGGGCCACAATCCTGCAGGGTCACATCATGCACCCGAGAATGAGCCTTGCTCGCTCTCTGTCTCAACATCATTGAGATAATGAGAGTGGAGAAAGGTTTTGTTTTACCTCTGAGGACTCCCAGTGCAGCTGACAGGGCTGCAGGTATTTTCAGCTGTTGCCCCTGCTGGCGTGCAGACAGAAGGGCTCATACGGGCTCCAACATGAGCCAATCTGCCGGCAGCTTCATTTTTCCTAATATAGACCTTTATTACTTTAATGAAGATGAGCTTACATTAATGATAGTGTGTTTGCCCACATCATGGTTCTGTATTTTACTTTGAGTCCTTGTTCACTGTAATTCTAGTTAGATTGGCATTAAAATGTGGAACTTTTATGAGCCTTTCAGTGTCTGTGTTCAGGGTGAGAGCTGTACTTTGGTGGAAATTTGGTGCTGACAGGCCTTCCCCCTGTATTTTACCTCAGGTTTGATTTATGAGGTGGTATACTGTAACACAAAGCAACTGTGTGTGAGGACAGAGCCCCGGGAGAGTGATGGTGGCAGTAAATCTCATGAGGTGAAGACATGGGCTTCACCATGGCTGAATCCCAAAACTTTGTTGCAGAAAGGACAGTACTGTAAGGCCTCTGGGCAAAAGGGCGGAGGTTTGATCGGGAGGTAGCTGACCTCTGAGTGATCCATCCGTAACGGAGGGTGGCAGGGAGATGTCTGTTTTGGTGTGCGGCACAGGAGAGGAGGGGTTAGGAGGCAGTGAGGGGAGATGGCAGGGAACAAGGGATGGGGATTAAAAGTGCACTCATTCTGAACTATTCCAGGGACAAGAATCCCGGTCCCAAGAGATCCGCGGGCGACTCAGCCAGTCCGTCATCTCTGGTTCTGACTTTTTAAAGGCTTGAAAGTGGGGTGTCTAAAACAACAGCTCTGGCCTCCTCCTCCTCAGCTGTTCAGACTCATTTAAAGAACAATACTTTTCTACCCTCATTTATCTGCTGCTCTGGACTATGCAGCTATTTATGGGTAGTGTTTAGAGCAGACTGGAATCTGCTGCCTCTATTTCCCCTCAGCTTTGTCTCGGAGGGGATCAGAGATGTTTATGGCAGTGGATGAACACAGCGGGGGCAACTGCACTGTGTACAATCGACAGTACAAAGGTACATATTGATCGGGGCCAACCCGGTTTCCTCTGGCTGTCACAAATTCCTACACTTTCTTAACCATGACACAACAAGAGACAGAGCAGTTTTGGAATGTGGGATTTTGGACCGTGCAGCTGGTTTAAAGTTGTCGAATCACATCTTCCTGAATGTATAAGTGTCAGTGAAATAGCTTCAATAAACCCAGTCTCAAAAATGCAATATCCACTCTCCAAAAGGCAGCAGACCCAAAATTACAAATCACAAATTTTCCTCAACGGCTTTGGGTTAAAGAAAGAAAAGTTTCTAGAGAGCGGTTATAAAAAGGAAGAAATCTCAGGGAGAGCAACAAAGGAGGGATTTCTATTCCAGGATGGACAGACAAGGAATAGATATCGTGTGCCAGATCAATGGTCCTCTAGAGGATAATGGCTTGTATGAGCTCTCATCAGGAAAGCTTCCAAGAGCCAAACAAAATGTGCCATTTCCTCTACATGGGCATGTCTGGGGCCATCGGCAGACCCCCAAAGAGCAGAGCTAATGGGGAAGGCGGGAGTAAAATCATATCATAATGACAGACAAGAGAGGATTAAAAGGGAATGTTGATGGACATGATGGTGCAGATGAGTGGCGTTGTTGTGTGGAGGATGTGAGGGCGGGATAGGGGATGGGTTAAGATGGCTGTGTGTGGATGAATATGGATTTGAATTGTGGGTGGAGGGCAAGCCTGAGGGGCTCCAACTTGGCCTTTCCTCCGATCAACCATCAGGGAGACAACTGCAGTCAGGTTATTATTTATCCTCTTACGGCCCAACCCTCGCTTAGTTCATCCAAACTACATCATCCTTCACGGGGCTCATCAGCATTCCTCCACTGTGCTTCATCCTCGTGTCTTTCTCCAGCTGCATCACCCAGAACAGTCCAGTGTGCCAACCCCCAGTAACAATAGTATCACGTATGCATCAGTAATACAATACCCCTGTCAAAATCATTTTGAGGATTCCTATGCAACAAGCTGGCAGGGGAGCTCCCTTCAGCAAGTACTAACTGACTGCTACATTTAACCTCAAACTAATAAATATAGTTTGCGTTAAATAAAAACAGACTTGCGCAGAAACATGTTTTAGTTCAGCGAGGCAATCAAAAAAAATGTGTTTATGTTAAAAACTCTGCAAACTCTCCTACCTTTCTTTGTGGGCTCTGGCATCTTGAGCCGCGTCCCAAGAAAAGCGTCACGGAGTCGGAGTGCAGGTAGGTAGATACCTTCAGAGAAGAGTGACTCTATGGGCAGCCAGATAAGGCGTGGGAGCCTTCTCAGTCCAGGAGGGAGAGATATGATGATAAGACAGTGGCAGAAAAAACCTCTGGGACCCCTCAGGCCAGAGTGATGGGAGATGAGGAGGGCACAGGGATACGGTTTGGAAATCTCAGTGGGGGAGGAGAGAGGACCAGTGACCGATCCAGGAGGGACAGGCTTTCAGGCCTTATATAGAGAGGTGGCACGCTCCTCCTCTCTGTAAAGGACAGTGGAGGTCTGTCTTAAACCTACTGTAGCATCACTGTCCCCTGCCCACTGGCTGCTGTGCCAGCTTTTAGGAAGAGCAGCAACATATCCCATGAAAAGACCAAACTGAGAATGTGATTGTCGAGGGCAATCCGCTGTTGTAGTGGGAGTGCCAACATAGAGGGTTTGGAAAAAAAGTTGGACCTAGCTCAGCTTTTGCCAGAACACACCATCATCTGGCAAGGCACTGTGGTATTATATGTAGGCTCAAATTCCCATTGGATTACACTGTAACTTGCTCCACATATTTCTACTGTTTACTTCACTATCGTCACATCAAAAGATGCCGCCGAGATGACTTTTCACAGTTGTAAAATCCTGTCTCAGATTATTAGAAACTGCTGCACAATATTTTTGGCATCGAGCTGTTTGATCTGATAGCCTGCTAATCTTGTCAGCATCTACTGAAGATGTAAATCTTAAATACTGAGTCATGAAGATGCAGTTTGATCTTTAGAAAGGCTAAAAAAAAAAAAACTTCCTTAATCAACTAGGCACTGTAATTTTTTTAACGAAATGTCACTCAAACATAAATAAATAATATTGGGGGAACTATTTGTGGCTGCAGATTTGGTGTAGTAGCTAACTAACTACTGTGCCCACGTTTATTGTAATCAAAGGAACGTGCTGCTACTCTGTACACTGTACAATATACAGTGTATTTGTGTCATATTTGGAGCAATACTCCCTTTTACTTCAGATTTTACATAAATTGCACAAAATGTCAGTGCTATTTAGGCTGAAATCAGTTAAAGTGGCCTGTTTCAACTAAGACTAGATTTGTTATCAGTACTTCCAGTTTACATCCAGGGCTGCCAGTGGGGCACCAGACGTGATTGTTGTTGTTATTGCGCTACAGAAGTAGGTGAAGAGGGAGGAGAATGGGAAATCATATGGTGGGTTATAAAAGGAAAAGGTGCTGTCATTGTCACAAGTCTGAGGCTGATGTAATACTCTCCGACAATCCCGTGTTATGCTCTGATGATATACAACATACTCAGAGAAACTTTGGACTATGAAAGAAAAGTTTGAGATGACATGCAGCAATGCCAGATGCCAGATATCAGTTTAATCCGGGGGGCATGCTGTCCAAGAACAGCAGGCTTTCCGACTTGGGAAATAAATACTGGGGAGATGCCTGGGTGGTGGTTATATGACCTAAACTTAGAAAGCTGTTATAAACCTTGACATTTGACATGTGTATCTGACATGAAAATAGGGTTTCATTGTGATTGTGTGTCATCAAAGTGGCTACTTTGGGCCTAATTAATCTTTTTAGCACATCCAACTGAAGTGGCAAATCAAGCGTGGCCTCTAATAAGGTCGTGAAGATTAAACAACACGGCTGAGAGCTGCTGGATTTACGAGCAAAAACAAGCCAGGTGTTTATTTTAAACCAACACTGAAGCTTATCCAGCTTATCCGTGTGCAGTACCAACAACCCTCCAGAGAACCCAACAGTATCATAAAAACTTGAGCATTTTAATGATCTTAGTGTGTAAGCTCACTTAAAACATGCACAATGAATTCCTCAGACAGCCCAATAAACAGTCAAGACGAGCCACAGCTCTATTCTTGGGCCTCGGATGCTTTCTGTGAGCAGGAATGCAGCTTGTTTTTGCTGTCAGAAATTTACCATAATTTCTCAGACAATACAGGAAGATCCATGACATGAGTCTCTGCAACTACATAATAAGATCTATACTGCCAGCTCTAATGTGGAAGCCTTCAATTAAGAAAATACTCTTTCCTTAAAAGACTGTTTTCATAATTCAGTTCAGAGTATGTGGCCTTGGGACCAGACACCTATAGCTCAGTTAGCCCATTTATAACCCAGAGTAGGCTCCAACAGTAAATACTAGGCTTAGGGAAGTATCATGTGGGTCCGCTACAAAGAGCACAAAACCATTTGGTATTGCCTTGGACAGCCGAGAGTTCACATCACAGAGGCGATTTAGCCATGAGGTCAGGCCACACAGGAGAAAAAATAAAAAAGCCGCAGGAGGTGGTGAGATGGACTACACTGACACCCTCTGGTTTCTAACAGCCATCGAAAACTATTACAAGAAGGAAAACACACATGCACATACGCAAGAGGGTTTGATTATTATTTTCACAAACTCTCAAATTCACTCTAATAACAGTGATTTAAACTGTAACAGTAAAATATCTGTACTTTTGTATTATTTACACCAGATGCTGTTACAAATACAAAGTACACACACACTGATCAAGGAAACATGTTGGAAAATAAATCTGGGCCAGACATTAAAAACAGGTTACAGGTTTAAAAAAAAAAAAAAAAAAAAAAGCATATAAGATGATATGAACTATGCAAAATTCACAAATCTCCTCGATGACACTTCTGCAGTAACATCAGTGTGTCTGTACTGAACTGGTAGGTGAGCTTCCTCTTCACCTTGAAGATCTCTCCGGACCTGGCGTAGTTCCTGAGGGCTCGGGACATCTTCTGGTAAGTCATGGGTCTCTTGTTGCCTTTTCTCTGCCCCCAGAGTGCCGCGACCTGGTCCTTGTTCCTGGAGGAAAAACGGAAAACCCCGGCAGCTGCTGGCACCCAGGACACACAGTGGGCCATGTTTGGATCCTCCAGCATTTCAAAGAGAAAGTGAAAGAGTCGCACCTTTCTACCTGCAGCCAGAGAACAGTGAGTGGTATGTATGAGGAAAACTGTACAGGGATTTGAAAGAGGATTTAGGAAATATCACAGCTGCTGTGCACACTACAGCAGTTAGTGGTGGTTACAGTTAATCATTTCCTCAGATACAGCAATTCCCCGAAAATCTCTTCACTGTTGGGATTCCATATAGTGGAGCCCCAAAAGCTGTAAACATTGCGGTTATCTGATAGATATGTAAAAACAGCTTATAAGCTAAGTCATGCACAGCTCCATTGTTTTTTACGGTAAAGGGAAGGTCTATTATTTGCTCTCTTGGTATTGTTTCCCTCAGGCCACTAGCAGCCGGGGCAATAACAGTATCTAATGACCAAAAAAAAGGAGAACTCACCACTCCCCGTTGCTGTGGCCTGGTGTTTGGTTGATTGTCTTGTTGATACAAAGTTTGGCAGCGACCCATGCTCGGATAATGTTGCTGTTGTGTTTTGGCTGAGAGCTGGTGGAGCCAGGAAGGGCTGAGGTGCAGGCTTGATGTTCTTTGATTAATGAAATGATGGTGAAAACGAAAGAACATGAAAGAGAAAAGTGTCAGACTGCAGAATACTGAACAGCCTTAGCCACAATCCATTAGTTTTATACACACAGTTTAGAAGTATGAGTGACTCATATAGGAAAAAAAAGGACTAAATGAAACATTTCAATTCTTACAGGTGGCTCATAGCATGTCCAGCGCTGTTCACATGATGCTTCATCCATAGGTGCACTTCTTTCATCCATACCTGCAGTGCAGTACACCTTGTCCACTGGAAAAAGCAAATAAATAAATCAATTTTAAAAATTCTTTAAGTATTGCAGTGTAACTCCTCAGCCTTTGCTCTTACCATTTTCTCCAGTGTTTTGTCTGTAGTACTCCTCTAAGAACTCTAAGATCACCTCCAAATCAGACTGAGTCTCCTGGAAAGAATTCTGATAAAGATAAATAAATAAAAATCAGCCTTGAACACTGCATCAGTTTCCATTTTTTGCCCTTAAATATAGATTGTAAGAAAGTCTAATGCCATCCTTGCAGTCTGATCTTTACCATCAGAGATGAGGTTGATTTTAAGGCTGTAGAGTCCTTGCAGTTTGGGAGAATTTCACAAAACTGACTTTGACACGCTCAAGTACCCAGACTCTTATTATACCCCCCACAGGAGCGGGCTTTCTGCATAACACCAGACGTTTTCTACCCTGGGCTCACAGGAACAATGACCACCATCCCACAAAGCCCCAGCACCAGCACCAGTCAACCCATCAACAAAGCCTCCCAGCACTGACCACATCCTCCCCGCTGAACCAGATAAGACCTGGCCTGGAGGCGGCCTCTACACAAAGCGCTCTTTTCAGGAAAAACACACTTGCTGCCATATTTTTCCTCTCAGGATGTGTCTTAATTTCATATTTTGTAGTGTGCCTGTTGTAATATTTCACTCCAATGGAGACAGTGCCAAACCTTTCAACACAGTCTTTATAATTTTGTGTGATGATTCCTGTGTTTTCTTTTTGGACAAAGGAAATTTATTTTTATCAAGTCAGTAAAACCGAGCACATGTGAGAGTGCACAGATTGATTTATTGGTCAAATTAAAAGATTCCAACAAATTATGAAAAAGGGAAAAGTTGATTTAAAAAGAATTATGATATGAATACACAATAAATATAATAAGTATACAAACATAACATTTGCTTAATACTAATAAAGGAAATGATCAAGATTTACATATTATTACACTGAATGCTTATTACTGGTTGTTGCTGTAACAACAGGAGCCATACGTAACATACATTAAATACAAATGACCTCTGCCACAGCCTTATGAAAACTATAGAGTTAAAACAATGCAAAACAATGCATGAACAATGAACATCCTGTATATGAACATTTGTAAATTTATTTGAAATGCTCTAGATTAAATATAGGTTAAATAAATGTCATTTTATTTTATTGCCAGCAGTCTTGGCCATTGGAAAAAGACTCTAAAAGAAGAAAACAAACATGTACATTTGTCTTAATGTTTGATGCTGTAAAACTGTTTTCAAGCAGTTTTTAGATGTCAATTGATAGTGAATTTTAAACCACAATAAAAGAAAAAAAAAGATTCAGTAATAGAATTTCCTCACTCGTGTATATATATATATATATATATATATATATATATATATATATATATATATATATTAGGTATTTACACATCCTTCTACCGTAACGCCCCTCTCTATGCAAAAAAAAACACACTATAAAAAA